>JALHLI010000006.1:3037291-3769791 GCA_023349425.1 Anthopleura sola | reverse complement strand
TTAGATCAAACCTGGTTGTTCTCTGACTTTATTGTTCTTCAGACAAATCCATCCTCCATCAAAGTAGCCAAACGTGGAATATTCATATTGGCAAGCACACTTACACTGCGTTGGGTCATGATTTGTGGCGCCAGAGTACAACGCCGAACATGTTGTGCTACAATTCGATCTTGGAACTATGAACAGATCATAATCCCTAACGGTTGAGGTTCGTCTGATAATGAATTGGTCTTTTCCATCACAAGGAATAATCACAAACGACTCTAGATAAATGAAGAGTAGAAATACGCATACGAAGAACATTATTGTTCTTCTAGTGATGATCCTCTCTGTACTTGTTTTGCTTCAGTCGATTCTAACACGCATAGGATATGACGTAACGGATATTATTTTTACGTATGGCGAACAATGGTATCAGATGACGTTACTATGGAAACATAAGATTTTTTGTGATGATTAATCAGTTGCTCGTACTTATCTTTTTTTTTTTTTTTTAATGTTTGTACATGTTGTTTCACTTGAGTTGAATTTTCCTTTAATAGGATATCCAACTAGAATTATAATAACAAAACCAACATTAGTAATAAAAAGCAAATTATCAAGAATGATGGAAAGAACAGAAAAGAAAGCAGAAAAGAAAGCATCGCGAAAAAAAGGGAAAAAATTATTTGAGTGACAGACTTATAGAGCAATTAAAGAAAGAATGCATATTGATACTAGAAATAAGCTAAATAAATAGTTGGCTTATTTGGGAGACTGAAAGTTGTAAGCGGGCTGTTGCTAAGTGCTATTTTTAGCTAGGTCAAGCTAGGCCACATTGCCCAAACCCACCACAGGAAGCCCACGGACGAAGCCTAGACCAGTTAAGTCAAACTGAATGATGAAACGTTATTGGACCTCTCTTAAATTAGAGAAAATTTAAAAAAATGGACAGCAACAGCTTTTCAAACAGGCGTGACCGCGTCTGAAGTTGAGCGCATGCGTGAACTTTGAAGTAATTTCCGTGCGAGGAGCTCTGGGTACGAGATTGGTCATCTCGCGGGAAGATTAGAAATACTCAAGTTTACAATTTAGTCAAAGGTCGATTGTAGCTCATAAGAGCTGCCGAATTTCCTTCGAATTAGTTCACAGTATCACTTAATTGTCCATTTAAGTCGAAATGCACTTTTTTCTTTGACTTTCTTTGGCGAAAATGAAGAAATTTGAGGTTAATCTAAGCACTAGTTTAAGACAACTCGATGCCGTCTCGACAAGAAATCAAATTCTATCAGTGATGGTTTATCCAAATCTTTTGGGACTTCATACTTACAAAGCCAAGGATTTTAGTGCAAAAACAAGGTAAGTTTTAGTATATTTGTTCAGTTAAGGCTTGTTTACTTTTTCTATTTACAAAGAATCAGTATACATCCAGACAATATGACTCCCCTTACTTTTAACTTGGGCTTCCTGTGGTTACTTACAAGAAAATACCCCTGCATTGTTTATTTATATTTTTTATCTTCCCTATTAAAAAAGCTGAAAATTATAACTCTATGCTTTTGGAAAAAATATAATCAATGAAAATATCTCAAATTCACAAAATAACTCAATATTGTAGTTTGAATTAGAGACCACCAGACATTTTACCCCAGCAATAAAAAAAAAACCCAAATTATTACTATTTTATATGTGCAACATTGATAATTGTGTTGACAGTGAATAGAATAGTGAGAGACAATTTTATGAGACCCTTAAAGACACATATCTAGAATTAATCAGAATTTCCTATTATTTCAATCAGCTATTTTTCAGTCACTCTGCTTGCACAGCAAAGGTGTGACAAGTGCTTAACAATATTCAGCTAAAGCATACATTTTTATAAGGTTCCTACGGCTCAGTAAAAATGGAGAACCATGATCCTCCTCAAGAGGTGGCTTATTCAGCTTCTCATTTTCCTCTTCAGCAGTAGAAGTATCGCTATCTGGGGCAACTTGTTGGAGAGTGTCAGGCATGACTACTTTGTTTGTTTCTGGTAAAGTCAGGCAAAGTATTCCACAGATGAAAGCATTGATTGCCATTATACCAAAAGGCATCAAGGGATGAGCTCTTTCCTAAAAAAAAATAATGTAAGGGCATGAATATAGTTTTAGTAACTTAAATATGGAATATGTATGTCCCATGCACATCATGCCACATGTCCCATGGTCCTTGCAGATTGTTCCATTCCTATTGCACCATAGATAATAGGCATGCACTTTGCACCTTGTATCAATCAGAATGCTACAGGCCATGTAGCCTGAAACCTGCATCAATCAACCTGCTCCATGTACTCTGCACCTTGTACCCTAATTACTACACCCTACAACATGTACCCCATGGACCCTATATCAATCAACCTGCTCCATGTACTCTGCACCTTGTACCCTAATTACTACACCCTACAACATGTACCCCATTGACCCTATATCAATCAACCTGCTCCATGTACTCTGCACCGTGCACCCCAATTACTACACCCTACAACATGTACCACATGGACCCTGTATCAATCAACCTGCTCCATTTTCTCTGCATCTTGCACCCTAATTGGTACACCCTACAACATGTACCCAATGGACCCTGTATCAATCAACCTGCTCCATGTACTCTGCACCGTGCACCCCAATTAGTACACCCTACAACATGTACCCCATGGACCCTACATCAGTCTGCCTGCTCCATGTACTCTGCACCTTGCACCCCAATTACTACACCCTTCAACATGTACCCCATTGACCCAGTCCCGGGATCATTCACTCTGCTCCATGTACACTGCTTCCCGTACCTTGCACCAGTGTTCCTTACACTCCATTTACTACACACTACGACATGTACCCCATATACAATGTATAAAAAATCTTACCGAAAATACAATGTAAGGAGAGAGAGCTGACCCAACACGAGCTGCAGAAGTTGATGTACCCATGGCTGTATTTCTGTTTCAGATAAAAAAAATTGTAACATTGTTCTCATCTTCTATTTTATATTTTAGCAGTTACGTACATCTCCATCGTTTTGTGTCATACCAGCCTCATGAATTTTCAAAACACTTGGTAACAATAATCGCTTGTGTTTCGTTTATTTCAGATTGCCTGTTCATGATGTGATATTCGTGATACAAAAGCATGTTTACCTGACAACGGTTGGAAATAACTCTGATGAGTAAACATAGACGCCATCAAATACGATAGTGATAAAGAGCTTTCCCAGCACCATGGCAGTTAGGATTTTGCCTGCCAAATAACCTGTATGGATCAGACGGGAAGGAAGTGTTCTGGTTAATAATAAGGTAATTATTGATTCTAGATATGTGGTATCAAAAAGGTTTTGATAAGCTTTGCTTAGCTAAAGAAAACTTAGAATTGTTTCGGTACACTTAAACAGCCGGTCTGGGCTGATCAAAGTTAAGGCACGGCTAACTCACAGATCGAAGTAGAATTTAACGTGTTTAGTAGGGTTTGGGGATGGAGGAAAACCGACTGAGAACCCAGGAAAACAGAACTAGCTTTTCTGATTAAAGATGTCATGTGTCTGTGTTTTGGGTGTTTTTATATAAAAGGAAGCATTTAACAAGAGTATTCCTTTGGTTGTTTAATACCTGAAACGTGCATTTTTATACAATCAATCAATTTACCGGTGCTGCCATCGTCATAAAAGTTTAGAAGTGCTGCAGCAATAGTAAATATTCCACACAGCCACAGTGACCCTACAATGGTTTTTCTTCTTCCAAATCTATAAGATAATAATACTAATAATCGTCATCAAGGGCTATAAGGTTTATAAGTGTTCCACTTTTCAGTGTTACCTTCTCGAAATTACATTCACATCATCATCACCACCACCACCAGCACCAGCACCACCACCACCACCACCACCACCACCACCACCACCACCACCACCACCACCATCATCATCATCATCATCATCATCACCATCATCATCATCATCATCATCATCATCATCATCACATCATTATCATTATCACGTATACCACCATCATTTCACTCATGTTTGTCTTACCTGTTCAGTAATGGAACAGCTATTACCATGCCAACTGCCTCACAGACAGCGGAGATGAAGAAATTTAGGTACATGTTTCCACCAACACTTGGTGTACTGAGCGTGATGCCATAGTAGACTAAACCGCTTACAAACCTGTAGATAGATCGAGATAAGTAAATTATAAGTTATTATATTTTTAAGTAAATTGATGGAGTTTTCAGACAATTCTGGCGAGCACAGTTTGTGGACGAACAGGGGTAGCTGGCCTTAGCATGGCGGCAATTTCTTTAACTTACCAGGCATACCAGGAAACCAGTGTCCTGTGTACCAGAGCACGAGAAGCAAAGAGATCTCTAATATCACCGAGTCTCACTTCAGTTTGTTTATCTTCGTCTCCCAATGATGCCAAGTCATTATCTGTGAGAACTTTTTTATTGATCCTCGCTGCAGTTTTCAGCGTCTTCTTTGCTTCTTCGATCTTTCCTTTAACTAGCAGCCACCGAAGGGATTCAGGTGTAAACCTTGTAAAAGAAAGTTCAAAAGGTTTCTTCCTGGTATGATAGTACATAAGACGACACAATGCAAGCAAACAAGACTTTTGTTTAAAACTTTTTGGCACCACTTACCACCAAAATATAAAGAAAAGAAGCCCTGGTGCACTTGTGATGATGGACAACGTACGCCAGCTCTGAACCAAGTATCCAAGTAGCGCTAACACCCACATGGAGAGGATCCAGGCGGACCATATCCCAATACCAACGAGGCCACGATGACGAACGGAAACATATTCCATGACCAAGACAAAGGCACAGATCGAATATCCTCCTGTTAAGGGAAAAAATATTTTATTCGTGTATTTTTGTTTGCTTGTATGACTCAATCATTCATTCATCCATGCATCCATGCTTCCATCCATCCATCCATCCATGCATCCATCCATCCATGCATCCATTCATCCGTGCATGCATGCATCCATCCATCCATCGTATACACACCTATTCCTACTCCTGCGAGAGCTCTGAACAGCGCAAACACCCAGTACTCTTGGGCGAAGGCCGAGAGGAATCCACAAGCACATGCCAAAAGTGTAAATGGGAAGACAACTGTTTTTCTGCCAAACTTGTCGCTCAAGATACTGGCTACCATGGAGCCAAATATCCATAATACGAAGAGAAGAGAATTAGCGACGCTTGCGTAGACAGCTGTATCACAAACCAAGTCCCACTGTGAAGTATAAATAAAAATACGAAGCTTTGAGCTAAACAATACTTTTTCTCCCTCAGTACACTCAATCAATAAGTATCCTCTTGACTAAGATACTTACCTATTAGCGATTATTATTCATCATCAATTTATCAAGATTCTAAAGGTGGTATTACAATAAGCAATGATCCCTAATGTAACTCCCCTTCTGCAACTTGCCTGATCTCGCGATGATTTGTTATGACATGCAGCCAATGATATTTCACCTTGTGTAATAAATTATTTATCGTTCCTAATGTTTGACACAAGCTGCATTAAACATTGCCTAGTGTAACGTACCCTGTTGGTGCAACTGCTATAACGCGACAAAATTGTGCGACAAGTTTCAAGGAGCATTGCCTAGTAGTTCCTATTGTAATATACAGAGGATATTACATGGGCGCGCGGAGATACGAATTTGATCTTCAAGCGTTGAAAAGATCTCTCACAAGTGAGCGCAGCGAACGAGTAAAAGATTTTCAACACGAGAAGATAAAATTCGTATCTCCAAGCACCCATGTAATATTCTGTTTATTATATAATTATCAATGAAAAAGAAAAAAAAGCTCTTTCGCGCTTTTTTCTGCTATAAGAAGTATGTAACCATGCAAAGTGATGATATCTTCACATTTGAAAATATCACATTTTTGAAATAGAGAAATATAGGTATTTCATTGATAATCATATAATAAAACACATCCATCGTTGCTGACAATCTCCTATCCAGCAATTCTTCTCAAACCGCATTAAAAGTAATAAAATCATGCATAATTCTACGATATTTTACCTCGGTCACGATAGATCGAACTTAGACACCATAGCGCAACACAATTTTGAGATAAGGTGCAAGAAACATTGCCAAGTGTGAAACCACTTTTTTTCAATGATAATATACCTCAGTGACGATAGAATCAAAGTCACCATCGACTGC
Organism: Anthopleura sola; assembly: GCA_023349425.1. Classification (NCBI taxonomy): domain Eukaryota; kingdom Metazoa; phylum Cnidaria; class Anthozoa; order Actiniaria; family Actiniidae; genus Anthopleura; species Anthopleura sola. The sequence continues at coordinate 3,763,598 of JALHLI010000006.1, read as the reverse complement.
AAACTCCCAGTCCTCCCTTGGAATATTACATCGGTGGCTGTAGTGTTTGTCTCCTGCTTTGTATGTTCCATTCAAGGTACAGCTGGTGGTATTTGCCAAACATCTCCATGGAGGTTCTGCAGTACTGAATGTCATTACCAACAAAACACAGCTACTGAATAGGATTGCATATGAGATGATAGCAAACACTCCGAGCTGAAAGCGTCCCAAACAGCCAACTTTCTCTAGAATTTCTTCCGTTGTTTTTCTTGTCATTTTTCAACCTGCAACAAGTATACACTCATTCAATAAATTTAGTCACCTGAAAAGCGACACAGCTTAGACCGGCAAGAATTATGGGAATATAGATTTTACTAACGTATTTTCATCAATGATACTTATTGATGGGCTTGAGATCTTTACCAGTCACAGATTCATCTCCTGTCAACATCCCCAAGCTGCAGTTTGTATCAAAAAGATTGACTTTTTTGATATGGAATTTTTCCAACAGTTTTTATTTTTCCATAGTCTTTTTTTATGTGAGAATATTTGCGAGTACGGAAGAAATACTTAACAATCTCTCTCTATCTCTCTCTATCTCATTTTGAAGGTCAAGTAATTCAGAGTTATTCGCGTTTATTTATGATATTTGGGTGGCCAAACAGTTCCATGCAGCATACTTAAAGTGAACCAGGGGCTCGTATATAAAGCTTTCGAAGGTGCGCACTTAGTTTACCCAGCTCAAAAAAATGTATATGCAAAAAAAGGTCAGTTCAGTCAGTATAAACAATTTATTCATGATGGTGTGCGTCCAAGGATAACTAAACAATATTTCAGCAGTCAATAATCTTTGCCGATGATCAAAGATAGCTTGATTAGAAGTTGGACACAATTCGCTTATTTCGTGACCGAAAATTCTCAAATCATAGTACAATGCGAGTTTTGTTAGTGTATTAATTCTATTTCTGTTTTGTTTCGTGCATTCCATCCAGTCACGCTAAGTGAACTTAGATACGACGCGCATAAACTGATGATCAATAATAAACTTTGCCGATATTCAAAGATAACTTTATTAGAAATTGGACACAATCATTTCATGACCGAAAATTCTCAAATCATAGTACAATGAAAATTATTGAATAAAATGAAAATGACAGAATTAACGCTAAGTAAACTTAGATACGACGCGCATAAACTGATGTTCAATGATAAACTTTGGAAAATTTCAATTACAGACGCATTATACCAATGTGCAGTGCAGGCCAACTGATTTTGGAATTTCTTTTTCTTCTTTTTTTATGAGGATAAAATTTCATTGTTTCTTCCTCTAACTAGAGCTGTAAGAATATGCGAATATGTTGCAATAGGGCTAATACACAGACACTACTTAGTAGAGTGTAGTAAATCCACGTGAAGAAAAAAAAGTTTTAGAAAAAAATGTGCCTGTTAAAATGCATTTAAGACTTACCGTTAGCGCAGTAAACTTATGAATCAATGAAACAAACTTTGATGCATCTGAAACTGTGATTGCTTGGAATAAAACAAAACCAATTACCAAACATCAAAAATCAATTATTCTGGTCTCTCTTTTTTCTGCGAATTTACATATTCTTTGAACTTGTTGCTCACATGGCTTGCCAACTGTAACGAAATTAATCTTTCAGACAAATAATTAATCGATTCTCGTGAATTAGTTCTGACAACGTTTAGGTAATTTCTGTTGTTCAACGAGTTCTATCGGCCATATTATTAAGGAGAAGGAAGGTCAGACAATGGAAGGTCTGGAATTGACCAGGTCACTTCTTTTCGCATTTCCTTCCAAGTGGTCTTTGGAATTGCTTTCTGCATTGTGGTGTCTTGCAGTGCTCCAACTAAACTTGACTTTCAAAGGAGCTGTATAAATATATGTCATGTATGTGTATATGAAGGCAAAGAGGGTATTCGTTTACCTGCTTGGCAGAGGTTTTCTAATGTCCGGTGATTTTATCCGCTGGCATGGTTTGAGTCTACACTACCACTTCACCGGAAGTGACGTTCTAATGACGTTGCAATTTCGCCAGCTCGAAAAAATATCGATCAGATCCGTGTAGAGGTTTCATTTCCTTCTCGTTAGGGAGAGAGTTAGGAAATCCCTGCCAAGCAGGGTAGTATTGTAATTGAAAACCCTCATAATTGAAATTATTTTTTATTTTACATTCTATAGACCCTTTCTAAAGTTTCCTCAATTTAGATCAAACAAAAAATCTTATTCTCATGGAAATAAAATGGGTCTGAAATGGGTAAACATTACGCCCAAGCTAAATAGGTTGTTGTTATTGTACGAATGATTTTGACTTAACAAAAGAGTATTATTAAGCTAGTCTCGTTATCTAATAAAGAATATATGTGTATATATCATACATATGAAGCTAAGGGTCGCTACTACAAAATTCTTACTTAGTAATGAGAGGAGTTTGCTCCTATATTTACCATTATTTGATTTTCATTCTTCTTCCTGATGTGACTTTCATGAATACATTGATGTTTAGTAAAAAGTACTGCAAAATAATATCGTTACAGCATCTTATGTTGTACTTCAACCCTACACTTTCAACATTCTACCCGAATTACAACGAAATAGTGGAAGAATATTATAGTCCATGTGCAACACCATATGCTATCAGTATCAGTTATAACAAAGATATGATTGAAGTGTTCCACGACTTAGTTGTGAATCTTAGTTATGAGCCCTGGGCTCTTACACTGAATATCGTAGGGTTTTCGATTGGGCTTCTATCATAATCGGTGCATGGGGCTCATATGACCGGGGTGGGGGCTTATTTGGGGAAGGAAGAGTCCATTTGAATTGAGTAGCAGTGTTCTTTTGGAGTGGACTTTTAATCGGGGACGCTTATAACCGGGGAAAAGGGCTTAAAACCGGGTATCTATGGTAGTCTTCTTCTCATCTTCATCAGCAGAAACACTGTTACTGTATGAGGCAATTTGTTGGACAGTGTCGGGCATAGCTACTTTGTTAGTTTCTGGCAAAGTCGTGCAAAGTGTTCCACAGATGAAAGCATTGATTGCCATTATACCAAAAGGCATCAAGGGATGAGCTCTTTCCTAAAAAAATAATGTAAGGGCATGAATATAGTTTTAGTAAATTAAATATGGAATATGTATGTCCCATGCACATCATGCCACATGTCCCATGGTCCTTGTTACCCTGTAATCTGTATTCAACATCACACAACCTGCACTATGTAACATGCAACATATAGGCTATGTCACATGAAACATAAGCAATGCATAACTTAACGCAAAGCACCATTCACCAAGCATGCACCATGTTCTATGCATGTCCAATGATATTCTACCATTTTCCAACATGCGCTGCACAACTTAGGTCATATGCAAATTTGGCATTTTACAACATATACTGCCATGAACCTTACACTGAGTATTGAACATAAAGTATTGGATTTCTTACCGAGAAGACAATGTAGGGAGAGAGAGCTGACCCAACACGAGCTGCAGAAGTTGATGTACCCATGGCTGTATTTCTGTTTCAGAAAAATTGTAACATCGTCCTTATCATTTCCTAGTTGAATGAGCAGTAGTACTAACCGTAAACATATGATAACTAGCGGTAAGCTAGTGTGGGCTGCGTCGGTGTTTCTAATGAAACAGTTGTGATAAAAATTTAAATTTTACACCGTAAAAAATAAGAGAGATCACTTACTGACGCTTAGTAGTACTAACCCACTTTCAGTGTCACATATTAGCATTCTGAATTTTCAAAACGTTTTGTTTATTTCAGTGTGCGGAAGCAAGAACCATTTATACACCAACAATTGAAAGTATTACTATCTGACTTTGATGCAGACGTTGGTTTGGTGGATCATGCAGATGTGTAATTGATACGAAAAGAATAGTTTACCTGACAACGGTTGGAAATAACTCTGATGAGTAAACATAGACGCCATCAAATACGATAGTGATAAAGAGCTTTCCCAGCACCATGGCAGTTAGGATTTTGCCGGCCAAATAACCTGTATGGATCAGACGGCAAGGAAGTGTTCCGGTTAATCACAATCATCATCATAAGGTAATTATTGGTCTTAGATTTTAGGTTATAAGGTTTTGCTTTGTTAAGCTAAAAACACCTTCAAATTATAAAATTGTAAAATTCCCTTAAACAGTATCTGGGCTGATCTAAGTCAGATGGTCCTGTAAAAAAGGGGGGTGGTTAACTCACAGATCAAATTGGATTTTAGCGTGTTAGGTTTTTTTTTTCAGGACAACAGAGGAAAAACCCTCTGATGGGAGCTTTTACGTTTCTAAGCCGTTTAAAAGCTTTTTGGATCCAAATTATTAGTTCTATGAAAGAAGACATTTAGCAAGATTCTTTTGGTTGTAACTTGTAATACCGGTCCCAAACCACCTATTTTTAATCAATCATTTTACCGGTGCTGCCATCGTCGTAAAAGTTTAGTAGTGCTGCAGCAATAGTGAATATTCCACACAACCACAGTGACCCTACAATGGTTTTTCTTCTTCCAAATCTATAAGATAATAATGCTAATAATCGTCATCATCGTCATCACCATCACAGACTATTATCACCTACCACCATCATTACACTCAGCACTATCATCGCCATAATCCTCACCTCCATCATCACGTTCTACCATCATCATTAGCTATGATCAACGATGAATAACCGAATAGCACAATAATAATGATAATAATAATAATTCCTTTCATAATCTGATACTTCTCAATATTATGAACAAGAAACCCAGACTGAGAGGTTGTTTTTCTTACATGCTCAGACATGGAACAGCTAATGCCATGCCAACTGCCTCATTCACATTTACATTATCATCATTATCATCATCATCATCATCATCATCATCATCACCACCATTATCATCACCATCATCACATCATGCATTATCATTATCACGTATACCACCATCATTTCACTCATGTTTGTCTTACCTGTTCAGTAATGGAACAGCTATTGCCATGCCAACTGCCTCACAGACAGCGGAGATGAAGAAATTTAGGTACATGTTTCCACCAACATTTGGTGTACTAAGAATGATGCCATAGTAGACTAAACCGCTTACAAACCTTTAGATAGATCGAGATAAGTAGATTAGTTAAAGGAGTTTTCAGACAATTTTGGCGAGCACAGTTTGCGGACGAACAGGGGTAGCTGGCCTAAGCACGGCCTAAAGATTTGGTAATGAAAAAAAATTGATAAGCTGTAGTTTATCTAACTTACCAGGCATACCAGGAAACCAGTGTCCTGTGTGCCAGAGCACGAGAAGCAAAGAGATCTCTAACATCACCAAGTCTTGCTTCACTTTCTTTATCCTCGTCTCCAAGTGACGCTAAGTCATCATCTGTGAGAATTTTTTTATTGACCCTTGCTGCAGTTTTCAGCGTCTTCTTTGCTTCCTCGGTTTTTCCTTTCACTAACAGCCACCGAAGGGATTCTGGTGTAAACCTTGGAAAAAAGAAAGTTCAAAAGATTTTTTCCTGCTATAGAAGTCCACAACGCGACATAATGCAAGCAAACAAGAGAACTTTTTGGCACCACTTACCACCAGAATATAAAGAAAAGAAGCCCTGGTGCACTTATGATGATGGACAACGTACGCCAGCTCTGAACCAAGTATCCAAGTAACGCTAACAACCACATGGAGAGGATCCAGGCGGACCATATCCCAATACCAACGAGGCCACGATGACGAACGGAAACATATTCCATGACTAAGACAAAGGCACAGATCGAATATCCTCCTGTTAAGGGAAAACATATTTTATTCGTGTATTTTTGTTTGCTTGTATGACTCAATCATTCATTCATACATGCATCCATCCATCCATCCATGCATCCATCCATGCATCCATGCATCCATGCATCCATCCATGCATCCATCCATCCATCCATCCATCCATCCATCCATCCATCCATCCATCCATCCATCCATCCATCCATCCATCCATCCATCCATCCATCCATCCATCCATCCATCCATCCATCCATCCATCCATCCATCCATCCATCCATCCATCCATCCATCCATCCATCCATCCATCCATCCAATCTTTTTTATCTTTCTTATTTCTTTTGTTGTTTGCGTTTTCTTCTTTCTTTCTTTCTTTCTGTCTGTCTGTCTTTCTTTCTGTCTGTCTGTCTGTCTGTCTGTCTGTCTGTCTGTCTGTCTTTCTTTCTTTCTTTTTTATTCTTTCTTTCTGTCTGTCTGTCTGTCTGTCTGTCTTTCTTTCTTTCCTTCCTTCTTTGTTTCTTTCTTTTTTTATTCTTTCTTTCGGTCTGTCTTTCTTTCTTTCTTTCATTCATTCTTTCTTTCTTTCTTTCCTTTTTTCCTCTTAGCAAAAGAAAACTTGTCTATCCTCAGCTCCTTACATCTCTTTACATCTATCCATAATAGCAAAATCTTTTTCATCAATTTTAATATATTTAATCCTTGTTATCGTATACACACCTATTCCTACTCCTGCGAGAGCTCTGAACAGCGCAAATACCCAGTACTCTTGGGCGAAGGCCGAGAGGAATCCACAAGCACATGCCAAAAGTGCAAATGGGAAGACGATCGTTCTTCTGCCGAACTTGTCGCTCAGGATACTGGCTACCATGGAGCCAAATATCCATAATATGAATAGAAGAGAATTAGCGACGCTTGCGTAGACAGCTGTATCACAAACCAAGTCCCACTGTGAAGTATAAATCAAAATACGAAGAGTTTTAAATACAGCACTTTTTTTCTCTCTCAGTACACTCAATCAATAACTACCCTAGCCTCTTCTTGACTAAGATACTTAGCATTATTAGCTAACTTTTGGCTAGTAAAAGACGAATCTATGCTACTGCTTTGCAGTATGCCTCCTTTGCCCGATGAAATCGGAATATGAACACAGCGATATTGCACGAATTGGGAAAAGAGCTATTTCAGATTGTTGTACAATTAATGTACTCATGGTAACGCCTTTCAAGATGGCACAAGGAACTGTGAAAGAGGCTATTAGTTGTAAGGAACATTACCTAGACTAAATGTAGAAGCACCTTTAATACTGTACCTCAGTGACGATAGAATCAAAGTTACCATCCACTGCAAACTCCCAGTCCTGCCTTGGAATATTACATCGGTGGCTGTAGTGTTTGTCTCCTGCTTTGTATGTTCCATTCAAGGTACAGCTGGTGGTATTTGCCACACATCTCCATGAAGGTTCTGCAGTAATGAACGTCATTACCATCAAAACACAGCTACTGAATAGGATTGCATATGATATGATGGCAAAAACTCTGAACTGAAAGCATCCCAAACCACCAACTTTCTCTAGAATTTCTTCGGTTGTTTTTCCTTTCATTTTTGAACCTGCAACAATTAATAATGAGACTTAGATGACGAGCACCAACATATTCCACGACCAAGACAAAGCCGCAGATAGAACATGTAGAATACCCAACTAAAAAACAATAAACATTTATAATCATAGACGCATCAAGAGTTCCGCCGAGCTGCTCAATGCGCATGCTCAGGGGATTAAAAAGTGGGATAATATTTTGTATAATATGCATATTTCTGTATATTTGATTCAGAATTCGCTTAACGGTACGCGATCTTGAATATTTAGTAAAAATTGTGCTTGACAAGAAAGATACGACTAAAATATAACATATTTTACAAATTTTATCCCACTTTTTAATCCCCTGAGCATGCGCATTGAGCAGCAGCGCGGAATTCTTGATGCGTGTATTCTATTAAGTAGCATTTCTAGTTGATTCTTTTCTTTGCTCCGGTTTTCCTCCTTCACAAAAATTGATTTCAAAATTCCAATTCGATCATGGAACGACGGCCACAGTACAGGTTTGTTAGCCACTGGCTATTAAGTGCTACACTCGTAAAAACAAGTAATAATAATAATAATAATAATAATAATAATAATAATAATAATAATAATAATAATAATGATAATAATATTAATAATAATAATAATTTATTTCTAGTGCATTCCAATGTTCCCAATGCCCTTACAGAAACAGCAAAATATATACACAGGCAAATAAAACCAAAAAATATATAAAATATATATATATATCTATGAATAAATATAATGTGCACTCAAAAATATAAAAAGTCCGTAACTAGATATAACAAATCGAAGCCAAAACATCCAAAGTCAAAAGAAAAAGTCTTTAGCTGAATATGCTATGAAATATGAAAAATCACATTCCTAGAGACACTAGAGAAAAACGTTTGCGCATGCGTGCATTTCCGCACGCTTTCCAAGAATTTACAAGAGCTTCAGTGACAAAATAAATGCTTGTTTTCTCCAATTATACGAAAAAATTTGTGGGTATACTTTTGTGGGACCAAGATACTGTATTAATAAAGGCGATATGAAAGAATGAGCCTTAAGTTTCAAGAACTGACTTTAAGTTTTGGCATTTTGTAAAGTCTATTCTTCAGGCAAGTGTGAAAGTCAAATTTGCATATTTTTACGATAGGACGAAGACACTTTGACTAATTTGCATACGGCCTTAGAGCATGCGCAGACGTTTTTCACGCGTGTCATTCCTAGATAGACATAGCAATAAACGTCAAACATTCAAAAGAAGGTCAAAAAGAAAAGTCTTGAGTTGTTTCTTGAAGCTATCTATGTCTTTAGAGTTCCTTAAACTAGGTGAAACCTACTCATCATCATCATAATGTTCATCATCATCATGTTCATCATCATAATCATCATCATGTTCATCATCATCATAATCATCATCATGTTCATCATCATCATCATGTTCATCATCATCATCATCATGACCGTCATCATCATCATCGTCGTCGGGAATCTTTTCTCATTCACCTTTTTTAAACCATAAAACAAAATATCTCTTTGTTTCAGACCATTAATGTCAACTAGTCGGCAAACCCGTGAAACTTCACTCTTCTACTCTTATTAGGTATTGTCTTTACACTGTATAAATGTTATCCTAACTTAAGAAGTCAGTTTGCTCGCCATTTTAACTTGATTTTAAGGTATTAATTTCTTCTAGCTAGTTGGTTTGCCATTTGGATCGAAATCTATAATCAGTTCACGTGAACCATTTTTTGTTTTTTTAGTCAGTGTTGACAAATGAATGCAATTCCTTTTATTTACTAGAACATTAACCTTTTATAAAAGTAAATCTATGCCAAACGATTCTGCAATAAAAAAGAAATCTTCCTTTGAAGTGAGCTATGAAGCGCGGAACGTGCCGAGTGTCACGATCCCGATGGCGGGGTGTGACGTCATCCAGTAAATTTAATTGAAAAGGGTAAGAGAAGATGGCGGCTGTCTGTGGCTTATCTGGCCGAGCGTGAGTTTAAAGACAAACTTTGATTTCTGGTTTAGTGAAGAGCGAACCTCTGAGCCAGAGATACCCAAAAGGCACCACACTAACACTTGCTCTTGTAATTTACGGGCTTTAGTTGGCTGGATAGTAAACACCCTGAGTTGACTGGTTAAACTATTATAGATATAATATAGATATCGATAGAGTCCTCAAGTGTGACGTCATGAAAAAATAGTTTTGGCTTTAACAATTTTCGATTTCCAAATGCGATAGACAACCAAATAAGACATTTACACGCCAAGTTTGACAAGAATGGGTCAAATACCAGCTGAGATATGGCCATTTGAATATATAATTTCCCCATACAAATCACTGTGTTTTCGGCTCGGTTCATAAAGTTATTTATGTTAGAACATTCTGGTTGGCAAATTAATATCATAACTGGTCACGTCTGCGCGATCATCACTATTTCATTATAAGTTTTGTTGTGGTAAAAGGGATAGGCAATAGTCGATAAACGATAGGAATGGCCTCAGTATCTATTTTTTTTGGTATCAGCACCAAATTAAAAAAGAAATAGTTGTGTCAGTGCTAGAATTGTTTCTGAAAAGCCATTTACAGGGAGATTCGACAAAGTTGTTGTATTTGTATTCTTATTTGTTACTCATTCCCCTAGCTGTAGCTGTTTATAAAGCAAGTTATTGAATAGACCTTTTTTTACCAATACGGCAGCCATCTTAGATTATGGCATGCCAAGGGGGCAAACGTGGAAATATTTATAAAGCGTAGAGTGGCGGGATTACTTTGTCAAACAATTTTACACTTTGGTGTTCCAAATATCGCTCCAACTAGAGTTTTCCGATTTACAGGTACTAAGGCCGATTTGGCACTAATAGTACCGCGCTAGTACCACTCTTCAATATGCCTATATTCAGGCCATAATATGGTTTTGTACAGTTTTTAGATGTGTTTCTCATTGGATAGCACAAAGTTATATAAAAAAGACACCCTGACAACTGTGCATACTATAAATTTCCCAAGAGTTGCCCCTAGGCATTCCGCCCTTGTCTTACTTAACACAATATAATTCAAGATGACTGCCGTACGTATCGGTAAAAAGGTCTATTGCTTTTTCCGTTGTATTCGTACCGAAGATAACGGTATCACATTTTCATTCATACATCTGTTTGATCTCTCTCTCTTTTTTTTTTACTCATTTTTTTTTACTCATTTTTTTTTTTTTTGAACGAAAAGTGTTTGTAATGAAATCGCTTATTCGCTTTGGGGCTGTAGCTTGTTCACGGCGGATAACTGAGCAGTATTTCAGCACTAATTTAATACATCTTGTCATCTTCGCCGACTAAACAACTCAACAACGTAATTAACAATGTCCAAAAGACATTCTTCGACAGCAAAATTCGATTGCTTATTCCATGACCAAGAAGACGCAGAGTGCAATGTGACTTGCTCAGAGTAGTAATTTTACTTTTAATTTTGTTATTGTAGTCATTTTTTGTAGGATTCTAATTTTGGTTTATTTCTTTTCTTTCTCACGCGCTAACTTTTTAATTTTGGAAAATTACAGTTGTAGATGCATTGCATCAATTTCTAGAACATCACACTTGAAAGGCAATACACATGACAGCGAATTTGATTTCTGATGAGAATTCTATATTTTTTCCCTCCAAAGTGAGTTGTAAGAAATATGTGTGAATATGTCGCAACAGGGCTCATATACAGACACTATACTTACTACATGTTTAATCAACATGAGGGTTTAAAAAGTTTTAGAGAAAAAAGTGCCTATTAAAATGCATTTAAGACTTACCGTAAGAGCAGTAAACTTAGGAATCAATGTAAGAAACTTTGATGTATCTGTAACTTTGATTGCTTGGAATAAAGACGAAACCAATTGACAGATTACCAAGCACTGACCAAGAAACAATTATTCTAGTTTCTTATATTACTGCGAATTTACATATTCTTTGCGGAAAGTTTCCCTCACATGGCTTGCCAACTATAACGAAATTACTATCTTAGACAAATATCTGAAACACTGAAAATGCTCTGTACGTGTGGGCATAGGTTGAGGCCGAACCGCTACCGCATAACAATAGGTTGGTAGAGGGGTTCCGCGCGACGCGTGATTCGTGATTTTTTTTGGGACGTGATTTGTGATATTCAAAAAAATTTAACTTAAAAGCCTGCCAGTTCGTGAATTTCAGTCCGTGATTTGTGATTTCACCCCCCCCCCCCCCCTCCCCCCTGTGCCACCGGCCCTGTAACAGCCACTGGCTAATATGGAACCAAATATCCATTGGATAAACCTAAAAAACATTTATTTAACCCACCTGATGTTATTTTCAAAAAAAATATGAATCTTGTCTTCCATGTTTATCCCTAATCAAATCAAAAGACGTAGAAAAAACAGGGATGATGTTTATTCATATTCAATCGGCTCAATTAACAACAATACAGTATGCAAAAGACATGTTTAAAGGTTGTTTAGTTAAACTAGCGCCTTTCCATCAGCCTGTATGCCTAACTAAACAACTTTTAAAGCCTTCTTTAACTAAACTACTTTGGGGATGTGGTTTTAACCCTGTATGGCAGCCAAACGACGAAGGAAATGCAATAGATAAATTAATAAATACCAAGCTAGTTGGTGTGAATGGGGCTTAAGATTCTTAGATATTGGTAAAGGTAAGGGTAGAGGTCGACTTCATTTAACGTCGGTCACTCGTGACAGTTAACTCAAGTGTTACTGATGAAACTTGTGGCCGACGGTAATACTTCTAAAACTAAATTCCTTCTTCTTGGTTTTGCTACCATGGTAACTATGACGTCTACAGTCAGTATTCATTCGGGTTCAGCTTCTCGTTATCTCCGTCAACAGGAATGAAGACTTCATCTTTTTGCAGTTGTTCGACAGTGTCAGGCATGGCTAATTTGTTGGTTTCTGGTAAAGTCATGCACAATATTCCACAGATCAAGGCATTGATTGCCATTATACTAAAAGGCATCAATTGATGAGCTCTTTCCTAGTAATTAGTGGAAAAACATAGCATTATTGAAGCACATACAAAATGTAAAGTATGATTCATGCACTTCGAATCTTGTATTCTTTACCCTGCATCATATGTCAAGCTGCCTTCCCCCATGCAGTGTCTCAACCCTCCACTTCACACCTTGCACCATGTGCCCCACATTTCCCCATAAATTCCTTGCAACATAAACTGTACCCTGTACGACGCTTTTACATCTCATCCAGCACCATACAATCTAATGATGTGCAACCTACACCATGCAATGTATCCTATGCAAGTCACCCAGTAATATACAGCTCCACTAATGCAATCTGCGTTCGTCCCTCACCAGAAACGCTTGCAATTCAGGGTACTCTACAATATGCACCTTGCTCTCCCCTCTACAACATACAGTTTTACTAATGCAATCTGTGCCCTATACACAAATGCCCCATACGTAACACTCCCTACAACACTGATGCTCAGTTGGAGTCTTCACGACGATATGAGTCTTCTACCGCCACAATTGTAACATATTCCATCTAAGTATTCTAAACTACTAACGTCTCTTACCGAAAAGACCACGTATGGAGCGATAGCTGAGCCAACACGAGCTGCAGAAGTTGATGTCCCCATTGCGGTGTTCCTAGGAGACAATAATAGCTAACATAAGTTTGTGCAGATACTCTAAGTGTCTTGGTCACTGTTAGCCGCAAAATCATAATCAAATGATGTCTAATTTAGAAGGTTGCGTTACGGTAGTGCACGTACGCGCCTCTCTATCAGGTTCGATTCCTGGACTCTGCATGAGATATGAGTAAAATTTTTTTCCGGGTTCTCCGAATTTTTGCTGATGAGTACAAGATTATTCCTTATACATAAATTAGCATTTATGCAATTTCCTACCTCACAACAGTCGGGAAAAGCTCCGAAGAGTAGACATAGACGCCATCAAAAACAATAGTGATAAAAAACTTGCCCAACACCATGGCTGTCAAGATTTTGCCCGCCAGAAAACCTGCGAGTAGCGAATTGTTATGGAATTTGTTAGCTTTTCTTCTAAAGTGATGGCTTTTAATCAAAAATCAATTAATCAACACCAAACTCATTAATTCAGTTTTTGCAGTTTCACCTTGGCCTTCATCGTCGTAAAAATTCAACAGTGCGGCAATAACCATAGATAAGCCAGCCAACCACAAAGAGGCAACAATTGACTTCTTTCGTCCGAACCTAAAACCAAGAGATAATATTAATCATATCACGACTTTGCGCTACTCAGATATCAGATAGAGAGAACATGATGAGAAACGAAAAAGAGTAAGAGCAATCAGTATAACCTTTTTGGATCAGGGTGGAGCATACAGTCTTACGAATTTTCGGATCGAGATTGCTTAATTCAAGGTATCAGGAGTATTTTTTTGCCCCTATGCAGGCTACCTCGAATTTGATAAACTCCAAAACGCTAGTGTCTCAGATTTTTGATTTTCCTTTTCTTTGGAAAGATATTGCTTGGATTGTAACCGTGTACATCCAAAACTATATAATCCAAATTTGATACGCAATATAATCTTAAATAGTTGCTGACACCGTTTTGGCTTTCAGAAAAAATATACGTTTATGGCAAAATATTGTAAAGTCCGTGTAAAATGGGGATCCAAATCTCCTGATGTTAACTGATGATGCTACTTGGACGGAAGCAGCAAGGTAATCTAAAAGAAGGTTTGAATCCAATGAAGAAATTTGAAAATAAAGAGATATTCAAAATGTGTATATTCTAACCCAGTCCACAAACAAAAACTCTAAACTTACCTGTTAAGCATTGGAACAGCTATTGCCATGCCAACTCCCTCACAGACAGCGGAGATGAAGAAATTTAGGTACATGTTACCACCAATACTTGCTGTACTGAGCGTGATGCCATAGTAGACCAAACCACTCACTACCCTAGAAAAACAAAATGAACTATTTACAGGCATCGACTTGCAAGTTTATCTGGTCCCAGTTTGCTCCTCGAACTGACCCGTAACGATATTTTAACTGTTATGATGTTGAATGGGAACACTGGCTAAATATGATAGCACATGTTCCAGCTGCAGGAGAAATATCCCGGTGCCCTTCTATGAGGAGCAAACTTCTCGGTATACGCAGAAATCTCTGCACTTTAAACTTGCAGTTCATCTTGTGGATTTTCCATGTTAAAAAAATGACGTTTATTGATTTTACTGATGTTACTTACCAGGCATACCAGGAAATCAAAGTCCTGTGTGTCAGAGCACGAGAAGCAAAGAGATCTCTAACATCACCGAGTCTTGCTTCACTTTCTTTTTTCTCGTCTCCAAGTAACGCCAAGTCATCATCTGTGAGGACTTTTTTATTAACTTTAGCAGCAGTTTTTAATATCTTCTTTGCTTGCTCGGTCTTCCCTCTCACGAGCAGCCATCGAAGGGATTCTGGTACAAACCTTGGAAAAGAAAGTTAAAAAAATGTTTCTTCCTGGTATGATAATTCATAATGTACTGAACCAACAAGAAAACTTAGCAACCACCGAAGGGATCAATGGACCTTTTTTACCGAAACGGCGGCCATCTTTAATTCTATTGCTTTAAGTGTAAAGTTTATAGTATGTACAGCTGTAAGGGTGTCTTTTAAATATAATTTAACTTTATTCAATGAGAAACACCGACATCTAAAAACTAATTGAAATGGTTGCAACTGAAAAGCAAGATCATATTCAGCATTACTTACCACCAGAATATGAAGAAGAGAAGCCCTGGTGCACTTGTGATGATGGTCAGCGTACGCCAGCTCGGGATTAAATAACCAAGTAGCGCTAACACCCACAAGGAAAAGATCCAGCCAGCCCATATCCCAATACCCATGAGGCTGCGATGACGAGCACCAACATATTCCACGACCAAGACAAAGCCGCAGATAGAATACCCCCCTAAAGGACAATAAGCATGTACAATCCAGTCAGGCAATATCCCAATACCCATGCATCAGGCTACGACCACGAGCACCAACATATCCCACGACCAAGACAAAGCTGCAGATAAAACATCCTCCTCAAGACAATCATGAACATTTGTAACCGTTCTCTTGAGTAATAAATGCAATCCACCCAACAAAGCCCAGTTAGAAGTTAAAAGAGAATATCAAGGAGACACAACTTTACAATAACTGTTGCGAATTTCAGCTCAATTTCTGATTGGTTAATTTCTTTCTTTGTCGGTCCCTAGAAATTTGAACCTGCTCTCTCTCTCTCTCTCTCTCTCTCTCTCTCTCTCTCTCTCTCTCTCTCTCTCTCTCTCTCTCTCTCTCTCTCTCTCTCTCTCTCTCTCTCTCTCTCTCTCTCTCTCTCTCTCTCTCTCTCTCTCTCTCTCTCTCTCTCTCTCTCTCTCTCTCTAGCTATATTAATAGCAGTTACTTTCCATTGCCTTCAAACAATTGTTTCAAGTCGAGACATTTGGCAATGAGTGTAATTCTGTAATATCTGCTATTTTACGTTGCTTGTTTGATGATTTATTAAACTCATGAATAATTCAGTAATGATGAAAACACAATATATATCATTGTTCGTGGAGGAGGTTGTATATCTGATACAAAATCGTCCTGATTTGCATAAACTTTAACTCCAATTTTCTCAGCCAAATTCAATTTTATCTTTAAAATTTTAGTAGAATATGAATATATACACCTAGACGTTTCATAAGTAATATACTATATTTGTGTCTGTGTTGTATCAGATATACAATCCTTTGGCTCGTGGTTGTATATCTGATACAACACGGCCGCTCATGTTGTAAACATTACATAAAAATCAGATATCATAACCAACCTAGGCACCATATTTTCGTCTTGGCTATCTCGGCCAGGAATATATCGCGCGTTGCAAGCCATCAATGTAATAGATATCAAAACATCACAATACGTTATCACGTTCACGCTTACCTAGACCAATTCCTGCGAGAGCTCTGAACAGCGCAAATACCCAGTACCTTTGAGCAAAGGCCGAGAGGAATCCACAAGCACATGCCAAAAGTGTAAATGGGAAGACAACTGTTTTTCTGCCAAACTTGTCGCTCAGGATACTGGCTACCATGGAGCCAAATATCCATAATAAGAAGAGAAGAGAATTAGCGATGCTTGCATAGACAGCTGTATCACAAACCAAGTCCCACTGTGGAAAAGAATCAAACACGTATCCTATTATTGTAAGCTAGGTTAAAGCACCGATCAAAAGTTTGGTTTGGCTGCAATAGACCATTTTCGAGCAGCTTCAATAGCGCGCGCGATCTTGCCCGAAAATGCCTCTTTTTCGTCACTGCGCCTGCGATATTTTTTCAAATCGCTTCCTTTTTTTGAAATTAAAGGGGAATGTTTCATAACAAGAACAACCTGATTTAAAGGTATATTCTTCAGGGAAAAAAATGTACGATATCTAAACCTCAGTGACGCCTAGAATGAAAGTCACCATAGCGCAACAATATCGTGAGACAAGGTGCAAGGAACATTGCCAAGTGTGACACCGCTTTTTTTCAATGATAATATACCTCAGTGACGATAGAATCGAAGTCACCATCGACTGCAAACTCCCAGTCCTCCCTTGGAATATTACATCGGTGGCTGTATTGTTTGTCTCCTGCTTTGTATGTTCCATTCAAGGTACAGCTGGTGGTATTTGCCACACATCTCCATGGAGGTTCTGCAGTACTGAATGTCATTACCATCAAAACACAGCTACAGAATACGACTGCATAGGAGACGAAAGCAAACACCTTCACCTGATACAGCCCAAAACTGCCGATCTTGTCTAGTATTGTCTCCGTCGCTTTCCTGGTCATTTTTAATCTTAAACCAAAAGAGGGAATTAAGAAAAGTGAGTTGAGTTTGTAAGGTCTCTCTTTTCAGTGCCGGATTCAATGTTTTTTTTCTCCGGTTTTCCTCCCTCCGCATAACCTATTTGGCTAATTAACAAGCTAAATTTGAATTGATCAGAGAGGTAGCCGTGCCCTGACTATGATCAGCTACGAGGTGGTTTCCGAGTATCGACATAATTTGCAGGAAGAAATGTGTCAGCTGAACCGGCTGTTCATTGCCATATCCACACAGTGTTGGTGTATAGTTTTCGGTAAGATTAAGATAAATTTCCAGTAACCCAGAAAAAAAAATTGGCGGGCGCTATGTAAACGATTATGATAATTTTGAATTATTTACAAGTTTCCGACTAAAAAAAACAACAAAATATATTTAGCATCCTAGGGTTCCAAGAGATATTATGATCAGGTATAGTTTAGAAAATACTGGAAGAGAAAAAAGGCAAAAAATATTCGTATAAAACTATAAACTCCATATTTGTTTCTGCTTTGAAGTTTCGCGCGTAACACAGGTAGCCCACATGTAAACATAGCAGTATTTTGACGCATTCGCAGTCGGCTGACTTTGGAAAGGCCTCATGTTTATTAATGATACGACGATGCACCAAAAGACTGCAAATAATAACCCAATAATAAATTATATATATTTTTAAAAGCTGTTCAGTTAAAGTTTTTGTATATAATAGTTCAAGAACAAATGAACTGAATGCCAGTTCAGTTTATAGGGTTTGGAAATTGATTCCTCGATTGAGATGAATACCTTCGTCTTTAAATATTTTCTGTGGCTTTTGCTTCTTATATTATAGTACTACTGTAAATGAAACCCAACAAGAAAATAGCAACCATATCGCCCGACTCCTCCTCTATAGATTGGGGGTGATTTTCTTTAGTTTTGCTTTATAGAAAACAAATTGCTCAGCTGCTAAAAAAGGGAGAAATTATACCGTTGGAATGCTGCTTGGCTGTTCGAGATATTCGGTCATGTAGAAATAATTTATGTATTTATAAATATTTATTTAGACATCACTGATTCAATATTACTATGCGCCCATCCTTAATGACCACAAAAAACACATTTTGAATACCCAACGACAATTATATTATTACTATCTTAAAGATTTAAGCGAAAAGTTAAGTGTAATAATCACTGTCACCTGGTTTTTTTAAGTGTGTTTGCAGTTTTGTAGTTTGCAGTTTGCAGTTTGTAGCTCGCTTTATCAGATTGTTTTATAACACCCGCTTAATCATATAACAAGTGTAATACCGATGCTGCATGGATCACCCACAGATATTTCGTGAGCGGAGTTATGATGATATATAAGCTCATTTATCCTTTTCAGAGTGAATACAGTACTTGATGCCTTTTCAGTGTGCTTCGAAGCGATGCATAATTCCAGATTGAATTCACAAGAAAGATTCAAGAACTATGCTTACCGTTTCCGTGATACCGATCCACTTGATCTTGAAGCTATTCCTTATACAGAATGGATTGCAATGTTACTTACTATTACTGTCTTCGAAGTTATTCTGGCTCTAAAACAAACAGGTTGCTCCTCGATTCTTACTGACTCGTTAGCGTAAGTTGGCTGGGTTTTTTGTTTTTCTAACAATAGCCTTTAGAAACAGCTTTTGTAGTCCTTCTATTGTTGGCTATCACGTGAGTTGAAAATGGTTCAAAACGATCAGTTGCTATGTTCCTTGAAGTCAGTTGTTTGTCCAGTTTCAGTTGCTTTTTTTGTAGAAATATCTTTCGAATAGCTGAATATTTATTTACCTGGCGGTGAAAGTGGGTAATTTGTCTGGTTTTATTTGGTATGTGCCGCTAAGAGATTCAAACTCGGTCTTCTTACTAAGGCAACACATTGTTGAACTTCCATAACGTAACTAACAGCGCAAAGGACACTTTTATGGATTGAATTAGCTTGTATTTTTAAAGCCGTTTACTAACATGCGAATCATAAATGACCATACATACCTATATACTGAAAGTTAAATTCGTCCTTCATAAAAGATTATTCAAAAACACTGTTGAACTTCCATAACTGGCGTAACTAACAGCGCAAAGGACACTTTTATGGATTGAATAGCTTCTAACACGCAAATTATAAATAACTGCCCATATATATCTATATACCTATATACTGAAAGTTAAATTCCTGTTCCTTAAAATTTGTTTTTCATAAAAGATTATTCAAAAACACTGTAATTATGGTTCTCGTGGTTGACTGCGTGAATACAAACGGATAGGAGTCGTGTGTTAGACATCTGCTAAGTAATCACACAGTGCGGCCGGGTAAAGGTTACTGTAGAGTGGTTTTCGTTTGAGTGTGAAGCAATGCGGCAAATTCGTAGTCGTACTGCACTGATGTAACTGTACCTATGCTTTGCGAATGGAGGAATCACTGGAAGGCAATAGCAAGCTATTTCAAAAAAGCTATTACGAAAAACTAAGCGCGAAAAGGATTGTCGTTGTAATTCAAGCGGCCCTCACCCGAGTCTTAGAAGTCATATATCTCACAGAATTTGAGGAGATGGATCGCAAAGATTTACTTTAATTTTTTAAACAACACGTATACTTCAACTTTTTTCTCTAAATTCTTTGAAACGCGTGTTTTTGTATTGGGAAGAGACTTGGAGCAAGGGCCGCTTGGCTAAGCATTGAAGCGCGCTGTGATTGGACGGTTCGTGCGTGCTCCGGACACCTGGTACCGTATGTCCACTCATAAGAAAATCGAGTAATGCAACTTACAAAATAATTTCAATGTGGCTCGTGAATACAACTAAATTGAGGTATAGCCTGCTCAGTGCTAAGTTCACAATGTTGATAAAGTTTAATATAAAAAAATAAAGCTTACTAAAGCGATTAGGAAACAAGATTTTTTTTTACTGTTTATTATTCTCTTGTTGCTGGTTTTCAATCATCCACAAGAGAACGGAAAAACGAAAGACAAGACGGCCATGTTGGTTGACATAACAAAAGATACTGATGACATTTATTTTTGGTAAAGTTCCACCAAGATGGCGGCTATGATGTCATGTGAAAAATAGCTATTATATTTATCATTAAAAACATTTATGGCCAGCTAGGTTTAGTAAATCTCCTTCTGTAGCAATTTACGAAAAAGCATCAGATACTTAAGTGATTATAATGCTAGCATGTCGCTTATTTATTGCACCAGTTTCGGCTAAACACATCCATCAATCCGCTAACTACATGCATGATTATATACATGTCTGTATGTCTTGAAAAACAAGACGATATTGTTGATAAACAAATTTAAAAATTCTAAATTTTATAATTCAAATAAACTTATTTCAAGAGAAACATTTTTCAAAGCATTTCGTTATGCTAGAAGTATAGAATATTAACTTGTAGTTGTTTTCATCAACTATTCGTTGGTTTACCGTTCAGTCAGCTACAAAGAACTAAGGCTATTTAAAGATTAGAGAATAATGGATAAAAAAACCTTACAAGTTCATTTACGGCAATCTTAAATGTTCATGGCCTTTTGGTGGCCTTCTTGTTTGTGAAAGAAAATTTTAATCTCAGTTGATTCAATTTAAATTTATATAAGAAGCTATATGCAAATAGTCTTTGACTTTCAAAGCATTTGGATCAGACTTTGGATCATACATATCAGCCATGTTGGATGACTCAAACAAGATTGAGTCATCAGTTCCTTGTCATGGCAACCAACATGGCGGCCATGTCTTTTGTCTTTTTATTCTCATGATAAGAGATCCACTCCAAGAACATCGAAATCATTCCTTACAATTAACTTTGTACTAATGGTATTGGTGCACAGCCGCCATTTTGAGGCGCTATTCCCAATCCTATGTTCTGCTCAAACGAAACTACTGCCTTCTTATCTCTTTGCTCTTGGTATTGGCGTTGGATTACTGCTTTTCCGCGTATTTTCGTACAACTCAGATGGATCATTATCAATCTCATAGTTAATGTCATCATTTCCCTTTGAATTTTGAAATTTGTTCTTCATTCTCGGAGACGGAATGGGACGGTAATCGTTAGGTTTATCTAGGACCTTTTCTAATGATGTTGATCTTGGTGGAGGCGGGGGACCTTCTTCCTCCTCGGGGACATCATTGCTACAGCTAGCTCTGTTCTCATGGAGGGGGATCCTTGAAGGGCCTTTATGTCGTAAGTTATCTTTTATTACCTCGTTGTTTTCATAAAAGTTTTCTAGCTCCATGTTATCTCCACCTTTCTTGTTAGGAATTTCTTCCTCCGTCACTGTTAACTGAGGAACATCACTATCATTGCTCTTGCCCTCCTTCTCCCCCGTACTTTGACCCCCTGATTTTTTATCTTTTTTTCTCAATTTTGGTCTCCATCTTTTCTTGTACGAGGGTTGTTTTGCTTCTGGCTTTGGTTCTTCTTTGACGAATCCATTGATAGTGTTCTCATAAACAGCTGCATTCTCAAGGTTGTCAGGATGTTCCAATTTTTCCATTATTTGGTACTCGTCGCTTTCGTTATCCAGCTTTTCCTCTTTTTCATTTTGCTTTGAACTCGATATTTTCATGGATAGAGGTCTTTTGATTTTATTGATGAAATCCTAGAAAAGAGTCACAGACAAAACGTCATTTGAATACCGGTGTGAGCAGAGTAGAATGAAAATATAATGTATTTGGTGGCGATGGTAATTTTTAGTCCAAATGCTTGTAACAATTTTTAGTGGGACCCCATTGACGTCATGTTCCATTCATTGAGTATCTGGACCCCCTTTGACTACGTGCTCTATTAATTCAGTATCTGGACCCCCTTTGACCTCATGTTCCATTCATTGATTATATGGGCCCCCTTTGACCTCTTGTTCCCTTCATTGAGTATCTGAACCCCCTTTGACCTCATGTTCCATTCATTGAGTATCTAGACCCCCTTTGACCTCGTTTTGCTACATATTGTTGTCCTCTGCCGGGGAAACATCCAAACTTGTTCACGTTCACGTGATACCCTCTCTCCCAATCAGAATACGAGAAAAATGGACTTTGACATTTGGTAAATAACAAATTAAGATATACCACGTAAAAAAAAGAAGATATAATCAAAATATTTCTTACACTTATTATGGAATGTTTTTCATCAATGGGCAAATCGTAATCCGGTTCTTCATCATTGTTATCATAGGTATTTCCAGCGTCAGGTTCAAAGCCTAGATTTGCACTGTCTTTTCGCTGTGTGCTTGCACGATTAGGTCGCGAAAATATAACTGGTTCTGGACTTTTCTCGACATCCTGATCACCTGTCATTTGTTGGTGACTTTCTCTTCTGTCATTCCTGTTTCGGAGTAAAAGAAATGATTTCAGTAAAAAGTAAGTGGCTTCAAATCGCGAAAATAAAAACAATAGACCTTTATCACACAGCAGCCATGTTGACTAAACAATGGTTCCCCCACCTCTCCGTAGCCTCGCATTCAAGCGTTTCAGGACGAGGTTACGCGGGATTAAACAAAGTTTTTTTTTCCTCATGGGAATAAACATGGCGCCTTGAGAGTGATCAAGGTACATTAAAGTACACACACACAAAAAAAATGAAATGAAAAGGCACTAAAATAATAATAATAATAATAATAATAATAATAATGATGATGATAATAATATTATAATAATATAGTAATAATATGATAGTAATGATAACAATAATAATAATAATGATAATAATAATAATAATAATAATAATAATAATAATAATAATAATAACTGAGGAATCAATTATCCATTTGTTTTCATTCTGAGATCAAATTTTTGGTGACCAATGCAACCCCCAAGTAATATATCGATTCATGTATAGATCCGTTTTCAACTCTCAAATATTACTCACTTGATCACTTGATCGCGTTTTCTGCGAATGCAGAGAAATAGTACGAAGAGAATAATGGCGAGAAATATGAGACAACTGACTATAATAGCAGCCAACTCCCCATCAGTGAGGGCTTTGGAGTTGATGTTGGAATTCTGTGCGAAAAAATATCAAAAAACCTGAAGGTTAGCACCAGTGGCGTAGCGAGAGTTCCAAGAAGAGCGCGCGCGCGTTTTTAATTTGGCGCGAATGATCTCGCCAAATCCACAGGAAGTCCACTTGTATAAAAAAGCTTTTCTAGTATCCCGATATGGAGCAATAAATAGGAGTATTCCTCGATAATTTTCTTAGGAAAATAACTAATAAAACCTAAAACAGAATTATTAGTTAGTGCAATGAAAATTCAATTGAATAATATATTATTAAAAAATGGATATTAGCCAAACATGTTGCTATTGACATAGCTTACCGAGGAAGGGGTTGTCACGTTTTTCATTTGTGATGTTGTTGGAGTACGTGTTGAAGACTGTAACAGCATAATAGGACCTTTAAATATATTTCAATAGAGTTAGTACTTTGGTATAGATAGTTATACAAATATTTGCGTGGGGGTGACAATACTGCAACTAACGTTAACGGCATTATTGTTTTTATATCTTGCGATTCAACAACTATTAATTATATGGGTCTGGATATTTGCATTTTTGGCTTTCATTCGTTACTCCATTTGGCATTCCATGTTTTTCATAGGTTATTTCAAGTTCCTTACTTAGCTTAGAATATTTGTAAATTTGATTCAAAAAAAGGAACAAAAATGTCTAAAAAATAATGTTCCATAAGCATGAAAAAAGCTAAAAAAAATAAAATAAAATAAAAATGGCGTAGCCTAAACAAAAAATTGAAAACTTTAAGACTTACATGTCACCGTGCTGGGCACTTTCAACAGAAAACATATGCCATTTTGTTCCGGACATTGGACGATGACATTGTATAATGTTCCTTGAAAATCGTTGATTGAATTGCTGACCTAAAAATATCAATAAGGGTCATGAATATTCCGGTTGGTTGCTTCTTAGGGTGCCAGCTGACTGCACATACAAGTGCAGCCAATGTCTAAGTAGTATTTTAAGACTCAATGTCTGTACGAAGCTAAAGAACGATAATGTTTCCGCCGGTCATAACCAAGGAAGCGAAACAAAACAAAACATGTCTGTCCTCAGTTTCACGAAAATAGACTTATTTATTACACTTTTTGAGCAAATTTCAAACGAGTGGGTAAGTACTTAGAAGTGGTTTCTGAGTTTAAGGGTTTGAATTGGATTAGCGAAGATTTGGGCCTAATATTGGTCGAAAAGGAAATCCGGCGTAGAAGTTAAGCACTAGCTTGCATACAAAATCTTTAGATATATTTTTCAACGAAGTTCATGGATTCTGAGCTTGACAGATATTATATTAAACCATTTCTAAAAAATTGAATTACTTTACGAATTGGCACGGTTAGTAGAAACATGCCCTAGTTCATGTTTGTTGAAATAGGCACCTTGATGGCGTCATTTTACTAAACTACGATATTGCTTCGCGAATTGTTTTCTTATCTAGATTTCTATCGCCAAATGAGAATAACAATCTAAAAGAATGTGAGAAAGTTTGTTCTGTTAATGGTAGTCTATGCATATGTCTTGTTCTAAAAATTCTATTTTATGGTCCTGGGTGACCCAACTGTCTCAGAATGAAAAATGCGCTGCACATTTTAAATCTGTCACGTTATGAAATGAAGCGAAAACGAGTAAAATATCAAGCTTACCCTTAGAACATATACAAAACTTCTATTAAGCATTCCTCCGCTACTGAATTCCATCATTCCTGTTATATTCTTCACCGTTATCCAGGTTCCATTGTTCCTTCTGTACAAAACTTGCAAAGAACAATTTTTGGAGGGAAGGGGAAGTTTGGTAATGGAATTTCGTTGAAGAATATCTTGATTAATTTGACTGAATTTTGGACAACCTGAAATAAAATATTGAATTTAAAAAAAAATTGATCGGAGAAAACAATGATCAACTGCTTTAAGCTGTACAATAATTGACTAAATAGCAGACTTAAAATCAAAGGTTCCCCTATCCATGGCCAATGATGCATGATGACAACATTATCGATCAAAGTTTGGTTCAAAATTTGAAAGCATATGTACTATTTAGCATGAGGAAGGAGTAGAATATTTCTTTTAGATTTTATTTCGATACGTTCCTCAGTGGCATGGATCCTTATTCCTCGTTAGACCTTTTAGCTTTTGCAGAGACTTGTTAGGGGGAAAAATGCTAAGATCTTAATCACATCTTTGCTTGTTAACGTGACTTAAATAGTTTTTGTAATCATCAAAAACAATAACATCCTTTAAAAGGAAAACAATTCATTTTCGATTGGCAAGTTTTTACTTTCTGTTAATTTCCATTTTTCTAGAATTACAGCAGAGCAATTTTTGTGCGAAGCAATACGGATCTTATAAGAGGCAAACCGGAATATAATAGCTTTTTCTTTTTTTAATTAAAGCTGATTATCCAGGGCAGACGAAGAAAATAGTGTACGAAATTTGACATATTAAAAAAAATTGAAAGTGAAATACCACACCACGGCTGATGAAGAACTCTGTCAGTCTATCAAACAACAGTTTCATCATCAGCCACATGCAAAATTAAAAACGATAAAATTTTATAACTAAAAAAAAATATTTCATCGTTACCCCCATATGAGATGCTATTGGAAAGACACTTGCAGTATTTTCCATCAAAACCAAATGTATTGGCATCTTGTGGGCAAAAGCAGGAACAATTGTTTCCATTATGTACGACTTCTTGTGCGCCAAAACTTTCACAAAGTCTTTTTCTAGATGCCACTTGACATGATGAATTTAGATAGTTGATTTTGTCTCTAGATCCAACCTCAGTTTCAATAACTTCAGTGTCTGATAAAGTGGCTGGGATGATTAAGACAAGAACGAAGCCAATGTAAAAATGAAAAACCTCGGGCAGCGATAAACCAAACATCGTGTGATCGATCTTTAAGATGATGTGACTCGTTGTACAACTTGACTAGACTCGTCAAATAGTTATATCCGCTGAACCAACTGTGGTATAAGCGCTCATTCTTCAGCAGAAGACACTCGATAATTTTTGTTCATTTTCCTTATGAAAGACACCTTCAGTTGAGTGGCTACATGAAGCCTTTCACTTTTTTCAATGTAAAATAATCTCACTTTACAAAAGCGAAGCCCAACGTTTCATTTTCTTTGATCATGAGACAATTGAAGTGTCCAATGAACACAGAACTTAATTATAGATTCACAATCCAATTACTCTTGAATTCATGCATTTATAAATTAAGGAGCGTCAAGACTCCTGTCATTCTTGTGGCTCCTGGCATGGGTGAACACGTCAGTACGTAGCTCTTCCCGTTTCTCCTTCCATGTTATTGGACTAAAGCTCAGGATCCAATACTTGCTAATGCAAGTGCAAGAAACGGTAGAATCCGTAATATACTTTTTTACTCTCACAAATTCTCGCTTCATAGTACTTTTGCTTATTGTATTAGATAAAAATGGTTTAAAGATATCCCTTTAAATTTTTCTTGGTTTCTTGCTGCAAAAGGAGTTTTCCCAGTTGGGAAAGTCTATTTCTGTTAAGTAACCGGAAAATAAAGTCATTGAACATCGAAAACTTATTCTTATTCTATCTAATCACAACGCGACTGTTAATCGTGACGTTGTTGCCCGATTCATGCGTGTCTTTCAGCCCTTCGGCGATAGCACATGCTCAAGCAAGAAAAATAATATTTTGAAATTCTGCCCAGAAATATAGTAAATACGCTACTTTCGTAAACAATTTCGATCTTTAATAATTTTTGGCCATATCAAATTTCTCTCGAATCCCCCAAAACGCAAGATACTCGATTGCTGCATTTCATTTTCTCCAACCAAATATAACTTGATGTCAAACTACGTCAGCAAATAATCCGGAAAAGGAAAACCTTGAACAATGAAGACAGTGGTGCATTAAATGCGACGTTGCCATTCTAAAGTAAAAATAAGACATACCACATATTTACTATAAAGATGTATATAACCATGAATAACGTGAACCGTATGGAAAAATGACTTCCTGGTCCAAAATGAGAGGCAGTTCTATATATTTTTTTCTTTCTTTTGCTTCATGAAGGAATTTGTTCACAGTATTCTAATTGTTTTAGGTGAAGGTTTAATCGGCATTGAGAACATTTTCTGCCGTTATTTAGCGATTTTTGTGATCCGTTTGATCTACGTCACAAAGTTTAGTCACCGTTATTGCTACACGCAATACTGCTGAAGGGCAAGAGATAAGAGTAGACAAACAAAACATGAAATAAGCTATAAAAATAACGACACAGAGATAAAAGGATAATCAGAAATAGGAAAACCAAAACAAAGAATAAAAGAGTAAAGAAATGAATGAATGAACTGAAATGGATGAAAGAAACAAAGATTGAAAGAAAGAAAGAAAGAAAGAAATAGGCACACACTTCTTTTAATATATTGCTTCTAAAAAAATGAGCTATAATCATGATATATTATAAGTCGTTGTGAAGAAACGAAACAAACTAAGATCTTTCAAATAACTTTTGCGCATGCGCTATTTATCAGCTAAAATAAAACTCCAATCTTTATATATTAACTAATAATAATATTCTGATATCATTAATAAGAGCGACTTTTGATAAACAATTTAGTAAGAAAACTACACTTAGGACATTTCTTGACTTGATAATGTTGCCATTTCTTATCGCTAGTTTTCTTAGTAAAATAACATTATTATTGTAAGGTATAAAAAAAAAACCCCTGGCTTGAGCCAATTGGCTGCAGTTGTTGCAAATGAATGTAAAATAATAGTAAATAACTAAGACAAATGGTTGGTATGCATCGTATTATCGTGATGTGGCAGCGAACCCTTTTGCTTTGGACCTAATGCCCTTCTCAGACATGCACGTGTCACTATCTTGCGGATTACGTACATGTCAGTGTTAGACCCGGTTTAGACGTCGAATTTCACATGCGGAATTCGAATCTAATGCAAATGAATTTAACAATAGGTTTTGCTGAATTAGAGTTAGATTCGGCATATATGAAATTCGACGCCTAAACC
Organism: Anthopleura sola; assembly: GCA_023349425.1. Taxonomy (NCBI): domain Eukaryota; kingdom Metazoa; phylum Cnidaria; class Anthozoa; order Actiniaria; family Actiniidae; genus Anthopleura; species Anthopleura sola. The sequence goes on along the minus strand of JALHLI010000006.1, from coordinate 3,735,378 downwards.
GGACCTTACTTGAGATATAAGATACTTTAGTATAGATGAGACTTATTCGAAGAATTTTTATAGCCGACTTTCGATATTGTGGTTGAGTGATCACGCACAAAGCAATTCAAGGCGAGGCTCCGGGGAAATAAAAGAATATATCAGGATATTTCCATTGTTTACACGGATATTACTCAACCAGAATATCGAAAGTGGGCTATGGTCAAGGATTGACACGCGGTCCGAAGTGGACAAATTATTTACATAAATATATTATTGTCTTCCATTCCAAACCATGTGTCATTTCCCTTGTTTCTCATAACGTTTACGAGGCCACATTTTTAAGAAAAATCAAAGGAAGAATCTTATCCCAAAAGAATAACATGACGACTGAAAAGGGAAAATCATCATACTCAATGCAAAGTAAAACTCTAAGGTAAGAACGAACTAGAAATAAAAAAAAGCAATGAAAAAAAACCCTCAGCATATATTAGTCAATATGCACCTATTTCAATAAACTAGGTCGTCGTAGCCGAAAGCAACAAGCGACAGGCAACAAGCCAAGACCACCTAAAAACAGCTGAAGATTCCGGACAACACTTAAAGAAATAAAACAGTTTCTGCCAACCATTACAAAACGACTAAAATAATCGTGTCTAAATGATGAATAAGGAGTAAAATGCAGATGTTCTTGCCGTCTTGTGTTGTTGCTTGTTGCTTTCAGCTGCGACAACCTTTTTTGAAATAGGTGTATATGCCAGTATATAAACTCTTTTGGCTAAAACTTCATTCTTTAGAAAAGGACTAATAATGTTAATGAGCACTATCATCCTCCTGCTATAACACTCTGTGATAATGTTTTCGTCGATATATCTTTAAATAAAAACCTAATATAAATAAATATTCTAACATATTCATTTCAAAATAACTATTATTACTAATTGCACTAAACCCACGTGGCTTCTGTGACGTCACTACTGAAATGGGGCAGAAATGGTGGCCAACACGTATCACGCAAAACTTCTAGTTGTTTAAAAATCAATTAGAATTCTTATTAATAAGTGCGCTGGATTTCACACAAAGTCAACTATGCCTTAATGGACTTGTGCTTCTAACGTGACTGGAATCTTTTAAAGCATCCTTGCTTGGGAGCAATGTCTTCTATTCCCTGTCCAAAGACCGTCACTAATTTTCGATGAACCCTGTAAAAAAAAAAGATTTGAAGATACACAATCTAGTTTTATTGAACTGTCACTGTCTTGTTCTTCTTTGCAAAAAGGCGCAAAGGGGATTGAGGTTGGGGAAAATCACAGCGCGCGTGATTACTGCTCACTGACCAAATCAGAATGCTAGGACATGTTACTGTAATAGTCATAAGAAACCTATACAATATAGCCGACTTCGTTTGAGTTTGGAAAGCCACGGCACGGTTACGGCGCAGACACGGCGCCGAATGTCAAGTGTTTTCATACACGGCAGGGAACTGACACGGTCGCAGCAAGACGCGGTCCGTGCCGTAAGGTTTTCAAAGCGTAAAAAACCTGAAGATTCTGATAAGGACGCATGCCTTGAAATAAGACTGAATGCGCGCGCATGAAAGTGACCGAGCTCACGCCGTACTGGTTGAGCCGTGTCGTCTTTATTTTTGTATTTATTTTACCTAACGAGAACGGACGGTTCGTTTAGCAGTTCTCCATCAACGTTCCACACCCCGATAGAACGATCTCTACTGATACTTCTTGGAAGAGACGTAAGACGCTGACCTTCACCGCCGTCTTTGTGTCTTTGTTCGTACTCTGTAACAGCTCGGATGTGGCACTGCTTCACGCGATTCACTTCCACGAAGTCAAAGTCGAACTATAGAAAATAGAAAAGGCACGATTTTAGAACGAGGGGGCTAAAGCATTTGAAAAAAATAGTTATTATTCGGCTTTATCAATCTATTTCACAGATTCAGGTGTAATCAAATTGCATTCTCTTTTAATTATACCCAAACCCTTTCAATGAATGGTGGAGAACCCGGGTTATTCACGTTACCTGGTCTTTTGAATTGAAGTTCCTCTGTACATGTGAGTACATCTGTGTTTTTGTGCAGGCCCGTACTATGATCATGTCTGTATATCCGTCGCCAAGGTGACAGCACGGCGAAGGCCCGTCCGGAGAGATTTCACAGGGACTGGGGAGAGTGATAAGACTGACTCCTGCCACGTGGCCTTTGAATGTCTTCCATTCTTCAGAGACAAAATATCAATCATGAATACGGTACAGTCATTTTGTATCAAATAGGTCTTTCGCTTGAAAATAAATACCTAGAAAATACGTCCAGTAAGTCGGACTGAGGAAGGTTTTTATGAACATTAAGACAACGTTATTTCTTTCTTAAGCTTTTTGTTTTTCTTTCGCGTTTAAAAAAAAAATAATCGAAGGCTTTGTCATGGGAGCAAGGTACGACGGTGATACCAATAAATTGATGACAATAACACTAGTTTTTTTTAAGGAAGTAGAAGCATACCTTTTGTTTCCTCGTCAGCCGATGGATCTGGTCTATCGCAAACTTCACAGCTAAAGAACAAAATCGTAGAATAGACTTGAATTAGAAATGTATCAAAGTTAACTTCAGTAAATTCATCATTCCCCCCTTATTATGTCTAAGCTTAATACCACTACCACCAGTATCCTCTTCGAATCCTTTTTCTTATTCAAATGTTTGAACTCCTTTGGAAGTCGCAAGATATAATGGTGTTAATTACGCCAACAAAAGGAAGTACGAAAAGGATTCTGGTAGTAGCGGTATCAAGCTTAATAAGGGGAATCGAGTATTTCAGGGTGCAATGATTAATTTATAGTTTCGCAAAATTATAGTGAATTGGTGTTTTTCTTTTTATGCTTAGACAACTGGTAGGGATAGTGAAGTCAGAGCACAAGTAAGCAACCAAAGTCAACCAAAGTAGTGTGCGGTAGAAGCAGCTTTCAATGTTACTGCGCATGCGTTACTTACCCTGTTCTACATCGCTGGTTATCACGTGGGTGGTATTCCTTATCGGTGCTTAACAAATAGTTAATCTCGACTTCGTATGTTCTGAAACATAAAGACATAAAAATGATATCTATCTTATTCACAGAGTAGAATTAAATTTCAGAATTTATAACGAAAATACGTAAAACTTACTTCAGATTACACATTCGTTTTACTGCAGCCCATTTATATCGGGTAGGACCCATCCATCGTGATTGTTCACTGGACTTCAATACATCTCCCAGGAACCCATATGCCGATGAGAAAGAGAATCTTATCAGTCTGTTGGCATTCTCAAGGGAACAGATGTCCAGTGGCTGGCAGTGACCTGGGGAAATGAAAAACATGATTACTAGGAGAGTTCATCACCATTTATCATGGAAAGGAGAAAGAGGAGTTGATGCCTGCGAGTGACAAGTGCAGGTCTAGGAGAGTTTGAGTTCGAGGTTTCCTTGTTGATATGCGTCGAAGCGCACGTTTCTGAAAGTCTGGAGCATGCCGCTTTCCACCGGAAAATTTCCTAAATAATCTAACGCAGCCTCTTAAAGATCCTATTTCCTGCAAAGTCGAGCCATCTCTAGCCTAGCTGGACAGCAAGGCTGGTGCATAGACACCTAGTACGTCGCTCCTAGATCCCCTGCTACAAAAAGTAAGTGGTTTTGACAAGGTACATACCTAATATAATGTGAATAGCCGAAGTAACTGGATCGTTAGTACCCTGTGCTGATGACACTACGACATCCGTTGATCCTTCAGTGGAAAAAATGTATTATTAGAAAATCAGTACGGGATGAGGGAAAATATGACTGGTATTTTGTGCAACACAATTGAAATATTGCTAGTGAGAGTAAACAGTCAAATGCAAAAGATAAACCGCTAATTAGTGTGACTTCGCTACGCCTTGCTAAAACGCTAATAACCATGCAAGTACGGCTAGTTTGAGGGAAGCCACTCTTGATGAAATATTACCGAAACTGTCTTCCATCATATACGCTTTGTTAGTGATACGTCTGTCAATGGTTCTGATTGCCAAGGTAACATTTGTTTGAAGAAAGAAAGTGCACTAGCAGATTAACAGTTTGTTGCACACAATTCTTCTGAAAAAGAACGCGTTTCTACTCCTGCGTTAATGCGTGCGCGGCAACTGCAATGGTTGATCATGATAAGTCCTTCGTACAGCGCAAAGGTCCAGCGCGTGTGATCCTCGTTGGGCTACCTGTGCTTTAATCAGCGCGCGTGAACTAATACGGAGACGAACGGACTTTGCGAAAGTCTAATACACTAGCAGAAAATGATGACCACAGCACGTCACTGGGTGCGCGCATTTTTACTGCCTAAACTAGATGAAAAATTATTGCAAACTTTGTTTCAGAAGAAATAAGATGAAATCAAGCGCCTCTCTTACAAATATACTGTATGAAGAATTAAGAAATTCCAAAGAATTGCCATAAACTTCACCTGCTGGTATGATTCCGATTCTCATGTCAAGTTTTACAGCTTGATAATCTTCAGGGAGAGCGTCGTTCAAAACGTCAAAACCAGCATCCAGGTGGGCTTTCTCTAATAATCCATTTACAACTTCATGTGCAATGCCATCCCCGCCTACACAGACAATCCTGTTAAGAATCAAATAATAAAGATATAAAGTAACTCAAAATAACTCACTCCAAAATAACTCAAGTTGCAATGCCAGAATAAGTTTGAGGCTGTTTTTGCAAATACAAATAGGAATTTCACAGTGGCACTTTTATAGAACACTGTCCATTTTTGATCTTTGATTGTTTATGGGAATGGTGGGTCAGATATATATGTGATGCTAATGCGCAACTTCACAGTTCTGTGGTCGTAGGTTTGATCCCAGAGAGGTGCGGATCGATCCCCATCAATTACCGTTTTCCCATGGCCAAAAAACCGCAGAACCAAACACCAGCCGTTGTTGTAGCTTTCATAAAAACAAGTGTAGCTATAAATGAGCTATATTACTGCTACTAGTATTTGATTAAAGGACTATTTGATTGTAAAAATAGATCAGAGTTTCTTACCCATCATACGAATGAAGATTTGATCTTGCAAGTACTTCCCAAGCATGACCTGCTTTTTCGGTTCCTGAAAAAAGTTCATGAAAAAGTATCATCAAAGGCACTAAGAAAGACGGCCGTGATTCGGCAATTAATGCACTGCAAGACTTCATCATCACATGGCCGAGGAACCCTCAAGTGATACGGCAATTCATGCACTGCAAGACTCCATCATCACATGGCCGAGGAACCCTCAAGTGATACGGCAATTCATGCACTGCAAGACTTCATCATCACATGGCCGAGGAACCCTCAAGTGAGTATTGAATGTGCGTCATAATAATCAGTATGTAAATTTCATATCATAACAAAACAACTCACTAATGACTTCAGTCTTAATGCCAGCTTTTCTAAACAGGGGAGCCACAAATGTATCATATACTGCAGGAGCTTTGCCTTTCTTGCTGTGAGGGTTGATAAAAACTTTCAGTTTCTGAGGTCTTCCAGGGCGCTCTTGAATGACAAATTAAAGAAATGAATGAAATAATTAGAGGGTGAATGGGTAAATGAAAATTAATCAAATGAATAAAGAGATATTAGGATAAATGAATGAATGAACAATTTAAGAAAGAAATGAATACAAAGAAAAATGTATGAATAATGAAGTAATAAATGCATGAAAAGATGGATGGAAGGGGGAATGGATGGATGGAAGGATAGACGGGCAGACAGACAGATGGATGGATGGATAAAGGGATAGGTGGATGAATGGATGGATGAGATGCCAAATGGATGCAAGGACAGGATGACAGATAGATCGAAGGACAAATCTCTCAAGGGCATAGCGATGTTGCAATCATAGGGGGAGGAGGCAATATACTAATCCCTGTCATATCAACAGGAACCCCAACATCAATTAGTGAAATTTGAGTGCCAAGATCAAACTTTTTGAAGGCAGCCCCCCCCCCCCCCCCCTCATCCCATTACTATGCCGCTGATTTCTCGCACAAGTCTATTAAGAATATCAATTTTGTTTTCTAGAGTCTTCCAATTTTTTGATCAGTGGATTGCCGTTGACATATTGACAGAACAACAGGAGGATTAACTGGAAAAGTCATCTGAGGATGAGATTACTAGGTGATATCAGTTCTACTGTTTCCCAGGCCCTTTGAAGATTTACTTCCTCCTTACCAGGCTCTCTCCCCTTTTCAGTGAATTTCTCCTTTTTCCAAGAATTATAATTACTCCCAATACTTTTTGATGCATGGCAACCCCAACCAATTCATTCTCTCAACTGATAAATGTTTGCCATACCTTTCAGTATTTCATTTATTGTTGTCATCCACAACTGACAAAGCTCTTGATCATTACTCTCAAGAGACAATCTTGATTCTATCAGATTTCTATTCTTTCCTTTTTGGAAAGTAAACAAAGTGAGCCCCATAAGTTTTCCTGGCTTATTGGATTTCTTGGGGCTTTTCCTCTTCCTTATCATAGCTCCAATAATGTCTCTCATTGGCAGGGATCTTGTGATGAGTTTATAATTCTTTTTCTTCGGTGCTGCAAAAAAAAAAATCAACTATACTAAAAAGTGCCAGATATTTACTGGATTCCAACCAAAAAATAACGATACAGTTAGCTGTAGTAGTTTTAATATTACAGTAAAATGATGAGCCGTACAACAATTGACGCATGACGAAATCTAAGATGGTATACCAATATTAATGACAAGTGGTTTTCAGATAATGTTTATCCTCTGATGTCATCCTTCAATCTTGCAAGCTCCTACATTTTGTGAAAATGCAAATTTTTGGTAACATTAATCCTTAGATCTAGAGATGGTGTTTCATTTTCACATGAATAATATTTTAGCTAACAGTAAGCTTATATAACTGAAAGATTTAATTTTTTAACATAGATAAATAGTAAAGAAATAGTCAGACAGATGTATTGACAATCCAGACATAATGTCTATTTTTTGGACAAATATTAAAATATTTTTTCTTGCCAAATTTTTCCACACAAAAAAATGTTGATCCTTGAACATAACTATACATAAATGTATAAATCAAGTATTCCCATGATCTGATTCTTTTCCTTGAGAGGCTTACATTTCCTATTTTCATTTTTGATTTAGATCTGGATTTCAGTGAATCCTCAGCTGCATCCAAGGCACGAAGGTCAGTCATATAGCTAGTTTCAAATTTCATTCTCCATGCAGTTGGAAAGTGAAAAAATATCAGTGAGAAACTATAATATATATTTTTACATTTTCGTTTTATTATTAAAAAAACATACATTTATTCTCAATATTTAATCACTAAAAACTTAATAGTTATCAGATGAAACTCACATAAAGGAGATTTAACTTGTGTTTTTTTGAGAGCCAGGTACATGGATCATGATATACAATTTTGATATAACCTTGTAAGGTGTTTACGCAGTGATGCATAATGATTGACCACGAGAAGTTGAAGTTAATCATTTATTCGGTAAAGCCGATATATTTTCTTATTTTGGAGTTGTACCTGAAGCGAGACTTTTAGTTCTCTTTACCACTGAGTATATATATATTGTAATGCATTCTTGTCAGATGCCTTCATTATTTTTTAATAACGATGCAAAATAATCGAATCTATAGAGGAAATACGTTTTGACAGATCAGGTAAAAACGAAATATACTATCCATTTGACTTCATCATTATAAAAAAGCGCTCGTTTGGTGGTATCATTTTCCTGTATCGATCAATATATTTATTCCTCCTGAGTACGACAAGAATGAATTTTAAAGTTTGAGGCTCGACGTACGAGCAGAAACAGCTAGTCTGTCATCAGTCTGCCTTGAGGATTAATGAGAAAAATATCATATTTTACCTGTCTCTTCCTTTACTGTCGGAGTCCATACCATCTCATCTTCACTGAGATAAACATCGTAAGGTTTCTTTTTTATCTTGAAAACGCTTTTCAATGGATCTCTCATGGTGACTTGAATTCAACATATAACGCCGATTGCATAAACATCGAACCTTGAATGAACGAATGAAAACTGAAAACCCATCTCTATCTACAAGATCGAAACCACACCATAAATCATCTCTTTTTTTAGCTTCATCGTACAATTTCTTTCTTTCTTTGTGTTCTTCCAAAGATTTTTACTAGGGTAACCTAAGGAATCCAACGACAAGGAGGAACACGTTTTTATCTTGGTGTGACACAATTGTTTTTCTTTTCAAATCGAAAGTTTTCATAATAATCTCTAAACAACCAGGCGTTCCTCAAAAACTGCATTATGGGGAAATATCCCCCGAGGGGAGAGGGGGTAAGTACTTTATATTTTCTCCATTAAAACTCTATTTTGTTAACATTTTTTATCCAATTCATTCTTTTTCATCATCTTATTTTTCATATAAGACTAATTTTTTCATGCAGTATTAAATGTTCTTCAAGTAATGATATACAGGGGATGCCGAATAACCCCTACCCCTCCCTACTAAGTAGAGATTGTGCAGGATCAGAACGTAACTCACCTTTGCAAAGTGTGCAAACAAATATTCTCATGTTTAGACGAGGATCTAAACTGAGGATATAATTACAACCTGAACTACTTCACTTTCCATACTCTTATTACAACATCTGACCGTCCAAAATGTTAAGGGCGGCATTTCGAAACAGACTGTCCAAAGGACCAGATAACGGGTCTGATCATACTCCATCCACATCAGACAGCGAGGACGAATATCATGATTTCAAAATGGAGTTTCCTAGAGATAGTGACTTAGATGAAGCAGAAGTTCACAGCACAGAAAAGTCAGATGAAAGCTCAGTTACCAGTGGAAAAGACTCGGAAAAATTTTCCGAAAATTCAAAAGCCAATTCGTTATCAAAGTCAGAGATTACAGCGTCGAACGAAAACAGTTTGAAGACAATTCAAGGTGCTGAAGAAGAAAAAACCTTTCCACATACTGAAAGAGAGATCTATGAAATCCAGCTTCTACAACTTCAGGAACAACTTGTTGCTACTATCATATCAGAACAAGAAAAAGGTGAGAGTTTGATCTATTTTTGATCCGTTTTAAGATACTCATTTATTCGAATCCTTATATTCTTTATATATTAGACCCATTATTAAATATTACGCAGGTTTATGCAAATCATGATCAGATGCGTATACAACAACGATATGAAATCTTGAATGCATCTTAAAAGATCTGCCCAAAACATGTCATCTCAAATTAAGACTGTATTTTACATTGTTGTTTGTAATTTGATTTGTAAAAATGATAACCATTACTGAGTGAACAGCATTAATATTTCTGCACCCTACGTTACATTAATGTCACAAGTTAACACAATTTATTATTTATTTTACTAGAAAGGTTTTTCTTTATACACATGACAGTTACTTTCCAGTGTAAATAAAGGTTGTACTGTGTAAATATATGATTTTCTTACATGCAGGCTACAGACCCCTTTCACCTGACGTGTCGAGAGCAGCTCAATTTGGCCGGAGGGCAAAACAAAAGAATTTTATTCTCCTGAGAATTAATTCGTTGGAATTGAATTGGAAGCTATTGTTTTGTCCTCCAAATTGAGATACATTCCAACGTGCTGCAAGGGTTCTTTACAGACCTGTGTAAACCTGTACACACCAGTCTTTCTCAGTTAATACATATATCTTACAACTGAAAATTTAAAACAGCAGTATTATAAAACAACAACAGTAGTAATATGTGATACTGAATGTTAAAAACGATACACTGTAGACCCCTTGCAGCATGTCAGAAAGCAGCTCTATTTGAAGGACAAAACAAAAGAATTTCAATCTTCTGAGAATTGGAACCTATTGTTTTGTCTGCCAATTTGAGCTGCCATTTTGACGTGATTATGATATATTTAAATTGACATAATTTAGATGCACAGCTGAAAAAGTACCGAGAACTTGACATTGAAATACTGCAAAAAGGCTTGAAAGAGGAGCAAGAAAAGAATGCTGATCTCACGGACAAGTTAAAGATCTTGAAAAACAAAATCCAAAATTCAAAATTGGCAAGGTTGGTACATTTATTGTGAATATATATATATATATATATATATATATATATATATATATATATATATATAGTTTAGTGGTTTCATTGACGAGACCTAACACTCTTCGTTCGGCGTCAAACATGTCTAAAGTTTTCATCTCATTTTAATTACCTTGAGATTCATATAAAAGAATTTTCTTCGTTCACTTCTTTCAGGAATAATTTTTTTGGGGGGGGGGGGGGGTTTAAAAACGAAAGTATTTTTTATATTGAATGCATCACATCATTTCGGTTTAATTTTTGGTTTCATTGACGAGACATAACACTCTTCGTTCGGCATCAAACATGTCTAAAGTTTTCATCTCATTTTAATTACCTTGAGATTCATATAAAAAAATTTTCTTCGTTCACTTCTTTCAGGAATAATATTTTTTTGGGGGGGTTTAAAAACGAAAGTATTTTTTATATTAAATGCATCACGTCATTTCGGTTTAATTGTGCTTGTAATACTCATGAGTAGCAAGCAATGAGTGAAAGTGAGTGTTATTGTTTTTGTCAGACACATTGAGCCTCATTAGCACTTGCCACTCAGGAGTAACGAGTCTGAACGAGTACTCATACTTGTGAGTGAATGGTACTTTACTCACGGCCAGTACTGTATACAACCATTTTCATGATAAATTACATTACAAACAGAGCTGTCACGTCACGGATCAATATGTATATCTGCCTTGCTCATTGTACAACAGCTGTTAATACTGCATTGTAGCAAATAGGAGAGATTTATGAAAGGGGAGGGTGCTATGGAGGAGAGGGAGAAGGGATCAAGGGTAGTGGTGTGTTGACAGTTCACTCGCCTCTCACCTCTAGGGTCTTAGGTTCAACTTTTGGACTCAGCATCACATGTGAGTAGAGTTTGTGAGGTCTCTCCCATGATTTGAGGATTTTTCTCTACATTATCAATTTTTCCTTAAGCCATCCTCAAAACCTAACATACTAAATTCCAATTTGATCTGCAAATTAGTCATGCCCTGACTTTGATCAGTCCATAGGTTGTTTCAGAGTATTGATAAAATTTGAAGAGTTTCTGGCTAGATGGTTTGCAATTGGTTCAGCCTGTACTTATTTACCTTTAATTGTTAGTATTTTTTGTGAAAAGAAGTAAAATAATTATGTAATATATTCTTATGGTTGCAGAACAAATGCAAACAAGTCAGATCCAAGAAAGAGATGCAATCGAGATTCTAAAAACCTTGAAAATGAGTCGAACCAAGGAGACGATTGGATTGATGTTAGTACAGAGATGAATGCAGAAGATGGCGGCCAAGAACCAGAGAAATCTGATGACGAAGATGACCAAGTTGAACCAGATGCTGCATCAAGTGCACCTGGGTTTTTTCGTACCAAGTCTGTGAAAGATAAACCAGGTTAATTTACAAAATTAACTAATTATGTAGTGAGAATTCTGTCTGTCTGTCTGTCTATTTGTCAGTCGCTCTGTCTCCCTGTCTGTCTGTCTGTCTGTTCATCTGTTAGCCACCTTGCAAGCGTGTTCAAGTGTTTTGTCTGTCTGTGCATATGCTAGCAATTAGAACATTAAATGCCTGTCTGACTGCCTGTCTGTCTGTCTGTCTGTATTTCTTTCACTAGCTAGTGATTAATCATTTGTCCTTTTCTTTGCACAGTGTTGTGTTTGGTCTGTCTGTCAGTATCAGCTCTGCCTATCATGTTTATGTGTTAATCTAGACAGTATTCCTCCAGTCCTTATTATGATGGGCTTCCTGTCTTCCTGTTGGTCTTTACATACTTCTTTCTCTACTTCAACTTTCATTCTTTTGTTATTTACTTGCTTTGAATTGATTTTTACTTTCAGATGGAGCTTCTAAACCAGCCTCAAGATATTTTGCTATTGTTGACTACAAAAACAGAGCAATTGAAATGGTATAGATTAATCACTCCACACTCAGAATCACTCAGACAACTAGAGTAGAGTAATACTAGAGTATTACAAATGCATGATCTAATAAGTTAGAAAATTTGCTGAAGAGCTCATGGTAGAAATCAATTCTTTACCTTAATTTCTTTTAATCTCTCATTGTTTACTAGATTGTTGAGAGGCTGTGGGATTTTGTAAATGAGGAAACAGATTCAACCACCGAAGATAAAGAAGAAGAAGATGCACTTTCAGTCAAAAAGTAATAACTTGTTAAGATTGATAGGGAATTATTATTATATATCGACATGATTGATGTCCTGTGGTAAGATGCAAGAACTAGCTATTTAGGGAAGAGAGTAGACTTTCGCAAAGTCCGCCACCCAATGAGTATCAACGTGGGGCAAGTCTAGGAAGAGAGAGACAGGAGAGTTTCAAAAAGGAAGTGTATGGAGTTCGAATAATTGCATGCAATATATTACCTAGTGAAACAAATTTACTGTGATTCTCATTATTCTGCGAGCTCAGTAGTTGTGAGTTGCTCTTTGGAATTTTTTTTTTTTCACTGCAGCAAGTCACTAATATAAAAGGTAGTTTTGATTGACGGCAGTGAAAAACCTATTTCACAACAAGCAATTGAAATGAGTTCACAGAATATTGAGAATCACAGTAATGAAGAATATATTTTCTAAAAGAAATTTTTTTTAACTTGCAGAATTTGTATAATTATTTGTAATAATTATTCACTTTTTAATACAATTTTCTTAATTCCCTATAATAGATTGAAAGAAAACATCAACAGATTTTGTAAGTTTAGTTATTCATTTTCCATGTTTTTTGTCTGTTATTTGTTCTTATCTAAGACCTCACTGATGAATGCAATTTGTAGAAACAAGTTTTCTCCCACTTGTGATGTTGCAAGCAAGAAGCATTACATGGAATGTTCAATTTTTGTTCATTTTCAGCTAGTGGAATCAAGCCCATCACTAATTTTGTCAAATGTGTATATAATCTCGTGAACTGGAAAAATATTCCAGCTACTTCTCTGGCATTTATGGTGAGTATATGCTATCTAATAATGATTCAACAAACTGGCAATAACGAAAGCTGTATTTAACAAGGGTATTTACTTACTAGCGGCATATTTTTTTTCTGTTTTCAGGTCTATATGTATGCGGCACGTCATGGATGCCTGTTTTCTCTTTTTCTTCTCATAGTTATTTGGAAATTTATCATGAATTACCTCTCTGCAAGGTATATTTGTTTTCAAAATAAATGTCCTAAGCTTATAAGAATATTAAAGAATTGGCAAAATTTTGCATCAATGAGATAACATGACATGCAATAAGCAAAAGCAGTTATCAGACCAAAAACGTTATTCGCCATACTCAGTTTTCCAGGTGGTTGATGGTGCTCATTGATAAACATTTTTAGAAGTTAAAAATCCTAGAAAAGCATCTTATTCATAGCAGTTTTGTCCTGAACGATGTTATAATTATTATACTAAGAATAATGATTTCCAATGTTAGAGGAATAGCTGCTCAGTTTGGACTAGAAGAGAAAGAAAAAGAGGAGGTAATGTTTTTACTATTTATACCAGGTACAGGGTTCGTGCTACTCCTTAAAACTCGTTGATTTTTTTTAAATTAAAAAATATATATATATTTCTTAGATTTTAAAAATTATTTATGTTTTAATGTTTTAGATTTTTTAATTTTTTTTAACTCCTTGAAAAATAGCTTTTTGGTCCTTGAATACTCCTTGAATTTTGTATTGCTTTTCAGAGATTAATTAAGACCATTGATTAGAATTGTCGATACATTCTGAATAATCAGAAGGGTACGGGTCACATGTTCATACTTCTAGATGTTTGTCTGGAAATTATCTCATTTATTTTTCCCATTCCAACGAAATTCTTTCTAAGATACTAGCGTTTGCTATGGGATTGAAGCAGCGTAATTTTGAATTCGAGCACGAATCCTGCAGGTAACACCCTTGTCTTTCTAGTTAACCTGTCTGTAATAAGCCGCACAAATTATCTATTGTGAAATTTAGAGTTTGTGAAATTTATTTTTAAGAGATTTTCTTTGCATAGAAAGAGCATTAGGATTAATTTTAATCTTGTTTCTCTAGGTTACTGATGACAAAAGTTTGTCAGACAAATTTCAACTTGTTTTGGAGGTCGCCAAAAAAGTTCAGGTTTGAAAAAAAAAATGAATTATTCAATACTGCAACAAAGTTTTAGTGCACATACGTAATGTAATAAATATTTTTTTAGAACACGCTGGGAAAAATGGCAGATTCTTTAGAAAAGATAAAGAAGTAAGTGAAACCATATTGTGACATACATGTCGATGCGCGCAGCTTGCGCGTGTATGATGAATGTATTGATGTGTCATAGAATATTGTGACGTACATGTTGGTGCGCGTGTATGTATGTATGTATGTATGTATGTATGTATGTATGTATGTATGTATGTATGTATGTATGTATGTATGTATGTATGTATGTATGTATGTATGTATGTATGTATGTATGTATGTATGATGAAAGCATTGATATGTCATGGAATATTGTGACGTACATGTTGATGCGCGTGTATGATGAATGTGTTGATATGTTAATGAATATTATGACGTACATGTTGATGCGCGTGTATGATGAATGTGTTGATATGTCAATGAATATTATGACGTACATGTTGGTGCGCGTGTATGATGAATATTATGACGTACATGTTGGTGCGCGTGTATGATGAATATTATGACGTACATGTTGGTGCGCGTATATGATGAATATTATGACGTACATGTTGGTGCGCGTGTATGATGAATATTATGACGTACATGTTGGTGCGCGTATATGATGAATATTATGACGTACATGTTGGTGCGCGTGTATGATGAATGCATTGATATGTCATAGAATATTGTGACGTACATGTTGATGCGCGTGTATGATGAATGTGTTGATATGTTAATGAATATTATGACGTACATGTTGATGCGCGTGTATGATGAATGTGTTGATATGTCAATGAATATTATGACGTACATGTTGGTGCGCGTATATGATGAATATTATGACGTACATGTTGGTGCGCGTGTATGATGAATATTATGACGTACATGTTGGTGCGCGTATATGATGAATATTATGACGTACATGTTGGTGCGCGTGTATGATGAATATTATGACGTACATGTTGGTGCGCGTATATGATGAATATTATGACGTACATGTTGGTGCGCGTGTATGATGAATATTATGACGTACATGTTGGTGCGCGTGTATGATGAATATTATGACGTACATGTTGGTGCGCGTGTATGATGAATATTATGACGTACATGTTGGTGCGCGTGTATGATGAATATTATGACGTACATGTTGGTGCGCGTATATGATGAATATTATGACGTACATGTTGGTGCGCGTGTATGATGAATATTATGACCTACATGTTGATGCGCGTGTATGATGAATGTGTTGATATGTCAATGAATATTATGACGTACATGTTAGTGCGCGTGTATGATGAATATTATGACGTACATGTTGGTGCCCGTGTATGATGAATATTATGACGTACATGTTGATGCGCGTGTATGATGAATGTGTTGATATGTCAATGAATATTATGACGTACATGTTGGTGCGCGTGTATGATGAATGTAATTAAGTGTTAATGAATATTATGACGTACATGTTGATGCGCGTGTATGATGAATGTGTTGATATGTCAATGAATATTATGACGTACATGTTGGTGCGCGTGTATGATGAATATTATGACGTACATGTTGATGCGCGTGTATGATGAATGTGTTGATATGTCAATGAATATTATGACGTACATGTTGGTGCGCGTGTATGATGAATATTATGACGTACATGTTGGTGCGCGTATATGATGAATGTATTGATATGTCAATGAGTATTATGACGTACATGTTGGTGCGCGTGTATGATGAATATTATGACGTACATGTTGGTGCGCGTGTATGATGAATGTAATTAAGTGTTAATGAATATTATGACGTACATGTTGATGCGCGTGTATGATGAATGTAATTAAGTGTTAATGAATATTATGACGTACATGTTGATGCGCGTGTATGATGAATGTGTTGATATGTCAATGAATATTATGACGTACATGTTGGTGCGCGTGTATGATGAATGTAATTAAGTGTTAATGAATATTATGACGTACATGTTGATGCGCGTGTATGATGAATGTGTTGATATGTCAATGAATATTATGACGTACATGTTGGTTCGCGTGTATGATGAATATTATGACGTACATGTTGGTGCGCGTATATGATGAATGTATTGATATGTTAATGAATATTATGACGTACATGTTGGTGCGCGTGTATGACGAATGTATTGATGTGTCAATGAATATTGTGACGTACATGTTGATGCGCGTGTATGATGAATGTGTTGATATGTCAATGAATATTATGATATACATGTTGGTGCGCGTGTATGATGAATGTGTTGATATGTCAATGAATATTATGACGTACATGTTGGTGCGCGTGTATGATGAATATTATGACGTACGTGTTGGTGCGCGTGTATGACGAATGTATTGATGTGTTAATGAATATTATGACGTACATGTTGGTGCGCGTGTATGATGAATATTATGACGTACGTGTTGGTGCGCGTGTATGACGAATGTATTGATGTGTTAATGAATATTATGACGTACATGTTGGTGCGCGTGTATGATGAATGTTTTGATGTGTCAATGAATATTATGACGTACATGTTGGTGCTCGTGTATGATGAATATTATGATATACATGTTGGTGCGCGTATATGATGAATGTATTGATATGTTAATGAATATTATGACGTACATGTTGGTGCGCGTGTATGACGAATGTATTGATGTGTCAATGAATATTATGACGTACATGTTGATGCGCGTGTATGATGAATGTATTGATGTGTCAATGAATATTATGACGTACATGTTGATGCGCGTGTATGATGAATGTTTTGATGTGTCAATGAATATTATGACGTACATGTTGGTGCGCGTGTATGATGAATATTATGACGTACATGTTGGTGCGCGTATATGATGAATGTATTGATATGTGAATGAATATTATGACGTACATGTTGGTGCGCGTATATGATGAATGTATTGATATGTTAATGAATATTATGACGTACATGTTGGTGCGCGTGTATGACGAATGTATTGATGTGTCAATGAATATTATGACGTACATGTTGATGCGCGTGTATGATGAATGTATTGATATGTTAATGAATATTATGACGTACATGTTGATGCGCGTGTATGATGAATGTAATGTTAATGAATATTATGACGTACATGTTGATGCGCGTGTATGATGAATGTATTGATATGTGAATGAATATTATGACGTACATGTTGGTGCGCGTGTATGATGAATATTATGACGTACATGTTGATGCGCGTGTATGATGAATGTTTTCATATGTTTGCCCAAGATTTCCATACAATTTCTTTTGCAGTCTTTTGATGTGGCAACACCATTCAACAAACAAGCTATTTCGTAACATCATCTTAGTATTCATTGCGTCACTGTGGTTGAGCGGACCAACTCTCTTCATGTTCATGGGTGAGAAAAGAGCAGATTTCGTATGGGTGTGAAAAAGCACGGCACACGGTTTACAGCGCGGCTCGGACACGGCACCGAATGTTGAATGTTTTTTTATACACGGCACTGACACGGTCACGGCAAGGTGCGGTACGTGCCGCAAGTATTTCATAATAATACGAAAACTGCTCTATAACATTTAGCACCTTTTATTAATTACGATTCAACCGTATAACTTTACATTAGCTTAGTAAACTTAATAGCATTTTCTTTGTTTTTTTGCTCTGCTGTAAAGCTCTTGGACTTGGGATAAAAATTTTCGTGGCAGGACCATTATATGCTAAATTCCCCAAGGTAAGCATAAAGCACATTCATCTCATTTTACTATTATTAAAATAGATTTTGCAAAATTCACAGATTATTTTCAAAATTAGTTAAACATCCACAATGGCAGATATTACTCTTGCCAATGGTTTTTACGATTAAGTCAAATATCAAAATAATGGTAACATAAGATATTTTTTAGGCTAAAAATCGTTACGATGCCGTTGCTCGTACTTGGAGTGAGCTCCCAACTGATGCTGATTTAGCAACACGTGAAGAAAACTCGAGGGCGGAATTTAGAAGCAGACCAATAACCGTGGGTCAGAATACCACGGACGCGTCTACCTCGAATGGTCTGCAGCAAAATGCTTCACACCAAACTTCACAGAGGTGGACTAATTTCTGTGAGAAAGTGAAGATTCCTTCATCAGAAAAACCGCTCCCATGTAAGAAGGAATACTGTAAGAATGAATAACCGAACGTGAAAGAGGCAGACATACAGACCATAGACACCAGTTAGACCGGTTAGGCAGAGAGCTTCGGACAGACAGACCAGAAAGACCGGTAAGGCAGAAAGCATTGGACAGACAGACCAGATAGACCGGTTAGGCAGAGAGCTTCGGACAGACAGACCATATAGACCGCTTAGGCATGAGCTTCGAATGGATAGATAAATATACAAGACAGATTATGTAAAGAAAGAAAAAGAGCCAGACCAAAAAGATGGGTGAGAAGGCAAAAAGACAGACAGACAGACAAAAGATGGATTGACGGACGGACAGACAGACGGACGACAGACATAGACAAGAGAAGGATTGACGGACAGACAGACATTAAAATCAGTAGTGAATCTAACCTAGCAAGACAGAAATAATTTATATAAATGGTATTGGTCTTCATTTTGTGACCACGCATGCTTCTTACTGTTTGAATGTTTACAAAATATTTTAGTGCGATCAAATCGTACGTACAACGTTAAGTTAGCTAATTTATGCATTTCAGTCTGGGAGGAAGGTCACCGCTGTACACTGATGAATAAAGACAAACCGATGACCAACATGAAAAACGGCAGGCTTTACTTAACACAGAAGTAAGTTATCTCTCCATGTTGCTCTATTATTAGTTGACATTTCCTTTCTTTATTTTGAGTTCTTGTTGGTTGAGGGGTATTTTTGAATGCTATATGGTTGATAGGCTTTAACTATTTTATTTTTATTTTCAAAGCTTTTTGTGCTTTGAGAGAAACAAGTCCTCTAAACACATCGCCGTAAAACTGGAAAACATTACAGGCGCTTCCAAGGTAACGCTGATTGAAAAACAATTTTTTTTTTGCAGGACCAGTATTCATTCATTAAATTACTCGGGTGTGGTGCCTTCACGGAACGAAACCGAACATCCATGGCGTAAACGCGCGAACATGATGCGTTGTTAAGACGCGATTACACAGGGCAATTTTCTCTGCAATTTGTCTCGCTACAGCGTTGCGAAACAAGTTGCAAGAGGGTTTACGCGGTGCAAAGGAGACGCAGTTGTTGCAAAAGTAGAAGCGAATTCTCCTTTTGGCAGCGATTGCTGCAACTTGTTTCGCAACATTTTTTTTTCAAAATGCACTGTAGGTTACACGCAGCAATGCTCCGTGCAACTTGTGTCGCAACGCCGTTGAGAGACGAGTTGCAGAGAAAATTGCTCCGTGTAATCGCGCCTTTACTTGTGACGAGAACGAAAGATCGTACGAGAAAGATCGTACCGACACGGAACTGACGCGCGACATACGTTCATCCAACCACAGCGTGCGAGATCATTACTTAGCCATTGAAAATTCTTGAACACGACAATGTTATCACTGCAAGTTCATGCAAAACTGCAATAAAGGCGCGGAAGTACGAGCAACAAAACCGTGCAACTTGTCGTGCTACATTGTTGCGTTGCAAGTTTCGGAGTTAATGTGACGCGTATTACCATCCTGTACAACAACAAAATTTTATTGCGCGACTTTGTTGCAGAGGTAGAAGCCTTTTGTACTCTCTGCAACAAAGAAAATTTGTTGCGCGCGCGAAGGAAATACGAGCAAGAATGTTGCGCGACAAATGAATTTGTTGCTCGTTTCCGCTCCTTAATAGTGAACCTGATTGTAATAACCAAGGGTTGAATCCTTGATATTCACAGTACAAACCAATCTATATGATGCCAGGTACTGGAATGGCAATCGAAGTTGAAGTCAAAGGATCAAGTAAGGTAAGTAACTTACGAGAATACATCCACACCAACAACACAGCACTAACCTATCGAGGAACCACCCCTGTGCATACCGCTTGATTTTCTACATTGTCTTTCAGCCGTACATATTTGCAGCGTTACTAGGGCGAGACGAGATTTTCGAAAGTTTAATGATGACTGGCAGAGCTGCAAACTATCGATGGGCTTGTTAGAGGTAGAAAAGATGAAAGTAACAAGTAACAAAAGGTGATTGTGTGACTTGCTGGTCAGTCACGCAATTTTTGTGACGTAGTTTTGGGTTTTCTAATCAGGCAGATCGTTTTGTACAAAAAAGCCTTAGATGGAAATTTCCTTTATATTTTCATACTTGGTCATGTTACGAAGCACCGTTAACTGATAAGATCACGCAGTCATTGTCACGCAATTCAATAGGCCTTTCTCAATATCATGCATGAAATTCTTACCCTCGCGTTCATGCACGCATTTAATGTATTCACATACTTCCAGATGCACGGGCTTTTCAATGCGAAACTGGCTGGTTTTACCAAATAAGGCGTTTAAAAGCCCGTTTGCTAGAAAAAAGTCCGTGCATAGAAATATGCGAATACATTAAATATGGTCAGAGCTGCATGAACGTGCCGGAGGGTAAGGATTTCATACATAAATATCACGAAAGGCCTACATATCATATATCATTTCTATAAGGAAAGTGCTAAATTTTGGATAAATAATTATGTTTATAAGTGCGCAATATGCACGTAATTGTATATTATGGTAAATAAAATAGATAATTTTTTTATTTCGTTATCAAGTACATCCATTATCCCTGCTTGCTTTTTTTTTCCTCCCTCCCCTCCCTCTGTCCTTCAGTATCTTTTTTCCTTGTGTTCTTTTTTCGTTTTGTTTTTGTTTTTTGTTTTGTTTCTTTATTTTTATTATTTGGCCTTTTTATCCAAGTCATAAGTCATAAATGACATATACATGATATGTTTATTTATGTATATTTGAGATTTTGCCCGCAGGTTGGTGCGACACAATATGACACAGGGACCCCTTCGAGGTACATTAAACCAATTTCCAACCCCTTGAAAATCCCATCCACATCCCACAACCAACCCATCAATACTTCAATACTAGTACTAGTATATTTACTGAATATTTTTAAGGGCAGACAGTGGCAGAGATGGAAATAACAAAAACGTTTCATTTTTCCGAACAATGCATTGCGCTCTAAGTTTCAAAATTACTTTTTTAGGGGAGATAAAAAAAGTAACTCATTTCTATTCTCGCTAGGTATTTGGTGAAACGGTCAGTTGGCGTTATTTTACGGTAGAAAATTAAATAAATCTGTATTTTAATATCACCCTACGAAATGACAAAACACAACAGAAACGTCATTATTTTGACCTTTTCGCTCCAATGACAACTAACCGTTTCAGAAATATTTCTGAATTTTTATAAAGTAGCATCAAAGGAATCAAGGACATAGTTTCTTCGCCATTTTTTGCGATGAGCTCATACCGAAGGAGATCTTACAATATCTCAAACAAAAGCGAAAGGAAGACTTCTTCAAGTGCTTTGAAAGGAAATGGCCTTTTAACTGATAACGGTTTGGAAAGTACGAGTGTTGAACATCTCGTGTCATCTAACGAAACAGAGCTGCGAGTAAACAACAGTACATTTCAAGACACGAGTGCTGCAGCAACGTTATTGGTTTATAAGAAACTGGATGGCCAAGGAGAAGAGTTAGGAGATGATTCAGCTGCAGACAGTGCCCTTTGTGAGACAGCACAAACAAATATAGAATATATAGACAAAGAACCAGGGAAGTGCTCAGAAGATTTAGTGTCTGATTTTCAACAAAGAATGTCTGAGAACGAGAGCAAACAGCAAGAAGAACCTGATGAATGGTATGAAGATGGTAATGTAGACCCTGTCACATCAAATAAACCTCTGTTAAAGGTTGAAGAGGATACGGATAATCACCAAGAATCGTTAAAACTATCTGGCAGTGATAACGAAGAAGCAGATGGAAAAGAATCGGCATTGGAAGATAATTCAAACAATGTGTCTACCCCTGAGGTCAAAATGAAGTTGGATCTAGACCAACTCGAGGAAGGGAATAGCTACACAGAGAGAGAAATTTATGAAACCCAACTTGTGCAGTTGCAACAACAACTCGTTGAAACTATGATTAAAGAACAAGAGACAAGTAAGTTACATAATTATACTTATATACGTACAAGGATATTATTAATATTATCTATTATGTATTGTTTTTGTTTCTGGAAAGTTCTTCAGCAAAATGAAGTGTCTGCTTGAATAATTTCTTTAATCACTGTAATTAGGCACAAGCGAAGCATTCAATTTGATGAACAACATACCGCATAACTCAAAACTGCAATTAATTTTTATTAATCATCAATTATTATTTTTCTTAAGCCGATGAAGATCATGAACAATATAAAAGGCCCTATTTAAAGCCCTATTTACTTGGAGATAGGGACCCTACTGCTATGGCTAACTTTTGTTTTTGTGTCCCATGGAGAAGGAAAACAAAAGACTTACCCAAGCACCAGGGTCACTCTACCTTTATGTAAACCGTCTCTTATAAGATAGGGTGACCCTACTGTTAGGGTTCACTGTTGGTTTTGGAATCCCGTGGGGAAGCTTAAGAGAAATTAAAGTGTCAGTTGTCCCTAACGGACATTCTGAAACATGACATTTCTAATGTTTGGCTCACCATGAACAGCTTTCTGATGTAAGTGATTATCAATAAATGCAGGAAGGGTTTTGCTGGTTCCATTGACAATCCTTTCCGTTTCTATCCAATTAATTCAATTGCATCAGCTACAATGGCAGTTTTTAAAAAAGGAACCAAAGGAACTGAGTAAAAGGTATTTAATATCGTTTTTCCAATTAGCAACTTCTAATTAAGTAATTAACTTCCTCTTCGACTTATCACCAGTATTAAAATTTTCATTTTTGAGCTACTCCAAGCTGATTAAGAAATAAGTTTTAGCAAAGAGAAAGGAAGTGAACTGAATCTGGCCAAACAATGGCTAAACCGAAATAGCGCGACTTGATTTACTCATTTTTACCCAATCATCGCAGTTCTAGGAAATAGAGTTGAATATTCAAAATAGTTCTCTTTAGTCTTATTCGATGTATGTCACTGTTTTTAATGCCAACAGACTAATCCTCATGGTTTAGCCTCATAAGTTAGCTATTTATCTGAGTCACCATTTCAGTAAAATGCTGTGGGAGATGTCAACTTTAGTGAAGGTGTTCATGATTTTAAATTTATGTTTTTTGAATTAAAACGGTAAAAGTAAGGTATCTAAACTTCCTTCTCCTTCCCAGCACACCAGTGGCGTGGTATAGAATTCCCTTGTTTCTTGACTCTTCGCGAAAAAGAGGAAATCATTGTTATCCCTTCATTTCGGTACCATCTAGCAGGTTTATAGTAGTGCATAAATAAAACTTACTTATAGGGTATTTCTGTTATCCTGACATTAAGAAATTTACATAGAATTTCTCTCACATTTTCGGCGCTATATTGTGTCAAAAACATTACCCTAGGGTCCAGAGGTTATCCACTCTCAGGCTCCGGCGTTAGCTGGCCCAAAAACATCAAACGGTAGAAATTTCAGGAGAATTTCCTTTCGCTGTAGCGTTCCATATATGACAACAGAAACATCAAGGTTTGCTTACCATGCTTGACAAAGGTTTCTACGTTTCAGGGTAGGGATTGCTCAACGCTATGGTAACAATTTGATATTCTTTTTCAAGGTGAAAAACTTAAGAAGTTGGAAAACCTTAAACTGGACGTGCTTCTTCAAGATCTTGAAGAAGAGAAAGCAAAGACGAGTGAACTCACGGACAAACTGGAGTTCATGAGAAACAAAGCAAAGAATTCTACTCTCAGGAGGTTGGCACACGTATTTCTTTATCTGCACTACATAATAAGTGATAAACGATGTTCTTGTTGTGGGTGGATAAATAAAACACTTTTTTATAGTGGGATACAAAAACTGGTTTCCAATTTGGCCCACTGTCACTCTCACACACTACCACTACATTATATATTCTATGCATACAACTCAACTCACATGTTGATTTTTACGGAGGGAGGAAACCGGAGTACCCGGAGAAAACCCTCGTGGCACAGGAGAGAACAACACATCAAACAAACTCAACTCGCAGATTATTTGACCCGAGTCGGGGCTACGGTTCTTGTGTCGGGGGAGGGGGAATTGTCACTCCAGGTAACCAATTTTACTATCATGCACTACATGATTTCTTATCGAATATGTTTTCTTGAAACTTGTATATTCCCTCACAAGAATAGTAAGACAATCGTAGGTCAGGGGTGTGAATTAACTGAACGAAAGAAAGGGTGCAAGGAGTTGGTAGTTGTAGTTAATGACGCTATGATCCAAACGGCCAATTTTGCGTCGTCAGAGATACTGTTTCCAACACTGCCGTGGAAAGGGGCTTACAAGCACCCAGTAAGAGCCTCCCCACATGTCTTTCACCATAGTGACAAATTTAATTATTTTTTCCGATTCGTTTTTTTTACACACACCATATGGCATTGAAGTCCAAAACTTTGAACTTAATTTCACTAACTACGGAGCAGTGTCTAGCAACTCATTGCAATGTCATGTTGGTATGCATTATTAAGCCCATCCGTTAAATCCCATTCAGATCAAACGCTAGTAGAAGAGTTAACAGAAGATCAAGAAATCTCGAGACCAGCGTCAACCAGAAAGAAAGTTCTTTTGGGGAAGCTGGAGACAGGACGAATGATGACGATCGGCAAGAAAATGATGCGCTGGTATTCAACTTTGACGAGGGACACTTTGCAGCTGTGGCGCCTGATATTATTAAGAACGGTGAGCTTAAAATTTTATTACATCGTTTTGTAGAACGTCATCGCCTTGCCACCCATGCCATGTTCAATATCTTGTGATGCAGGAAGGAAAAAGTAGCTCATTGCAGTATACTGCAAGTGGAAGCGAATAATTTATGCTTCTCAGCTTTTGACAACTGAATTAAACAATCATGACCAAAACTCACGGTTTTTACTTTTTTTCCTGTAATTTCCAGAAGGCAAGGAAAGTTTCTCAACATTTGCAGTTCTTCAAGAATATAAGAAGATGATCGTAGAAACGGTTAGTTTTCAATTAAAAGCAGCAATAGACCTTTTTTACTTGTGCGTAATGTTTTCCCTTTAAGTTACGGACAAACTGTGCAACATTGCGCACAATTTTTACAGGCAATCGATGTTGCGAGCCATGTCTGAAGCTTTACAGATCATGTGTCATTCCCTTGAGAATAAGATTCTTTGAGTTGCATACATATCCGTGCGTTTTCAATGCTTTTCGATTATATTCTCGAGAATGGCGCGTGACTGAAATGGGATAAAATTAGGCCCAAGGTAAAGAATTCTACAAAATGACCCAATACTCAGAACAGGTTTTAAAAAGTGCTAACGTTTTATTATCGTTTAGGTTGTGGACAGGCTGTGGGATTTTGTGAACGAAGATCCAGAAACAAGGAAAAAGAAAGATGATGATGACGATGCTCTATCAGTTATCACGTAAATACAAAGTTATTTTATTAAACACGACTATTACACTGAGGCCTTTCCCTAATGCGCTTGATGACGCAACCCTTCCAAGTTGAGATTGGAATATTTGAAACCTTTGTTTTATGGTAATCCATGTAAATTTTGGAAAAGGTCTATCTAAAAGTACCCAATGGTGAATCTAGGGTCAGGGTTTTGTGGTTATTACTCATGCGTCTCCTTCGTTTGAGAAAGGGGGTAGGGAGGGAGATAGGGAGTTTTTAGCAACATATGTTCATAAAAAGTGTTGTTCCATTCGCTAACACTTGATTGATTTGATTCGCAGATTGAAAGAAAATATCAACAGATGCAGTAAGTTATCGTTTTTTTAGATACATTTTACCCAAGCTACAGCTAATTTAAACTGCAGAAAATTATATGTCATGAACACAATGAATTCCTTTTTGTCAGAAACTGGAGCCCAGCCGATCACTGGTTTTGTACAACCTGTTATTGATGTACTAACCTGGTCAACTCCAGTGGCATCAATTACGACATTTTTGGTGAGTTAAACAACGGAGTGCCTAGCTTGTTGGTTTCCTACCATCCATCACCTTGCCTACCATCACCTTCCCTAGCAACGAAAGTTAGCTTTAAAAATTCCTTGAATGACTGTTGTTATTTTTATATTTGCTTCCAAGGTGTACATGTTTGCTGTAATCCATGGCTTCTTACTTCCTTTGATAATACTCATGGTTATTTTGCAGCTGTCTTCAAATTATTTCTATGCTAGGTATGTAAACTTGCATATCTTTTTTACCATTTTTTCAGTAACTTGCATTGATCGCAATTCAGGCAAGGAAAAGTACTTTTCAGGAAGTGATCTACTATAAGGCCCTGTTTACACGGACGCGGTTTTATGTGGTTATTTTCTGCTTGATTATATCCGCCTTGCGTTTACACGACATCGATTGAATATGTAATGAAATCGTGATGTTTTGAAAACACTGGCTGAGACTAACACTTCATACCATTCTCGTGTAAACGCTCTGTAACCGTATCATTTTCGATCCGGTTCAAATGAAACCGAGTCCGTGTAAACGTAGCCTAAAACATGTTTTTGAATTTGTCACATTTCAGTGGCCTTGCTGACAGGTTTGGACTCAAGTGGAAGGAGGAGGTAGGTTGCTGCGCATGCTCAGAAATTATTTTTTCTACCGAGTCTATCCTTTTACCCAGACCTCCTCTCCAGTTTTTACCAAATCTAGAACTCCTGCAACCGTATTGTGACTTCAAATTTTCTTTGCAAGATAGGTGTTTTATGTTGTTGTACAATCCTGATGATGGGCACATATGCCCGAACGAACTGAATGATGTAACTACGATGGTAAAACCTTAAAACAACACATTGTGACATATTACTCGTTTGTTTTTGTTAACAGCCGCCACCACCTCATGATGACAAGAAGCTGACAGACAGGTTTCAACTGGTTTTACAGGTCGCAAAGAATGTACAAGTAGGTGTTACTAGTATATATAGCAAGAAACCTAGTCGCACGAAGAAGGATGTTCAACAAATCACCACACCTTTCCTTTCTTCAGTAGTATTAAATTTAACGATGCATGTTAGATATTCATGTTTGTCTTACATACTTCTTTTTTTCTCTAGAATGCTTTAGGTGAGGTGGCTGATTCTCTGGAAAAGATGAAAAAGTAAGTCATGTCTTTACTTGAAGGATATTAGAGCAGTTATATTATGACAATAAAAACGTACGGCACAGACCGCACGCTTTGCCGTGACCGTGTCAGTGCCGTGCCTTGTATGAGAACACTCGACATTCGGTGCCGTGTACGCGCCTCGCCATAAACATGACTTTTCACACATACGAAATCTGCTTTAATGAGAGGGCAAAAGCAACATACTTATTCCATCATTAGTTATATATTTCACAAATTACGACACTGTAGCGACTGTGTAGCAAAGTACACGTATCAAAACCCACAAGTGGACCTTAGCTCACCGTTATAGTTCCCAGTAGCTCAGTGGTAGAGCATCCGACTGGAGTACGGCAGGTCGTGGGTTCAAATTCCATCTTTGAGCTCAGATTTTTTCTGAGCCTTTTGTTGTTGCGTAGTAAGAGATTTAAATTGTCTATTATTCAACACCACGAATATTCACCAGTACTGATAGAAGTCATTTGGTAAACAGCAATTGTAACAGCAATAGCAACAGCAACATCAACAGCAACAAATAGCAGCAGCTAGAACAACGTAACATGTTAAATGCAGCAAAAGAAGAAAAATACGTTAAACAAAAGGAGCAGCAACGACAACAATAAATAAGTCCAACAAAGTTGTATTTACACGATACAAAATATATAATAATATCAGTTTTTTAAGTATTTTTTGTCATATCTGTTATCCTCTACAGTCTTCTCAACTGGCAACACCCAGCCACCAACAAGCTTTTCATCGGGATGTGCCTTGCTTTTGTTGCTACTTCCTTGCTGGACGGTCCTACACTTTTCATGATTGCTGGTAAGTGTGATGCATTATCTTCTAAAATACTAGCAAAAGGAACGTTTTTAGGCAAACATTTTTTTCTTTTATGAGTTGCCTAAAGCTTTGACATGATTTTAATGCAATAAATATATTGCAATTGCCCCTCAATACCGCGCCACTTCAAGTTGCGATTTCGAAAGCCTCAATTTCCAAATTTTTAGGACAAGTAAGGACATTTTCCCGGTCCTCCCCCCACCCTACCCCCTACTCAAAACTATGCTCCGCGGTCCTTGTGGGCATCCTAAAGATTGAATGATAGGGCTAAAACATTAGAGAATCACCAACAGTGGTTAAATTCATTTCAGGTATAATAGCTGGAATCAAATTGTTCATCGTAAGGCCAATCTACACTAAATTTCCAAAGGTAAGTTACAACTCGCAACTATTACGTTCGCAAAATATTGAAACCTGCTGTTAGATTATCTTCTCGTTTTCTTTACTGCTTGCTCAGGTCAAGAAGCGTTACGATGGCCTTGCTCGTCTCTGGAACGAACTACCAACTGATACTGACTTGGCAAAGCAGAAGAAAAAAGAATTCCACTTTAGTGTAGACGCAGAAGATGCATCACCATCGCCTAAATCCCCAAAACTCAATTCTCCGAAATTTGTCACGAGCTGGACGGACTTGTGCGTGAGGATGAAAATTCCTTTGACAGAGTACCCAGTAATATGTGAGTCAGACTGCATATAGACCCCTTGCAGCAGTTCGGAATGCAGCTCAATTTGGAAGACAAAACAATAGGTTCCAATTCTCAGGACATTGAAATTCTTTTGTTTTGATTTGTCCTCCAAACTGAGCTGCATTGACGTCACGCGCATGGGGTTTATAGACCATACAGACAAGTCACTCCAGTCATTCACGCTAGGCGGACAAGCTAGTTAGAGCAGACTTCGAGTTTGAAAAGTTACGGTACACAGCACGTTTAGGGCACAGCACTGACACGGTACCGAATGCCGAAAGTTTTCATACACGGCATGACACTGACACGTTTTTCATAGTCATACGAAAACTGCTAGCGCTCTAGACCACACAGGCTTGAAAGGCAATTCTTACCCAACAGACAAGATAGACCAGACAGACTATACACAGATCATACAGACAAATCAGACCTCTCAAGCTAGACAGGCGTCTGACCAAAACGGAGTAAATAATATATTATATAGATCAGACAGCCCTGACAAATACAAAAGGATCAAACATACCATACAGAATATGCAAATTAGCTCAGCCAACACAGGTAACCCACAGTACTGTTATTACATCACAAGCGTTCGTTACCAAGTCTTGCAGTATGGTTATTACTGTCCTTTGTGATGATTAGATAATCATTATTGTATGTTAATTCTGTTAAAGCTTGGGAAGAAGGCAATCGCTGTACATTGATGACTAGGGACAAACCGCTGACCAAAATGAAACAGGGAAAACTCTTCTTGAGTCAAAAGTAAGCGATATTTTTCATTTTGTTTTCATGGGTTCAAAACTAATTTAGGAAAGAGGAAAGGTTCGAGAAAAGCTTGTCATACCGAGAACAAGAGACGGTGTAGCAGTGTATCTCAATAGACCATTTTCAAGATGCGCGAGCGCTTTCAAAAATATCACAGGCGCAGACATGAAAAAGAGGCAATTTCGAGATCATGTCTGCGTCTGCGATATTTTTGAAAGCGCTCGCGCATCTTAAAAATGGTCTATTGAGATACACTGCTACACCGTCTTTAGTAACTCATCATCAACTAGAATATCTCGACATTTCATTTTATTTTTCTGACATTATGATACTCCTTTTCAGCTACTTGTGTTTCGAGCGATACAAGCTTGGCATATCTAAACATGTAGTTCTTAAACTGGAAGAAATAATAAGTGCGGAAAAGGTGGGTAAACCGATGATGTGATAAACGTAGGTTTATGATAGGAAATACCGATATAGTCTGAAATGATGAGTATATGGATGGTCTTTTAAGCTAAAATTTATCCAGGAAAAGAGAGACAGTGGCTGGTGGTTTTGAGTGGGATGAAGATGAAGTTATTAATACTATTTTTTAGCGATGATGATAATGATAAAGATGGTGGTAATGATAGTAATGGTGATGAAGATTTTGGTGATGATAGTTTGGGATGATAATAATATATAATGACAAAGTAGGCAAAGTTCTGCTGAAAAATGTATAAGTATAATCCATTACTCTACATAGTCTCAATTACATATCTCCTGTTGTCTTCAGTACCAGCCGATGAATATCATGCCAGGTACTGGGAAATCTATGAAAATCGAGATCAGAGGATCTTACAAGGTATTCCGTATTATTAACCTTCAATCTGCTCTAGCTTTAACTCTTAGGAGGCAGCCCTCCTGGATGGCTCTTTTGGTCAGACACGGAAATGCTATTACGTGGTCATCAGTACCACTTGCGCATCTAACCATTTTATTTCAAATATATGGTTATTAAAATGGCAGCACATTTTCCTCAGACATTTCTTACTGAAAGACCCCGAGTGTTTGTGGTTCGGCTGGGGCAAAAGCCTATAACTTCTCGCGGATCAGACTAAATCTTAACCAACTGACCCAACTGAGAAGTGGTTTAGCTGACATGTTTGAAAATGCAGCCTTTGTTTCATGCACTGAAGTCTCTCCCACTACCATAGGAGCGAGAGAAAATCGATACTATATGATAATCTTTTCTTTTTACCTTTCAGCCGTACATTTTTGGAGCTCTACTTACACGAGATGAGCTTTTGGAGAGTTTAATTGCAACTTGTAAAGCAGCTAAAGTGCCGTGGGCATGTGAAGGGAAGTATTGAAATGACTGGTATTATCTAGAAAATATTTACTTCCTGGCACTCTTCACGCCTGCATTCCTTTTCGTTAGCACCAATCTGGTCTATCGGCCAAACTTCATGTCTTTGATTGACTCAGAGAACAAATCATGGAATAACACTTTGGCTTTGGAGACTAGAATATCCCTGGCCTCAGTTAATGAGGGTTCAGAGTAATATTTTTCACAAGGTATTCAGTTAGCACAGCATGAAATTTTCGAACTGAACCATGTGTGGCAAGTGTGATATAATGCGTCACACATTCCTCGTCAGGCAAACTGTACTGATTTTCAGTGCACAGGCTGATCGAGTCATGCAAAATTATTTATTTTTTCACCATACCTATTTTATCATCTTTTTAATATTTTGAGAAGATTTTTATTTCAAATAATATTTTCTAGAGCAATATATGCACGTCACAACAACAACAACAACAACAACAACAATAACACCAGTAACCACAAAAAGGCACACAAATTTTAATCGTGAAACAACGTCCGCCACAAAGGATGCATTGGGACAACAAGCCGAGTATAATATGTTCTCTTGGGAGACTTTCTGAGTGAATTTAAAAAAATCTACATCTAAATTAATTCTGTCATGTTTGAGAGACAAGCTGTTGACAACACGAGGTTGAGCCTGAAACAAAAAGTGCTCAACACTATGTCACTCCATTGAAAACTTAATTAATAATAAAACCTGTATACCATTTTTGCACACAATGGTGGGTGAATGGAATTTCTTAATGATGCCACGCTCAAGTATATAATTGTAATTATGTACAAAATTGTAACACTTTAGGGTGTGTTTACATACTTAAGGTGCGGTAATACGAGCAACAAAATCTTGCAACTTGTGGTGCAACATTGCTGTGTTGCACGTTGCAGAGCGAAACCCCGCGCGCAACAAATTTTCTTTTTTGCAGAGAGTAGAAACAGCACGCGCAACAAACGGGGTAGTAATACGAGCCGCATTTACTCTTCTACTGGAAACGCAACAATGCTGCGCAATAATTTGCACGATATTGTTTCTCGTCTTTCCGCGCCCAGTTCCTCTACAACTACCTAACCATATTATTTAACTAAAATATTCGTCTGATCGCAGAAACGTTTTATATATAGTAGACGTAAATGTCAAGGTCTTAGCTAAGTGGAGGCGCATTAGAAATATTAATAGAGGAGTATCTAGAATTCCTTGTGGGAGTGACTGCTCCCCACCAACTTCAACAAATCGCCTAAAACAACGGCCAGTGGGAAGGCTTCATATTAATTTGTTTATTTGTCTGTTCTTGCATGGCTTTTCTAATGACCCCTTCCTAAAATGGATCAAATGATGATCCCTATACAGAGTCTAGATAACTTCAACCAGCAATTTTGAGTATTCTACATCCCTAAAATATGTCATGTTTTTACTCGTTTTCTTTTTTCTTTGCTACCGCTTTCCTAACTATTTATACCATTGTTATTTACCTAATACGTCATCACATCCCTGACCTTCAGGATCATTGTTACTCTTAACACAAGCTACATAATGATGGGTGTACCTATCAAGATAATCTAAAGTCAGTTCTCCTTGGTGTAAGATTTGATAGTGGAACTCTGGTAAAGAGAAGTTAGATCCAAGTTCTTTTTCAGCAAACGTTCTTGCCTTCAATAACGCGGTCTGTCCTACCATGTAGCTTACTGAATGCCCTTGTAGACTTTGGTATCGAGTGATTTCTTTATGTGCAATATCACTGGTTTCCCATGCGTAATCATCAAAAAGCTTGAGCGCTTCTGTCCGGTTCATTCCATAATAATGCAGACCTGTTTCTATGATTAGGCGTAATGCTGCGATAATCTGGAAGGAAAACAAACACTTCATTGAAGAATGGTGTTAATCGTGTCAATGATAGAGCAGTTTTCGGATGCCTATGAAAAGGGCACGGACTGCGCCTTGCCGTGACCGTGTCAGTACCGTGCCGTGCCGTGTATGAAAATATTCGGTGCCGGGTCCGCGCCGCGCCGTTAACCGTGCCGTTTGCCGCAAGTCAGACTTTTAAGATGTCGAACGTGGCCTATTAGTTATGGGATTTCTCAGTACCTCCTGCTGTAGCATCCCGTACTTGCTCATTAAATCATTCCGATACGCATCAACATCTTGACCAATCAATGGACTCTCTGAATACGTTGCCCAACCTTCACTGAATCCAGAAAAATACGTTTGGTCGGTTAACCACTGTATGTTGTCCTTTTTGTTGGTTTCGAAGTTCTGTAGATAGCCTCTGACCTTTAGAGAAACAAGTGCATGGAACTGTTAGGAACCCTGTTTATTGCCAGAAATTATTCAAATTGTTTTTTTTTTAATGGAGTGAACAAACAGAGGACTCGCTCAATCTGAGAACCAATCTTGTACCCAGATTCCTTCCGGCGCCAACTCGCTGACCAATAAGCCGGAGGACTCTGGCCACGAGAATGTCCAGGAAACAAACATTGCCGCCGCGTAAGAATGGTGCATGTAAGAGTTGGACTCACAAGAATGATATAACATACACCATTCTCACGCGGCGGCCATGTTTGTTCCCAGGACATTCTCGTGGCCAGAGTCCTCCGGCTTATTGGTCAGGAAGTTGGCGCTGTAAAAGTAAGGATATCCAAACAGATGGCAATTGTCATCCTGCATCCAGATGTCAATGAAGATATTATCGATTTAATTAATTACAGCAGCAAACAAATGTTAAGTGACGAAAAACTAAACTGTTTTATATAAACATTAAATTATCGGATTAGTTCGCGGTAGTATCTAAGAATAGCCGTCATTCATTTATTTCGCTGCCAGTGCGGCTGTCGTACTTTGAAGTGATCCATGCGAACTGGTTCACATGACCGCATTCACATGCCATTCACATGTCGTTCCAAGTGGATACAAGAACGTGCGTTTCTTTTAACAGTTCTAGAGGCAACAAAACCATGCATCTTTTCGTGCAATATGGCATAAAATTATTTATTGCGCGGCAGGATGCGCGAAAAGTGCTGATACGAACTGAGCAAGCTGCATGCATGGCTCACATTATTCCTGCCCACATTAACCATGCCCACATTATCCCTGCACCTTCTGGAATTAAATTAAAAGCACGAGTAAATCTAAATGTCATCCTTATCTGATATGCCATAAATCAATTACTACTTAGTCGAAAACGACAAGCACTATTTGACGTCCTTTGATGGTCACCGTTTAATTGCAAAAAGCTTGAGTCAGCCTTGACTTTTTACACTCGAAATATCAACTTGATACTTATCTTTCTTATCTTTTGAACCTATCTTTTTAGATGACTGGATAATTTTTATATGAAAATGAACTATAGCATCGAGTTGGTCTGTCAGGTAATCTTCGGCTTTTATGTTGTCCACTGTGTGTATTATCCTCTTTAGGGTCATGAACATCCAGTTTGAGCGTCGAGTTACTTATAATTCATGACATATCAATCCGCCTAAATCTAATTTAGCAGCCAACGCCATGGCCGAGCGTCGTGTTACTTCTTGAACCTTGGATCTTATCGACAATTTTTGGCCAAATAGACAAAAAATGATTTAGAAATCGTAGATGTTTCTAAGTTACCTCTAAGTTATGGCCGGGCTCTGTCTCATGAGCTGTTGTCGTCCATTCTGAGAACTTTGGTCCGTAATTATCCACAAAGAATGGTAGAAGGTGAACGCCACAACCCTTTCCTTGGTAGCTGTGGTAGCTACTACATGGATTGAAGTTTGGCTCTACGGTTATTGTACAGCTGTCTGATAAAGTTGTCTTCTTGCTTCCTTGGGTATAAAACAGTGGTTTTACTTTTTCGTGCAAAATTGTGTTGATCTAAAGGAAAGACGATACAAGTTGTTTAGTATTACCTTGCATGTATAAATTTGTAATTTTCCATCTCAGTTTACAAAATTATTATATTAAAATCATCAACATCAACAAAATATTTTCCTGTAATGCATAAGTATTTTGTATGCAACGCCTAAGAGGAATTTGTCATTTTCCATCTTGGCAAAATTATGTCAAAATCGAGTGGCCTTTTTCTTCATCAACGTTTTACAAAATGCTTTCCTGCAATGCATGTACAATTTGTATGCAACGCCTAAGAGAGAGAGAGAGAGAGAGAGAGAGAGAGAGAGAGAGAGAGAGAGAGAGAGAGAGAGAGAGAGAGAGAGAGAGAGAGAGAGAGAGAGAGAGAGAGAGAGAGAGAGAGAGAGAGAGAGAGAGAAATTTGTCATTTCCAAAGTGTCTCATTCTTCATCAACGTTTTACAAAATGCATTCCTGCTGTACATGCGCAATTTGTAGGCAACTCCTAAAAGAGACATGATATTCATTAACATCCCTTTTCAACTTTCTGCAAATAGACAATGAAGTGAACTCTTTTAACTGTTTGGCCCGTATTTTCTTTTTAAATTGCGACACAAATGGTATTAAAAGGGCCTAATGGTGTCAGTAACAGCGAATTAACATAGCCTTAAAGTTTAAATAACAATGAATGACCACTGTTTTTAGGCAAGCACTCACCGATATGCTTGATTCTTTCCATTTTGTAAAAGCTTCCCACCTCTCGGGACAGTATTTTTGAGCGCTTACTTGATTGTAGCATTTAAGGTAGGCATTTTCTATGGACTCATTTGCCGAAAATGATTTGTTGTTGAAGTATTGTGAACGATGTGTCAGAAAGACACGGAATTTTTCCACGGCGATCCTCGTGTTAGTTTCCTTTGTGACTTGCTTTGCAAGTGCCAAAGCCTGATAAATATAATGGGACGAGAATTGTAAAGTCAAAACTGAAAAGGAAGAATTGTTCGCTTAGGTAAGAATAGAGGGAAGGAACGATGAAGAAAGAAAAAGCAAGCAAGGATTGAATGAGTGAATAATTCATATATGAGGGGGAAAAGTAAGAGTGAACAAATGGAAAGAAAAAAATAGAAATGAAAGACGACGTTACTAGCAAAGTGACATCAAAATAAATTCTAGCAACGAAAATCAAGTGCATATATATACATGCTTTCATGCAGAGAAGCAGGTCAATTTGGGACAGCAGTACATTAATCATTGTAAGCTTGCAACAATTCCACCTGAAGTTTGATGATGTCTAACATACCCAAAATATTGGTATTAAAATGAAGGGGAACGGTGCCCCATATGAAGCAAATTGATGACTTAATTTCTGCGTGCCTGTGCACAAAGACATTTTAGAACTATAGAGTAAATTTAGTAAATTTTTAAAAGCAAATTGGATGCGTTACCTCGCCATAAAGCTCCTTCAGTTTAGCCTCTCCCAATTCTTTCATTTCCTTAGGTGTTATGTCATTGGTCGTAAAATATGGTAAAAGTTTTAAAAATGATTTGCTGCCATTCAGCCGTTCCCCTGTTGGCAAATAAGGATGCGTCGGCCGAGAGAGGTCTGGAACTCCGTTCACGTACACATGGGTCAGCGGTAGACTTGCTAGTCCACTGGAAACATTACTTGGGACACAGTGTTGCAAGTGTTCTGTTTCAATGTATCTATAAATAATTTGTAACAATAACAACGAACTTAGAATATATGAGTAGAAGATGTTAATAAGTAATGGGATTCTTAACTTGTTCCACACTATCAGGTCACATTACTGTTGCTACTATTTTGGCGGGAAAATGTTTGCTTTGTTGCCCAGGTGATCTGACTAGGCGCGCAAAGCATGATTTCCTGATCTGAAAAAGAATCAATCCCATCATCCACCGTACGCTCAATTCACTAGAGTTTCATGGTGGTCATCTTGAAAATAGGCTAAATATGAGCGACTTTCTCGCCAATAAATATTTTCTTATTGAAAACGAGACACTATAAATAACAGATAAAAGGATGTTCTTAAGCTTCAACTGAAGCAACCTGGAGATTGCCAAGGACAAAAGAGCAGCGTAAGGTGTGGAAATTTTAGTTAAATCCTGCCAAGGAATCGAGAAAGCTTTTCGGCAGCTTCTTCGAGAACGTTTCAACGGTATTTCTTTAATAAAAAAACCATTAATATTAACCTAACCGATGAAAAGTAGAAGCATTTTTAGCCTTAAATCATCGGCTAAATGGCACTTTTCCTAGCATTATTGTACTCGTATGCTATTTGTATTTGTTTTGATTTCCCTCTGTTCACCATCATTGAGCTCGAAATTAAAGACGCATGGGATTGATTCTTTTTCAGAAAAGTGATTCGCAATCTGATTGGCTCTTCGTTTTTCCTCAGATCACCTGGTAAATGTGCACATTCTAACTTGTACGAGAATCACCGACCTTTCAATTATATGTATTTTGTCCATTTCTCCATATATCACTACATTACCTGTCAACATGGCGAATGTACAAAGTGCATTTGAAATACCTGATCAAGTCACTAAGGGGTTTTGTAACATAATCAACTGCTGCTTCTTTTAAAGATATAGTAAAGTTTTCCCCGTATTTCACAGTCCAGTCTTTTTGCATCTCGTCAGTGAATTTCTGGAAGAACCAACTTTTTGTTGATGTAATGATGCGGTCCAAATTATCTAATGGAAATATACAAAAAAAATGGTGAGAGGATGTTACCACTGAAAAGAGGCGGTAAAGACCTACATATCGAGCATTCATAACCAATCCCAATATGCTCCAAGTACACCTCAACGACTCAGAATTGACTTCGAGATTCACATTATTTAAGTGAGAGTGGGACTCTCTTAAAAAAATCTTAGCCCTAAAATTGGGGCCTGGAAAATGTTAGCCCTTTACTTATGCCGCCCTAAAATGCACGACGGTACCTTTTGTTTGGGGTATACGTAGATTTTGTACAAAATTTTAGGGTTAAATGATTCGGTCCTAAATTAAAATTTTCAGTTTTGCAAGTTATTAAAAAATGTTAAGATAATTATCTTTTAAGATAATTTTTTTATCTCGTTTATTTTTAGAGGGTGTTATTCTTTTGTATTCTTTTCTATTGTTACAGGGTTTTATATGTCTCAAGTTAGCGACCTAATTGTTCTTGTCTCTAGATCTAATGTAAAAGGTCAGGAAACTGATACTAGGCTTCTTAAGTCTATCACCAAATATTTTTGGGCGAAAGATTAAAGGCGGCGAAACCATTTGATCTGTGCAGAAGCTTTCAATACATTTTCCATGAACAAAATGTACTTATCCGCGTCCCAATCACTGATGAAATAATAATACACACGCGGCTTGCACAAATGGAATCAAAAGAGAATGATCAATTGGCGTTGAAAAAAAAAATTGTGGTTAACCGAAAACCAATTTTTCTTGGTGGTATTTCGTTTCCGGGTACGTTTGTGGGTCCTTGCAGGAATACAAATTGAATTTGTGTCTGTTAATAGTACGATGAAAAAGGAGCAACTATAACCAAAATTCCATATGACACCATCAGATATTGTATATAAGCATCCACCACTTTCACATCCCCATAATAGTTTGCTTTGGGGGGGGGGGGGGGGGCAACAATTACAATAATTATTCGAAAATTCAAAACTTTTTGTGCAGATGTTGAGTATGATTGCTATTATCCTTGAAAAATTCAGTATCAGTTTAATCAGAGTTAATTCCACACGCATGGGAGAATGAAGCGTTTGGTGTTACAGACAATGTATGGACTTCCTAAGAAATGTTACGAATTTTACAGACGTTTTTTCTTCAATTCTTATTAATATTCATGGTAATTCTATTAAGGATTTTGTCTCGGGTTGCTGCCCCCCAAAGACGCAAAACATTATGGGGATGTGAAAGTGGCGAATTATAAGAGGTTCAAATTCTCATTTCTTCGTTTGTTGAGTAACGTAAGATGCCAGGGAAGCAGTTTTTTATACTTGGGAACAAATACAACCTTAATGCAACAGCCAGTCGTTAATTATAAATACAGACTGATTTTTATCTCAGGGCCTCAACCTATGGGTTGTCCTCAACTTCCCCAGAAAGGTCTTTTACGGGGAGTTGAGGGTGACCAATGGCTTAGGGTCGGAAAGGAATGTATAACTTTTACACACAAGGGTATATGTGGTTAATTAATAGGCATGTCAATGAGGCGGCAAAATCCATCGATCATGAATAAGATATTTTTCAGTAAGGTTAGAACAAGTAATATTAAGGTGCATAGTGTTGTATCTTTTACCTTCAATATCCCAATGGAAACGACTCTTCAATCTTAGTAGTCCACCTTTGCATGCCTCAATATTCCGCACCATACCCGCCCTTACACCCATCTTCATGTTCTCCATGTACTGTACTGTACTTGCTCTTTGCTGTTTCAGAAAGTCTATGAACTTTTCAGCTTCTTCCACGCTCCTTGGCTGCAGGACATTAAAGGGCACATATTCAATCCACAATAACAAGGACCCGATTGGCTGCCAAGCCATGATATTCGGTCCAAGCATCCAGTCGCCAGAATAGTACATTGTATCGTATGGACCCTGGAAATGTCTGAGAAATGTCCTAGCTTCATACAAGGCCCTGAGTTCCCTTTGTGTCAGGGTAGCCTCGTCTGCTGTAAACAGTGAGTTCAGCTCTGATCTCAGTCGCAAAGCTGTGTCCGCGGCTTTTTTCAAAGCAGCTGGGCTAAAATCAAATGGACGAATTTTTTCACGTATTTCATCTTTCGTAACATTTAGTTTGTTGTATATCTCGTTACGATAAATGTCATAGTAAGCATCTTGGACCTTGGTGAGGAAATTATTGAATATCTCGTGTGCGTTGCGTCTCTTTGTCTTGTTCGAAGATGACTCTTCTTCTTTGGGCACTGTCTGCGAATCGCTGACTTTTCTTGTCAGGAAGACAACGAGAACAACTGTTATCCCCGCAATAACAAGCACCAAGCACGCAAACAAAATGATGTATTTGGATTTCTTGAGCAGATCTTGGCGAGAGAACCTACGACGGTCTTTTTCTGCGATGATTTCGAAAGTTGATGCAGTTGTTTGTTCGCTGTTTTCGGAATCCATATTGATGAATCAATACTACAAGCTATATTGCGGCTGTAATATGTACGCAGTGTCGATTCCGAACCACAACTTGATTTAAATATCCTTTAGACCATGACATAATATAATGCTTCCACCATGACAGGATGTGTCAAATGACACCCGAAGACAAGTTGTATTCAACAGTTCAACAAGTTTAACTCGCACTCGTGCTTA
Source organism: Anthopleura sola (assembly GCA_023349425.1). Lineage (NCBI taxonomy): Eukaryota > Metazoa > Cnidaria > Anthozoa > Actiniaria > Actiniidae > Anthopleura > Anthopleura sola. Next base: position 3,695,141 of record JALHLI010000006.1, on the reverse strand, counting down.
GTAATTTACGTAGACGATATCTTGACTTGTTCGCGATTTATTTACAGAGTAAACAACGACAAGTATCAGGGATGTCCTTCGCCTACGCGCGCAGACCAACTGGAAGTCATGCATGTACTGCTGTTAATGTGAAGTATAATGAACTAAAAATAACATTGAGCTTGTTTAAATTAAAGTGTTTGTGAACAAAATGCAGCAAGAATAACGGCGAAAGAAGTCCTATACCGAGAGGTCTTTAAATTGCAACCGTGAGACGTCAGTCACGAAGAAGTTAATTCCGGGAGGAAATAATTTTCCCTGATCAAACCATGCTGAGAACTATTAATTTCAAGAGTAATCTAGAAATGCAAAGGCTTTATGAGCTCTCAAGTGCACTTTCTTGTATTGGTCGCTATTGATTCCACATGACAGAACGCCTACACGGTTCGAAAGAAACCAAACATTTCTCGAAAATTTATATCGTTAGTTCACAGGGATATCTCAAATCTGCGCTGGACTTAGGCCTGTAAATGGCTGGGATAACTAAATGTGTTTCCCGTCATGTTCTTCATTCTAAGGACTTCAAACTAATAGTTGTATAAAGTTTCATAGCCGGCTTCTGAATCACTCAAAGCCTGCACGAATCGAGACATACGCATGTATGACGTAAGATAAGCTGATCACCCGACCCTACTTATGTGCCCTTTGGGTACGCTAAGCTCAGCCAGCTCACCGCGTGCAGGTTTTTGGTCATGAACGATATCGAAATTAATGATGAACTTTTGGGAAATGGATTATATTCAACCGGCATAACGCTTGCGAAATATGATAAAAGTTAAAGAACGTATGTCTGCTCGTGGAGGCGCCATCACCCGCAATTTAACCTATAATTCCCCTAATGATCAGTTCCTTTTTAAATTTTTTTCCGTCTTAACTTACGCAACATTGGCCTGCTCGAAATATGAATACTACTTAACCAATAAAACAGATGGTCATTTCTAAATTTCTGACAGAACAGGCGCAATAGAAATTCTCTCTCGAGACTAAATAAATAAATAAATAAATCTCTTTATTTTAAGTGTTTAGTTGTTCTAACGATTTCGCACTAATTGGTAAGAATTCTTTCGCACTAATTGGGGACACTTTTTCACTCACACACATACTACCACTACATTCAGTATTCTATGCTATTCAAAGCTGACTCGCACGTTGATTTTTGCTTAAATTCTTTCAGAGAAAGTTGCCATCCCAAAACAAAACGATCCAACGTTTGTCATGCCAATATTTGTTCTTAATTGGGAAAGTTGATTCCGGAAACGATTGGCTTAGCCGATTTAACTAGTAGACATGTTGGGTTGTTAACGGGTCTCCTGCATTGTAGGTCCAACTGACGCGACGTCGTAAGCCATGAGTCAACCTTTAATCCTTTCTTTCTCTTTTTTTAATGGCATCAATTAGCTATTAAATTCCATGAAAATTATTATCGGCCATAAATGACGGCCAAGCTGTTGTTGTTTTTGAGTCATCAGGATAATCAGGTTCACGTGATTCGTAATGACGTCATGGTTGTACGTCTTTCTGCCTGAGGTCCTTGACTCAAGGACTCGACGTTCTCTTGTTGCTGGCTTTTTTTCCTTTTTAAAAAAAATTTTTGTATTGCCTTTTATAGGATAAGAGTTCTTACCGGTTTTATGGTTTTACACATAAAAGCAAGGATGTCCGCTTCTTTCGGTGATCCAAAATGAAAACCACTCGATCGCCGGTGTGCGTCTCGAGGCTAGCGCTTCCGTTCCCATGCACACTGCACTCCAGCAACAATCTACGGAATGACTAGCATTTTTAAGTATTGCGAAACATTTGACCATAATCCTTTAACTTCATATAAGTTGATATTCATTACGGGTTATAGAACAAAGCGTATAACAGATGGTAGATCGTGATGGTATTTTTAGGTCTCGATCAACTTTGACCGGGTTGTGAATGGAAAAGCATTTAACGTCATAAATAGATGAAGTGCCCTTTCAGCAGCTCACTCGCACTTATTCTCACCACTCAGTAACGGTACTTTACGGATCGTACTGAGTAATGGGTTTTGGGTCATCATTTCAGCTCAGAGCAATGGGCCATAAACTGGAATATAATAAATTGAATATAAGTTTGATCGGGAGAGAGACGCCAATAATATACACCCGTATTGTCGGCTCAAAATCGCAATAAGTTATAAGTATTAAAAGAGATGTACGGTGAAAAAGGAAAAAGTCAAGGAAAATACTAAAAGAAAAGAAAAAAAAGAAAAGAAAAGAAAAGATCTAGAAAAGTAACGAAACGAAAAGAAAAGAAAAGAAAAGAGAAAAAACTGGAAAAAGTAGGAAGGAAAGGACGGAAAATAAAGAAAACAAAAGGGGAGAAATGAAAAAGAGAGGAAAGGGAAGGGAGAGAAGCAGAACTCGAAAACACCTAAGAATAAATAGAGAAAATTAAAACAACAGGAAATGAACTGAATAAAAAGACAAGAAAATGGAAATATATCAGTTACCATATATGGAACCGAGTATCCGAAGGTTTTAACGCATCGCGAGTTTTTCCACGGATACATGCAGTACACAAGAAACAGGAAACGGAAAACTGTACGGGTACTAGTGTACGGGATTTCCGAGTACTAATCGTAGCTTAAAAGCTTATATGAGTAAGGAAGCCGGCGGCATTTTAGCTCATTTCACGCAACAGAAATGGTATAGATATGAAATTATTTCAAGTGGTTCTAAGCCTTCATAAGGCTCTTTTACCATGCACTAAGTTCATTGCTACGCGCCCCAGCGCGCCTGACTTTGTTATGCAAGTTTGTCGATACTCTTCCGTCAATCAAAACGTTCAAAATTTATTAAGTCGAGTGTTTGGGATGGAAACTCCAAGAAATATGTCTTTATAAAGAAACTGAGGAAATAATACAATACTTTATGGTTTTTATTTAGTTTTGATGATCTGATTACTAGTAAAAGATGAAACTAGTTCCTTAAAAAAGTTTAAAAAGTTTGACTTACCACCAATTTCATTGTTACGCGCTCGAGCGCGCCCTACTTTGTTATGCAAGTTTGTCGATTCTCTTCCGTCATTCAAACCGTTCGGATAAAGAGACGAAACTAGTTCCTTAAAAAAGTTTAAAAAGTTTGACTTAGTGCGTTAAAAGAGTTTTATGAAGATTTAGAACCACTTGAAATGAAACTTAGTAAGTCTTTTGACATCCGAGCGAAGGAAATATCAGCATATATAGAATCAAAGATTTTATTAGGATTTTTATGGGAAAATTAGCTGGACAGCAAGCTCTTATAAAATGAGTTGTGGTTTTATATTCTTAAATATCATTTGCAAAATTCCTTAAAGTTTTACAACTCTTTTTAATACTATTATTTTTCTGTGGCTGTCTGTTTTGTCTGTCTGTCTGTCGGTCTGTCTGTCCATGGAATCGCGCAAGGCATGTTGGTCTATCTTAGGCCTGGTCCATAGAAACGAGGACAGTTTTCAAAGATGGCGGCCTACCAACCAAAACAAAGTTGAAAGAAAATAAGATTTTAGCTTGATTTTTTTATATTTTTTATTGAAATATTTCACCTTCTCTTATGCTAGGATGAACTCACTTGGGTCGAAGGAAACTATGACTTCAGAAAACGGCAGAAATGGTAAAGAATTGTTGTTTTTTTCGTAATTTATTGCAAAATTCAACGATCCTAGCTCACGCTAAAAAGCTTTTATTTAGAGACCTTTAGCTTTCTTTTTATTTAGGATACTATATTATTAATCTAACAGAGAAATGCTTACTAACTGTTTTGTATATATATTAAATGTTTTTGTCTTCTTTGCAGGGTCTGGTCGCTTAAACCCAGTTCAACTTGCCTTTGAACAAGAGTTAGCAAGGTTTGTCAAATACATGAACAGAAAAGCTGAACTTGGTCCCAGATGGAAGAAACCTGACGAAGAGGCTTATGCTAGGGGGTGAGTTTCTCTTATAGAGGAGCAATACTTTAATTTCATACATTAAATTTAAAGTTTTTTGAGTTGAGATCATTGATTTAATACTGTGCTTTGTTTTGTACATGTATGTCTACAGCTCAAATACTTTATTCAATTTGTGGAATAATTATGAATCAAGACTACAGCAGGATTACTATATACAAAAACTGATAGCTACTGGAGACTTTCTTTTCAATATCAAGGTACAGTGTACAACAGCAGCAACAATAGCAACTAAGACCTGATCCACACAGCAATTAACATAAGCATTAAAGCATAAGAATGGAAAAGAATACTTATGTTTATGCTTATATATGTTGTTATGTCACTCATGTGAGCCGAAGAAATATGCTTATGCCTATGTCGCTAGCGTGAACAGTCCCTAAAACACCAACAACAACAACTGCAATTACAACAACAACAGCATGCATGCAGCAGCAACATTTACAACAACAACAACAACAACAACAGCAACAACAGTAGTAACAAAAACACACAATGGCCACTGGTTTATCAGTTTCTATTGTACTGTAATGTGTTACCCTCTATAAATAAAGTTTATTGTATTGTATTATATTGTATCAACAAAATTTACAGCAATATTAACAACAACAACAACAACATCATCATAGCAACATCAAAAAATAGCTATAGTGTAGTAAATATAATACCGAAAACAGATTCCTTATGCTGTTGCTGACCAAAAATTGTTCATATTATTTTTATCTATTATCTCTTATATATCATCTCAATTACAGTACCTTGATTAATATTGGTTTCTTATTTGCATCCCAGGAATACAAGATAGCACAGTATCATTGCTATGGAAGGTTCCTTAGTAGTATCAGAGGTTCTGATAGTACACTAGATTCATGTGCAGACAAAGACATGAATGTTTTTAATAGTATTTATCTCCCCAATGGACTTGACGACCCAATGGCTACTACTGTGGTAAGCATTAGGCAAAAAATAAACCATGCTTTGGAAATGCTAATTATCCAATCAACATGTCTGGCTATTGAGTAGCCATTATTTTAACCTTGGGCATCGGATGTCAGTAGGGTTTATTGATTTTCTCCTTTGATTTAAGTCAGAGGTTTTGCCCAGGTTGTCTAGTTTTCCTCTTTCCACAAAACTCAACATGATAAATTACAATGTGATCTGTAAAGTAGCAATGATCTGATATACAGGTTTAAACCCACAGGTTTTCAGGGTTTGTTAAAATTGAAGGTAGATCATCAGGGCTCAAAATAATGGCCGGTCAGTGGTCAGTGTCTGGCCAAATTTGGTACTTGACTGGTCAAATATGGTTTTGAATGGACATGTTGGCCGTTTACATTTGAAAAATATGTATAATATATATATATATATCATATGCCAGACATCTTGACTGGCAAATGACTGGACGTTATTTTGAGTCCTGATGATGTAAAGAAGGTTTGAAAAAGAAACAAATAATGAAGCAATTTAAACAGTATACCAGGCCAAGTCTGCCTTTTCTGAAAAAGTCATAAAATAAAATTACACAGTTTTAAAATTATGTTGGAATTTATATTCTTCTGTCTATTTTAGATAAGAGCATTGCTAGGTGAAGGCATTTGTTCCTTTCATGTGAAGATTTCTGATGATCTACATCTTAAGGTATCTTTTACTGCACATATTTATGTACTAATGTCATCTAGTTAACCACTCACATTAAAAAGTTTCTTAATTTCTGACAATTTAAAATTTTTTATTAAACTTTTCTTGTTTTGTTTTTATTTCACAGAACCCACAGACCATTACTGAGTGCCTTAAAACTCTAAAAATCCTGAGATTAATCACACAGACAGCCTTGCATAAGGAATCATTCTGTTGGCTAGTGTTTAATGGTAAGCCTAAGCTTCCAGATTTCTTGACTTCAAGTCTCAGAATCTCAGAACATACATGATAGTATAGTCAAGGGAGCAGTAAAAAATTATCCTCCCTCCTTCCCTAAAGGAAGAGGGATATGGAATTTGTAAGGTTTGGAGAATGGACGGCTGGGCAAGGGTATATTTCTGGTACTTCCTGCTGGTTCGAGGGGGTGTATAATCAATTCCTATGGAAATCTATATAGTTGTGTTGTATGTCTATTATTATTAATTTGTAATTTAAATCTGCAGGTACGGTTCATATATATACAGCATGTAGGCACTTCATGTCACTAGGATATAGCAGTAAGGTGGGTATTGTATGTTCTTGGTTATTGAGGTTATTAAGGTTTAAGTTGCCATAATGTTAGAATGTGAGAATGTGATTCCCATGAATGAAATGATAATTAATAATAACTATCAATCTTTATTCAGGAAATATCTATGTCACTTATATTATTAAGTGTTTTACAGTAGGGTCCTGCAAAACTTAACTTATATAAAAAAAAACACCTACTTATACATATATTTTTTATAAAATAATTTAGAAAGGCTAAATCAGCATTTTAATTGCTGATAAGAATAGCAATTCTCTATACGTGCACCATCCACCAATCCACAGATGACATGAGCATGTTTAGATAGCCTCATCCAACATTCTTTTTGACCAATCAGAGTGCGCGTACTATCTAAATTATTTTATAAATATATATATATGGTATATATACAACTGACCTCCCTCCTACCTGTCATCTCTCACATTGCTAAAAGTTGAGTTATCATTCCAGGTTTTGGAGTTTCTTCTGTGGGCATGTATGTGTATGGAGTCATCAGTACCTCTTATGACAGCCAGATATCTTGCATGGCGCTGTACTCTGTATACCGCAGTCTGCCAGTGCTACTACGACATGAAGGCCACCACACAAGCTGAAAGCTTTGCAAGAAGAGGTTTGAATAAGGTTAATGAACTGGAAGACATTGAGAAAATCAGTACGTCAGAGCCCTCACCCATGTCAGCCATGACTTTCCGTGAAGCTAGGACAAAAATGCAGATCATGGTTTTTAAGAGGGTTGTGTTTGAGACCAGGAAAAGACCAAAGGGCCTGTTAAGGCCAAAGACTAAGCCAAACCTCAAAGATAGTATCAATGTAAGTATAAAGTTGCATGCAGATTATATTTAGGTGCGGAAATAGGAGCAACAAAATCATGCAACTTGTCATGCAACATTGTTGCGTTGCAAGTTGCAGTGTGAATGTTGCTCATATTGCCACCCTCAACAACAACATTTTGTTGTGGGACAAGTTGCACGGTTTTGTTGCTCGTATTTCCACAGAGCGAATGTTGGTTGTACTGATACCCCATGCGCAACAAATTTCCATTGTTGCAGAGAGTAGACAGAGCTTCTACTTCTGCAACAAAGTCGCGCAACAATATTCTGTTACTGTGCAGGGTGGTAATACGAGCAACATTCACTCTTCAACTTCCAACTGAACAATGTTGCACGACAAGTTGCACGATTTTGTAGCTCATATTTCTGTGCCTTAACCTCGTAAAGTTTCTTAAACAGAATAACTAACTGTCTTGTTTTTTCCTCTACATAGCAACCGTGGCCCAGAACACAAACAGAACGTGTACTCACTGACCTTTTCCAGTTTAGCGCCTCGGCTCAGTTTCTTGCTATTCTTGAAGCACTTAGTGAATCACGCCGACGAACTATACAGTGTGAAGCACCTCCCCCAGATGCAGAAGACACTGTTACTGATGTTTGCGCAGAGCTGTTCTTTGCTGGGATGGAGCTTATTGCCGGTGGTGGTGGCCCTAAACATCAACATGCGATGAAGCATGAGCAAGAGATACACCCATCTGTGATAGAGCTTGGTTATCGTGGTCTGATGGGGTTTATACGTGAAGGTAGGTTACGCTGGTACATCTAGTATTGAACAAGGATTAGGGGATAATAGGCTTAAATATGAGATACACCCAATTTACGATAGAGCTGGGTTATCGAAGTCTCATGGGGTTTATACGCGAAGGTAGGTTACGCTGGTATATCTAGTATTGAACAAGGATTGGGGGATAATAGGCTTAAATATCAGATACACCCATCTACGATAGAGCTGGTTATCGTGGTCTCATGGGGTTCATACGTGAAGGTAGGTTATGCTGGTATTGAAAAATGATTGAAGGAAAAAGGGTTGTGTATGACATAACGTACACCCATCTATAATGGAACTTACTTGGCACATTAATTTTACCAAGTTTGCTGCAGCGTATGGTAGCAGCGTATGGTGGCAGCGTATGGTGGCAGCGATGATAGGTGATCTATAATACAGCTTGGTCTTCATTGGTTGGTAATCCATAATGTTTGTATCTTACAGGTTCTAGTGGTATCCCATTACAAGCTGTCATCAAGTTTGTCAAGCTAGCGTTCAGTTACGAGCAGTGGGAGACCTTCAACATACTTGTAACACCAGCCCTAGAGTTACTAAGAGGCCAAGAAACCACTAGTAGTCTACAGGATATCAAGACCCTAGAGCTCATGATAGCCTTGGAACCATTCTACAGTTGCATCAAGAAGCCTAAGAAAACAACCAGTCAGTTTAATGCTGATGAAGCTACAGATGTACAGGCCCATGCTCAAGGTTTGTTAAAGATAGGAAATAGACCGATGATGACGTAACCTTGTGACGACGTCATCCTGTAATGTTGGTGGTGACGTAACGCAAAACTAGATAGAATAGATTTCATATCATTGTGAAGCCACAAGGAGTATGGCACAGTCACAGTATGGCTTTGAACCAATCACAGCGCGCGACATCACTGCCCATCCAATTAAAAAACTGACACGTCACGGTCATGGACACGGTCACGGACAGGGCACGGCATTTCTGTACCCCGAGTTTTTCATACTGTTACAAAGTTTGTTGCAGCATCACAGTTTATGAGCGCATTCCTTGGTCTTTATGTGCAAAGTCGTTTTGTCATCCGGTTATGTTGTTAGTATCACCCAACACCCTCTTTAATTCTCATGAGTTTTTCCTCATTTTGTTCTTGAACGCAAAGAAAAATTGAATGCAAAACATTCTCTCGTATTTAGTGTCTGAGGGGCTTTGTTATCTTTTAACAGCTAAGAGCACGTCATTGGTTGATGATCTGTTACCGCTGGCTGATGTACTGCATTCCTGCTCACTGGAACCGTACAAGGTATTACTTATGCTGAAACAGGGTTGGACGGAGCAGGGTGGGATGGGGTGAAGAATCACCTTGTAAACTTTTGATATTCGGCAGAAAACACCAACAAACGCAGTTCAACTGCATGATATTGCAACAACAATAAATACAACGTTATTAGTAACAGCATCAGCAAACAGAAACATCTTCGGCAACCTGCTGACAATGACAACGACGATAGCAACAACAACAACAACAATAACAACAACATCATCAACACCAGTACTTTTGTCTCTAAGAGTTTTAATAAATCAGCAAAATCATATATGTTATTGCTTACTTTTCAGTCCATCATCGGTCACATGGACATGGATATGATCATAGATGCAGCCCTGTTCCTCTGGTCTAAATGTAAAATCCAGTTCCAGCGAGTTGTTTCATCGTCTATGGAGGGCTGTAAATACGTTCTGAACGATACACAGTCCACCAAGGTAAACTGGAGAGTCATGCACTTTCGATAAGAATGCTTGGCAGAGCTAGTTGCAGTAACGGAAAAACAAAATCTATTTAACAATTAGAAGACGAACTCGAGATTTCTATCGGCTGATAGTTGACGAGGGGCTCCGGCCCCGAGTCAACTATCAAAGCCGATAGAAATCGAGAGTGAGTCTTCTAATTGTTTTAGTAAAATTCTCAACGAATTTCTTCGTAGGAAACTTCACAAAATCGCGAAGGGAAAGCCGCCATTTTTTTCAAAACAAGTCCGGCTTTCTCTACCCACTATCTATCGGCTGATAGATAGTGAGTACGTTAGCCAATCAGAATGCAGGATTTGCATTAGTATAGTAGTAGAATTTTACTAATATATAAATATTAGGGCCCTGAAAAACGGTTCCAATATTTAACCCATCATTCGAACAACATTTGTTGCCTGGGTCAAATGCTGGGACTGTTTGTCATAATCGCCGGAGTAAAAGTTTTGGCAATGTTTTGGCTAAATGTTGGGAAGCGCGGGTAACGTAGTGGGGAGTGCGACCAGTGTTCTAGTCCCGCCGGCTCAGTGTCGTATGTGAGTAGAGTTGTTTGTTGGTTCTCTCCTGTGCTTCGAGGGCTCTTAGTTCTGGGTTCTCTCCCTCCGCAAAAATCAACTTCTTCTTTCCAATTGGAAAGCAGTGTAAGAAGAGCCACTCTGTGGAATCCACTGTTAATTCGCATTTATTTATTATTTATTAATTTATTTTTATGTTGGGTCAAAAGTTGGGTCAAATGTTGGGTCAAATGTTGAACTGTTTGTCAGGGCCTTATATATCCATTAAATCTTCTGCTTATTTTTCAGTGGATGTACCTGATAACAGTAGTACACACAGCTCTCTCTTGGAGTGACGCATGTACCTTTGATCCAATCCTGTTTGCTGAGGTGGCGCTCAAATTAGCCCTTGTACTCGAGTGTAAAGCTAACTTAAACGATCATCAGCCTAGAGCTGATAGTGGTGAGCTACTAGAATCGCCCAATCCAGGAGCACAGTCTCAAACAGACAAGCAAGACATCAGCAAAAAGGTTAGGAAATGTTCTGTTTGATTGATTGTTCGTTTTTTTCACATCACTCACAGTGCCATGCATTCTATTACCCACCCACTTATCCTTCCGTCCTTTCTTTCGTCTCTCTGACCATCCCTTCTGTCCTGTCATCCGTTCACCCACCCATCAATCTATCCGTTTATCCATCCATCAATCTATTTATCCTTCCTTCCTTTCTTTCTTTCGTCTGTCCGTCCATCCTTTCGATCCCGTCCTGTCATCTGCTCAGTCACCCAACCATCAAGTCTATTTATCCTTCCTTCCTTTTGTCCCTTCCATCCCTCCATCGGTCCTCCTTTCATTTAGTTGCAAAACAATAGCCCTTGAATCTGTTCATTTTTCCCATGACAGAAAGTCCTAGAATCTGATAACGCAGAAAAGGCTGACCGATGTCAGACCGCTTCATCAGAGTCCAGCAAATATTCATCTATACTTGGTTTGACGAACGAGGGATACAGTCATGGTGTTCGAGGTTTGCTAGCCAAGGCATGTGATGTCTTGAATCAAGGGTTTCAGGGTATTGGTAGAGCGAGAGATGCTTTTGCACAGGGTAATGGCAAAGATATAGTGGATTCAAGTTCTATCAAGGTAAATCATCTATCCTTTTCATGCGTGTCTGTCTGTCCGTCCGTCTTTCTCTGTTTGTCTGTTCTCCTGTCTGGTATTGTTTTTTCTTCTTGTTTTGTGTTAATGCGAACTGCTATTGTCGCGTGACCATTTGTCCGTTCGTCTGTCTGTCTGTCTACCCGTCTTTCTCTATTCGTCTGTTCTCTTGTTATGTTTGGTATTATATTCTCTTGTTTGTGTTGTTGCAAAGATTATTGCGAACTCTTATGTTTGCGTGACAAACATCTTGAATGCTGTACGTTGTCACACAATTTCTATCGATGTCACGCATGCCAAACTTGAAGTTCATTGGTTATTGTTCATGACAGGGTTCTACTGTGGCATTTACAAACGATGAGCAAGATCCCAAAGAAGATGACAACAACATGCTCGAGAACATGGTGAAGGCGTTACACATGGAGCTGTTGTTTGTATATCAGCGAGTAGCTGTCAAACATGCAGCGTTAGGACAAGGTAAGTCAGGGTTGTGCATCTTTGAAAATATATGAAAATACGAGTAAAGTTTCCAGATAATGCTAGTACTTACCTCAACCTTGTTCACGCGAGCAAACGCAAACCAGAAACTCATAACCCCCTTATGAGTCAAAAGGCCAAAATGCAGGTCAAGTTTTGCTACTGTCAGGCTAAAACAATTTTGAACTGCCAAATGGAAAATAAAATAGCAGGGGAATTTTGCTCCAAAATAAGAAACTGTCTGGCCATTTATCTTTTCTATTTCGAGCCCTGGATGAGGATGATGATGTTGATGTTCACGGTAATGGCAATTGTTTCAATTGATTGTACTTGGTGTATAAAATAAAAGAAGTTTCTGCATCCATATTTTTCCTCACAGATCCAGAATCAAGACGCTCTTCTCAAAAGAAAACCAAGGTAACTTTTACCATTTCGTCTTTCCCCAATTCAGACCACGTGTCATTCTTTTGGGAATAATATTCTTTGTTTGAGTTGTATCCGTATTCATGTTTCTTCTCATGCGCAACCGTTAAATAAAAAAGGATACTCTAGGGAATGAAATCGGAAAGGGCTAAGCTTAAAGGATCTATTCATTTAATTCTTCATAGTTTGACAAATCAAGTATCAACTCCACCAAGCAAGTCAGTGACGCTGAGAGCGAGATCATGTCCTCGTGTGATAAGAACCCTTTATCAAAGGCGTTAGTATTGATGCACAAGGCTGGATGTGCTGTTGCACTTAGAGGCATGTCTGGAACAGAAGAACAAACACAGCTCTTGAAGGTAATATTGTGCAACTGGAACAAAAATGAGGAATATCTTTGTAAATGTTGTTAGCGCAGTAGTGGTTTTGGGGGGTGGGGGACCAACTACTCCTCTCGGGGAAGATCAAAGGTGTTTTGCAGATGGCAGCCACAGACTCCCACCACAAGGATTATAACATTCCCTTTGCGAAATAGACCCCTTGCACGTGACGCCAAAGCAGCTCAATTTGGAAGACAAAAAAAAGAATTTCAATCTCCTGAGAAACGGAAACCTATTGTTTTGTTCTTCAATTTGAACTGCATTCCGAAGTGCTGCAAGGGGTCTATAGAACTTTTGCAGGGTTTCGTAGTGAAGATCAACTCAAGCTGGCCATATCATAAATGTCTGTTATACTCACAGGAAAGCATGGAGTTGATACAGAAGGCACAGCAGCAGGATCGTAAACTATTATCCTGGAACAAACCCAGTAAGGAATCAACAACTGTAACAAGTGACGCACCCCCACCCCCTCAGTTAGTTTACCGCAGCCCCACCATGATGATCTTCAAGCCAGCATCATTTGAACCAAACGAGGATAAGGTAACGTATTGTGTAATAACCGGTCTGATCATATGATGTTAATCTGCTGTTGCTGCTGTTGTTGCTGTTGTTGCTGTTGTTGCTGTAGTTGCTGTTGTTGCTGTTGTTGCTGTTGTTGCTGTTGTTGCTGTTGTTGCTGTTGTTGCTGTTGTTGCTGTTGTTGCTGTAGTTGCTGTTGTTGCTGTTGTTGCTGTTGTTGCTGTTGTTGCTGTTGTTGCTGTTGTTGCTGTTGTTGCTGTTGTTGCTGTTGTTGCTGTTGTTGCTGTTGTTGCTGTTGTTGCTGTTGTTGCTGTTGTTGCTGTTGTTGCTGTTGTTGCTGTTGTTGCTGTTGTTGCTGTTGTTGCTGTTGTTGCTGTTGTTGCTGTTGTTGCTGTTGTTGCTGTTGTTGCTGTTGTTGCTGTTGTTGCTGTTGTTGCTGTTGTTGCTGTTGTTGCTGTTGTTGCTGTTGTTGCTGTTGTTGCTGTTGTTGCTGTTGCTGTTGTTGCTGTTGTTGCTGTTGTAGTTGCTGCTGCTTTTGTTTTTGGAGATGATGCTGTCTACTACTACTACTGTTGCTGTTGCTTTGTGTTGCTACTGCATGTTAGTACTGCCACTGTTGTTTTTTCTGCTGCTTTTGCTGTTGCCTTTGTTTTTGGCGATGATGCTGCATACTGCCCACTGCCAACTGTTACTGTTACTGCTGTTGGTATTGCTATTGTTGCTTTTGTTTTTGGCGATGATGCTGCCTACTGCCCACTGCCTACTGCTACTGTTGCTGTTACTGCTGTTGGTATTGCTACTGTTGCGGTTGTTGTTGATGTTGATGTTGACAGATTTTATTTTTCTCAGCATTCATATGTTTCTCTGTCTTTTTCTAGGTGGCGTGGTATCGTCTGTTTGCCAGGTCAGCCAGTGGTAATAACATCAAAGTCAGATTAAACGATTATCAGCTTCCTGGAACAGGAGAAGAGGTAAGGAATACATCGCTCCCCTCCCCTCCGCTCTAAAGAACCACTTTTCATAAACGTATAAATTTCACTTAAATTAAATTTGACTTAAAATTGTTTGTTTGATTTGAACCCAGACTCCTGCAACCAGAGACTGCATATTGATGGTGAAAGGACTGAAGCCAAACCAAAGATACGTGTTTGCTCTAGCAGCCTACAACACGAAGGGTCAAATAATTGGTAAGACCATTGGTTCTACCAGTCGACCAATACTGGCCGCGCATTCACTACCAACACTGATGGCCTGGGGATATCTAGCGCAGGTTAGTATTCCTAGAAAACCTAGGAAAACACTTTTTTATTTACGAGGTGTTGTTGTTGTTGATTGTGGTGGTGGTTGTTTGTGTGTGTATATAGCGGGGATAGGGGGAGGGGCTCATAATTGGCTGGCTTTTAGGCAACAAATTTTGCAAGCAACACTACTGGGAGAAGGGAGGGATGACCAACTGAAATATTCCTCAACAGGCTCCTGAGCGCAAGGGAAATGGGATAACGAAGAGGGACAATGTGGATTCCATTTGTCTCCAAATTTTTCACACAGCCATACAGTATGAGCAATGAGTTTGAAGAAAGGAGGTTCCCGGTCACTTCCTGCCATGATAACGCTTTAACCTGTGATTATATCTTGTAATATAGATTGCCTACACTGCTGGCATCCCATCTGTAGCGAAATCAGCGTGTTCTGTCTTGTGGAATCATTTTGTTACTGACCCCAAACCATCTGAAGAGGAGAAGAGGATTGAAAAAACAGGCCAAGATTTGGTGATTAGGCTCAAGATGTAAGTATTACAGAAGTGTATATAAGTAAGAGCGCAGTTCATATGAAATCACACTGTAAGCGCATACCGTGACCTTGCTGCGTCTGATCAATTTGATTGGCTGAACAGCTGAACAGTAATCTCGGGCGCTGTAATTGTTTCAACGGATTTCATCAAACCTTACAGTGACGAAACTGTGTGCCAACATGCTTGTACACACACATACACAAAAAAAAACCACCATCCATCTAAGTCTCCACCCACACGTATCCCGCCCTCTCAAATACTGAGCCAAGTAAACTTGTGGTGTGCTGTACTGTGCCGTGCCGTATTATAGTCATACCAAGTCTACATTATCGTATACCGTAAAATCCCGGTTATAGGTCATGGGCTTATACTCATTTGTAAGACTTTTTTGATGGGTGTATACATCGAATCGAAATATGGCGACTAATTTCAAAATCTATTGTACTCGACTGAATAGCCTCTCATACTAGACTAGTCAGTCCAGAACAATTGTTATTCAAATTGGACGCCATATTTGGATTCGGTGTATAACCGGGGAGGGGAAGGGGTTCATAACCGGAATTTTAGGCAGGAATGTGATGACCTATAAGGTTGTAATCTCTGGTTTGACAGCTATTTTGTCTCGTTTGTAACGTAGATTGGATGAAGACAAGCTACAACGATCATCGTCAGTATTGATTCGTCTGTTTTTGCAGTCAGTTTTCATCTCGGTGGACCTCAGTGTCAGGGAAAATTGTCTGTATTGCAACTCATTATCCGACAATGGTCCTCTCCACACTGGTCAGGTTAGATTTTGTTGATTGAGGAGCACGTACATACTGCTTTCTGTCCATGAATGCGAGAATTTTTAGGGGGGGAGGGGAGACAAAACAGTCTTCTTCAAGACTTATCTTCCTCCTCATTCCACCTCCCCTGCTCTTTTTCCACTATTATCCTCTTGTCCTTCTTATATTTGAACCTTTCTAACTCAATCATATCTACCCTTTTCCTTCCCTTCTTGTCACATCTTCAACATTATTCACAACAAGACAGTCGATTAGCAAAATCTATTGACAAATGTTTTTAATATTTCTTCAGGTTGGTCGCCTGCACGAGTGCGAGAGGCTTCTACTCGCTATTCAAGTAGCAGGCTGGCTTAATGACACAGCGATGTGCCTACAAGCTATAGTACAATGTTATGGACTATTAGCCCCCATGGTGCAACAACAGATACCGGCTAAACCAGTCATACAGGTACCTAAACAAGACAAACTTGTTTTTTGGTGTATGTTTTTCATCCGTTATTCATGTATTGCGTTACTTTTTAGATCTTGCTTCGTTGTCACGCCGTGTTACAAGAGGTACCGTCACTCACTCGTCACCGTAGACAAACCTCTGCAACAGAAAGCCTGTCACATATGATCGCTACTATGACGTATTTTATCGCTAAGGTAAGATTGCCTCTGTCTAAAATACTTAACTAGATGGTCAATGATATACTTCACAATTTATCTACCCTGAAAAAACTTTTGGGCTGATCAAAGTCCGGGTAAGGCTAACTCACAGATCGAGTTGGAATTTAGACCCCGAGGAAAAACTCTCCGATCAAGGGAGAAATCTAACAAACTCTTCTCTTATGTGATGTGAGTGAGAGGCGAGTGCACTACCGCTGCGTCACCCTTGATTTCTTTGGTCATTTCAGGGCCGAGCAGGGCCTTATTCCCTTATTGCACTTTTCATATTTCCTTCCCTGACTGAGGCAATTCCAGATGGGGCCAAACCCCTAGACGCGTCTGGATATTGTCAAGGATGTCTTACTTCTCTTGTCCGTAAAGTGGTTATCCGTATTAAGCCCTTTTTTTCTTATCCCTTAAATCTCAACGCACTAGGAGGCGCGCAAGGCTGTTTCCGTATTAAACGGGTGTCCATTTTTCTCCTGTGTTGTGCGATGTTGTTTTGTACCTGACATCGTATGATTTATCTTCCTTGTCTTTTACAGACCTTGTACAACTGGGGTGAGAAGGCCCTAAGTGGTGCCATTGTCGAACTGGGCAAAAAAATGCTTCACCTTGAAACTGCACCTGACAGTGCCAACACCATGACGTCACTGCACGCAGCTGCTGCCATAGCAACCGCCAACACAGTGGGACAACCACCCCCCAAGACAAGGAAGAAACTGAAGCCCAAACTGAAAGGAGGGAAAGGCAAAGGTTTGGACAAAGATTTGAACTCTAGTCATGAAGGTCAAAATGAGGAACTGAAGTCTTTGGAGGCATACATTACTAAGCTGAGCCAGAAAGGTAATTAGTTAGATTATCGGTCTACTGGTTTCTTTCAACAATACCAGCTGAGTTGACATTCAGAATGAACTCAAGGTCAATCAATCAGAAATGAGAATTCGACATTGTATTTTGATTAGCATTTCCCATGTCCCTGTTCAGAAAATTCTAACCTAAATTAGTTGACCCATAATTCCTTTCGGGGAACTCGATCAACTTGGATGGTATCTTTTGGGCTTCCAGTGAAAGGACAAGGTATCCTCAGTGTTTCTCGTCCGTTGGGCCAGAGGTAACCCAATAGGAATAATAGCGTGAATAATGATGTACGTTTTCACAGTATGCTATGGATGGTTGTTAAATACATGTACCAATCAATGATAAAGCTTGATTTGCTTCTGAAGACATTGTATTTTGATTAGCATTTCCCATGACCCATGTCCAGGACATAAGGCGCACCTTAAGAGAGTAGAACAGTTAAGTAATGAGAACATCACCGGTGACATTTAACTTTTCCTTGTAGCGTTGCATCGCGAAGATGATGAATTGAGTGGATCTGAAGATCCGAACATCCTGCACTCATACGTGGCTAGTTTACCTGCCAATGAAGCATACAGAGAAGGTAATGCAATACATAGACCTTTTCGCATCATCACACTAAGAGGACTAAGAGGAAAATGATATTTTTCGTTGTAGAGGGTGGGGTGGGTAAGGGGGGTTTAACGCGTTTATCTATTTGTTTTTAGTGTCAAGATATCCAAACTTTGAGAAAACGTATCTTACTCTCTGTCATAAAGTTGACAAACATGATTCTTATCTGTATAGGTTCTCATAGATCAAGTATAAGCTGGTCTTTTCTCATCTTTTCTCATCTTTTCTCATCTCATCTCATCTCATTTTACATTAGGATTTACACTGATATCAAATATTTGCTTCGCACAAGCCTCTTTCTTTGTGTGCTTTGGCCTTTGTTTATTTACTGGTTATCATTATGATTACTAAACGTCTTATCTACAATCTTCCTTATCTCAAGACTGGGGTTTTCTGTATGACTGGCAACTGAATGATTATGCCAGTACTATTCACTCAGAAGATGAACCTAATCTTACCATCTGTGATGAGCACGCTGATACTGAATATCTATCGTGAGTCTTTGTTCTCTATTTTCTCCCTTTCTCTATATCGAAGTAATAGTTTACCGTTGGCCTGTTGTTCTTTCTTTACATGGACTGCACTGACTGTTTATCCCTTCCTTCCATTCTTACACTCTTCTTATTCCTATTCTCTTATGGTGGTAAGACTTACACTACTGCACTGTTTTATCCCGTCCTTCCTTCCTTCCTTCCTTCCTTCCTTCCTTCCTTCCTTCCTTCCTTCCTTCCTTCCTTCCTTCCTTCCTTCCTTCCTTCCTTCGGTAGCTATACTTACAGTGCGTACCTACCATGGGACTGCACGGTTTTTTTTATCCCTGTCTTCCTTTCTTTTACTGTTTTCTTATTCCTGTCCTCTATGGTAAAAAAACATAACAGTGAATAGATGTGCTACTGTTTCTCCCTTCCTTTCGTTCTTCCATTCTTTTCTGGTTCTTATATCATGTATAGTGATATGGCTTATAAACATCTATTATGGTTCCAGTACTGTTTTCTTTATTCCTTCCTTACCTTTTTTTTCTAATTCTTATACTTCCTTCAAAAATCGAGCTTCTACCTTTTAATCTGTTATTCAGTTTTCTTTCTTTCTTTCTTTCATGCAGATCCTAAAATTCAACTACAATTAAGAGATCACTTGTTCTTCTTCACTCCTCATTCTTCTCCTCTTATCATCTAAGGGTGCACACGCTGTTGCAGTATTGGTATTAGAAGCCAATTACATGTGGTGATTCTGGCGGCTGTAAATCCTATGTCCCTGGCAACTTTATCGCCATTTTTGTTGGACGTTTTTGTTGGCAATACAGTATCTTTCACCTGCCTAATTGAGCATGCTGGCCTTGAACTTATGAAATAGTAGAATGTGTACATTATGGATCTTTTGCTCTCATCGTCTAAGGGTGCACATGATGTTGCAGTATTGGCATTAGAAGCCAATTACATGTGGTGATTCTGGACGTTTTTCTTGGCAATACAGTATCTTTCACCTGCCTAATTGAGCATGCTAGCGTTGAACTTATGAAATAGTAGAATGTGTACATTATGGATCTTTTGTTCCTGTCATTAAAAATCCAATACATGTGGTGTATGTGGTGTATTTGCTTTTGATCCTCCACTCTACTGCATGGCAAAAGTGTGCAAAAATATGATCCTAATAAAATTGTCATTTATTCCATTTAAGGCGCAAGTTGGTATTTCACCATCCATTTTTTCTCGCAGCTTTAAAGCGTTGCGGTTGCAGAATTTGTTCAGTTGTGTGCGTGTGGAAAACGGGGATGGTGAACTTAAAGCCAGTTCACATTTCGTAGTAAAGATAGTTTTAAAGTTTATTTTCATATCTCTCTTAATATAGTTCTTAAGTTCAAGCGTCGTACTCGATTTCTTGAGTTCGTTGTTCAAGTGGTGGGTAAAGCGATCGATGAAGGACACATTGAGACAAGTTTGGATTGGTCTAATGATGCTATGACTTGGATTATCAGGTATTCATGATAACGATGATGATGATTATAATGATGGTAGTGGTGGTGATCCTAGTTATGATTTAGATGATGATGGGGATCGGATAATCGATGATGGTGGTGGCAATTAATGATGATGAGGAAGGTCAAGATGGTCAGGATGATGATTATGATGATGCTGTTGGGGATGATGATAATGATGGTGATGATGTGATGATGATGCTGGTGGGAATGTAATGATATTGATAATGGCGAATATGGCGATGACCAGGAGGGCGATGATTATGGTGATGATGATGCTGCTGCTGCTGCTGCTGGGAATGCTGCTGCTGCTGGGAATTATGATGATATTGATAATGGCGAATATGGCGATGACCAGAAGGGCGATGATTATGGTGATGATGATGATGATGATGATGATAATGATAATGATGATGGTGATAATGATAATGATGATAGGGATGATGATGGCGATAATGGCGATGATGAGGAGGGTGATGGCGATAATGATGATGGTGATGTTGATGATAATAATGCCTGAGGATGATGATACATGATGCGATTATGATGACAATGATGAGGATGGTAATGATGATGATGAAAATAATAGCGTTAAACTGATGTTAATGATTCATGTTATCACTGTGCAGGAGAAACGAAATGGTACTGGCCAATAAACCAACAGTAGTGCGCATGGCTCCAACAGGTCAAGAAGACGAGAAAATAAAACGATTCGCCACTGCTATTGTGGAGTTTGGGAAAGTATGTTCATATTTTGTACTTTTATATGAGTTTCACATTATGGATGAGACAAGAAAGACAAATAAAAGATAAAGACTAATAAAGAATGATTTTATTCTTGCAGACCCCGAACAAGGGTAAGGAACTTGATCCAGATGAAGTGCGAGTACGAACTAAACTAGAAACAGCCAAACCACCTCAATCTAAACCCAAGTCATTACTAATGTCCATGAGGAGGGTAAGTGATTTATTTGGTTTTAACCTACATCACCCATCGTCATCGTTTTCTGGGTCATTACTCTCATTATCATCACAATCCATTTGTGATCATCATTATCATTGACACCGTTATGATTGTCATCTTCATCCCCATCCCTACGATCATGAGATTGCCTTTGTTTTACGAGGGTAGCACGTAAGAGTGATGAACACTAATGAACTTGTGGCCCTCGTTCCATGATCGAATTGGAATGTAGAAGTTGATTTTTGCGGAGGTAGGAAAATCGGAGAACCTGGAGAAAAACTCTCGAAGCACAGGAGAGAACCAACAAACAACACTATTCACATACGACACCGAACCCGGCTCGTGTGCATTGGTTAGAGGCGAGCGCTCTCGCCGCTACGCCACCCATGCTTCCTAGATCATCATGGTCATGATTATAATCATCATTCCAGTTGCTGCCATCATCATCTTAATCGCTTCTATCATCATCATCCCCATCGCTATTACCATCATTGTTCTATCCTTGTTAACATCATCATGTCATCATTATCAGCAACCATCATCATCTTCTTCAAAGCTTTTGCAACGTACGCTATAGTTAAGCAAAATCTGCTCTAATCTCATCATTTTATCTTGACAGACTGGCAAGTTGAAGGGGAGAACAGACGAAGATATTACGACCCACATAGTGAGTATTCCTCGAAACCCATTCTCGTTAAATCATGAAAATGAGTTAAATAAAAATGCTGAATTCATCTGTTTAAGGCTGTAGAGAGGCTACAGAACGTCTTGCCAGATTATTGGAGATCCTGTAACAGACGAAAGAAACTAAGGTCCGTCAGTAAAGAAGAACTACCATGGAAAGTCCAGGTAAAAATGATGGCCATACAGATGATAGTTCTTTGATCTGTTATACATATAGTCACAGTATTCGAATACCGAAGCTTCAGTTTCTTAAAGAAGGTTTCTGGGAGAGGCGTAGAACCCCCTGATTGACACACAGATCACTGCTTATTCATTTGTTTGTTTATTGTATACCAGAGCAGTTCTTCGTTACGGACGTTACATTTCAGACAATATTTTGAAACTCTGACTACTCTGATATCATAAATGTTTAAGGCAGCAAAATTGCTTTTTTTAAAAGAAATAATCCATGAATTAAGTTTCAAAATATTGTCTGAAATGTAACGTCCGTAACGAAGAACTGCTCACCAAGAAAACTAGGATCAAAATGGTGCAATTTGATCTGCTTCCTAAGCAGTCGCTCGGAATAGGTCATTTGCATGATGGCGTCATTTTACTACTACCACCAACATGCTTCGCGAATTTTCTTTCTTTATTCAAATTTGGATTTCCTCATGAGAATTGGAAGACATTTGGTGCTAATTAACTGAACAAAAGAAAGTGTGCAAGGGATTGTGGTAGTTGTAGTTAATGACGCTATACAATGCAAATGGCCTATCATCAAGTCCACCTCTCTCCCTCTGCCTCTCCCTCCGTCTCTTCCTCTCCTTACACCCCTTCTTCGAGGAAAAAACCGGGCAATATTTCCTGTAGTCCGGGCTACAATTGAAAAAAACTCCCTCAATATTTCTTATTTATTTGAGCCAGAGTAATGAAAATGTCTGTCTACCTTGAAACCATGTTGACATTGAGAAAACCAAACCTTATACAGAAGTGTGTCGTTTTGTTTGTTTTTCAGCTTAATATGATGACTGCGGGATGTAATCTCGAGGTGTTCCTGGAAAGAATTGATGCTGGTGGCGACAAGGAGAACGCGGTCTATGGGTAAGAAGCATGTCTGATCAATACCATGTTGTATACCTTACTCTAAGGACAATTGGTAGTATAAAACCGCTGTTCTGAACATCAGGCATAGCCATGCATGGTTATCGTAGGTCATAAAGGGGACTGAGTGACGCACTAGTATCCTAAATATCCAAGGGAAGAAGTAATGCGTAACGGCTGAAGAAAATAAATGGTTTGTCAAGAAGAAACATTAGGAATTGGGGGTCCAAAGAAATGGTTTTGAAATTAGTTAAATATTCATTAATTTTTTTTTTTTTTTTTCAATTTCATCCTAGGCCATCCCAAATGGATCCTGATTGGTTTAGCTTTTCTACATGTGGGACCCTCATCATGTCGTGGGCTGGTACGTCACATCGCGATTCTCCTGAACAAACCATGGGTTTTAGTGGATCAGTCATGGAGATTCCTCCCTATGCTTCACCAGCGGTTACCACAACACAAACTGCGCGCACGCAGCGTGCATCACAAGCACTTACACATGCAGATGTCGGAAGGTAACTCTCCTCTATTTTATAGCTTTTTTAGTTGACATTATTAGTGAATGTTGAACACGTTTTAATCACGCATCGGCCATACTGGTTAAAACAATAGGTTTTGAATCCCTTGGGTCCCCTTGCCCGCGTTCTGAGGCGTTTCAGAACGTTCCTAACAAAGGTTTTTTTCTCTAATGGGAATAATCATTAAAGAAATCTTTAACTTTACAGATTATTTTACCCCTTTATTTTAGGTCTGGAAGTCGTGTAACTGCTGTAACTACCAGCGACAA
Organism: Anthopleura sola; assembly: GCA_023349425.1. Taxonomy (NCBI): domain Eukaryota; kingdom Metazoa; phylum Cnidaria; class Anthozoa; order Actiniaria; family Actiniidae; genus Anthopleura; species Anthopleura sola. The sequence continues at coordinate 3,671,919 of JALHLI010000006.1, read as the reverse complement.
GGAGAGTGGAGCAGCTCATAAATCCCCTCTTGTCCACCTAGGGAACGCATTCTCGAACCTAACTCGTGCTATCGTAAGTTGAACTGTTTTGATGTTGAAGATGTTTACCAGGAGAAATATTATGTAGCTAAGAAATTCTTTCAAAAATGTGCATTATTTTATTTTTTTATACTCCTTTATATGCTTTTAATTTCAACACTATTGTTATCTGTTCATTTTCCATTTTTTCGTGTTTTTTCTTCATCTCCTATTTTTTCAATTTTTCATTTCCCATTTTTTCATTTTTCATTTCCCCTTCCCTCCAGGTCCTGGCTCATCGTGGTAAATACTGGACTATGTTACAAAACGCCTGTCGTCGCCTATGGAACACGACCCAAGCTGTCTTGATCCGAGTAGTAGCAGGAAGTCTAAGACTAACAGATGACCCACAGGGGGAGGTTAAGGCAGATATTGACATCCTGAGAGGGGCTCTGTGGAAGCCATTTTACACTGCAGTGGATTGCTTGATGGACATGATCGTGCATCTGCAAGGGGATATCAAACTGGACAATGATCAAAATAAAAAGGTATGTAGACATTTGATTTGTTGATGAAACTTTTAAGTGTGACGTCAAGCGTATGGAAAAACGACTGCCGGTTCCTAAACGAAAAGCAGTTCTATGAAGACTTGCCACCTTTCCTTTGATTTCCAATCTCTTAAGAAATGTCTCTACTACATAGCAGGATTCTAATGAAAACGAATTCGGTAGTGTTTAAATGTTGTTGTATGATGGTCAAGGTGGCTTCCTCAGCGCGCAATCCTGTATACGACGGTGCGTCATGCGTCTTCAAGTAACGTCGTCTTTGCTATAATATCTGTATGTTTTTCTTTTTCTTTTCAAAGCACGATAAGTTCAAGAAAGGGGATGTCGAGATAACCCAAGATTCAGGGCTGATGGCGGGTATAGAGGACGAGAAGGGTGGCTCCAGCCTTCGCTTTGAGATTCCATTGGATAATAACACCACACTGGACACGCGTTGGGTCAAGAGGCTTGTACTTTACGCTGCTGAAATGATGTTCTATGAAGGCAAATGGGAGCGAGTTGTTGATATTATTTTACGATTTAACGCATTGTCACGGTAAGATTTACTTTACAAAACGCCACGAAAAAGTCTTGAGATGGTTGTGACGTCATCGCCGCCATATTGGGTGACGTCATCAAAATCAACTTCAAGATACCAATTCGACCCTGGGCTTAGCTCGGTCGTGAGTGTCCTACGCGGTGATACAACAGCCTAAGCTTATATTTAATATATTTTTTATTGATTTTTTTAGAGCAGATTTAGTGTTGGTTTATTTTTTTTATATCAACCAGCATCATTGTCTGCAATGATTGCAAAACACTTATTCCGTATATTCTTTTAACAGGAGTCGTTACGCCGAATCTATACTTCCAATGTTAATAGTAGCTCAACGCAAACTCGCCGAGCGAGTCAAAGAACACGATGGACCATCGGCTAGCCAGCCAGTCATCAAGGTATCCAAGGAAACGGGCATAGCCAAGGAATTCATTATAGTTCCTGCTGAGTACGAATCAATTGAGCCTGCAGTCCATCTGGATCCTATTGGACATGATGTGTACAGCGGCAGTACAGAAGCGTTTCGTCTTATCTCGGTGCCTATCGATATCAATGAGAGTCTTAGTAATCTACGTGAGGCGCTGGACATCAAACATCATACAGCCAGGGTACTTGAACACAGCAGACAACTGCTCTTGTGTTATCTGGCAGGACAACAGAAAGGTAAATACCAATCGTGATTCTCAAACTCTTACCATGTTAATATCGTATATACAAAGCATCAGTAGCTTCTTCCCTCACTCCTTTCCTCCCTTCCTCCTTTTATTCCTTTCTCCCTTGCCCTCCCCCTTCTTGGCTCCCTCCCTCCTTGGCTCCCTTCCTCCTTGGTTCCCCTACTCCTTGGCTTCCTTTCCACCTTGGCTCCTTACCTCTCTGGTTCTTGGCTCTCTGGCTCCTTCTCTCCTTGGCTCCTTCCATTTTTGGCTTCCTCTCTCCGTGCCTCCCTCCCTTCTTGTCAAGACAAAAGAATACTCTTCTCTCGAGGATTTAAATATTTTTTTTGATGTAAATATTGTCCATCATTTTAACCCCAGGTAGGGATTTAGTGTATGGGGTCTATGCGAGTTACTAATCCATTATTTGATGGCTGATGATCTATTTCTATCAGGTTCTGGTGGCAGCCATCATCTATTACGTCGTGGATCATCACGTGTTGGTTTTGTTCCAAACCAGGTCAAACCACCAACGGATGTGCCTAGTGATCTGACAGACCAGGCGTATGAATCATTAGAGGACATCACTACGTACACACTACAGCCATCACAGTTAGCTGTGGTCATCTCTTCATATGATAAGACCATTGGTAAGACAATTGAGACAATAACAATGAATGGGAAAGCGAACAGGGCAGGGGCGTACGCAACAGCGTACACTTGAAATCCTACAAACTTATAAAAAATTCTAGTGTTTCGCGCTTTGTGCATACATAGGGACATCGGGTATGATTAGAAACATAGTAAAGGACCGGCAGAAATTAAAAAAAAAATTAAAACAACAAGGGGGTATGTCTGAGACAAAAACAGGTTATTTGGTGTACAAAAGTAAATAAAACGGCACCATAGCTTTGGTTCAGGGGGGGTCAGGACGTGTGTGTAAATGCAGCTTAGAATATGTCTGAGTCGCCCGGTGAATGTTTTATAATTTTTTTTAGAAATGCTTCAGAGTCGACAGCAGCGTAGTCTTGCAGCACAAGCTATGCATGAACTTGGAAATATCATGTTCCACAGTGGAAATATCAGGTATACTTTTGTGCTTTGTTTTATCTCCTTCTCCTTCTCCTTCTCCTTCTCCTTCTCCTTTTCCTTCTCCTTCTCCTTCTCCTTCTCCTTCTCCTTCTCCTTCTCCTTCTCCTTCTCCTTCTCCTTCTCCTTCTCCTTCTCCTTCTCCTTCTCCTTCTCCTTCTCCTTCTCCTTCTCCTTCTCCTTCTCCTTCTCCTTCTCCTTCTCCTTCTCCTTCTCCTTCTCCTCCTCCTTCTCCTCCTCCTTCTCCTTCTCCTTGTTCTCATTCTCTCTCTCTCTCTTATTTCTCATCTCCCCCTTCTTTGTCTCCTACAATGACCGTTACACATTTCTTCATCAGAATGGCATACAAATGGTGGGCTGAAGCCTTAGACAACATTCTCAACACATCTGATTACCTCAAGAACTGGAGAGACATTGCTGCTGCTCAAGGTCAAGACATCACTCCTTCCAAGGTGTTCCTTCAAAGATGTGGAATCTGGGGCTGTTTGTTGGGTGGTTTGCTTGCGTCTAACATCGCTCAGTAAGTGCCTTATTTATTTTTTAGAATAACTGCGACATCATGGCACGGTTACGGTACGGGATCGAGACCTATCCTACGTCATAGTCCAGAACTAGACCCACTTTTCTCACTAACGTACTAATTTATATCGCAAAAACAAAAAAAAAACAGCGCGCGCATGAAATAGAAAAATATCATTATCAGTCTATTTTCGCTACTCCGTTCATGTGCACCGCGCACGCGTCCATGAAAGTGGTTCCATCTCTAGATTAAGTATGCTATAGTGTTCTGTTATCTAATCAGCATACTCCTACATGGCACCGTTACGGTTACGGCACGGCACGTTATGGTCCTCTCGGAAGTAGATCCCTTACCAAGGCCACGAGGCATGGTGACGCCTATTCATCAGGGTTATTAGTAATTATCTCTCTTTCTTATCCAGGTATGTTCATACATCCAACCTTGGTCTTCGCCAAGAGTGCTGTCTACTCTCAGCCACACTTTTCAAGGTATGTCAAACGTCGACTGCTACACGTTGGCACAGTTTTAACCGCGCATTTTTGTATAGTCTCTGGACGGGTCCACTGCTCTCTAATGTCCAACCATCTCAATCCACTAAAGATAAAGATTACGACCCGTATGGAATCGCTTCCGGTTGTGAAATGAAGAATTTTGTCACGAGCAATCCAATTTTTTGTTCTAACTAAGCGGCCATTTTTATTCCAATGAGAGCAAAAACATTTGTTCAGAAAGTTCTTATCATTCTAATTTTCTGTTTTTCTGTCCTAAAAGGCGCTATTCCACACTTCTCTACCCCACCCAACAGCAGACAAAGACTACGCCTTGTATGATGTCGGTTCTGGCTGTGAAGTGAAAGAACTTCTTCCAGGAGTTGATCTTCTATCAGACGTGTTTCGAAGCGATGGGCGGTCTGTGGTGGCTGCTCTGACATGGGTGACTGAGGAACTGGCTCGTTCTAGGCACCATTTAAAAGTGAGTTATTTCTTCATTGAGTCCGTCCATATGGCTTGCCGTAGCAGAAATCCTAGGTTTAAAAATAATGTTTTTATCATATAGTCACCTCGCTTTTCACGCGCGCCCTTATTGGTTAAGAACTGTGCTGTATTAGTGAACAGAACGTGTTAATTGGTCGAGAATTGTGCTATATTTATTTAGTGAAGAGAGCGAGAACTGTACTGTATTGGTGAACGAACGTGTTGCTGACGGCACTGCGCACGTGTATTTTGCACACAAGTATTTTGCGATTTCATATTCGATTTTATACTAATTCCTATTCTCCCCTTTCTTTTCATAGACTCTTCCATTAATCACTTTGAGTCTATACTTTACCAGTTACGTATGCAGAGACGTGCAACGCACTGTGGATATTCGTATACTCAGGGTAACGATTTCAATGTTTTATATCATAGTAATTCAGAAACTCGACGTTTTTTTCGCTTGGTATAACCAGTGTCTAGGAATAGGTTAAGGACGGTGCTTGTGTGCTTCTCTTAACAGAAATGTCTGAGATGAAAACCATTGTTTCTGGAGCGTACACCTCCCAATTTCAACCTATGGCTATTCAATGATACCTATGGTTTTTTTTTTATGGCCCATTTTCAAAATGCGCTTAGCTCATACAGCCGAACCTCTACACAACGGCCACCATTGGGACAAAATTTGGTGGTCGTTGTGGGGAGGTGGTCGTTAGCAGAGGTTCGACTGTATTTTACTTTTGTTTCTATTTTGTCAAGGCCCGTGTTCTGACAGCCCTAGGATTCTACTCGCAAGCCATTACAGTGCTGTCTGATCTACTACACGGTGAACGGCTTCCTCGAGCTGGACATGACGGTCTTATATCTGTTGAGACCAAAAATAAGGTAAATAACTCAAATAGGAAGGAGTGAGTAAACCCGCGCGGAGTAAACAAGGCTAATCAGATCTATGAGACCTTTGCGCAAAATGTACGATCAAGTGGAACCATGGGAGATAATTGTTCTGATATTTTCATTATCTGATATTATATTTTCATCCCCCAGAAAACTAAAGCCACATTTGCTAATAACAAACTACTCACCGATGCCAGCAACCGAGAGGTAGGTTTAAGGGGGGACTTACCTATTTACCAGCCACGGTTGCTATGGAAAGGATTTAAATCTCTAAAAGGTTTTTCTCATATTATAACTTCATATATAAAATCAATTTGTGAAATGGATCATTTTCTGATATGTGCGATGACGTCATCTCTCTTACGCAATTTATGACGTCATAGTTCATTAAAAATTAAAAAACAAGCGTGCATTTGGTCGGATTGACTCACAAATAAGTGAAATCATAGCTGACATGAATTGAAGCAAAGTTAAGCATTATTTTTGAAAACGGTGAAAAGGCCAGGCTACCAAGCCATGTTGAAATTTTTAAATCTAAATATTTTCCCACTCTCTTAACGTAGAGTAAAATCCATGCTTAACTTTGTTTCAATTCATGTCAGCAATAATTTCGTTTATTTTGGGGTCAAACTGACTAATTGCACGCTTGCTTTTTAACTTTTTATGAAATATGACGTCATGAATGACGCAAGAGTGATGACGTCATCACACATATCAAAATGTAGTCCATTTCAAAACTTGATTTTATTTATGAAGTTATAATATAAGAAAAACCTGTTAGACATTTTTAAATCCTTTCCTTAGTAATTGTGGCTGGTAAATAGGTAAGTCCCCCCTTAAAGGTTTCCGCTGGTAAACGTTTTTTGGGGATACGAGGGTGAGGGATGAGGTATGGGAGGAAGGTGATAACAATGATGGTGATTACGATGACGACGACGACGACGACGATGATGAAGTGATGGAGGTGGTAATGGTGATGCTGATGCTGATGTTGCTGATGGTGATGATGATGATGATGATAAAAAAAATGAAAGAGATTTCAGTAACTCAAAGCTTTCGTCGTCGAAACCGATCCACGGAACTGTCATGCAAAGTCTTCAGAATTTTATATGTTATCCTTGTTATGTTATATAGTAATCTAATTTAAAATTTGTCATACAGGTTATCAACGACCTACTTGAGTATCGTCTCCCTCCACAACTCGTAGCTCTATATGGACCGCAACTGTCTAGTCGCTTGAAGATAGCCTATGCACATTTGTTGATCACTATGGCAACTTCTATCTATGCTATTCCTTTGGATATGCAAGAAGAGTAAGTAGATGGCTGTTTTTGCTCAGTCTTCCTTTTGTTGTTGTCTTTGTCAATGTTTTTGCCACTGCTCGTGTGTAGAATGCTTCTACTTTTGCTGGTGTTCTTATTGCTGCTCGGCTGTTGCTTCTGTTTGCTGCTGCTGTGGCTTCTGTTGCTGCTGCTGTTGCTCGTGCTGTTGATGTAGCTGTTGCTGTAGCTGTTGCTTCTGTTTGCTGCTGTTGTTGCTCCATTAACTGCTGGTGTTGCTGCTTTTGCTGCTGCTGCTGCTGCTGCTGCTGCTATAGTGCCAGTGTTATGCTGGCTTTAGTTTTCTTGTGCTATCGTTGCTGCAGTTGCAAAAGGTTCCTTGTCTATTGACTAATGACCATATTTTCTATCCTTCAGGTTGGACCGGTTTTATGTCGAGAAAGCTGAAGCAGAAGCTGAAGCAGAAGAAAATGCACAGATCGCACTAGGGGCTGCTCCCCCGATGCTTCAACTCGGCAAGAAACTTGGCAAACCAAAAAGATCTGGTAAGAATAGTTATTGACTAGGTTGACATAGCTCTTCATGTCCAGGTGATCTGAAGAAAAGCGATTAGCCAATCAGATTGCGAATCGTGATATCCGAATCAATCAGTCTTCTATCCCTAACACACTAAATTCCAATTCGGTATGTAGGTTAGCCGTGAATCGACTTGGGTCCGGGTATTGATAAAATTATTGTTGTTTTTTTTAACCCACTTGATTTAGTTCACTTCCCAAATACCTTGTCCTACTGTTCCATCTTTTCATTTTCCACCAGAGGTTACTGATTATTTTACTTATTCTTTTCTAGAGGATGCATTAAGTGTTAAGAGCGCTACCCTGCTTCCACCAAAGAAGATCATTGACGCTGATGCCAATCCTGAAGCCTATAAGGTACAAAATGCGGACATTATGACGACGACGACGACGACGACGACGATGATGATGATTAGATGATCATTATATTGCTTTTGCAATCATGTTTATGATTCTTGCTATGTATTCCTGAGTAATCTATGTTTTTGCTTTGCTCGTTCAGGGTTTTCTGTTGTGTGTAGCTGAGCTTATCCTGGAAGAGGTTTTTGAAGGAGTCAAAGAAGTCGACGAGATGGAATTAGAACATGATTGTACGTATATCACTGCTTGAGATCTAGTTTTAATATTCGCCTTTTCCAAGTTCAAAGGGATTCTGGTAGCCACGTCATGGTCAATAAAGCGATGTGGGGCTCGATTATGGAGGCAAAAAAACTTTTTTTCGTCATATTAGGACTCCAAGTTATCCCCACAGTTCATTTTATAAGTTTTGCTTGTGCTTCAGGAACGCGGCGCCTTGTTACGCCCTCTTGCTTATAGCTAATCTTTTGTGGTTTTCATGGTTGTGCGCATCAAGACGGATCAAACGGATCAAATGCTAGCGTTTCTTTTTGACTTCCTTGTACGAGTTCTGTTTTGGATATTTATCGTGTATATTCTTGTTGCAGCCTTCAGCGTTTCACCATCAGATCTGGAGATTCTCGTTCTTGCAAGGCTTGAGTTATCTTCCATCTCGCTTCAGCGATACCACGCAGTCACAGCAGGCTCTCTGGTGTACTCAGCTATGAGATCATTAGAAGATGCAGCTGTACTGAACGAGCTGGACACTGATAAACGGTAAGACACTAGTAGTGGAGATGGTACAACACAGGTAGAGGGTAGGAGGGAGGAGGATGGTCCGAGATTCCTTGATTACCAGTAATTGTCGCAATTTTTACAGTATCTACTGAGAAACAGTAAACATTTATTATTACAGTAACTACTGAAAAACAATAAAGCTACACAGTGCAACATGGCGCGCAATTTTGCAAGCAATCAATGTTGCGAGTCATGTCACACGACGCAATTTGTTGCACATTATGTTTACGAAGTAGAAAACGATCCTACTTCAGCAACATTGCCTGCAATATTGCGCGCAACGTTGCACCGTGTGTCTTCACCTTAACATTTAAAAGTTTTCTTGTTTATAGTTCAATTTATGTGTGCTTCAGGTCCCCGTCCATGTTCAACACTAGCCCCTTACGTTCCATCTCCCCGCCCAACCCCATCGATCACTTCCTCACTTCTCAAGCCCGCGGCCGGCTTGACGCTCGAATCTGGTTAACCTGCCGCCTGGCATTAGCAAAGAGCCTCATTGAAGAAGACAGCGGAATGGGCAAGCTTGGCGGTACCTCAAGAAGCATCACTGCTCGTATAGGATCGTGTGAACATCATTGTAAACAAGGGGTTGAAGAAGCAGAAGCTTTTGGTGATGTTGAGATGGCAGCAGAGTTTGGGCTGCTAGATTTTGTGTGTAGCATGCAGCATGGAAAGATATCTGATGAATTGATTAGCAAGTTAGAGGTAGGTGTGCGTCAGTCCGAATTAAATATATTTCGTATTAAAATGGTTTATCATCGTCAGGCTGTCATATGGCAATACGCGCGGTACTTTCATATGGTCATTACCTTGACACCTTGTTTAGTCATAACAATCAGGTGGATGCCGCAATAGTGTGACTGACTATCTGCATGAATTTCTTTGCATATGTAGGAGATAATAGTTCGTTTGGAGCGATGTCAAACCCTGTCCCATTCAGGCGAACTTCTGCTAATGTTGGCTGTGACCCAGTACGCTGATATCAACAAACAAGCCAGATATGCTAAAGACTTGACCCACCTTCAAGACCCCGTGACTGCCTATCAGCAAGCAGCTAGTATCCTTATCAAACAGGTAAGTCTCATTACTATATAGCCCCCTTGTAGAATTTAAAGGATTATTGGCCAATCGCAAAGCAAGAAATTGAGCAACAGCCAATCACATTGCTCAGATGAGGCCGGGAGCCATTTTAGAGTCAGAGGACTGCGCCCATCCTTAACTCGACTTCTCACAATCCTAGTAACTTCAGCACCACTTTTATTCATATTATGTTCTACAGCTAATCAATCTCGGAGAGTCTATTGACCGCAGAGTGAAATCACCCGTACTACCTCTACAAGATATCTATCTACAACAGATCAACTGGCTGGTCGAGATTAAGCTTCGACTAGGACGAGGGCTGTCACGTGATACTGTAGATCAGAATAGTAATATCTCTCCTAGATGGAGTGACGCCGTCAGGGAACTGGAACTAAGTCTTGAACTTTTGCGCATGTCTACCTACCACAGGAAACCCATTGGAGCACACATACTGTTCAGTATTGGTAAGAAAGGCACTAAAGAAAAACGTTTGCGCATGCGTGCGTTTCAGCATCTTTTCTAAAAATTAGAGCTTTTTAGTTAGAAAATAAAATATGTTCGCTTTCTCAGAATATATAACACACTCCAAATATACAAAAAAAATCTTGAGCATTCTTTAATTATCATCATCTATCATCATTACATACTTGTTCTGTTATTTGCATTACAAGGTGGACTGCAGTGTGCGCAAAATGAGAGTTTACCCTGCTAAAATATACATCAAACATGCGCACGTATTTTACATGAACTTTCCTATTTAATCGTTGTTTGATGCACTACAGGTCAAGCACAGAGGCGGATGTTCTATGCTGGTTTGATGTCACCACGAACAGCAGCCAACTCCTTTATCGAAGCAATACAACACACGTTTGTCTCAGACCATGATCTTGGGTAAGTCAACCGAAATCCTAGGTATTATTTCTGTATATCAGTAAAACGGCACGGACGACAACCTTTGAACCAAACACAGCACGCGAAATAATTGTTTCTCAACTAAATCCATTATTCCCACTGGTAATTCTATGCACGATGCCTCAAATATTACTGCACGTTTTATATATTTCTCGCAAGAAATGTGTCCAAGGGGATTACATCTCACACCCCAATGTGCTAGGGACGAGTATAAGTACTCTGCCGTACACCAAGAAACCCTCTTTGAACCAGTTCGGAATTCGAGTAAAAGACCAGCTGGATGCCGCACCCACCTTCCCCCGGTGGTGAATTAACGAGTTTCCCAATGCGAACTACCCGCTCGCTACCGCCTCGGAGGTCATCTCCCCATAACTTAGTGTTACTCAAGGGATATATTACTATTTAATTAAATACGCCCTATGACAAACTCGTGGATATTTAATAACTAAAATGTGGTCAACATTTGCACTTGCTTTAATTTTTCCAAACCTATTCATGGTTTTAGAAGCCATGGCTGGGTGCGACTCGTTTTTTCCATTCTCTTCTCGGCGTTGAGATCCTGGGTTAAAAAAATCTTATGCTTGAACAATGACTTTTTTTTAAGACTGATGAAGCAGGCTTACATGGAGATTGCCGCAATATACTTGGAAAGTGTCAAACGAACAACGTCCGTAGAAGGAACGTCGACTTCTGAACTACGAAAAGAAACCAAGTCAGCTAAGTCAGAGAAAAAAGAGGCCAAAACGAAGTCTAAAAAGGGTAAAGAAAGCAAAGAGATCCTCAAAGAATTCGAAAAAGAAAAGCGAGTTGCCTGGTCAGCGTTACGAGCTGCAGCGCTTGCTTCAATGGCGCAACACCGCTGTGGACTACTGACCGGAGATCCAGAAATAACAGCTTTAAAAATGAAGAAATCAGGTGACTCGTTACCAAGCTTTGCGCTGTTTGATCTTCTGGGCACTGATGACGTGGTACCTAGTGCCAGTTCACTTGTCGGTAAAGACGGAGCAGTCACGCTCGGAACCGAAGTCAATGGCACGAACACTGTCCGAGTGACCTGGATTCAGATGCTCGGGTATCTCTCGCTGCTTCGTCGGCAGTGTTCTTACAAAGCCCTCGGAGTGGGAACCGAAGATCTGAGCCCTTTGGCCATAGCACCGCTGTTTAGTGGCAGAAAAACGCAAAAGCTTTCTGTAGTTCATGGGTTTTTGAAGAGTGAGCTTGGGCCATATGCTGAGGAATGCTGTGGGGTCTATCCTATCGATGGTCTTACATTACCGGTTTTACCGGTTAGTACACCGACTGTTGCTACTCAGCCAACTAAAGCTGAAATACCAAGAACTCCTGCACAAAAGGTCGAAGGTAATTTGGATCTTATTATAAATTCATAACTTTTTTAGGGGTCACTTGACAATTCCCCTAGAGTGGCCGCCTAATAGAAATTGTCTGAATAGTGCTTTTGTATATATCTTCAGATCCCTACAAGTACTTTGCTGTAGTCCAGGGAATGTCCCCTTCTAGTGCAAGAGACCTGGAAGTGTCTGTCTATTGGGGTCAATTACCAATGGACACCCAGCCACCTGAAGATTTCAAGGACAGCAACGAAAGTCAAGGGTGGGTCTTTATGTACGGGCTGAATACCAAGGCTTTCAATATGATGTCCAATTCAGGAACCGCTAATTTGAAGGTTGGGTTGCGGTATTTACCTATAGCAGATGTGCAGGCTTTACACGAAGGCCTGATGAGTACGTTAGAACTGGCTGAGAGTGAGTTACAACCAGCTCCTCAAACTAACATAGCAGGTAAAGAAAGATAATATATAGGATAATCCTAGTATGTGTGTGCGTGTGTGCGTGTGTGCGCGTGTGTGTGTTAAATACTGTTTACACACGGCACGGTAACGGTACGAAATCGACGATCCGTTAAACCAATCATACCTGCCTATCAAACAGCAGTATGCCGTGACACACAACACATTATCGACACTTATTATTTTTCACTTCTCCTCCCCCTCCCCCTCCCTCTTGCCGTTGAATATAGACCGATGTAGATCATGCTACGGCGCCATTCATGTTCTCAGAGCCCGCCCCGCCAAGAAACGAAGGACAATTCCCAAAACGAATTATCGCGTAGAGACATCAGGCAGTCATGAGCCTTCTTGGTCCCCTACAAAGCTGTGACTGTCTGATGAGCCAGAGTGTACGTGTAAATTAAACAGATTTATCAACAGACTCCACTTCATCACCAATATATTTTTCAGTTGGAAAAATCTATACGAATCCTATGTTATCCGTACTTAGGTCGTCAAAGCCGAATAGAGTTAAACGTTCCTGCCTCGCAGGAGGTCAAAAGCCCTCAGTCCGTCCCAATTCCCCGTAAGAAGCGCACGATGGGGATACGTGCATTGTCTGCCAAACAAAGAAGAGAAGATGTCATACGAAACAAGCTAAAGGAGCATCTGGAACAGATCTATGCTATCATGAAAACTCCTGAAGATGTTACTTCTAAGGTGCAGATCACACTCAGTTTTATAGACCCTTTCAGCACGTCGGAATGCAGCTCAATTTGGAGGACAAAACAATAGGTTTCCAATTTTCAGGAAATTGAAATTCTTTTGTTTCGTTCTCCAAATTGAGCTGCTTTTACGTCACGTAAAATATCTATATCAAGACAGATCTTCATGAGAACATGAACCAAATATCAGTCTCGAAAAAACGTGCTGCGTGCTCTCGTAAAGCGCACCCCAAACCAATCAGAACACGAGTTTTATAGCAGCCATTTTATAACACTATTTGGTTATTTTCCTTGCAGGAGGTCCCTTTTGAAGTCAACCTACAGAATATAGCATGTCTAGAAGCCATCTTTGATCCATGTCGAGGCTACACTACCAAGGCATCTGAAGCCTTTTTCAATTGGTTAATCACTATTTTAAAGGGATACTAACCAACCATCCTTTCTTATCGCTCTTTTTGACAATGGCCTTTTGGCACGTCTTGCCTTATAATTTTTATCAAGTGTGTAAGTTTTTCACTCCTGGTATTACTTCTTGATTGAAGAAATTGCCAATTTAACAAATAAAACGTGCAAGTATTTTATACTATTGGTAGCACTTTTGCACTACATTTGCCAGCACAATTCCTCAAATTTATCGCTGTACAACTGATCGATAAATGTTCGCAACGTTTTCGGCAAACACTCGTATTTCAGGCTTTGCAATCGGAATGATTTCGGGTAAGGGGACTGGGTACGCAAAACCATAGCTGGAGATTTAGACATGAATATTAGGCCAATTTACAAAGTCTTATAACACTTTCTACATCTGAATGGCATTTGGAATTTGAAGGAACTCGAGAAGATTTACAGATTTAACTATACAATTTCAAGCACTTGGTAAAGAACGGAAGGCAGGTACGATGCTGCATAGCATATATTTTCTCCTATGTTCAGGTATATGTACTTCATATAAACATCGTAGTACTTGACTCGTTTCCTTTATACATTGCTTAGCAGTTTTGTTCGCGCTCAAAGTAAATTTGGTGCTTGTTCTGATTGTAATGCTCTCCTGTAATGATATTACTGAATACAAGCGTTCGATGACAGCAGGACATATTATAAAGTTAAAGTTAAATTTAAACAGAGCAAGTTTTTATAACAATGCTAAATATGACTTTATTTGTATAAAAGCGACATATCCGAGTGCAAAAATAAGTGTATTCACAGAGTATAGGATATAATTTGGAGTCATTTAAGGTATATCTTTTCTCGAATGCATTATATAAACAGCTTCTTGTCGAGATTTCAAAATACCAATTCCACACCTTGTTGCATTGCACAGTTGATATCTGTGCAACCTTGCACACAAAGCCTTTATTCCCCGGAGTAATTAACCGATGAAAATCGATCATCGGATTGCTAATCGATATTAAAAGATTAATTAGCATCGATTAATATCAATTATTATCGATTAAAATTTACTCCGGGCTTATTAATTTATACTTGAATATATTACTGATATATATCATAAGACTTTAAAAGTATTGTGCTGTATGTACAGCGTATGGTACAAATTAAAATGAATATAGAACGATTTTCGTATGTGGGAAACGATACGGCAAATTCCTCGTACTATAGTCGTGCTAGTATCGGCTTGTGATTGGATGCATTACTTGAAGACAATGGGAAGCCATTTCAAAGTTATGGAATGTCGTTCTGTGTATGTGTCGTGAGTACCGTATGCTTCCATTACCATTCATACGAAAACCATCTATGTTGATTTATTCATGTACGGTATTGTAGAGGTCCTCCATCACGGCCAACAGTGTTGGGTCCATCATATGGGTGGTACTCTTCGAGGATCCGAGTCAAAATCCGGGTCTAAATCACTAAGTAAAGTGTCAGCGATCTTTTCACGGAGACGTCCACGATGCTGCAAGAAAGAAATATATAATACATTATGGAAACGAAGAACAGAAAAATTCACTATTGGGGCAAACGTGAGTACAGTTTGTTAGCTCGTTTTCTCCGGCTTCTCCGATTTTTTCCTCACAAAACCTAGCAAGCAAAATTTCATTTCTATCTGTGAGTACGGCCCTGATTTCTGATATGATATTTGCTTCGATACATCAAACTTGTCTTAAAAGTATAACACATCCAGTACTAACCGTTTTGGGTCGCTGTATTTTCTGTTGCGGTGAAAAGGTACCATTTGTTACTGAAATAAAAAAATGATATTTCTTAAGACCTGATACATCGAGTATGAAAAAGATTAAATGAAATTGTTTGGGCCCAGAATTGAATCAACATGACATGGACTCTTTCAGAGTACTTGAATAAGAACACCACGTAAGGAGAAGAGAGCATGACGTAACAAGTACAAAATTAAAAATATTCCAATCAAAATCAAGTTGAAATTTCGACTCACCAAGATCAGGCGAAGTAGCCTGACGAGAAGGGAAGCTCACAGGAGGCGGCCACACCCCTCCACCTAGGGGTTTCCCAAGGGGTGAAGGCTTGGGACCCATCACAGATGATGACCGCTGAGGTACTGGGGCGACTTCAGCAACAGGCAGCCAGGAAGTGAATGGACGCTTTTCCATACCGGAAGTGGGTCGTGATAACATTTCACCGATATGTTGCTCATATCCATAAATCTGAAGACGAAAAATAAAGTTACAACAAATTTACTGCAACAGTTTTCCTGCTTAATGGAAACATTGCTCCACAAAAAGACTACTCTTCGCCAACAAAAAAGAGATATTTTCACTTCCGTCATCTTGAAAATAGTTTCGGGATCTTGTTGAAAAGAGGTCCAAATCTCATTTACCAGACTAAATTTTGGCAACGTTTCGGTTCCAGTGATGTGCAGTTCTAGAGATTCTATTTCGCTGTGTGTAGATACATGAATTCTAGTCCAAGAAAACTCATTCATTCACGTTTCTTTAGACAGGGAGACTGCTTACCGTTCTCTGGAGTTCCTCAACTCTCTCAAAGGCGTCGAGTTTGAGGTTTCGTTCGTGTTCAAGCTGCATAAGCATCTGCTTTAAAGTCTGAAAATAATAAAAATATATTATGAGAAAACAAATTTATCAGGAATAATTCTAAACATGGATAGTTTTTCTATAGCTAGCTAGTCCATTCAACCCCCTCCCCCCTTTCCTAAGAAAGGGTTGAATTGCGCGTAATCTCTGACCACCTGATAAACTAAAACGCCGTTTTTGCTCAGATATTTTGAGATAGATTTAGCTACATAGTTCACCTTCTTCGACTGCTCTTGTTGAAACATATTCCGTCTTTGATCACGGTCAAGATTTTCTGGGGAAAAAGTAAAAGTATTCAGATTGATTTCAGATTAATTCGAATATATTTGTAATAAAATATGAAAAAATATTATTAATCAAGTCGTTAATGCCACACCTGTAAGCAGGCGTAGACGTCTTTCTTTTTCCTCGAGATCAAAAATCTGATAAATAATTCAACAAGATAAGAGTTTTTAGATGGAAGTTAAAGTTGACTTTCATGGCACGAACAGTTGACGTAAGAATATATCAATGAATTATCAAAGAGCTTGAGTCGTGAACGAGTATATCACGGAACAAGGCACGGTACATCCAAAAAACCAATCACACTGCGAGAAATTACTTCAGTATCAAATGTATCATAACGTCAGGGAATGTCATGGTCACCCTCACGGCACAGTGCACCATGCTTTTCTATCAGCCACACTATGGATATAATCGACCTGACCTGTCTAATGTGTGTGATATAAAAAGTTCGATGATACGTGTTGTCAAGGCTTACGTACTTACCAGCTTATCAATATTTGTTGACTTAGCCAGCTCGAGTTGACGTAGGCTTTGTTGTTCCTGCATCTGGGCGTGCATCTTCTGCATCTTAGATTTTTGCTGAAAAACACAGTCAAAATTATTAGTGAAAGAGAGACAGAAATAAAGAGAAAGAAAGAGGGATGGAGGGAGAAGAGAGGGAAATTTGCCATAAAGTTTAAAACTAGATCAAGGTTCTTAATACATCCTTCTATTTATGAGAAACGTTGGAAAAAAATTCAGGCATTCTTACCTCAAACTGTAGCTTTCGTCGTAGTTTCTGACATTCTTTTTCAAGTTCAGATAAGGCCTACAAAATCATATGTACGGTATTTATATACATTAACTGTATCATACAATGCACATAAATCATAGATGGCAGGTAATCTCGTCTTTCAAAGTTGTTGTAATAGAATATAAGATCATTTGTGACTTTCATTCTAGATCTGTTTTACCTTTCTTAGTGCTGCTTGTTCTTGTTTCATTAGTTGTGCTTTTTCTTCAGCCATTTTTTTCACCTCCAGACATTCTTTTTTGGCCCGATCAGCTTCTTCACGAAGACTTTCCACCTTATAGGTAAATAACATTTGAACTTTCAAACAACAACAAAAGCAGCAACAATGACAATGTCAGTAAGCAACAACAACAACAACAACAACAAACGAAAACAATAGCAGTAACAACAACAGCAGCACCAAAATTAGCAACTACAACAGCAGCAGCAACAACAACAGCAGCTAGCAACCGCTAAAACAGCAGGAATAACAGCAAAAATTAAAGCAGTAGCAACAGCAGCAGAAACAGCGGCAACAACAACAGCAGCAGGACCAACATTAGCAACTACAACAACAGCAACAACAGCAGCAGCAAAAACAGCAAAAACAACAACAGCAACAGCAGTAACAACAGCAGAAGCAACAACATGAGCAACAATGACAAGTACTTACAGAGTCATGGTAACGCATGAATAATCGTGTCTTTTTCCAGTTGTTCATCGTTTTCATTTTCAAGAACTAAACAAAGGCGAAAAACAATCTTAATGTTTGATAATAATTCTATGTAAACCAGTCAAAGAAATAGAATAAAAACCCGAGGGAACATGATATCTTTACCATTTGACCTAGGTTGGTGTTATCTTCCTGATAGGCACGGATCTGTTCACACTTCTTGATCACTTGGTCGTCTCCCACAGCTAAACCAAAAATATCAATGGAATTTCTTTAGAAATTGGACTGGTTTGTGAAAAACCTTAGAGTGCAGCGAGGTCCCAACACTTTCCCGCCCCCTCTCTCAGATGCAATACTTGGATGTAATGCTATATTAAGTGTACCTTTCATGGCACCAGACTTTTCTCTCATGTCTTCCAGGGCATGTCTACGGACCTCATTCAGACTGTCATGGATGTCATCATGCAGGAACAACCTTAAATAATAATAAAAACATTGTAGAGTTAGGGTAACTTCAACGTAGAGTACGTCTATTTGCACAATAGTTCCCCCTCTTCCTGCAAACCTTACAATGTAGCAAGGTCCTTCATTGAAAATTGAAGTAAACAGATATATCTTTTTACCTGAATTCTTCAAACTTGTTCTTCATGTCAAAACAGTTGCTGAACAATTCTTGGACTAGCTTAGTAAAGTCCTTCTTAAGTCTCTCACGGATCTGCTTTTCCTGGAATAAGAAATAAAAAATATGTTAGTATACTGCGACTGTGTGAAAATAGTATTACATCGAACGATTAGTTGGGTACCTGGTTCATGAGTGTTTCTCTCATCTCCATAATTTTAGCTCGTAAAGCAGTGATTTCTAGAAAAAAAGTAAAAGTCGTACATGTCTTGTTTAGAAAGTGCGTTAGGAGAAACCTAACAATTGGCCATTGTAGATTGCTTGGTTGGTTGGTTGGTTGTTTGGTTTGGTGGGCGGTGGCGGGTTGGGTGGTTATTTTGTTGGTTGGTCGGTGGCTGGTTAGTTGACTGGTTAGGAGCTGGATAGGTAGGTCAGTTGATTGGTTGGTTGGTTTTTGGTTAATTGGTGGTTGGTAGGTGGATTGAGAGGTTGGTTTCATTGGTTAGTTGATTGGTTAATTGGTTGGTTAGTTATTGGTTAATCTGTAGCTATTAATTGTCCTTGATTCAATACCGTATAACATTTTTCTTTTATTACCTAATAACTGTTCATGACTTCTGTCAGCTAACTGACAATGAACATCTACAATGGTGGCAGCGGCACTCTCCTCTAGTTGGTCATTAAGCTGTTTTACTTCTTGCTCTTTCATGTATAGTAACTGATGCTGGTGTCGTAGTAGGTTCTCATAATACATAGCATAGCTAAACATCAACAAGATAACAGTTAAATTCTGTACATATAGTATCAGAAAAAAAAAGGAACAAAAGAAGCATTTTGAATGACAGTTTTATGACAGAATTATTACCTTTCGAAGCAAATCCTTTCTCTCATGTTAGTCTCTGCTGCTAGTCTAACTAAACATTTATTCAAATGTTCCTGTTGATAAAATTATTATTATCATATCATTAGTACTCGTATTCATTCGCTTTTCTTTATGTCAGACTTGATAGTTCTCTTTTGCCCTTTTTCCCTATAACAACTTGCCACATTTCACTTACTCGAGTAAATTCCAAGGTGTCTCCATCTTCCATGTGACCAGCCATCAAGTCTAGTACAAAATCTTCTACTAAATGTGGTTTGGGGATAGTCGAGTTTTCCTTCATGACCTGCAGTAGTAGTAAGATCATAGATGCTTATTAACTATACGAATTAATTAATCATACGAATTTCTCCATTAGTTTGGCATGCAAAGGGCCTTTCTGCATGCTTGGGCACCCTTCATTAAACGGGCAGCAAGTTGCACGACGGTCCAGAAATTTCCCTTCCCATAGTTGTTGTAAAACAAACTTCTACTGAGGCTCCGCGGCTTTTCATGAAAAGTGAGACAATTGATCGCTTTCAAAATGAACGTGCAAGGGATTCTGGTACTAGTAGTATATGAGGACATAATGTAAACGACCCATTTCATACACAATCCACTTCGACTCCCAAATTCAGTCCTAGAACATGAACAACAAGTTTACTAACCGGCTTTTTCCATAAGTCAGTGGGGAGTGTCGCGTCATCGCGTCCTCTCTCAGACACCACAAGAGTGTGTTCACGTGATATCCGCCTCATGACGTCAGATATCATTGTACATTCTAAGTTTTCTAGTAGTCTTACAAGCTGTGGAAATGAATCAACGAATAAGCTTAGTTATGTGCATTAAGCATAGAGCAGATTTCATGACTGCATGAGAAAAACACTTGTGGGATGGGGGACTACCTCGCGAACAATTCAGTCCGTGATAGTGCGAATTGCCGTGAACTTTCAAATTCGTATGAAATTTGAGCGAAACAACTGTAACTGAAGTCGACTCAATGCGTTTCACAATGGCACAAAAAAACGATGGTACGCAGTACAGTAACCGCCGCAGTGAAAAATGGACAGCATCCGTTAAACCAATCACAGTGCAAGACTTCACTGATCATTATGCATGATCAGCAGGATGCCGAGGGACATACAAAGTCACGATTAAGATATTTAGGCATGTCTTCATTCCATAATCATAAATTACAGCTGCGTCATCCAACCTGTTTGATTTTGAGTTCCATTTCTGTTGAGCCCGGTGGTGAGGTCAGGGGTTCATCATCACTGGTTAGGGCACCGAGAGCAGCATATTCTTGGCCCTGAAGAAAACAAGACATAAATGTAAAAAATGTAAAGGTAATGTAATGTAAAAATGATTTTTTAAGGAATCTTTTCTTTACCAATCCCAGCTTCATCGCCACTTGTTGGTACACTGGCTGAAGTACCTCAATCTTGTACAGTTTACTAAAACAGCGAAAATCAAATTCGTTAGTAGATTCTTTGAATTATATGTTCCACAAATGCAACGTACACAAATAGCTGTCTTGTCCCTTTGTAAGAAAGGAAAATCTCGAACAATGAACAATCTTATAGGTGCATGTTTCATGATCAGTTTCCAGAAGCAAATAAAAAACGGGATTTTTGATTCTGTATCTAGAATCCTAGAGCATGCAAGGGCCAAAATCTCGTGCATGGATTCCAGAATCGATGTTATTCGTTGACAAAGGCCAGAATTGGTATGTTTATTTGATCTGATATCACTAGTCTATCTTACCAAAATCTCCTGAAGTGTCTTGTGGTTGCTATTTCATTGGTGCCCATTTTCCTGCATCCCCAGTCAGTTTTCAGCATTTCCAACCTCGAGCACACCAACAAAAACATATTGATAAGCTTCACCGCAGCTTTTGGATTCTTGCTGAATGATAACGGTCCCTTAGGGATATCAAAGGGTCTGCCACTATCGCTTTGTCCTCCCGACTCAGTGCTTCCTTCTTCTCCCGTATCGCTGTGTCGACGGCTGGGAGGTTTTCGGGATGTGCTCGTATTGGGCCGAGACCGTTGCGCCGGCGAGCCGACACTGGTCGCGTCTTCGTCTTGTCTAGAATAGAACATTTCGGGAAGACCATTTTGTAGGACGTCTTCGAGCAGAAGAGAGACCCCGAGGATTTCTCCATTCACGACGTGCCTGTTAATGCAATCACCATGACAGTCAAAATCTTAAACGATTACAAATAAAAAATGGATATAAATGAGGCTTTTGTTCCAAACCTGTCGACTTCTCGCAGTCCAGCTAGACATAGTTGCATGTTGTTTCCAATCTGGTGCCATTGCCAGAACATCAATGGAAAGGGCCCGTACCTAAGAACACCACAACAATGTGGTTAGCACAAAACTTCACTTGTAGGTGCATGGGAAGACAGCTTTATATGGGAACCATTAACACTGATTAACTTTACGGGAGACAGGGACCAGGGACAGCTCAAAGCGTAGAGATCCTTGGGCAGTAAAGACTTAGACAAATAGGCCCTACAACACCATAAAGCAGCGAAACTTGCTGAATTAGGAAGAGCAGCATAGGTGCTAGAACAGAGCCGTGGGACACACCAAACCCCAAGGGGACTTAAAGGGGACAAGATAGGTCATAGAGACACGACAGGTCCTAGAACAGTGCTGTGGGGCACACCACACTCAAATTTGATATTACACTGTACTTTGAATGTAATGACATACTTTTCCATGAATGACCTCCAAGGATACAGTTCTCTTCCTAAAGGCGTCTTAAAATCAAGTGGCTCAGGAACAGAGAAATTCGTGTTGTACATATTCGCTCTAAAAAACAATAATAAAAATGTTTAAATTTGTAGAAGAACCAGCTAGGTTATAACACATCATTGGCACAGAATTTATGGTCCATTAGACACATTCAGGTAAAGGTTGCATCAATATTCTCTATAGTATTATCAGTAAGCAAAGAAACATACTCAAGGGATTGACACGTGACCTGAAAAAGGAAAAATAGCGCTAAAGCTGAATTGGTCTACTTGACCTTAAGCTTACCTCGGGAGATTACTCAGCTTTTGCAGTGCAAAATGCATGTTGTCTGTGATTCGCTGTCAAGAAAAAGAAATTATTTTAAGTCGGAGGATCGACTCTACAACGCATATCAAGCGAATATACTGGAGTTCATTAAGCAAATGCTCTCTCTATTGCTTCCTTTCTAGCTTACCCTATATGCTGACTCATTTCCAGTCGAAAGGAACGTATCTCGGACTGAATGACTGATGGAAATGTCCACCTCAAGGTAAAGGTTGTCACGTCTTTGGGTGAGAAAGTCTGCTACCTGAAACGTTTGATAATGAACTAGTAAGTAAGTAGCCTGAAATATATAAACTAGAGCTGCAAATAATCAGATCCTGAGATGACTGAGCTTGGATGTTTTCGTCATGTTTTCCCCTTAAAAAAGATGTCTTCCCCATAGTGTGTTGGTCATTGCACCTAAAATAGCTTGTATTGCGGCTATCCAACACATTTTCCCCACACAAATGTTGGTCATTTTACTTCCAATCTGATCGCGTTGCTCTTTCCATTTCTGGGTTCATTTTCTCAGAGCTGCTTCGTTTTGATGATGGTAGGGTCACAACACCTGTTAGTGCATAATGGGTATTCTGAACTGCCACTTACTTCTTGAGGATCACTTGGGTTTTCTAAATGATTGATTTGTTTTTGAATTTCCCTTAGTTCAGCACCTATCAAGAACAGAATGCAGTACAATTTAACCAATGTCAATAATACGAACAATGTAGAAAAAGATTTTTCAGAAAGCTGTCCTGAAACTTACCGATGCCCTCGGTACCACCCCAGTCAGCGGTCACTCCTGAAAATTCCAGCTTCTGCGTTCCTAACCGGGCAGTGGAGCTGCCCAGTCGAGCATGAGCACAAAGATACTGACAGATATCGTGAAGCGCCGATACAATTTGCTGTGAGAACAATAAAAAAGGAAGTGCAAGGTAAGATAGAAATCAGTTCTAATAGTGGGATGTTCAGAGAAATAGCATAAGCAAAAGCAATTATTTTTGTTCAACCCGGACGAACTATAAACAATTATTATGCATCACATCGGGGTCTACGACGTTACTAACCAAAATCACCCTCAAACACGCGTTTCTTTGCTCAATCTTCATTTTTCCAAACATCTTGAGTATCTGTAAAAAGACGTCAAATTTATTATCAAGGATTTTCCCGTCGAAATATGACTTGATTCCTATAGCTTCTTACCTCAGTGTAATGGGGTACAAACCACAAGTTAAGCAGCATTTTGCCGTCAGCGGACAAGAGTCTTCTTGGTCGTTGTTTTAATGTCCTATGGAATGATATATTTTGGTTTAATGTGACGTTATGTTCGCCGTTGTGGTTGAACTTAATTTACGATTTGCCATGAATTTATTTTGTCATATCAACCAACAAGGCGACCATGTTGACATTTTCGACTGGGAATCACATTGCAAAACAACAACAATTCATAGCATATTCTAAATAAAAAAAGTCATTCATACATGACAAGAGAAAAAAAATATTATTAAAATAATATACTATAATATACTATTTCTTAACTTACATTGGATCGGGCGTTACGTTGTCTTCTTCATCATTTTTCTTTTCATCTTCTTCGCCGAAAACAAAATGTGCATCCCTAGAAAATATCATTTACTAAGGGTTAGTATCTTGATTTTTTCCAAACAAATATATATATAATGCATAGATTTATAATTTTGTAAGACCTTGGACGTTGTGTCGTAAACTTTTTCCCGCATTCTCCATCATAAAATGGTTGTGCATTCTCCACCAATTTCGAAAGTAACATTATGACCAAAAGAGACCGTTTTTCCTCCTGTGAGGAGCTTAAAGGCACTACTTACAGGGTAATACCACAGGGTAGATTGTACTAAAACAAAATCATACTAAGGTGTTCAATACTGGCTAGTTCAAAACTTTAAGGTTAAAACACGCTGATTCATTCCGTGAATACCTGGTAGCTGGGAAGTCACTTAGCAAATCTTGCAGAGTAATAGTGTACGCAATAATCTGAAGACAGAAACAGATACAAAGAACATATATTAGTTAAAGATATATTTCATCGGTACCAGAAAATATTTGAGGACTGACTGAATTGAAAATGAGATCCCTGTCAATACCTACCTGTGCTTGGTAAGAAAACTGGCCAGCTCTTTTGTTTAGGTTACTACAGAAATTCGTTATGAGTTTCCTAGAAAAAATAAGTTCAAATCGCATAAGTACCAGGACTACTTTCATCTTTAATAACGAAAGAATGGTCGACCGGAGGATGAAATGTCAGTCAATAGGTTACGATACAAAGTGGGTCTTCCGTCTAAACTTTATAATGATACCCAGAATCGTACTCACTCGCTTCTTACTGGCGCTATTTATTCTCACTACTCGCGCTGTGGTTGATGGGAGGGATTTAGTGAGTTCACAGTGTATTTGCGCACATTTATGTTGCGGTGGCCTACATGATATATACAACGTCGAAAAAGACGTAATTGACGACTGGGTACGATTCTGAATGATACCTACCTCTTTAGTTTGACTACTTCATCAATATTCTTCAACATGACTCCCAGCTGTTCTTTCTTACGAATATACTCGTTTAACATTTTGTCCCGCAGTGCCGTCTAAAGTCATAAGCAAATATATTAAAACTATGTTAAGATTGCATGAAAGTAAGTAGAATTACTACTAACAGGGATGCATACGACATACCTTTTCTAGTTGAACTGACACAAACACCTCTTGGAGTTTACGTTCAAACTCTCGATCCAGCCTCTTGGAAGAAAACGCGCTCAAAGACTGACTCTCTTCAACTGAATTACGACGACTTGCTAAGGAATGATCACGTGACGAAACAGGCGATAGACCCTCACTGAAATAACACCAAGAGACCACCGTTAGGAAACTGATTAGCTCAACGTCTGTCCTAGATTGGGAATCAAGGCTGGCGTAGTGGTAATCCACTCGCCTCTAACCTCTGGGGTCTCGGTTTAGATTCCTGGACTCAGCATCACATGTGAGTAGAGATTTTACGTCTCTCCCTCGAGGATTTTCCTCTCGCCACAAAACCTAACATTCTAAATTCTAATTCGATCTGTGAATTAGCCGTGCCCTGACTTTGATCAGTCCAGAGGCTGTTCCAGGGTATCGATTAAATATGAAGGTGGACTGCACAGAACTGAGTGTTCCTAACGTACCTTTTTTCCGTTTCTGCCGCCTTCGCCTTTGCGATTGATATAACCTTTCCACATCCATCGAGTTGCAGAAGACTGGAAATGATGAGGTTCTTGTGGGTGACCTAGAATCAACGAGGCAATGATTCACTACAAGTCAATGTTCAAGTACTTTTTGAAATGTTAGAGAAAGAAAGGCGGGAGCTTTATAGACATTACATTATATTTTGAGTCGGTGGCAGAGTGCAGGACAGAGCACGGAACTGCTTTCAGATGGTAATGGGATTTCCCCGTGTGCTTAAAATATTTACAAACAAAACAGCGTTCATGCGTACCTGCGTCATTAGGACAGTCTGTAGCTTCTCCACGCTTGTTCCATTCATTATCTAAAGACACAAACAAACCAGTCGCGTATTAGAATACGATAATATCGATATCTAGGTGTGGAGTTGGCTGCTTAAACCCATACTCACTTGCATTAGACCTTCTCTTGTCCTGAAGCTAAAGTTCCCCACGTGTTTCTCGTCGAGTTCTTGTATTGCAAGCGGTAGATAAGCAGGTGTGTACCTATACGAAGACAATGAACTTTGAATTACTTAACCTTGGTAACAACGCCGTACAATACTTTTGGACTAGGCCGCCCTACCGGCACATTCTGGGGTGAACGGTGAATATCAAATCCGATAATCGACGCTATGGTGCGCGTTCTAGTCCGCCTTTTTCGGCGTAACTGTTTTTACGTCTTCTGAGCCACTAAATGTCGCTTTTGCATGTAACGCTAAATATCAATCATTTGAACAACGTGAAAAACAACGTTGTCACCCTAGTCTCTCTCAGCCAATATAGCCGTAATACAAACTCGCCTAGTGCCTTCATTCATAGCCCTTATGCCGCTTACCTGTCAATCCTGCTGTCGTCTTCTTGGACAAGTGTAATCAATACTGACTCGGTATCCACTTCCGGCTTCGACTGCGCAAAATCGAACGAGACAATTCGCAGGAAGGCGTGGTACTCATCAAACCCGATCTCCTTAGCTCTACCACGATATATCTGACCAGCGAAAAAGTGATGATTAATTAGTTTTACGGGACTTGATGGTAGACAAATTTATTTGTAAGGAAGAAGTTTTCATTACCTTTGTTACCACTTCCGTTTCCTGAGCGCTAAGAATAAGCCTGTGTCGCAGAGTGATCACCTGAATACAACAGAACACAAGAATAGTAAGACAGGGAATGAATGAGATCGCTTGTTGTATAGGAATAAGATTAATGGGTCAGCATACCTCTAGTAATTTGGACCAGATATTGAATAATATTTGTCTCTTTTCCTTGATGGATTTTCGTCCACCTTTCTTGTTCTCCTCAGCATTAATCAGTGATTGTCCAACTTCACAAACAAACTGCGGATCTTCGATGAACACCTCAGAAAACAGCTGGCATGAGAATACGAAACGAGAATTTGATAAGCAAAAAAAAAAAACCTTGCACATGCTTCCTCCATGAGGAAATGAGACTTGTCTTAAATTGAAGCTGCTGATACAAGCTGCATTTTTCTGGGCATGCAACGTTCGCAATTTTCGATTTTTTGTTTCATTGTTAGCTTGCGAATATAAGTCGTACCATGTAAGTCTACCATGCCACACAACAATATGTCTTGTCTTGCGCCAAAATATTTTGGAATTTTTGGATTAAATGAATTTCATTGAGTACTTACGTCTTTTCGTGCTTGCACGGAAAAGTTATTTCCGGTCGGTTCAAGCGAGTCCCATTCCTTTTGTGCCACTTCAAGCAATCTTTTCTCCATTGAGATGATCTCTCCTGTGCTCTTTGGTTTGTGAATCTCGGAGAACGTCTGTTTTAAAAGCAAAGGTATAAGTCATTAGTCAATCATATTCTCGTTTAGTATGTATGTGTCTTGCAGTTTGTCTGTCAGTTTGTCTGTCAGTTTGTCTGTCAGTTTGTCTGTCAGTTTGTCTGTCCGTCCGTCCGTCAGTTCCACTAACCTTGAATACGTGGTTGAGTGCTTCTGGTATTCGACCAATCATAGCTAATGAAGGATGAAACTCCAACATGTAGATATACTGTAGTGCGGGCCTAAAAATAATAACAAATAAGGTAATCTAACAACAATGGGATTTATCACAAATGTATATACGACTAGATAAACGTTTGTACCTTTGGAGTACATTCATAAAACTTGACACTTCAGCGCAAGATCAGTGCTTTTTCACACACAAATCTGCACTAAATGGCTACGAAAGTCATGCCTTACTGTTTGAAAACCGTTTTGTATTTACGAAATGCCCAACTTTTATTACCTGCTGATATTTACGGCGATAAGCTGTTGTGGAATCACACGAAGGGGAAGCCCAAAACCTTCCAAAAACGAAAACAGAACGTCAGTAAAACAGAATGAAGACAAAAATTGTTTTGAATTGTTTGATGGGAAGTGACTTTGATGGATCAGCCCAGAGGTTGTTTCGCGTTATCGATAAAATTTCAAGGTTTTTAAATAATTTAATTTATATTTTATTCCCCCCCCCCTCCACTAAAAAAATACACTCCTGTGCCCTTGAATGGATAGAAAGCAAGAGTTACCTACCTTTGTTACCTTCGCGACAGACTTTTTGTAAGTATTCTCGTTCCTCTGCAATCTAACCAAAAAAGAATGTTATTCAGTAAATTTCCAAAACGTCTAAAAACTTGACTGACAAGATGCAGTCAAACCTGTTGATCCAGTATTGTCTTGATAAGGTTACAGTAGAGTCTCAGGTTCAGGCATTCGGCACGATAGATACGGACGAAGTAATCCGCTGTAAAATCAAACCGTGGGCGCATAACCATGACATTTGTCATCACCTTAGAAGGGAAACAAATTTCTATTAGTACATTTATCGGTGTCTAGATTGATGTCCAAAAACATTCTGTTCAAAAATGCGATGCAAGATAGTAGTAGCTTGGGCGTAATGTTTTGCAGTCCATTTGCCATTCAAAGAGTATTGTTTCTTTGTTTATCAGGAAAGCTTGAGAAGATACTGAAATAGCAATATTTAGCAATAGGAATGGGGGCCCAATACCGAACCCTGTGGAATACCTGAGCGAGCTTGGTTTTCTCGTTGGTATCAAAAACGTGTTGATAGGCCTCAATGTAACAATCAATCAACTGGAATAAAAACATAGAAAAGATAACATCATTAGAGACGAGGAGTATACATTTTGCGGGGAAAACTCTAAAACGGCTTTGAAAATATCTATGTCCTTACCTGTCTCTTATTCTCCAGGTAGGCTGCTTCATTGGTCCACAAGTCAAGTAAAACAGCGAATCGATCAACTTGTTGATGACCATACGAAGAGATGTCGATCCTATCGCCATGGAACTAAACAAACAACAGGTAAAAGTAAAATTATAACGGACTCGTCATGTGGGCCGAGTTTAGTTGGTCATTGTATTGGTCCCTCCCTCTTAATAGAGGTTTTTTTCTCGGGTTTCACTCCCTCCGTAAAAACATGCAATTTTGTGCTGTACATTTCAGTTTAGATTCCGTAAGACTGTGAAACTGCACGAAATTACAAACTTCCTTTGAACCAATCACAGCGCACGAGATCATTGCATATCCAATAAAATTCTCGGGCAAGACAACGTCACGGTCACGGCACGGCAGGTCCATAACGTGGGGGTTTCACATATGGCATCTGCTCTAGTGTAGTGAGGATCGAGCGTCAACGACCAGTACGGTAGAGCACGGTAGAGCACGGTAGAGCACGGTAGAGCACGGTAGAGCACGGTAGAGCGTAGCCTCCTGCAGACGTTCTTAGGGTCGTCAAGCAATGTGTAGAATCGATACTAGGTAGAGCGGGAAAGCTTCTTTTGCGCCTGACCAAACCTTTTTGAATCAAGAAACTAACACATGTTGTAAAGACGCTTCAACGAATACGGGGTACTTCTACTTACGTGTTGTTTAGGGAGTCGGAATTCTTTATCTTTAGCGATGTAATGCGAAGCCACTAGAAGAAGCTCTGTTTCAAGATCCCTGACAAATAAATAATGAAAATTATCATCTATATTGACTCTGATCAGCCCAGAGATTCTTTTAGTGTATCGATAAAATTTGAAGTTTTTTTTTTCTTCGAAACTTGTCACTTACTTGAAGTCTTTTAACGCTGTATCGTAAACAACGTAATAACCTCGTTGGTCTTGTGTGTGAGTACGACCTTCCTCTGTACTGTAGAAGTCATCATGGTTTTCGACCTGATAAGAATAGAAAGTTTGATCATGACGTCAGACACTGTCATGTTTACCAAAGGTTTTGGTGCTTAGCGACCAGGCGATTCCGAATCTAGGTGCGCAAAGCATTATGGTCAAAATTCATGTTTTCACATTTTCATGCATATTAAGTCTTCGCTGATTGGCTAAGGTTCATAGAAGTAAACAAATCTTAGTACCTCAGAGAATTCCATAAATTGTGCTTGCTCAATCCTGAAAAAAACAACAGAAAATGTGTTAATTTACAAAACGTTCGACCACTTCAATTTGCATCATTCCATCATTTGCTGGTCAAGATATCACGGGGGAGTGTGGGGGTAACGAAAAGAATAGTGAATATTTGGCTCTTGTGGTGAGGTGATGGTACACATAGGTGATTACGTTCCCAACTTCCGATCAAAACCTCATCCACCCACTCTTGTCACTGGTCAAGATTCACCGGGGGAAGGGTGTGCAAAGAAGCAGTGAATATATGGCTATTGTAATGAGGTGATACTAGGTGGTTTATGTTTCCTGCCTTCCGATCAAAATCTCGTCACCCCTCCCCCTGTAAGTCTTTGTAAACCAAAAGATTGATTGATCTTTCCTGATGTTATTACCTGTAGTCTGCTGGAGTGTTATGAGCATACTGATGATTACCAATACCAGAAATACCAGCACCATGGAACACTTGATGTCTGGGAGAAAGAAAAGAATGATAGAATGGATGGATGAATGGAAGAACTAAAGAATAGACTGAATGAAATAACAAATAAAAAACAGGTTGAACAATTTTTTCTTACTTCGATGGCTTCTGCTTTCCACCTTCTAGAGAGAGCCCGCCATTGTTGATGGTCAGCGTGCGTTCAATGGAACGGAAGTAGTTCAGGATTCCCAGACACTGAAAAGGTAAAAATTCTTGATATTTACGCAATGTCTTACTTAAATAAGAGTTAGCTGAGTTATGAGTTAGCTGTGCCCTGACTTTGATCAGCCCAGAGCTTGTTTTAGGGTTCGATCTGTGAGTTAGTCGTGCCCTGATTTGATCAGCCCAGAGCTTGTTTTAGGGTTCGATCTGTGAGTTAGTCGTGCCCTGACTTTGATCAGCCCAGGGCTAGAGGTTGTTCCAGGGGTTGTTTCGGAGTAATAACAAAAATTGAAGGTTTGAGGTTGAAGGTTTGGAAGACGTCCCATGATGTATTTCGTCAAAGAGTTATGACATGTTGAAGAGTACCGAGTCACTCTTGGGACGTTTCTGACTAAATTTCAGTGGACAAATACTGAGCTACTCTGTAGAAGTGCCACTGCTAAATCCCATTTATTTATCTTATTTATTCATTCATTTTGAGTCATACAACTTACTGTTCTCTGCAGATCTCTCAGTCGAAGGTGTCTCATAAGTAAGAATGACATGTATGCCCCCTGTAACATGTTGGCTTGTGTCTTAGCATCGTCATCCTCTAAACCAAGTAGTTCCACCGCTGACCCGAGATCAAACTCGCCACTGCTGGCGCCTACACCAAGCTCATCATCAGTGACTTTGGAGTCGAAGTCTAGAACATCTTCACGCGTTAAGCTGTAAGTGATACAAGATGTAAGAAATACATATCAAATGATGCGCGTATAACTATGATACAACGTGGTAGTAAAGCAAGGTTTGAGGTTCAAAAGGCAGATTTAAGATGGCTGAAGGGGCGATCAAACGTGTATGACACATCTTAAAATACACGTACTGTGCATGCGCGGAAATAGCTAGGGTTCCAAAGAACAAAAAAAAAAAAGGAGGGGAGGGTGGGAATGAACTGAGTAGAAAAGCGTAAACATTGCAATACCTTTAGCCCAGTTCAAACATCGGACTTCACATGAGACCGACACATTGAAAACAATGGATAATAAGGTGCTATTCTTTGATGTGATTTGGTAATACTTGTTAGAAGATCGACGTTTGAACTGGACCTAAGCAAAATTATGTGGAATCTCTGGAAAGCAAAACGGGTGTGATCATTCATGTCTTACCTAGCTGATGCGTACTTGAATATCTTCTTCCAAACCGCCGCTGTATCGTTCTGTGTTCTGTGTGTAGTGACCGAGGCTGGTAACGGTCTGGGTGGATCAATCACAGCCTTGACATGTTCTCGCAGCGCAAGAAGAATTCGCTACAGTATTATATTGAAAACTCGGTTAAACTCTGATCATTGACTTGCATCTCCTGAGGTAAGACGGATAAGCTTGCGCTCTAATGAAAATATTCGCGCGGAAGACGAGGGTGCGCGCATAAAATAGCATGTCGCAACACGAATTGAGAAATTTTTGTATGGCGGGAAACGATATTGCAAATTCATAGCCGTAGTGCATTCGTCTTATCTTGTCCGTACGTAACTACGCGCTGTGTTTAGACGATCCATAACTAATGAAAAAACGACGAGAAAACATGCACGCGCTATAAATTAGTACCGTACGTTTTAAACAATTTTTTGAATGAATTGATGTTAAGATAAATGTGCGCATACATGTTGCGCAAAACGCCCCAAGCCAATAAAGGCAAAACAAACCAAATGAGCGATAAGTATTCAGTTATTAGCCATAAATGATATTGAAAACATTTACTTCACTAACCGTGCTGTCTTGTACGTGAAGGAATCGAGTATGCGACTTCAGAAGCTGGAAAAGATTAAAGAAAAATATCTTTGAGCAACGTTATCGTTATCAAAAAACAAATTTACTTTAAATAAAAAAGCGTAAGAAATAGCGAATTTTATATTTTCAACTAACGTATTTACCTCGTCAATGTGTCCTTCTTGTCTCAGTTTTGACATGACTTTGATCTGATTGGCATCTCTCTCAGGTCTGAACAAAACAAGTAAATTAGTACACGTTACAGTTTTACCATGACCTCTACTGCAGCAAGCGAGAGAGGAGAGGAGAGAAGAAGACTGTAATCAAACAGCTACAACAAAAGTTCGAGATATAAACGCAAACAAGTAGTAATTCTCTTACCTGAGCTGAACAAAAGGAGTCCAGTTTGATGTTTGCTTGAACGTGTACAACACACCTTGACTTCGTATTTTAGCATCGCCAAGCTCCTGTGAAGATTTATTGTGATAGAGTCGTTATTACACAACTTGGAAAAATCCTCTTCGTAGGTTGGTATCGATCACATTAGTTTATAAGCATGTTTTTTCCAGGAATTGACGCGCGGAAATATGAGCAACAAAATCGTGCAACTTGTTGCGCAACTTTGTTGCAGACGTAGAAGCTCTTTCTACTCTATGTGGCAATGAAAATTTGTTCCGCGCGGAGTGATAATAGTAGCAACATCTATGAAGGCGTCGCGCAAGGTTTATCTCACCTCCTTTGATGCGTCATAAGTAGGAAAGGTTCGTAGTTGCTCTTGTTTGGAAAACACCTTCTTGAATCGTCGGGTTACCATGGTGAACAAGTCCATTTCATCTGCGTGCGTGTTGACTTGGTTTATCTCCTGGAATTAACAAGAAAACAATATGAGGACATTTGAAAAACAATTAAGCTACGGACACAAGGTGCAATATTGCACCCAATGCTGCAGGCAATCGATGTTGCGATCCATGTCACACGACGCAATTTATTGTAGGCAATGTTGCTTAAGTAGAAAACGATCCTACTTCAGCATACATGCAATATTGCGCGCAGCGTTGCACTTTGTTTGTGCGCCTTTAGAAAAGTGCGTTTTGCAATTGCAAATTGAATTTAAAGTCTGCCGGAATTGGGCAGATATAGCCGAGACGGAGTGTCCATACTGGAAGGCAGAGAAAACGAATAACGTTCCCCGACCTAAATATTTTGCAGAACTATTCGGGTCAAAATAATGAACTTTGGAGAAATCCAATATTGTCGAATCTATTCTCCATTTCTACAAGCATAGCTTACCATATCAATAGCATAACAAGACATGAAGAACTCCATCAAAGACTTCAATTTCTGCAGCGACGTTTCATGTAGTGGGAGCTTCAAGTGAATCTCGTTTGATGCCAGACCTCCCCCTGATGCGGCAGCTGCAGCAGCAACAGATGGGCTAGTGGCTGATACTAATTGATAGGGAGATAAACTGAGAGGGGGAGGGGGAGGTAGACTCGCGTCAGGCTGGTGTGTTGGCCTCAAGACATGAAGGTGAGCTGTGATTGACACTTGACTCAAAATCTTTTTTAAGTTTCCTCTTGCTCTGGAGGGTGGAGCAGATGGCTTTTGTTCAACTTCAACTGGTTTTTCTTCTTTTTCAATTTCTTGTGGTTTGATGTTGTTCTTGTGCATGGAGGGAAGCCATTCAATAATCTGCAAAATACCCAGAAAAATCATCATGAGCAATAGGTCATTTGCATCAAACAGTCACGTGCTGATATATCACTTTGATAACGAATCAATTCAGCCGAAGGTCCCTTGAGGAAGGCTCTGCTGAATGGCAAACAAACTATAAAATGCTTTGTATCTTGGAATGGAAAGTATCTTACAGTATAAGGGCAAAAAGCATTTTGGAAAAGCTTTTGGATATATCCAGTAATTAGTTATGTGATTATATAGTGTATTACATAATGAAACAAATTACATATTGAATGAAATGCAATAAATGCTCCTCTTTACTGCTATTTTCATAAACATACGAACTCTGTGGCTGCGAGCTGCACACTGAAATTTAGTTTTTCACTTCTGTCAATCAAAAATAATCAGTCGGTACCTCATAACTTTGACTGGCGGCACGGAAAACCAAATTCCAATGGGGAACTCGCAACTCAAAAGTTTGCATGTTTATGAAAATTGCAGTAAAACCAAAAGAGAGGCATATTTTATGTGCATATTACTTACCCTCAAAAAGTTGTTGATCCTTTTAACAGAATGCATCTGGCAGACCATCCATCTTGTATAAATCAACAAATCTTCTATCGTCACAGAATCCATTGCAGATGCACTATTTGCCAATGATGCTTCGCATGCAACAGCGAGCCGTCTTGCTCGGTATACTGTATCATGATATTCCTCCATTATGTAACTGCAAGAAATGCAAGAATGGTTTTTAGATGTGGAGGTATAGGGAGATTGGCAAGCATGCCCTACCCTACCCCCTCAGGAATGTTTCTACAAACACACCCTTGCTAATAGACCATTTTTGAGATGTGCGAGAGCTTTCAAAAATGTTGCAGGTGCAGACATGAAAAAAAGACATTTTCAGGAAAGATCACATGCACTATTGACACTGCCTGGAAATGCCTCAAGATCATGCCTGCGTCTGCAGTAGTTTTTTGAAAGCATTCACGCACCTCTAAAATGGTCTATTGAGGATGTCACCACACCCTGCCAGGGTCACTTTGACAAGAGGTTCTCTTTCTATCTTGCTTCATTTATTGATTATTGATTTATTAATTTGTTTTGTGATTCAATTTTCATACCTCAGTCTTTCTTGATAAGCAGGGTAGAGGCTTTCCATTGCTTTGGAATGTTCATTGAACCGAGCCCATCTCAGCATGTGCATATGTTTACACTGCACTAGATGTTCTATCCTGTCTGTGAAGAACTAAAAATTGCATAACAATTTGTTAGAAATTGAATATGCATATATAATACAATGACCTGTTTTATTCTATGGTTGCAGAATTAATACCTGATGAAGCAGCAATGGGATACTTTTTGCAGTATATTCCAGTTTATCACATGTTTCCATCTCTTCCTGCATTACGTCAGCTTGAATAACCAATGACTGTGCTTCCCTGACCTATTAGATTACAGCAGTGATACTTTTAATTTGGGTGCCTAAAATTCTGTACACCAATTTGACTACCTGTCTATAGGTAGTGTGTCTGCTTTTACCTATGCTGTATAAGTTCTTCCTCTCAAAAACTTAGCTTAATTTATGACTACTGCATGCTCAAACAAAGAATAGACCCCATGCAGCACATCTGAATGCAGCTCAATTTGGAGGACAAAACAACAGGTTCCAATTCTCAGGAGATTAAAATTTGTTTTGTCCTTCAAATTGAGCTGTTTTGACGTAACATGAGAGTGGTCTATAAAACATGAGCATCAAGACTATAAACTTATGCCAAAAAAGCTTGATTTTTTAAGAGAATTTTTATTCTATAACTCCTATGTTTATATCTATTAATTTTGTTTTGTAAGTTTTTCTTTT
Source organism: Anthopleura sola (assembly GCA_023349425.1). Taxonomy (NCBI): domain Eukaryota; kingdom Metazoa; phylum Cnidaria; class Anthozoa; order Actiniaria; family Actiniidae; genus Anthopleura; species Anthopleura sola. Next base: position 3,636,322 of record JALHLI010000006.1, on the reverse strand, counting down.
TTCTTTTTTTTTTGTTCATCCAAATGATGGTTATCACGAGCATAGTAGAAATTTAAATTTCTATAGATGTACCAGCGACAAAGTTGAATGTTTAATTAATAATTTACTTCTAAGAAGAGCAACACTTTTGCATTAGTGACAGCTATAAAATAAACATGTAGTCGTGTATAATTAATTACATATTTCATTAACTTACCTGTAGACTTTTCGTGATCGCCAGCTTTCTTTCCCTTTTGAAATGCTCAACATCTTTAGGCAGAGGAATCGAACTATGAATGATAAAAAAATCAAGTTCAAAAATGATAAACTTTGAAAAGAAAAAACATACGCGCCTTGGAAACAATAAACTTGAAATATATACTGATTAGTTGTAAAAATACTCAGTTAATGAAGACAAAAAAGTCGTGAAGTTACAGTAATTCAAATAAATAATGAAAAAAGAAGTCATAACATTCGTTTTCAGGAGCCTTTTATTTTAAAAGAGAAGATATATATTGAGTTTTTCGTAACGTTTAACCCAGCTCTCTACGTGCAAATTGATGGATTAAAAGTGATAATGTACAGACCCTGAATAATTCTAAAGCGATTCGAACGAAATCAGACAGCGACAATATTCACAAATCTATAGCAATAAAAACCACTCAATGTTAGAAGTATCAAGCGTGTTTGAGTCACGAGTTTATATCATGCTTTTTTAACTATGTATTACCCTGGTTGTTATTATTTCCGATCGAATTATGGCACAGCAAGAAGCTTCGAAAATAATTATAAACGATTCGTCCTAGCAACAATAAAAGACACAATACAATACACTATCATCTGGCCGGAAAGATCTCTCTAAAAATAACTTAACTTTTTTACCAAGGTCGAAGAAACACTTAAAAAAAACATACTTACAGCTGAAATTAGGAAATTATTTTCTTTCGGAAATCAAAGAATATTTTTAGTGCGTAAACAAACTCACCCAGAAGCTTTCATGGGACCTGTGCTTAAAAAATTCCCGTCTTCAACTTCATTTTGAAGCTCCTTTAACTCCTTCTTCAGGTCTTCTTCTAACGTCTTTACCTTCTCTGAGGACGAAATTTCATATATTCCTTCCATGATGAGCTAGATCTTTATAGATTCGGCATCAGGGCTGATTATTTGGTTCCCAAAGAACCATTTGGAAGTGTTTTGGCAGCCATTTTGCTCACTTAGTTACCATTAGCGACCCTCGATCTTATGTACGCACTATTCCCTTCCCTACCCCACTAAGTACAAAAGTATTTAACCCAATAAAAAAAATAAAAACGATAAATATTGATTTAGAAATTACATCTTCTAGTTAAATAAGTAGTTAAAGATTTTCTAAAGCGTATTTTGGATTGAAGAAAGCAATACAGTTTTTTTTTATTGTGCTAAAAACTCTGGAACAATATTGACTCTCCCCTCCCTCCCTTGTTAGTAATTTAATACCGCGAAAATTCAAATCACCTTGGCAAGTTGAACGATGTGAAGGCGACTAAAAAGGGTAAGAAAAACCTTCATTTTACAGTTTTTTTACGTTCTATAGTATTTTAAATCATATACAAGGAAGCGTTGAGATGTTTTACGGTCTGAAAAGGAAAAAATAGTGTTTTATTCGATGGAATTTTTCAGTTTTAAACTCACTCTTTCTTGAAGTGAGTCAGCTTCAAGGACACGAGGGTTGAACGACGAATTTCTCTCATATTCAACTTACCTTAATTCAATATTTCTAAGCTACGTGATACAGCAAATAATAGTTTTTAAACGTTTATATATTTTAATTCTTATCATTCTACTATATATTTTTCCATTTATTTGTATATTTGTAGCTTTGCTCGTCTATTTGTTTGTCATTTTAGGGAGTTTTTACATAGGGATAACCTCTTAACTTCCTTTCTAGATGCCCTTTTTTTTAGTTATTTTTGTAGTGTTTCGTCTGCTTTATTCAGCTTTTATATTTTGTATATGTATCTACTTAGTTGCATCTGGAATAAATCTTTATCGTATTGTATTGTATTCTATTGTATTGTATTAGATGAAGTTTCACAAAATAAATGAAAAGCGCCAGAGAAGAGAGCCCGTATTTTATATAGAAACATTTAAAATCCGCAAAACTGCTATAAAGATATTTCATGGACTAGTCTAATATATAACTTGATATTATTTAAATATATGTTGATGTGGAACACAGAAATGTTTAAACTTTGAGCACGGGCGCCAGAGTCGCCTCCTCGTTTGGATTAAAACTAACGCTTTATTTTGTTTCCAACGGTCGAATAAATCTGCTTTGGTACGCCTGACCTTTAGCAGTGAATAAACATCTAGCTCCGATTTCAATCTCGTGATGTTGCGGTCACTCGGAATTAATCGGTAACGTACTTCATGAGGTCCCGAAGGAGAGAAGAGGAACTTCTAAAAATAAATAAATAAATATAAAAATAAATATTTTCCTTTTTTTTTCTAACCTATCCATTCTTCTTTTTTCTCATTTCCACGCATGTTTTATTTTAAGGGGACTGATATCAAGACGATAGTTCCGGCAAGATGTCAGCCAATGAGCCTAAGGATACTTCTGTCATTGATGTTGATAACTTTGATGGAGATGTTATCTTCGTTTCACCTCCTCGTAAGACATACTTCGATGGACTAATTCATTTATACCTCCCTACCTCTATCTATCCATCCATCCATCCATCCATCCATCCATCCATCCATCCATCCATCCATCCATCCATCCATCCATCCATCCATCCATCCATCCATCCATCCATCCATCCATCTGTTTCTTAATTCCCTTATCCATTCGTTCGTTCGTTCGTTTGTTTGTCCATTCGTTCATTCATTCGTTCATTCATTCATTCTTCTCAACAGAAGCAAAGTCTGTGTACACAGCTGAAAGACCAGTAATAGAAAGCATCGACGAGGACATCGCAGTAACGTTCTCACAGGCCGGTCTAAACCTACCACATGCAAGAGAACACTGTAAATTCCACGCGTTTACTTTTGAAGTTCGTAACGCACAGATGCCGCGTAGAGACTACTCGAACAATCGTTTGTTTTGCGAAAAGTGTTATTGCTTTGTCTGTGACCACCTGGCTTCCGAGGTAAGTATGTGTAATAATAGTACTAGTGCAAACGCCACGAACAACACATTTGCCGGTATACGATGCCGGGATCAGTGTAGATCTAACTGGGTATGTGAAAATATAAAACTTAAGTATAAGAGAAAAACCAGTACATCGTAAAGAATTTTTTAATCTTACGTTATTTCGGATCGGTAAGCCAGTACTTGCCTTCTTCAGTATATATAATAAGCTTTTGTGAAATGCGTAGCTTTTCGTCCACTGTATAATTCCAGTTGGAATTTAGAAGTTGATTTTTGCGGAGGGAGGAAAACCAGAGAAACCGGAGAAAGACCCTTGAAGCACAGGAGAGAACCAACAAACACTCTACTCACATACGACGCCGATTTCGGCGGGACTCGAACCCGAGTCGCATTGGTGAGAGGCGAGAACGTTACGCCACCCGTATTTCCCAAATGTTTATTATTTTAGGGTCAGAATAGACTTGATTGGATTCGTTATTTCATGAGTCTTGGCGCGCAACCTCGGGGCTCAGGTATGCCTAAAAACGAGATAAGAGAGATTTAGTAAAAATCAACATGTGAGTAAAAATCAACATATGAGTGAGCGTTGTGTGCATAAAATACTGAATGTAGTGGTAGTGTGTGTGAGTGAAAAGTGTCCCCTATTAGTGCGAAAGCGCTAGAACGACTAGACACTTAAATAAAGAGATTTTACTTAGTCATCTAAATACCCGGCATCGGCTCGGGCACAAGAGTCACCAACCCTACCCCCGGGTGCAAACCAGCTCAAATATGGAATTGGGATTTGCAGAGGGAACAAAACCGGAGAACCCGGAGAAAAACCCTCGAATCACGAGAGAGACTCAACAAATTCTACTCTCATGTGCATGCTGAGTCCAGAAATCAAACCAGAGACCCCCGAGTTGAGAGACGGTACCGCACGCTGCGCTACCTTTGAATTCCACACCACTCTTTATCCTCAAGCAGGAGCAACACACAGGGCCATCTACTAGTAAGTGTATATATGACGAAATGTGACCTGAACTTTAAACGATTTCTGCCAATCCTGCAGGGCTGGATCCAGGATTTTGTTCAGGGTGGATGTAGCGTTGTAGGGGCACCTGACCGCGAAAACTCCGAACCAAAACAGGTCGAACCTTGTGTCGCATGCATATCTTGCACGCTGCAAAGTAGTGGCACAAAGTCCAGGGAGGGGTGCAACCCTCAGAATAAGAGAGAAAACATTTTGGATTGGGTATCTTCAAAATAGAGACACAGAGTCGATCAAGGGGATGCGCACCCCCCTGGACTACACTGGAGACCCGACTGACCGTTTGTTCTTCTGATCCTATCCTAGTGCAATCTATGGACATGTGGGGACTTGCCACACTGTAATGCGTTCGCTAAAAACGCTACCTGGGAAAGACTGCGAGCACGTTCGAAGGAGGCGGTAACGGTATGTTCTTGAAATGACAAATGAAGCAGTACAACGGTATAAGGGAGTGCGCGCGTAAAAGAGTGAAGTGCGCTCCATCGATATCTTGGGATAGACGCTACTTTATCCCATGATCTTTATACATTAATATTAATCAAGAATCATTGGAAAAACTGAAGGAGTTGCAATCTTAGAAAAATATTGAAAGTATGTTGTCAAAAACGCGGACACTACATAAAGATAAACGATGAACAAATAACAGGTAGGGTGAAATTACTAAACCCGTGAAATAGATATTAGACTAATTAACAATTAGTCCTCGAGTCCGAATGGTCTAATTGTTTTAGTTAAAACCTACTAATCGGTCCAATAAAAGGATGCAAAAAGTTTTGGATTTTGCTTTAAATATATTTTTTTTGGTTTTCAAAACCGGCGCTTTTCGCTACTAGAGGTCTATCACTAATAGACCCCTAGTAGCTCAGCCAATCACAGGGCTCGATTGGTGATAGACCATTAGTAGGTTTTTTCTAATACACTTTAGTGAGACCCAAATTCCATTGTTTTCTTTTGTGTCTATTTGACTACACTTAAAAAACAAATTTTTATTTCACGGGTTAAGTGATTTCCCTCTAATTCTTCTAGGAAAAAAAGAGAGACACTGTATAATGTATTTTCACTCATCCTTCTCACCACCCATATACCCAATTAATTGTTCATTATTGTTTTGATTTGTTTTCAACAGTTTTCTCATTTTGAGACTCTTCGAGGGAAATACCCAACAGTATTTTCAATGTGTTTGTCCCATGCAGGTACTATACATTTCTAACTTTGCCCTGAATTTTTTCTTTCTCATTTCAAACCACGTGTCATTCCCTAGACTATCATTTCTTTGTTAAACGGTTGCGCACGAGAAGATTGATACGTACATGAAAAGCTGGGTTTTCATCAGCTGATAAAAGTCTTTGAATCTCATTATTTGCTCCAAATGTTGGTCAAACACTGACTACCATGTGCTGTCAGCCAGAAAGAATTCTATTGAAAACTTGTGATTCAGCAGATGAACATTCCGCACGACATGACGAAATGACGTGAAGTGAAACCCAGGTATATGGATAGAACTCAAACAAAGAATCTTATTCTTGTATTCTGAAATGGAAAAAAAACACAGTTGTCTATTAATCTACGAGTAGGAGCTGAACCAACAACTAATCGCGTATAGCATTGTTGATCAAAACCTGTGAGCCTGCTCTCTTTGTTTTGAAAATCATTAAATTAGTTTTTCAAACTCTGACCCAGTCCCTTGCTTGTTTTTTACTGGCTAATTTTTTTAACTTGTTGATTTCTGGGGTGAACAGCCCGCCCTCTCCACTCGGCTAAAGCAGAACCCGTGCTCCGCTTCTAGGTGCTGAGCCTAACATTCTAGTTATTGTTATGTTTTATTAGATGATCTTACAATAAAAACTGCTGAAGAACTAAGGAGATCCGAGGCAGAAGTCTTGCAGATATTCGAAAGCGCACCCTGCTACTGCACCTGCCTCTGTCATTATCAGAAGAACCTGGACTTGCCTTTCTTTTGCTTGCGATGTAAACGTTACCACCATCAGCAGTTACAGAATTGGATTTCGAATGAAGAAAGGTAATTATAAAGTTTTGTTCTGAGTCGACCATAGGATAAAGCCTTCCTAGTGCTAGAGAAAAACTACTTGAATCTTTCACTAAGAGGTCACGTTACCCAACCCACTTATACACGCATCAAGCATTCCGCGCTACTGCTCTAAGCGCATGCTCAGGGGATTAAAAAGTGGGATAATATTGTGTAAAACATGTTATATTTTGGTCGTATTTTTCTTGTCAAACACAATTTTCATTAAATATGCAAGATCACGTACCGTTAAGCGAATTTTGAGTCAAATATACCAAAAAATTGCATATTTTACAAAATATTATCCCACTTTTTAATCCCCTGTGCATGCGCTTAGAGCAGTAGCGTGGATTGCTTGATGCGTGTATAGACCCCTTTCACGTGACGTCATAGCAGCTCAATTTGGAGGACAAACAAAAGAATTTCAATCTCCTGAGAATTGAAACCTATTGTTTTGCCCTCCAAATTGGGCTGCATTCCGACGTGCTGCAAGGAGTCTATACAAGGGGGTTTCTTTGGGCTCATTTTGACACAGTTGGGAGTTCATTTTCACACAAAGGTGGACGGAAAGCCTTACAGGTCAGGGTGACCACGTGTCATTCTCTTGAGAATAAGATTCTTAATTTGTTTGAGTTGTATCCATATTCATGTATCTTCTCATGCGCAACCGTTAAACAATGAAATGATACTCTGGGGAATGACACGTGGTCTGAAATGGGACAACATTACACCCAAGCCGATGAGGTCTATTTCAAGGCAACCAATAGATCGAATTAGAATTAAGAAGTTGATTTTTGTGGAGGGAGGTAAACCGGGGAACCCGGAGAAAAAACCTTCGAAGTACAGGAGAGAACCAACAACCAACTCTTCTCACTTACGACACCGAGGTCACCTCATGTCTCGCTTCGATGCAATTGCAAAGGCACGGCTACCTTTCAAGATGCGCAAGGAACTGTGAAGAGGACTAGTGACCTTAACTTGAGCTGTCCTTAAACGTAACCTTAGATTTTACTTTTTTTTCTTTTCTTCTACTCACTTACAACACCGAGGTCACCTCATGTCTCGCTTCGATGCAATTGAAAAGGCACGGCTACCTTTCAAGATGCGCAAGGAACTGTGAAGAGGACTAGTGACCTTAACTTGAGCTGTCCTTAAACGTAACCTTAGATTTTACTTTTTTTTCCTTTTAGGGTGAATGATAAAATCTTATCAACCACGAAGACTGCTATCCACAACATTAATAAAAACTTGCATTTTTGTGACATGGATTCTGCTTGTGTTATTCTGGAAGGATTGACAAGAGCCTTTTTCACTCTTCGACTACCTTGGTATGAGTTCATTCAAGACAGTATGAAGTAAGAGAGCACATCTCCGTACCCTGTGATGAGAATTTGAAAATCTATTTTTAGCTCCGCGCGCAGCCGGACATATTTTTATCATGGGATTCCTGATTCAGTTAAGGCTGCGCGCGGAGCTAAAATAGTTTTTCAAATAATTTTCATGGGGATCGGACCTATGTATGGGAGATGTGCTATCTTACTTCATACTCTCATTGTTTACTACAGAACATACATTGGCGCGCATTGTGATATGCTAACGTTTATTGCACTTGTCAAGCCCCTAATGAACACGAAACTATCTGTAAATTCGAAATAGAAGACAGTATGGTACGGGAAGGATAAGAAACTGAAAATGTGGTGGTAGAGGAGAAGGAAGGGGCGTGGATTCGAGGGGTAGGGAGGGAATTGGCGCGCATTGTGATATGCTAACGTTTATTGCACTTGTCAAGCCCCTAATGAGCACGAAACTATCTGTAAATTCGAAATAGAAGACGGTATGGTAGGGGAAGGACAAGAAACTGAAAATGTGGTGGTAGAGGAGAAGGAAGGGGCGTGGATTCGAGGGGTAGGGAGGGAAGGGGTCTTTGAAGGTTAAGGAAAGCATAGAAAGGAAGAGGATGAGATGCGGGCGGGGTCGGGATCAATTCCAGGAGGAGGGAATGAAGGGAGAGGGGAAAGGTAGAGAAGTTGAAAAGGGAGGAGGACTAGTTGGGGACAGGGAGTGAAGAGAGCGGTGTAATCAAAGTACAAATTCCAGGGGCATATTACCTAAACTCAATGTTGGTCTGTCTTAGGCAAATGAACAGTTCTGAGACAGTTTACAATGCAATCACCTTTAGGTAGGTAATCTGAACAATAACAGTGACCTTAAATTACATTTGTTTACTGGATATAGGCTCTTTGTAGTTAATAATTACGTGACTATAACTAGAGAGCAAAAAAATCCTATTTCATTTGTTCAAAACAATTTCCATTATAATAGCCCACTCCCAAGATATGCTTTGCTTGTCACGCACAAAGTTTTCAATACAAGGCTCCGCGCTAAATTAAATTTATTCCTTTCTCCCGTACATCACGAATGACTGCCAGTTGATCTTAGAAAAAAATATTTGCCAATCAGAATCGAAAAAAAATTGCAAAACTGATGAGGCGTCACCCTCAGAAGACTCAGGAAACGGTTAATACTTTTTTTTATTTTCTCACTAAATGATGAATATTATACTAATCGTATACAAAATAGCAATAACCTCCTAAAAATCTTAGATTTATCTCGTACTGAAACTTTGTGCGTGTCAAGCGAAGCACATATTGGCAGGGAAATATTTTTTTTCATAATAGACCTCCTTATCTTGGGCGTAATAATTTCACGTTTCAGACCATGTGTCATTCGAAATTCTATTGAGAATAAGCGTCTTCATTTTATTTGTATCCATATTCGTGTGTCTTCGTGTGCGTAACAGTTAAACAGAGAAATGATACTCAAGGGATCGTCACTTGGTTTGAAATGAAAAAAAATTGCACCTAAGCTGAAAAGGTATATTGAAGAAGTTTGTTTTATCATTTTACTGTTATAGCTTGAAGAAAACCTGGGTGGACGTTATTGTGCGTCCAAGTCTAAGTATACCACTCTACCAGTGTGTTAGAGATGAGTTAAGCAGACTCTTGCTTGAAGTAAACAGGAGGCAAAGTTGTCCATTGAAGTACATAACAATTCTTCGAAGGTAAGTGCATTTTTTAAATTTTTGTTAGATGAAGTATAAGACGCGCAAAATAGACCACTTTCGAATTCGTAAAATACCGCTGTGTTCCTTGACTACAGACTCATTTACGCAGGGTTAGCCTCATTTCAGTGTCAAAACATTCACAAATACCAACGGTAAAGTACAGAATGCACGCAAAATCTAGACAAAATTACCAAAGATTACGCAGTCTCGTGGCTTAAGCCCCCATTATCTTTCATGCGCTCCTTACATGGTCTTCAAGGTTAATGTCTTCATCCGAACATAAAAATCTACAAAGTTTTTATAACAATTTTTTTTTCGTTAAGCATCTTATGTTTTATCAGAAATTCTTCTCTCTTTTCCAGCCTGATCAGCGTTAAACGTTGGCGAAACCCCAACCTCAAACAAGTTCTAGCAGGGAACAGCGTGTGGAATACTGAAGATGTCGATGTTGCCGCTGCAAGATTAGACTTTATGATTGGAATTAATTTGTATGAGTTCTTGTCAAAACAGATTTCGTATAACTGAAAAAAACCTGCAGTGCGGACGTGCTGAACCGTGACCGTAACATTTCCTTTTAGAGCATTTTAGAGCTAGATAAGTTGTCATTTCGCGCGCTTTGATTTGGTTCAAATGAGGTCGTTTATTGGGAAACATGGCAGTACTATGTGCTTTGGTTTTTCACAGTCATACGAAATCATCTAGACATTACTGAGTAAACAGGCATTTCAATTTGTACATTGCTCAAAATTAGTAGGAAATCATTGTTTTATCTATATACACGTGTTTCAAGAAAGGTTGTCGGGGTCAAAAAAGAAAGGTCATAGGTCATTCAAAGGTCAAAAGGAAATACTGACATGTATCTAAACACCAATAATCGAGGTTCACTAAAACAACACTGGATATATCACCACTAAACTCCGCGTTCTTGAGAAGAATAAGAAGAAGAAACACAAGTTATTCCAGCTATTGTTGGATCTTGCAGCGCCCTATCTTCTATCTCCTATCGTCTAATGCTTATGTAATTTAGTTCCGACAACCTATCTTGAAATAAGTTTCATCATGCAGGTCACGCTAACTGAAAATAATAAAGCAGTCCACAGATCAGTGCCAATCGTGGGCGCCATGTTGGATGACACAGCCCAACCAAAGCAATGAAATATTTTTTAAACTCCGCCATCATGGAGAACATAAAGATTAGGAACATCAAGACAATAAAATCAAAAATTTCTTTTTCAGGAGAAAAAATGCCATTAACTATCTTCAAGGAACAAGAGTGAAAATGCTCACAGACTGGCAAGTCCCTAAAGAACCTCTCTATGGTCTACCAATGAACGTGATCAACGCACAGCAGAACGACCAACGTATGGTTGAGATCCCGATCTTTAGACTAAAGTGGATCAAACTCAACGCCGAAAATGGCTCACTGGATAATGCGATTCGTGTTTCAGTTATACCTTATCATGAACCACTAAATACCTATCCTTCAGGTGAGAGCAATAATACAGGTTTCCCATGTACTATGTTCTTGGCTACAGTGTAAATTATCAGCGAATCCTGTCGTTCTTACTGCGCATGCACGATGAATCGCCAGAGACTCTGATAAACCCTTGCGCGCGACATGGCATGTTACGTGCGTGCTTAAATTTAATTTAATCGAAGGTTTTGTAACAAGGAGTTTACGCACTCTTAGAATGTTTTGGTCAATGATTGCGCAACATCTGTCCATCACATAGTTTGAATTTCTAGTGTTTTCCAGAGTATCTGGCAATAGACCTCATCGGCTTGGGTGTTATGTTGTCCCATTTCAGACCACGTGTCATTCCCCAGAGTATCATTTCATTGTTTAACGGTTGCGCATGAGAAGATACATGAATATGGATACAACTCAAACAAAGAATCTTATTCTCAAGAGAATTACACGTGGTATGAAATGGGAAAGCATTACCCCAAGCTGATGAGGTCTGTTAACCTTGAGTTAATTGGTAAAGGTTGTCCATTTCCTGGACGTTGACTTTGAATAGTCCACTTCCGAAATATGCTTCACTTGTCACACTCAAAGGTTTCAGTACGAGGCTCCGTGCTAAATTAAATGTATTCTTTTCTCCTGTCACGAATCACTGAGCATTTAGCACGGAGCCTCACATTCAAATCTTTGTGCGTGACAAGCGAAGTATATCTCGGAACTGGGCTATTGTTTTTCCTGGAAAATCTTATTCATTCCCTGGACATTGACTATGATTATCATCAGTTAATACCTTGTTTTTTTTGTGGATTGGTAGGCGCAGCCAGTAGCAGAGCACCATGTCCAGTCAATGATTTCACTCTTGATGATATCAAAGACATTTTATCAGTCCTTAGAAGCGTGTCATTTTTTAACTACACATCCAAAAATATACAATCCTGGCTGTTTCTAATGCATGCTTTGCAAGTCAATGCTTCTCTTCGATCAGAGGTAAGACAAATTACGTCATACGATATTTGTAGTCACGTGAGTCGCGATGAATCATGGGACAGAAAATAAAACATATATCAAAGGTTAGCCTGCGTCGCACCTTGACAAATATTTATTTGTCCGGATGTGACGCAGGCTACAAAGGCCCAATTATGAGTTTTCTCACGCGCGTTTTCTCAGTTTTTTATCCCCATGAGAAAAACAAGGTTTGCTTATTGTTGCACGGGCAACAAATCGTTCTGAAATACTAGATAGAAGCTGACTGGGAGAAATTTTGACTGGCAACATGGGTAACGCATGAGAAACCTCCAGGAGGCCAGAGCATTGGTGTCACTAGATAGTCTCGGTGTCCATTTGGTAGGCGGAAGAAGTAAGGAAGGAGAAGGGAGGGGCACGGTGGCTCATCCTAACCAGCCTTGGAAAACCAGCATTACTATACATCTCGTTTCGTTTTGAAGGAAAACATGGAATGGATTTTGGAGACGTTTTGCCCTGACAGTGTTATGACCAGATTACTGAATGTGAGTATCACTTTAGCAAATATTAATTTAACAAACTTAAATTTTACTGAAGGAAACTGGCTTCCACTCATCATAGGGGTTTTTGTTTGTCGAGCGATGTTAAAATGTACCATCACATGATATTGACCGTGCACAATGAACCAAAGCAAGTATGGCTGAACATACTAATTTCCGTACTATTTTCCTGTACGAACATGTTCAGAGTGTACAGTCTTCATTCTAATATTACAATGAACAAGAGGATACAGATTCAGTTCAGTTACCAGATGATAAATAGGAAAGCGTTAAAAAGGATGGTTTCCTTTTCAGTAAACAATTCAATCTCTATCAAATAGAATTTATTAACAAATATCTCCTATTTTAGAACATTTTAAAGAAAAAAATCGTCTATGTTCCCTTAGTTGCTATGAACAAACCCTGCACAGTCAACGTCATATAACAATTGAAAAGTCAAACAAAAACCTAGAACAATAGGTTTCCAAACCATTTCACTCCATTAACTATGCACTCATAGAGCAGATTTCGTATTACTTTGAAAATCTCACGATATGGACAATACAACAAAAGTATTGTCAACAGTTTCTGTATCATGAGCCACATACACCATATCTCTCTTCTAATTACAAAATCATCTTATCTAAGCTTTTGCGCTTGCTTATGATACACTTTATTAAGCGGGAAAATTCGTTTATCTGCTCACATTCAATAGTTTGGTTACTAATCACTAACAATACTAGCCTTCTTTACAGACGTTCTTAGGGTCGCCACGTCGTCACGCAATGCGTGACGACCCTAAGAGCGTCTGCGTAGGAGGCTATGACAATACTGGCTCCACAAAAAAGTGTTACTTCGTAACGTGAGTGAGTATATCAGAATGCCTCTTTATTTGTAAGGGCTCCAATGCGCTCGATATAAGGATGTGTGCCTATCAAACCCTTGAGGATCTAAAGAATCCAGAAAAAGTTGTTTACCGTGTTTATCTCAGCAAAGAAGCGAATAGCTATCTGGGACGGAGTGCGGAGGTACGTACAACATAATTTGTATGTTATTTCTTGCTATCAATCAGTTAAATGAATCTCATAAATTCATTACCAATCTTCAGTGAGGGGCAAACACTGCCTCCTCGCCCCATAGACCTTTTTTGAGATAGTGAACATGAAGCATTGTGGTCTAGCTTGGGTACAAACATCTTTTGTTCATAATGCCTTATATGGTGTTTTTTGTACCCAGGCAACACCACGAAGCATCCTTTTCATCTAATCCAGAAACACCCGATTCGCAAGCATCCCATGTACATTTCCATAGAAAACTTGCCATTCAGGACACGCGTGAATAACGTCTGCGCATGCTTTAAGTCCGTATGCAAATTAGTCAAAATCATCTTCATTCTGTTGTAAAGATATGCAAATTTGACTTCCGCACTAGTCTGAAAAATAGTCTTTACAAAATGCCAAAACTTAAAGTCAGTTCTTGAAAAATAAGGCTAGTTATTTCATATTGTCTTTACTAATCGGTATCTTGGGCCCGCAAAAGTTTACTCGCGAATTTTTTTGTATACTAGGAGAAAACGAACATTTATTTTCTCACTAAAACTCTTGTAAATTCTTGGAAAGCGTGCTGAAAGGCACACATAGGCAAACGTTTTTCTCTAGTGTCGCCATTCAGATGGTAAAAATTGCACACGAGACCGTAAATGACGTCTATTGATAGCAAATTATTAAAGTATATTTTATTTAAGAAATAAAACATTTTCTCCGTGCCTTCATAACCAGGCTATGAAGGCATCGGAGAAAATGTTTTATTTCTTTTAAAAAGTACTTAAAAAATGCTTGTTACGTCATTTCGGTGCCTTCATAGCGTGATGAAAACACAGCTCTAGACCAATGAGCGCGTACTATCTTAAGTATTTTTTAAATATTCTATGAAAGGTCTGAATCGCATGTCTTGTATCATTTGTACAGAGGTTTGTCCTAGAGGTTTTGATAGCATTTACCTGTACTTACTTCAAGGATAACTTCAGTGTTCTCAACAAACTGATAAGCATTCTCGATAAAAAGGTAAGGGGAAACATGAAATGGATGGATGGATGGAGGGAGGGAGGGAGGGGTGGAGGGAGGGAGGGAGGGATGAATGAATGGTTGGATGGAAGGACGGATGGAAGGATGAATGAAAGGATGGTTGGATGGATGAATAGATAAATGTATACATAAAAGAAAAGGTGGATAGATGGATAGAACAACCATTTTATTTCCTTGAGATCCTTTTCGCACGAGAACCTTTCTCAGCAGCAGCAAGGTAGATATGAACTAAAACAGTAACTTCTCTCAACTATAAAGTATGCGCAAGCGAAACTATCTTCTGGAATAGTGTCAATTTACATTTAAAGAACAGTAGCGCGCGCGTGACTTTGTACATCAGTATCATTATGACGTCATACTCAATGATACTAACAAGCAATCAATTAGTCGATCAACTCAAAGTCACCGTCAAGATTGGTTTCTCGTCTACATCATCACATTAAGTTGGATAGCAGCGTATTTCATTCTTGGTATATTTTATTAATTTGACTTGGTAAGTAAAATCATTTTTCTCGTTCGATAACGAATTTATTCAGAATAATTAGAGTTTTGAGGCATCCATACTCGCACCTAAAAGTGTTCAACCTGTTTTGTGTTTCAGAGTAGCATGTAACCACAGCCTTTATAATATGGCTCGTTTCAGAGGCTGGTTAGCTAGCTCTTGATACAAATTCAAGAACTGTGGTCAATGTTCTATTGCGTGTTTGACGCCGTTGTCGACGACGATGATGAAGGTAAAATACAAGATGATTTTTTTTCTCATGAACTCTAAATTTTGCCGCTAAAAATTCGAATTAAGAAATACGAAAAATATATTTTTGACTGCATTTTTTTTTTTTTTTGTGTCGTAACCAATCAACATTTGATGATACAGCCCCATATCAATTGCGTAAACACATTCTTTTGTGTTTTTTTGTTTTTTGTTTTTTTGTTTTTTGGTTGGTTTTTTTTTTTTTTTTTTTTTTTTGTATGGCTCTATCAGGATATGAAAATAATGCAATTGATGTCCATCAAATATAACTTTGATTTTTCACAGCATCACCAGAGATCATGAACAATCCATCCAGAAGTGTTCCCATGGAAACCGAAGACGAACATGTCACCATGGATGCAAGCAGAAGTAATAATAGCAATACAGCATTATATCATCGACGTCAGGGCCACGAATCACGTGACTCTAACCGCGCAACCAATCAGCCAACTTTAAGACCTGGCAGATCGGAAGAATTAAATGGGATTGAAGATGGTAGAACGGGAAGCAGAGCTACTGGGATAAGAAGGTGGTTTTCTTGGTTCAACACTAGTAACAAGAAAAGCAAGACTGGGGATGAAATCCCGTCACACGAAGTGCAAGGCGAGGCAAGTAGTTCTAGACAAAGAGCATCAAGTTCATCTGATCAAGAAATCTTCCACACACCGTCCTCTTTCAGAAGTGTTCGAAGAGGATTACAAGCTTCCAGAGATGAACAAAACTATGATGCGCAGTATCCCTGGTACCTTGATACAGCAACAATGACGCATGAAAATACTATGGGAGTCCAAGAAGAGTCTCGTCCTATTCTATCTGATCATTTGATCAGCCAGGGTTGTAGTACTAGTTTTGTAGATCAAAGAAGCTACGATACTGGCCATGAAAGAACTTTATCAGGGTCATTTAATGTACCATGTGTGCTAGAGAAGCAAAATACGGAGGAAAGTTACTATGAAGTGCGCAGCAGCAATCGAAATGTAGTACAAGATGCCATGGAAGTTTACGAAGACGCACCGTCATTTTTAGTAAGTTATTTCCTCCATATTATATTAATGGCAATCAAATCAGCTTGTTGGCTGAATAGCAAGAATACAGTCGCAATAGAAAACGCGTGCTCGTGTTGTGTGGTGCAGTTATATAGTACACGGGGATTGGCAAAACACGAGAGATGTGTTAGAAGTAGCGCGACGCATGACATATTTTGAATACGAATAACATTGCGTGCTCGTGTTGTGTGGTGCAGTTATCATAGTACACGGGGCAAAACACGAGAGATGTGTTAGAAGTAGCGCGACGCATGACATATTTTTTAATACGAATGACAAATTGCGTGCTCGTGCTGTGTGCTTTGATGATGCACGCGCTAACAACCAATCAGAAATGCGAGTTTTAAGACGGTTTTTCTATAAAATCATAAATATATAAATTCTTAGTAAGGATATTTAACCTGTAATTAGACTGTGAACAACACTAGGCACATAGAAATATATACTCTGATAGCAAATAATAATGATAATATTTTTCAATGTATTTACAGAACTCGTCCTCCAGTAATATCAGTCCTTTCATCTCAGCAAGCAAAACTTCCATCTCCAAAGCGAACGATATTTCCACACCTTCTTCTATAAATGCAGACTTTTCTTGCAGTACTGTGACACCAGAAGATACGATAGACAATGATGATAATGAATGTCGTAGAGAAGAAGTGCCCGGTGGAACGATCCCTGATATATATGCTTTGATAGTAAGAACCTTGAATCTTAGCATGACAATACCAACTAACAATGAAGCGAAGACTTGCTTACAGCCCCCTTCAAGAAAGTATTCTGAAGATATGAATACCGAAGACGCGTTCACAAGTCGAGTTCCTGAACACTCTACCCCAACCTTACACAGAATCCACACAGAGTGGCCTCAAGATCACGTTAATATCGAAGTACTCATTGGTCTAAAAGAACCAAAAAACTCATTCGAGGCTTTGGCTGTTCAGGAGTTTATGGCAAAGGAAAATCTTGCCTCAATCGACGTTGACGCCATGTCAGTATACCAGCACAGTTCTTTTTCTAAAGTAACTGTGAACGATCGGGTGGATTCTGGTGTTGGGTCACGAGGTGGATTCAAGTCGCCAAAATAAATGGAGATCTGCCCTCATCTGCTTATCTTAACCTTGCTTTGATCGTGTTTTATAATAAACTGCAGAATAACAAGAAATAACTGATATATGATTCTTATGATGATTCTTGTAAGAATTTTGTTTTTGAAAAATGTATCGTACAATACAAAAATAAACAAACATTTGGAAGTTTTAGGAAATTACCTACTTCAGCCGGCATATGATACATGTTGTGAGGATTTTTGTAAAGATAAAAAGGATCCAGAAATGCATTGTATGAAAATAAACAAATTTTTGAGCAAGGAAAAATTTATTCTAGTTTTTTTACATATTATGTACCGGCAATATTCTTCTTATTCGCAATACTCCACATGCCCATGCGTGCTAAATATACTCGTTTGCCCCACCTTAATTTATTCTACTGCGGAAATTACTAAGCTATTCGTCTATTTGGTAGCTGTCACTTTTCTCATATTATGAGGAGTGTATGTACCTTCACAAGCTTGACAACTGTAGCACTTTTAAGTAAAATAAAATATCCAGTGGCTGACAAACCTATGGCTCTCATTCCATGGTCGAATTGGAATTTTTGCGGAGGGAAGAAAACAGGAGAGCCCGTCCCGCACATCACCCGCAGTTCCCAAAGATAATTATGTATATAATAAATCTCTTTATTCAAGTGTCTAGTCTTTCTAGCGCTTTAATTTCGCACTAATTGGGGACACTTTTCACTCACACACACTCATACACACAACGCTCACTCAACTCTCATGTTATGATGAGAATGTTGATAATGAAGATGATTATGATGATTATGTTGTTAATGATTATTGTTGATAAAGTTGATGATATGAATATGATGCAGGAAAATGTTGATGATGAATGATTCACTACTTTCCAAACCTCGGTTTACTGGTCACAGACAAAGCATTGAGTCGAGGCTAAGAGGTAGTAGGTTGTAGCCTCGACTGAATGCTTCGTGTTTGACCAGTGAACAGGTGTATGAAATGCATATCAAATGAATATCATATCATCAGATGGTTCAAGTTTCAACTGACAAATATTTTCTTCTTGGCTTCAGCGCAAATTATGGGCCTGTGAAAGTGTCTTCAAATCTCCAAAACTAGCAGACGTCACTGGATGGGATTATCCAATAGAAATGTTCATGTCTAAAGGAAGCATTTTACCTGGAGGCAGCAATTGTATCCCTAAGACGTTCTTTGAGAGGTAAGCAAGTTTTTCCTCATCTATCATTTCCTTTGGGATACCCTTTGGCTCTTATCTTTGACCGCCAGTTGGCTACATTCCCTGGGCACCGGCCTGTTGTGGACCAACACTCAGGGTCTTAAAATATCTAAGTAAAAGTTGCTACCTTTGCTCTGACCAGTTATGTGTGCAATAAAGTAAGAGTGCGCATCTCTCAAACATAGGTCTATCCCCATGAACATTATTTGAAAATATATTCTTAGCTCCGCGCGCAGCTATTTTTATCCGCGCGCAGTCTGAACTGGGTAAGAAATCGCATGATAAAATATTCCAGGCTGCGCGCAGAGCTAAAAAATAGATTTTCAAGTAATTATGATAGGGGACTCTCTTACTTCATACTCTCTTGCTATGACGTAATTAAAAAAGGAATCTACTTTTATGGACATTCATGATCATGTAGATGATACTGTTTATAAACTTTTAATCACAAAAAAGTAGAAGGATAATGAGAAGGATTATATTACATTTCTCATTATCCTTCTATATGTCATATGTATGTCTATATATGTCTATATTTGCCTAAAAAAAGGATCTTGTCAAAAATGCGCGTACCGTGCCCTTCTTATTGAGCGCTTTCTTTCTCTTTTTCAGCTGGTTCAAGAACATTCAGCCCAGCACTGCTTCAACTCTCAAAGCTGTTAATCTCCTACAGATGTTAATCAATGAACAATCTTCAAAGGAAGCCGGTAAGGTTGACATTCAATAAAACGAAAGTGGTGTTGTATGGATTGATTTTGAAGTTTGCCGACAAAAAGAAATATTAATAACGAAAAAAGTTATAACGCATAATATGTTAATATTTACATTAAGGCTGGTCCTCACTAAGCATGAGAATAACGGCACGATTTGATCCTTGTGCTCGTGCTCGTGCTCGTGCTCGTGCTCGTGCTCGTGCTCGTGCTCGTGCTCGTGCTCGTGCTCGTGCTCGTGCTCGTGCTCGTGCTCGTGCTCGTGCTCGTGCTCGTGCTCGTGCTCGTGCTCGTGCTCGTGCTCTAGTGAGGACCAGCCTTTAATTTAAAATAAAGTTGGGAGCATATTGCGAGGCCCTTAGAAAGATCATGCTCAACGCGCTGCCGCTAATTAATTCATGGTTCCGACTCCCCTTAATTACCGTTGTTATGTCCCACAAACTCACGACAAATTAGCTAGAATATCTCAGAATTTAAAACTCTGATCGCGGAAAATTGATTATAAATTGCTTAAATTGGTTACTGTCCAGTGAAAATTAAATAGGATTGCCTCATAATTCTTGTAGTACTCTTTAAAACAGATTTTAATTTGATTTTCTGGATCCTGATTGGCTGTATATGGGATAAATCAATTTATAGATATATATATATAGATAGATAAATAGATAAAGTCTTAAGGGTATTACTCTATTTGCATCTGGTGATCAGCAGCATTGTTTTGACCCATTAGCCTCGTATAAATGACGTCAAGTGTCTTCGTCTGAATTATTTCTCCTCCTTTGTGCGTTTATCTTCAGGTCAGGAGTTTCCAATTTCATTGGTTAGTCTATTCTTAGATCGTGTTGAAGTGAAACATGGGGCTGTCGGTGCACTGGAGACTTTGATCATTAAGGTGATAGATGTTTCTTTATTTTCTTTCAATCATCCATCCATCTATCCATCCATCCATCTTTCCATATGTCCATCCACCCATCCATCCATCCACCAACCCATCCATAATAATAATAATAATAATAATAATAATAATAATAATAATATTCTGCATTTATATAGCGCCATATATATGTACTCTATGGCGCTTCACAGTCTACTACATGCCAAAAATATAAGGTTTCCATCCATCCACCCATATTCATCCATCCACCCATATCCATCCATCCAACCAGCCAACCATTCGTCCACCCGTCCATTAATTAGCTATCTTTCTGGCTTGTTCGAACATTGTCTTTCTCCTTTCCTTCGATCCATTATTTTTAATTGTTAAAAACTATTACCTATTGAATTGATTGTTTAATATATTATCTAAATCCCATGCAGTTCATCCCTTTAATAAAAGACCCTCTCGTAGCACAAGTACTCAAAAAAAAGATCCAACGTCTCTATGAGGATGCTACACTAACCAGCGAACCGGAACCGGAAACCAAAACAAAGACGAAAGGGACTAGGTCTAAACCACGTGACACTAGAAGCGATGATCACTTGATGGAGTGGACGTGGACGTTATTGGATGAAATTAACGAGGCCATGAACGGCAATCAAGAATCTGACGTCACTAATGACGTAAGAATGAGTGATTTGGAAGTAGCCATTGCATGCTCAATGAATGTCGGAAAAGAATGTGAAGTTGAAATAGAAGGACAAGGTTGTGAAGAAAGCAGAGAAAACCTCAGGAATGACAGTGGAAATGGAATCGAATCTGAAACTGAAAATATGGGAAATGCCAAGGAAAAAAGTGGAAATGACGAGAGTCAAAAGAATGTGAATGAAGAAGAAACTGAAGTGGAAATTCAAGATAACAACAAAGGTGAAAATGTACAAAGTCATGAAAAAGAAGACATTGAAATTGAAGAAGAAGGAAAGAGGTAATGTAGTAACAGCGCTTGTCATATTTCTACCACCTACCGACTCCAGACGTTTGGCGTTTTGACTTCCGTCAATTAAACTTAGAACGGGCAGAGTTTATTCCGATCGAGCGTTAAGGAAATTCCCGTTATCGACTTATTTTGACAGCTATTTTAAATGGGAATAGTAAATTTGATTGACAATGTTGTGAATTCCGGTCCGCGCTTTGAAGTTTCATAGTCATGCGAGATCGCATCTCGAAGCCGTCGTAAACGCGCCTATAGTTTGTTATACAACTTTTTAAAAGTACGTTTTTTGACATAGTTTCTTTTTTATTTCCTTCCATCAGTCCTGAAGAAGACACTGATCAAGAAGATACTGAAGATATATTTTCAGCGTTAGTTCACAAGGGAGATTTTGCCGAACTAGAAAATGTTCTGAATTCTTCAGTTTCCTGGGAAAAGCGTCAGAAAGACTTTCTTTCCAAGGTAAAAATACAGCTAATAACAAATTGATTTATTATTTATTTATTGTTATTTAAGAATACACTCCTTACAGTACGCGTCGAAATCCAGCTTAATTTTAGAGAGCAAAACAAAACAATTTCAAACTCCTGAGAATTGGAACCTATTGTTTTGCCCTCCAAATTGAGCTGCATTGCGACGTGCTGCAAGGGGTCTATTATAGATTTAAAAAATCCGATTCCGGCTTCGACACCGAGTCCATCGCAAGTGAACAACAGACTTTTAAAGTTATAAGCCCTATGATTTCTTTTTTACCCTGCCTTGCTATATGTTATAGATTTTAATTATCATTATTACAATTACCTGTTGACCATAAAATCCAGCATCACTTACTACTAAGTACGCACGAACTCGTACTAAGTACATTACTTCGATAGCCTCACGGAAGTAAATAAATTCCCAAATGGAATTCACCTAGGGTGGCTTAATGTTCATTTCCACTTCTGTGTTTTAAGGTATCAGGATACGTTTGAGGCCTTCGAGATTACTTTACGCGCGAGCCAAATTTCTCGCTGTCTTTTCAATAATATTATATAAAAGTATACATTTTCTGAAAGCTAAATAAACGTAGTTTTTAAAAATCAATATGGAATTTTCTGTTTTAAGACGCTTAAAAAGTTTTATGGCTTTCTCCGCAGTTTTTGAGTGACCAAAATATAGTTTTAAAAACATTCTAGCTCTTTCGGATTACATTGGATCGAACTGAAACTGTGGATTATGATAAATAACAATACGATCTAAAAAACGGTGTCTCAGATTTTTGAAATATTTTTTCATTCAAAAGATATTGTCTATTTTGCAATCATAACCACCGAAATTTCAAACTTCCGGATTTAACGCGTCATTGCGGACGATCTAAAAAAGATATCAAAAATCTGAGACACCGTTTTGAAGTTCATTATCCACAGAGTATGCTCATGTAATTTTGATCGACATAGCGGAAATTCTGACCCTGCGGGAAGTCGTCGAATGAAGTGAGGTAGAATGTCACTTTGAACCCAATAACTTCTTTTTTGTCCCAAAACAGACAATTATAAATAGATATTCGAAAACTACATTTATTTAGCTTTCAGAAAATGTATACTTTTATGACAAAATATTGTAAAGCCTGTGCGAAATTTGAGGTAGCGCGTATAGGGGTCCTAATCATATCCTGATACCTTAAGCCACTTTGATATTCTAATCCATTTCTTAATAACATGACTAAGGGCATGAGATATCGAGTTGAACTAGGCATGATTGTGTTAAAAACAATTCTACGATTTTAATATTTGACTATGTGTCTTCTGCGAAATGATTTATTTCTTAAACAAAGCTTTCGGCCATCTTGGCCATCATCAGGGTTGTATGATGGCCAAGATGGCCGAAAGCTTGGTTTAAGAAATAAATCATTTCACAGAAAACACATAGTCAAATATTATTAACTTCATGCCTGCGTGCAAACAAATATTGGATATAATTCTACGATTGATTATGGTGCGTTGATTTGCATGGATATCGTTGATGTGCTTTAATTATGGATCGAACTTAATATACCTCTTTACCTTTAGGCGAATTGTTTTTCCATTTCAGAACACGCGCCATTCCCTTGAGTATTATTACCTTGATTTATGGTTGCGCACGAGAAGCAAATGAATATGGATATACAACTCAAACAAATAATCTTATTCTCAAGAGACGGTATAACACGTGGTCTGAAATGGGAAAACATTACGCCTCCAAACTAAAAGGGTCTGTTTCCATATCGCGCTTATCAAAGTAGCTTAACCATGCATTTCCCTTCGTGGAACGAGTAGATTACCTTTAATTCCACACTATTGAAAATACAGCCAATCAGAATGCAGACTGAAGTATTTTAAAGGGGTACTTGGATGAAAACGCCCCATATTTTGAAAGTCCGAATAGTTCAAGTATTTAAGAATAATATGACTCAATCATGATTATGAAAACCAGATTGGCAAAAATTTTAAGCCTGGGAGCCACTCGCAGTTGAGAAATTTTGGACTAAAAACTAAAAGAACCAAAAGGGTTGAGTAAATGACGTCATTTACTCACAGTATGGATAAAAAGTTAAATTTTACACCGTAAAAAATAAGAAAGATCACTTACTGACGTTTCGGACGCTAGTCCTTCGTCCTTCATTTACTCACAATTTAGATGCTGAAAAAAATATATAATTTTTATCCGCAAATTTTGATTGTGAAGAATATATGTTGTTTGGCTACTATTGGGGCCAAATAGATAAGTTTAACCAAGTTTCAAGGCATTTCCAATTTCATCGATTTTCATCCAAGTGACGTGCCCCTTTAAATACCAAAAACCATAACCATGATTTTCTTCCCTGACAGATTACTTCAATGTTACCAGGTTTAACCCCACGAATGCAGAAATTGTTCCTTCGGTCCTGTTCAGCCTGGTTTGTCACAATTTTGTACGACCATGTGTTCAAGCACTGGCAATATATAAAGGTACGTCTTTGTTTTGTATTGTTTGTTCAATTGTTTGGTAGGTTGTTGGGTGATTAGGTGGTTTGGTTAATGGTTGGGGTGGTGGATGGGTGGGTTGGGTTAGCCATGGGCGGTGGGTGGGTTGGGTTAGCCATGAACGGTGGGTTGGTTGCTTGGTTGGTTCAGGTTGGTTGCTTGGTTGGTTGGTAGTTGGTTGCAATTGGTTGGTTGGTGACTTTATCTCTTGCCACAATCAAGAGGCCTTTATTTGGATACTCTGGCTTTCCTCACTCCGTATAAATAAACATATTAATTGGACTGTATTCCCGAGAGGGGGTGTGGGGTGTGTGTTGGGGGGGGGGGGGAGGGTAGGGGAGGAAGAAGCGTGGGTTTTACTTTTTCAAAATATCATTTCCTGTTCTCTTTTTAGTTTCCAGATGCTTTACTAACATGTCTTAGCACCATAAACCAGTCTCATCCAGCAATATTTCGGTTGGTGCTCTTCAAGACAATGAATAAGGCTGAGGAGGTAAGGACTGACCTACGGACAGCTCAGCGAATGATCTTGGATGAAAACAAATTTCACATCATAACATTTTGTGGAATCGAATAGGACATCAGTAGCAATTTTGAGTCCTGAAATCAAACAATTTGAAATAAATGTCATTTAATATTTCTGATCTTATGAGGTTGAGTATGACGTCAGTAGCAATTAGAGCTCCTAAAATTAGTATGACGTCACTATTTTAATTAAATTCAAACATGACGTCAGTAGGGATATTTTTAGTTTTTTTCATTTGATTGATTGATTGATGTATTGTGATTGGTTTTCCATGCACAGACTATGACAAACTGTAGAATGGTCAAAGAAAGAAGATCACAAATCATACTGTGGATGGTTGATCTCAAGGTAAAGAATTTCAGTTTTCTATGGTTATGACAGCAGATTGCGTTTACCTTTCCGAGGGTGAGGGAAAAACTGGATCGAGTTGGCATTGCAGTGCATTGTGGGGCTGTTTGAGGGCACGTAATAGACACCATCTTGGAAATATGGTTCTCAAAAGAGTCCCATAATGCACTGCAATGCCAACTCGACCCAGTATTTTCTTCAATCTCAAAATGGCTAATATATCTGATCCATGTTTTATTTTATGTGTAGCATTACGGGGTTTTCCTTTGGGCCATGTGTAGCATTACGGGGTTTTCCTTTGGGCCATGCATGTGTATTCATTGTAGCCATTACAATGTTACATCATGTTGGTGCGGGGACAATTTTTGATACTTACCAATTTTTATTATTCGATTCTAAAATCCTGTATTTAGAAACTCTGTGCTCGTCTTGACACCACCGATCTTTGGAACAAAGAATTTGCTAGGCTTCTCAGCGGACCAGTGAAGAAGAAAAAGACTATATTTAGGTAAAGTTCATGACGTATTTTGCGCATGCGCGATGGTAAATACCGAGAGCGGGTCTTTTTTCTCTTTTTATATTTCCTACTCCAGCATTGAGAGGGGGGGACCCCTTAGGTATTAGTAGATAATGATATCCATTTTACTAGATTTGCAAAATTAAAGAAAGGTAAACACACAGAATTTAAGGTGGCTCCTAGTTTTCATTTTCTTTTTCTTTTTGCACATCTCAGTACACTTGTTCAGTACCGGTTTCCCTTTCTATGTTCTTATTCTTTCTTTTCCATGCATGTTAAATCGTGTTTGAAAAGAACAGGAGAATAAGACCTCAATTTTGATTTTTGCCCAAAGTATACTTGATTTTTTTTTTCAGTGACCTTATCTCATGCGAGGAGCTGACCCGAGAAAACTCCATGGAAGAATCAACAGTCATAAGTGATTAATCTATTAATATTCTATTAATTAATTGGTAATGCATTCATGTTACGATTTATGTGATTTGTTAACCACTGCATGAGACATTCCACGGCCAAGTGGTGAAAAACTCTTGAAGGCAAAAAAGAGCGAGATTGCGCAACATCAAATTGGTTTACTGGAAAGTACGTTTTTATTTGGGGGGAGGGGAGGGTGAGGAGGTGATCTTCAGGTTGAGTTGAATACTAAGTTGACCATCAAAGGGAGGGGAGGGTCGTCATTTCTTTGAAAGGTAAGTCATAGATTTTTATGGAGGGTCATGAAATCATCTACCGCAAAAGGGGGAGGGATAGTTAGTCATGCTTACTAAAAAAAATGGTAATTAACAATCCCCACCTCACCCCCTCCCCCACAAATACAATAAAAACGTACTTGATGCATCAGGTAAGTATACCAATCACAACCAGAAGTTAGTTATGAGTTACGTCTGGTATAATCACGTGACTCGTTAGTGCAGATCACGTGTTCTCCATGATACCCAATCACAGCTCACGCAGATACATCACATTACTTTCAGTTCGTTTTCGTTTTCAATCGTAAATTCGAGGTTGAACGCTTTTGAAGTATCTTCAAAAATTAAGGTTACTCGTCCCTAAATATTTATAGTTCGAAATTATTTTAGATTCGGTACAGCAGTTGTATGTAACGTAAAATAAAGCATTCTAACATGCTGTAGAAAACTGGTCGGCGCCATTGAGGACTGTGTAAAAGATTATGCATTGAGAGCCGTACGTTAGTGATCGTTTACTGCTACCAGCCTAAGAGGTTGGAGGTATGTTAGTATCGCTTAGTATGGCACATATTGAAAAATATTTAAATTAATTGCAGTTTTCAAATATGCAGACAATTTATCTGTTACAGTATGTTTAGTTTAAAGAAGGGTCATGTTGCTGTAAGCATTTCATAAAATAGTAGATATTTCTATATTTTCCAAAACGTTATTTGCCTTGATATTCTAGTATGTGGATAAATTACAATATGTGATAATACTATATATTTATGTATATCTTTCAAGAAAAGAATAGACAAGGAACGTACGAACATCCCAAACATTTGATAAATTTAATCATTAGACTTTTCATAGCGCTTTTTTTCTAAGACTATCGTACCACCGGGCAAAGCATTCTGGGTATTATGACGCCACCATGCAAAAGATATATATTCCAGTGATACTGGCAATACCTCTTATAACATACGTGACGGTGTTATTGAACTACAAAAGACTCGCAAAGCACCCAAACACCGTAAGTGTCATCACTACTAGTTACGTCATTGTTTACATCATCATGACGTCATCTTTTGTTACGATCTGCTGACAAAATTTACAATCGAGTTCTCAAGCTATAAAAGGATTTCTATTTTATCATGACGTCATTATTAGCACCATTATGACGTCATCTTTCAACTTGTTAGGTTCTGCTGCTATAATTTTCTAACGATTTTGCAAACTAATAAGGACTGGGATATTATCATGATGATGTCATCACTTACATCATCATGACGTCATCCTTCAAACAATTCTGCTGAGAATTTGCTAACGAGTTTACAAACTTTAAGGATTGCAATGTCATCATGACGTCATTATTAACACCATAATGACGTCATCTTTTACAAACTCTAAGGACTGTGATGTCACCTGCTATACTTCTGTGTTAGAATATCGTCTTGACTTCGAAACAAGTTTTCTTGCGGCAGCCTTGAATCCCGGCAGCCTCGGCCAATAAATGATCGGGTTCATGAACGAGTTTCCATATTGAAGCAGTTTCAACGCTACGACCACCGTTATCGGTGGTCTGCTAGTAGGGTTTAAAGCCATGTAGAATACTAAAGCTTGAAATGGAAGAAAGCTAGCGAGGAATGTTGCAGTCACTATAAAGAGAGTTTTACTAAGCGCGTTCTCTTGTCTCGCTCGTCGGCTCTTTAGATTTCGGTGATTAAACTTGATCCCTAGAAGGACGTGAGAGATTACAAGAGTAGCCGTCGGAATAAATAGAAGAAAAATAAAAGTTAAGTATAGATAAACTTTTCTTGTGATCACACCTTTTGAAGCTAAAAAACCCAGCGCCGAGATAAGAATGGGAAGAAGCCAACAGAATGTCATGGCGTAGTAGTAATAGCTTCTTTTAGCCGAGCGATGGTAATAAGGTATTAAAACTATACACAGTCGCTCCATGGAAATCAGTGCTAATGTCCATATTGAGCATGCGCCGAAAACCATATCCAAGGCCTGGAACACCATTAGAAGGTTCTTGGTCCCGTAAAATAATGACTTGTCAGCGATGTATATCATATACATAGGCACCGGCAGTAGACCCACTAGGAGATCCGTGATTGTAAGGTTGATAAGGAAGTACGTGGTTTTCTTTCTCAATCCGTACGTCCTGGTTAAGACAGTTAGTGTCAATGCGTTCAGTGTAACTATGGTAAGCGCTTCAGCACCAAATGCAAAGACCCACGCCATCGGGGTTGCTAGGCGACCGAATCCTCTAGTGACGTTAGCTGTATTATTCATGGGTAATCGTTACCGGTGTTATCAGTAACCTGCCAGGGAAAAAAATTATATCAAATACAGGTACTTAGAATAAACGAGGGTTTTTCCTTTATTTTTCTCGTAAAAAAATCAAATCCATAAATATATAAAGATTCTTAGATATTAATTTCATTATAAAACATTGAATGCGATAATTAGGATTTATAAAATTGCGCAGTCTAAACTTGGAATATATAGAAAAGTAAGTCAAATCTATATGATTGCCTTTGAGGCCAGCGCCTAAGAAAATGCCGAGAACTACCATATATGACATCAGCTCTTTTGCTTAGCGCCAGGAGACGACATGTGTTAAGTTTGGTCAACATACTTCTACTAGTTTAAAGGAAAACAGCACTCGACCTCAAAGGCAATTCACCACTTTCCATACATCGGTTCACTGGTCAAACACAAAGCATTCAGTCGAGGCTACAAGGTTCAAATTTGCTATCGGAAAATGTTGAAATACATTCGTCGCGGCAAAAGTTCGACGCATTAGACAATATTTAGACGTTGGCTCAGATCATCATCAAATGAAAAAAATAGTAATTAGAATTAACATGAATATATGAAAAAAATAAACAGAAATTCTCAATATTTTTTGAACATTTTTTAAATTCAAAAAATATATTTTAAAAAAATCGGAATACTTTTTGTCTCAGTGTTTTGTAATGAAATCAATAAAACCAAATTATTGCGACAGACATTACTTTGTATACCTTGGAAATTGCATTTTTCAGTTTTCAAATATTTTCTATTTGCTTTTAATAATTTTGTCATTTTTACGTATTTGTTCTTAATTTGATTGATTTGATTCATCTTTTTGATATGTCAATTCATGTTTAAAACAAAAAACCTCACAGCAACTGATCATTCTCAAAATAAATGACTAAAATAAGGCAGTTTTCAAAAGATAAAAATCCGCTCCCAACACTCAGATGGCTTTCCATCGTTTATCAGCCAGGCATTCCAAGGTTGAGGGAAAACTGAAAACTGGGTCGAGTTTGCTTTGCAGCACATCGTGGGATCGTTTTAGGGGACGAAATACTAGACGCCATCTTGGAAATATGTCGCCTAAAATAGCCAAGTGTCAACTCGACCCAGTTTTTTCCCCAACCTTGGAATGACTATTATTATACATTTTACTCATCTCGCTTCTGATTGGCCAAGAGCCCTCAGCCAATACCTGATATCGTGTGAACTCGACATGATAAATGTATTATCTGTTGGTTTTACCATGTTGAGTTCAAAGGTCACAATTATGAAAATGGAAATACGTTTGCTATTTTTTCGAAAGCAGAATTAAATTTTTATTTCTTAGTTTACAAAATGTATAATAAAACAATTATTGAATTCGGTTTTCGCATGATATCGTAAATATCAAGACCTCGGCTGTTTTATCCGCATCAGCCTACGGCTTCGGCAGCCGGATAACACGGCCTTGTTCTTGATAATTTACGATATCATGCTCAACCTCATCCAATAATTGTTTAATATTCATAGTCTGTCAAATTTTATCTTACGAATCGTATACCTAGCTCGACCATTCCTCCAAAAGACTATGGGCGTGATATTTCCTATTTCAAAGCATTTGTCATTCCTTTGAGTATTTTTTGTTTTGTTTTGTTTATCAGTAACGCTCATAAAGATACATTAATATGGAGTTAGTTAAGCCCACAATACTTTCTACTGTTCGTAAATAGTATTATCCTAATCTAGTACTTTTTTACTCTGAATAATTCAAAAAGTACTGCAGATGATAACGTTGACGATACACTAACAACACGGAGATAAAAATCCAAAAATAAATTCGATTATAGCAACTTGAATCGGTGTTTCAGAACAATCTGAGTTTATCGACCGATGTTCTCATCATTATGATCAGCAGTGTTAAAAACTGAAATAAGCTTTGATATTTAGCTGATAATATTAATAATTAGTATAACTTTAGACTTGAATATCAGACGGTTTCGCGCGCTGTGATTGATCGAGCGACCAGTGATTGTGAGATGATATTCACTTCGCCTTCGGCGGATAATTGTTAAATGATATTATGATACATTTTACTCGCTATCTCGCTTCCGATTGGTCGAGAGCCCTAAGCCAATCCCTGATATCGTGTAAACTCGAGGACACAATTGAAATGAGAAACATTTGCTATTTTTTGAAAGCAGAATTCTTTATTTTTAGTTTACCAAATGTATAATAAAACAATTATTGAATTCGGTTTTCGCATAATATCGTAAATTATCAAGATCTCGGCTGTTGCATCCGCCTACGGCTTCGACAGATAACAGGGCCTTGGTCTTGATAATTTACGATATCATGCTCAACCTCATCCAAAAATTGTTTAATATTGATAATCACTAATAGTCAGACGAGCAATAAAAAAGGAAAAAATCCCATTATAAATGTAGATATTTTATCATACGTCGGCTGTCAAAATCCTTATTGTTTTCGTACGTTCTGTAGTATAATCAAAATTTTTCAAAAAACCTTGAACAAGAAAAAATATTTATGTGGACTATAGGATGTTGCAATAAGAATTAATTTTCAATATCTGAATCTCACACAGAGCTAGATAGTTTCTAATCTTAGAAGTTCCGCTTACAGGAACATATAAAATATTTCTAAAAAAAAAATAGTAAAAAATCCAAGAAAATCCGGTAAATTCGTGAAATAGTTATTTTGGCAGATCACAAAATTGAAAGATAAATAGCTATGTAGATGAAAATATATATACAAACGTAGACTAAATTCTGGTGTAGAAGAAGACATTTAAGTCCCATTAGAGTGGAAAATATGAGAGAATGACCACGAATAAAATTTACAGAAATTCTGAAATACTGACCTGAATTTGAACTTGACTTGTTTCTAAACCCAACACTCAAAAGCACCTTTGCTGTATACGCTTCTACAAGCCTTAACAGACTATTTCTTGCCCAAAAACTCAAACCAAATCAATTTGAATACTGCTTAGGCGTGAGTCAGACAAGTTAAAAGATTTTATACGAAGACCAGGGCGAAACATTTGGCGGATTTATATAATTGTTATAGGTTCAGTTTGATTAGATCCGGTTAGGCGTTTTTAAGGTATGAGACCTGGGTTAGGGTCAAAAAAAAATCTCTAAATTTTTGTCCATGCCTAACTGCTTTGGTAATAGTTAAATACATTTGTCATGGTTTTACGTCCATACTTCACCGCAATGCGCAAAAAAAATAACGAAGAAGTTCGTATCCAAGGAAGCCATTTTCATCGAAATTTGAGAGAATTTCATGCGACTTGACCTTTCTGGGCATATGTGTTGACAAACACGGCTTGCGTTCTTGACGGTCACGCGTGTCCTTTCTGTAAAATTTCTTCTTTTTAACACATCTTTAACTCACAAAATATTATGGTAATTCTAATATATACAAAATAACAAATAAATAAGACTCGAATTGTAAGTTTAGGTCCCGTTTAGGCTATATAAGACCGCCGTGACGAATCAACATTCGAATGGCCTCATGTTTCATTGTTATTACAGCGCATGCGTTCCGCCGTTGCTATGGTTGACGTCATTTGTTTGGGACGCCGTACTAGATTCGGATCACGCGACGCAATATCGAGGTTTTCCGATAGTTTTCGTAGTTAAATCGACTTGATATCGTGTGTTATGACGTAGGTCCATGTCGGAAACAATATGGCGGCGAATTATTCCGTTTCAAGTCCAAATTTGAGGAATTTTATCGACTTTAGGGCATTAAAGCACCACCGTCCTTCACTCGTTCTTTGATAAACTCTTTCGTATTCATCCTACCATCATCATATTTGCTATAAAGTTTAAATAGACCTTAAAGAACAAAATGTAGGCAGCCCGGAGCAAAAAATTATTTTGATAAAATTTTACGAGCGAAAATCTTGACATTGTAGTTTTAGCTCGCCAAAAAAATATTTTGCTCCGGGCTGCCCGCATTTTTTTCTTTATTCAATGTATTTCTTATAACCGAAGTTAATTTTTATATTGTTATTATTTCTAGTGAGATATTGATAAATTACTGAAAAAGAGCCTTGGGTTGCCTGCGTTTTTTTGACACCTTAGGTGTGAAATTTCACACCTTTGACGTGTAATTTTGAAAAAAAAATTTATATATATATTGATTATGAATTACTATTTATGGTGTATTGGATACAGTGTAAGTTAATTTCGAAGAAATGACAGCCACTTAACCCAGGTCTCATACCTTAATATCGTCGAAAGCCAGCCTAAAGACACTAGTAATACTCGCTTGTCCCAGCAGGATGGAGTCTCGAATCATGTATAAACCAATCTTCCTGCAAACATTCCAGTTTGACTCCACTGACTATCTGCAGCTGTGATATATCGTATTTTGAAACATTCACACAGTGTTTTCAATTGAAAACATTCCAAAATTCATACAGCCAATCGTTTACGTATTTCAAAACAGTGTTCCATTGATAAACGATTTTGATGGAAAAGCGTCTGTTAGTCAGCTCCGACTATACAAAACCCCGTACAAAACCTCTTCACCTCCTAAGTTCGACTATACAATATATCTAATAGTCATTGGTACTCACCTTTAAAAACAATTTTTTTATAATCACATCTTTCATTTTCGAGGCTTTTTTTTCTTTTGTATTTTTGGCGATAAATTTCGTTGTACTGCCTTAATGTTTATCTCTAGACATTTAAACGAGCCATGTTTTTGCAACAAATCAGGAGGCAAATGACGTATTCTTATTCCTGATAAGACTTTTAGAGTGTTGACGAACACGACATATTCCACAACAAAAATCCCCCTTATTGGTCTTGACAAGAGGATATATTCCGATATTGACTATTCTATGTAGCTTCCGACAATTAACTGTAAAAAGACGTAAAAACAAAAATGTGACTTGATAGGACTTTTAATATTCACGTTCCTAATCGAAGTTCAAGATAGTCTTGAAAGGAAAAAAGCACGGACTCCTAATGAGCTTTTTTGCTGATTTAGGCATAGACACTTTTTGTGTACTTTGAAAGCCAAAATAATTGATAAATTTCCATCGGGGGAAAAAATCCAAGCTTAGAAGCATATCTGTTGATTGCTCTTAACTTTATCTGTTCAATTCTCTCTCGATATATGTGATAAGTTCGCTTTTTACGCTTCAACATTTTTTTCAACGCCTTCGAGCAATGTTTTTATGAAGTAGAAAGTCGTAAATAGCTGGAAGGCAAAGCGAGAAGACTAAAAATATTCAAAATACATTGATATTGCTCTTGTGATTAGACAGTCCTCACTAAAGCTTTAAATATTTACAAGAATGAGTTATTATGAAAATATGAAGTTTATTTTCGTTCTGGTTTAGGAAACCATGAGTTTGTTTATTATAAACATAAAGCTTGTTTTGTCTAGATGAAAGCTACCGTGAGAAAACTAGAAAAGGCGGGAATAAGTGTTGATTCTTTTAGATCTATTATCACAGCTATCATACCATTGTTCTTGCTTTACAGTAGATTTCAAAGCACAAAAATCCAGGACAGTTTTAATCCTTTAACAACAATATGAAATCTAAGTTGTTTAAGCCCGAATTACTAGTATAAGATCCTATTTTTATAATTTATGTGCACTAAGGGATCAAAAAAATCGAAATGACAAACTAAGCCGGATGAAGACAAAGATTACTTCACTCTCTTTTTTCCCCCAAATCTGCCTATCGGCCTTGCCAATATCACTTAAACTTAGTATAAAGCGAAAATACTACAATATCCGGTGGGAGACTAATTATATCTTCTGAGATATCGAAGCGTAGGTTTAAGTAGAAAAAATAGAATCAAGACAAATCGCATTCAAACCAAATGTGCCTGAGACAGGACGTCAGCGAATCTTGAACGCGAAGGGAACTATTTGTCAGGACTTTGAATGCACTATTTCCTGAGAAAAAACTACAAACGTCAGAATAAGCGCTGCTAATGAGGGGTCAAATTGGGACGCTTTAACACCAGGAGTAAAAAGCTTTAAAACTGACTGGCGCTACTAATTAAGAAGTTGACAATAAATAGTTGAGACCAGAAAAGTGGGTATATATTTAATAGTATTATTTGAAGTTCAAATATGCCTGATTTCACTTTTTTTCATTCATCAAAAAAAAAATTTTTTTAATAAAAATTTTGGATCTCCTGTGGAAAATCTTAATCAAAATAACTTTATTTCCTCTTTCTCGTTAATTCTTTTCCCACGTTCTAGCTAGAAATGAAATGTTCATTTTCTCAAGACAAATATATTGGTTTCATAGTTTCATTTCGCACCGCAGTCATATATACTGTATACGTCCTGTGTAAACATCCCTGGAAATTATTGATTAATCTTGCGGTGCGATCTATAATCTGATAATGCTGTATAAATAAGTGGAATATTAATTTTCGTTTCGCTTTGATTTTATAGTCCATCCCTATCAACTACAATATATTAAATCCAGCGATCGCTCGACCAAGAGGCTGGAACGAGACAATATTTCTACCCATCACCCTCTGCGGTACGCGTAGTTCCTGGTCGACAGTTCTGGAACTCGAGATATTTAAACGAAGAAAATTAAAACCTAGAAACGAGGAAGAAGAAAAGCTACCAGAATTTGCGGGTCAAATAAAATCAGTGATAATATCTGCCCCCTTTTGGGAGCGGGTCGAAATATCTTACATTAAAAGGTGTTTTTTTCAGCCATAATATCAGGAGGTGATGCTATCCATGCTTGACCGCTGTTTACAAAATGATACTCTCAACATGTTGTGTCTTGAAGGAAAATTGAATTCCCGATATCAGCAGGGTGCTTATATCCGCAATTGAAAATAAAACTGATTCGGGAATAGCATTCATTTGGTGGCTTGGAATTGGAAAATCAAATTAATTGCGTCTGGATCGATCGATAGCAATATCTTGGTTTATGGAATACATGTTAATCGGTTAAACGGATCGTATAGACCATTCTATTTTTTATTCATGAATTGCGGTCAATAACAATTTTGAGATTTTCATATCCTAGACATTAAGTCGCAGATAAGAGAAAAGAATTCGAATGAATTATCCTTGTTGGCCGACAAATGGCTTTATTATTCATGAGAATGTAAAAAAAAAAAGAAAAAGACAGGACGTAACGTATGTGTATGTATGATTTGAGGATCGTTAGTCAAGTGTTCTAATGGCCCTACATGAAATGGTTTTGAGTGAAGAGTTTTATGTCTAACACAGAGCGCTTTTCGTATGAGTGGGAAGCATGCAGTGCTGACTTACAGCACGTACAATGTACAACATGCCATAACACTGAAATGGTTTCCCATTTTCTTCCAGTAGTTCATCCAACCAAAACGCATTGTTATGGTTATGGTAAAATATGGTACTGTTGCACTACGCCTTCCAATAGACCATTAACCTCATGACATTTCACTACCACAAGCCTTTTTTAAAACAATCTTTTTTTATGGTAGATACTCGTTTCCATAGCCCAAAAATTCCCTTTTCGAGTGAGAATACCAAAACAATAGTGAAAATTAGCACGACAAAAAAAGCTACCGAAAGGGGTTCTGGAAGCGTAGGTCTTAAAAAACGTCATCATGCTTCAGGCTTGTTTACAGCATTGTTTCCCACTCATGCGAAAACCGCTCTAAATAAAGTCCGTGAGTAAAGCGCGTTATGTATGTGTGCACTCAGTATATTTTACGATCCATCCGTTCAACGTAATTAAGCTCAAGCGTAAAGTGCGCTATACGAACATGCATATGTCAGGGTGATTAACGTGCACTGTACCTTACTTTTAAATTGTCTTGAAACCCGAAATAACCACTGTGTGTACGGAGCGTGTGCAGAGTATGTTTAGGCCGGTCGTAAAGCGTGATGTGTGTGTGCGGAGCGTGTTTTGGCCGGTCGTAAAGCGTGATGTGTGTGTGCGGAGCGTGTTTAGACCGTGCGTAAAGCGTGCTCTGTGTGTGAGGAGCGTGTTTTGGCCGTGCGTAAAGCGTGCTCTGTGTGTGCGGAGCGTGTTTTGGCCGTGCGTAAAGCGTGCTCTGTGTGTGTGGAGCGTGTTTAGGCCGTGCGTAAAGCGTGATGTGTATGGGTGGAGTGTGTTTTGGCCGTGCGTAAAGCGTGGTCTGTGTGTGCGGAGCGTGTTTAGGCCGTGCGTAAAGCGTGGTTCCTGAGACGTATGAATCAGTTATATTTTACAAGCCACATGAATAGAAAATGTCCTGCACAGCGTACGTGCGACTGATAAAAGTAATATAAGATATATTTTCTAAAATACACGCTAAATGTCAACTGATCTAATCACTCTAGTCCTGACGTTTGGGCAACACTGCCTTTTCAGAGTTACCCCCAAAGGCGACATGAGTGAAAAACGCACTGCGAATGCTCGGAAGTTCGTCGTGTTTGCAAAGAAACCATTGGAGATTTACCGGCGTTTAGTAAATCTCTAAAGTTAAGGCCGTTAGTGGAAAGTTAGTGCTTATTTTTTCCTGACACATTACTTTAGCTGTTTTCTTTCCCTGGTTCAAATAATATGAGAGAAATTAGCATAATATAAGACATGTAAATGTCCAATGGTTTTCTTCATAAACACGACTATAAATTTTCTGCCGAACTTCCGAGCATGCGCAGTGCGTTTTTCACTCGTGTCCCCGAAGGCAGTGTTTCCGAAACGTCGAGCAATGAAATCATTTAACTTTCAGCTTTCTTTTAATCCTATTTATTACTTTCATATATTTTTAAAAGTCAACGAAGTTCGCAGTTAATTTCCAATTATTTCCAATTATTATTCTAATAATTTGTATGATAGTTTGCAACGATTATTGGTCGAGTCATGTTTACCAGTGACCGAAAGTAAATTCACGACTGAAAAATCCATTGTTAAATGCCTCTAACTTGGCCGCCATATCCTAGTAACGTGAAGCAAAGAATTATAATATTCACAGTATGAGGACTTCTTTAAAGCGAAAGCCAAAAACAAGATAGGAGTTGAAATCTGAAGACCCACAGCACCACAGATATGGACGACATGATGTGAGAGTGCGTAGGAAACACCAAAACAAAGCACACATTTATGATAGATTCATATTTTTGATTTCCAAGAGATTTTCCTAAGGGAAAAATTGTGCATGGCTGTGGTTTGTTATATCGCCTAAAAAAAATGTTTGGCAAGCGTCACACGAGGATCGTCGCTGCAAACACGAATCACATGCAGAGAGACACAAAAACTGGTTTAAGAAAAATCATAATGAAGTTTTGAAGTAGCTTTGATCAGAATAAAAGCCTTGACTGAGAAGGCTAAAACGGATTTTCCACCAGCTAGTTTTGAAGCCGGAGGTGAACGAATTAAAATCACGGGTATTTTTTACAGGATTATCTTAAAGCTAAAGATTTAAGAGAATAGAGATACTAAAATGTTATGTGGAATCGAAGGACTAGATTTCATTGAGTAGGATATCTAAAGATATCGTGACACTTGAATGGCTTTCCTTCATGAACTAATTAAAAAAAGGCACGGGACAGGCTTATGTTGTCCAATCACGTCCTTGGATACATGGTGCGCGTTAAATATCGCATGTTTGCCGCCCTCACAAAAAAAAAAAATACGAAACACGCTTCTTGCTTAAGGCAAATTGTTAAACGGGCGATTTTTCCGGCGGTTTTTGCTGCGATATTAACGGCGATTTCGGTCATAGTCAAGAATGGTAAAGGATTAACTGTTAAAGTTTTATTTCGGACACCAAGATTACCTAGACAAATGTCCCTTTAGAAACATAAGACAAAAATTATTATATTTTCAAAAATCGCCCGTATTACGGGCCTCTGTAATGTAATTGTGCAGGAACACGCCTTTATGAATGAAACGTCCGCTGACGCCTCAACTCCCACAAAACCGTTACACCTTATAAATCTTTGTTTTAAGAATTCAATTAGTCTAACTAAAAATGCATTAGGAAATATATGGGAAGCAGAACCATTAACTTAGACCGTAACATTCACTTAGGAGTCGATTTGTAAACATTTACTACTAGAGTTTACGATTGAATCTATGACAA
The DNA here is from genome assembly GCA_023349425.1 of Anthopleura sola. Taxonomy (NCBI): domain Eukaryota; kingdom Metazoa; phylum Cnidaria; class Anthozoa; order Actiniaria; family Actiniidae; genus Anthopleura; species Anthopleura sola. The sequence goes on along the minus strand of JALHLI010000006.1, from coordinate 3,597,944 downwards.
TTTTCCCGAGCATGCGCAGTTTGAACCAAAAACTTAGCTTCAAGGTATTGAAAACCATTAAGATAAACTGAAAGATAAAAACAATTAGGGAAAAAAAGAGAATAAGGAAACTCCCTCTTCCCTCTTCACCGACTGTGATAGTAAGCTCACGAAAATGAGCACTTTTTATTGGAGATTCTTAATTAAAAAGTTTCTGGCTTAAAATACGTCTAATTGCTCTCAAACGCGAATGATATACAGGCATATTACAGCTTGGTTAGGAGATATAACGATCAATAAAATGATTTGATTGGAATATTCTAGACTCACTTAAATAAATAAGATCAATAAAGGTGGAATTTATTCGTAATATTGTCTGTATTAGCTATCAAATTGGTTGCCATTAAGGATATCCAGCTTGATCGTGTTGAGAAAAGAGTTGTAATTTTCGCAATCCACTTGAAGTTCGAGCTTGCGCTGAGTGAATGTGCTATTAAATAGAGAATATTCCGAACAGAGAAAATATACCGAGCATATAAGGTTATTAAATATTAACCAGAAACAGGAGAACAGTTGGTTATTCAGTCATTTTATTTGCTAGATCCATTCTAATAAAGAAATTATAATTTCAAGCTGGTTACAATGGAGAAACCACCGCGATAGAGATTGTACGATTCTTCAAAATTACAACCAAAATCACGGAATCTGATCTTGAGCTAAGATATTCGCGTTGTTGAGAACTCCGCCTTTAATCTCAAAGTTTAAATATATTTCCTCCAAATTTTCATTTATTTATTTATTTTGCGATGTCTCAATGTGCTATTTGTAGATTACAACCAATTAATAGGCTATACAGAATCTTTTGAAAGATTACTATCAAACGTATTTTTCGCCGTCTTCCAATTCCGAAATCTTAAACAATGGCTAAACCTATCCCGCTGTGCTGAGACCTAGCAGGGAGATTGATTTTTGATTTCTTTAACTTGAAAAATTTATGAGATCTTATTTGTTTTTCAAGATCTTTTGAAAACGGATGTCGGTGGGTTCATTGCTGAGCTGTTTTGCCGCAGATTAAATTTTTGAGAGAAAGGTTTTTTTTAGATCGATTAAACCTAAGGTTATTCCACTGAAATTGTTTGACTTTGCTTTCCTAACTACATCATTATGGCGTCTTCCTGGGTGTCTGCAGTTTGTCATTTTATCTTCTAACTCTGAAAATTAGCAGTTTTGAAAATAATAAATATAAAATAAAAAAATAAAAATACTATATTCGACATGATTTTCTCAAAACATAGCTAGCGTTATTTACTTAAGTTTTCTTTATTTATTGCTTTCTTTTCTTTCGTTCTTTTTTTTCTTCCGTTTCCTTTTGCTGTTTAGTTTCTTTAGCTGTCATCAATCCTTAAACAGTTATAACGAAAGTACTCATGCAAGCCGCTTTGTTGAATAAAAACAGTCTTTTTTCTATGAGTCATAAAACCTACTAAAGTTCGTATTGCTCGTTGAAGTGTGCCTGGAAGGCATGAAGGAAGTGGGTAGAAACACCAAACAAACAACCACTTTCGAAATAGCTAGAGAAGAAGTAGTGAACTTATCTCTTTACACGAACCTTCCAGTAAAATAAAACATTTGAGAAATTTGACATATCAAAGCGAAAAACTCCTTTATGAGGCATGAAAACTGAAAACCTCTTTATGAGGCATGATTGTTATAGGTTTATGTCATAATAAAATTAAATATCTCTTACCTAAGAGCATTGAGTAAAATCCACTTTGGCGGGCCACGATAACTGACCAATTTCAGTGGAGTTAAAAATATCTTGCATGCTTCAGTGTTGCCACGGTTTGCTGCCGGTGCCGACAACCTCATTCGACTACAACTCATCCAAGGTCTTAGATGAATTTGGTTAACTTTCAATACGTATTCAAATAATAAAGCCAGAGAATGGCATTGTCGGTAGTAGGAGTTTTGTGATTAACGGCTTAATATGGACAAAAGGTATTTTTTATAGTGACTTCAGTCAATAAATTGCTTCCAACCTACTGAAAAGCAGATGCTATGATTTCTTAAAATATTTTTAACTAAGACGTAATATTCAATCTTGAAACTCTCTTAGCACAAAGGTAGAAGCGAATTAACTATTACATATAACATCTATGAAATGTCCTGATTGGAGGGCTAGCTAGGCTTATCACGAGTCACTGATCCACTAGTGGTGTATGTAGAACACGCGCGATATTGGCACTACATGAAGTGATTAGACGATTTCAATTATCAAGATAAGATAGATTCTGCAAAAACCGAGCGTCCAAAAAGGCAATTTTAAAGCGGTGGGCAGCAACGTCCTTGAAGATATCGATTAATTTGCATGCGTGGTGTACATGGCAATATCATCCGTTGAGAACCGTTGACAAAGATGTGACCGAGTTAAAAACTGAACTGGCCTTTTTGAAACTCAAGGGATTCTATCGAGTATTTCTTCACACACTTTTCTATTGACTGTTGGCCTGGTAAATTAATTTTTACCGAGATACTCTTCAAATTCAACCTAAATGAAGAAAAATTCATGTTGACAGAAGAGAAAAAATAAATATTTATTGCGCGAAAATGGACATCAGATGAGTTTCTTAGCGACCTTGTCTTGCGAGTCACTTTTCACGTAACGTAAAAAATAAAGATTTTCAATGCAATTATTTTGTTTGTTTGGTATAAGGGGAGAATTATGGTTCATTTGAGGTATTAGAACTACGATTTTTCCTGAAAATTAGCTTAAATTCTTTTCCTCTTGTTTGATCGAGAAAAGACACGAAAAAGTGTAGATTAAGTAGGTTTTATGGACTGCAAACAAGCAAATCACACAACAGCATATCAAATATGTATGAATATTAATAGAAATTGAAACAGCAAAATTCAAATCTTTGTCATGAAGTCTTGGATTTGGAAAAAAAATATGAGGAATCGATAGAAAACAATAAAAAATACCATACCTTAAACGCGATCTTGAAGAATGAGTACTGCGATCAGAGGGTTATTAATGCGGTTGTGCTCACTTTGGAAGTGAACATACACTCAAACGGCTTTCAATGACTTTACTTATCAATCAAAAATCTACATCCAATCAGAATTCATAGAATGAGGTCATTTTAATACCTGAAGAAGACTGAGATGATTTCATCAGAGACTTCGTGCGTTGAATAATTCCCTACTACAGAAACTCTCTCATTTTGTATACTGTTGTTTTCGATCGTCATAGCTTTTGTTAATTTAAAATGTAACCTAATCTTAGAATTGTAGGCTAGCCGCCTTTCAGAAGCTTTAGTATGAAAGTCTTTAATTGAAAAAAGTCTGACGGTCACAAGCACAGCCAAAGGTGACAAGACACCCTGCTTAGCGCAAGATCTATTCTAAGATTTACAATCCTTTTTTATTCTTACAAACAGGTGGAAATGTTTTCTCATATTCCTCTTATTCATATTCTCTTTTTATTTTCTTGACATTTTTATTTTATTTCTAATTCATTTCCTTCTTCGTCTAGTTTTCATTGTGTCTTTTTTCATTGTCTTAAACTTCTCAATAAGAATCTTTTGCTCATATTTCTTTCATTCATCAACATTTTCTTTGCATTCTTTGAAAAATTTTCATCCAATTTTTGATTCATTTCCTTCTTTTTCTATCATTGGTTTTGCATCATTTGATTGTTTTAAATCTTTTAATAAGAATCTTCTGCTCATATCTCTCTCATTCATATTCCCTTGAAATTTTTCCTTCGATTTGAGATTCATTTCCTTCTCCATTGGGTCTTATTTGATTGTCTTAATTCCCTTAATAACACCTCTCTTGCTGTCTAGGGTTTTTACTTTTCAGCTAATTCTTCAAGCGTGTGGTACTTCATCATGTAGCACGTAGACGCATATCATAAAAAAAGGTTTTTTTAGAATAATTAGTCCTCTTGGGAAATTCTATTGAATTTTTAGCTCGGATGTAGACCATTCGTTTTACTCATTAATTTATTTACTTTCGTGGCTCAAAATCACTACACTGAACGTTCCTCCTTCTCTCTCTCTCTCTCTCTCTCTCTCTCTCTCTCTTATTTTTCCTGCGATTTCTGCGGCGTGTTTTTGAAGATATAATAATATTTGTCTTATGCTTCTTAAGAGACCTTTGCCCAGGTAATCTTGGTGTCTTGAATAAAACTTTACAAGTAACTCCTTTACCATTTTTAACTATCACCCAAATCGCCGCCAAAATCGCTAGTGTAAACGGACCTTTAGTCTGTCATTTTACATTGTTTTTTACTTCAACCAAACCTCTGTTGCTTTAACACAATTATTGATTTTTTTTATTTCTGATTAGAATGGCATGAACCAAAATGTATCCAACCAAATTGATATCCGGTCTTGTATTGTCTTCGCAGTACCTTAATAAACTTCAACCAACAGACATATAAACGATTTTAACAGCAATAATTCATTTCTCCTAAACACGCACCATGACCTGAACCAATCCGAGCGATCAAATTACGAAATAGCCAACGTTCCATTGGATTTACATTAGCTAAGTCAATAAATTGGTCATTCCAGAAAATTCCCAATCGATCTTTCATCTTTTTATTGATTTAATGTCAGTTGTGTAATTTCTTAAGTAACGTTGAACGTCGACTTTGACGCTTACAATTCACCTCAATGTGTACATACAGCTAGTTAATGCGACAAGCAGCCAGACTCCCAGTCTCGAGTCATGATCTTTTAATAAATTTAACTCGTAGAATTGTACACATTTTATTTGTTCGGATTGTCAATTAAGAATAAGGGTCATTTACAGCCAGAACAAGCGGCATCACAATCACGACAGACGTCAAGATACAAACGACCACAAGTTATTCCACTGCGCATGCGCAGTATGGGTCTGTACTCGGATGTCTCGTTACCGCATAAAGTCGTACGAAAAATGAAATATGGTTTAAGGATTAAACGTATCCGACCAATATTTCAGTGTTTTAAGCGTTTTAAGCTCTTGAAAGAAAATCAATTCTTGTCACGGTAATTTCTCCTGCAATTAAAAATGAATTGTTGGATCACTGGTTATTAAAAGCGGAGGTAAAAATCATCTTTGTACTGTCTATGTTCATCTTTTTTTTCGCCTTTTTCTCATAAAAACACTACCAACAGCTGGGCTTTTATCAGAATATATATATCTCATCCGGCGCGAGATAGAAAATTTGATAAGCAAAAAAAACTTCCAGCTTATTGAAAGCCTTTTAAGACCTCTTAATCAAGAGTTCAAATATTCCAGATCTCGACTGCAGTACCATTAAAATGACACGTGTCAATAAATATTAATCCATTACAAATGATACATTTCTATTGCCATAGCAACGGGTGGTCAGGAAGGTTCCATAGCAAACATGTGGGTTCAAAGTGAGCGCAAAATAGAACTGGTTTTCTAGGTGCTTCTAATGGTGTTTACTTTGATTCATAGCTGATGGATTTAGCGGTTTGTTTGCCGAGGAAAATACCGTTATTTTAATCATCCAACAACTCTAAACCACATCAGATAAAGTGTGGATATCTTAGTTAATAACGCCAATAAAAAGCCGGGTCAAACACCGTATTAACGTTCTATGAATGTAAATATCTAGAAAGACTAATGAGGGTAAATAATCCGATATGATATCAATAGTTTGTCAAGGTAAGGCTTTTGAAGTCGAGCTGTATCCGATACCTTTGAGAGACAAGAAGGATGACAACGATATGGATCTTGTAGGTAAATAGCAGTCAAGTGGTACACAGGGGGTGGGGTGGGGTGGGGTGGGGAAACATTGTCAGCATAGTCGGTAAAGGTATTCTTTTACCTTTAATTTTATCGAACCCTGAAACATCTGGGCTGATCTAAGTCAGGGCATGGCCAACTCATAGATTGACCCCTTAAACAACTTCTGGCTGATCAAAGTCAGGGCGCGGCTAACTCACAGATCAAACCCTGAAACGACCTATGGGCTGATCTAAGTTAGGGAGCGGCCAACTCACAGATGAATTTGGAATTCAGGTTGCTTGGTTTTGCACAGGGAGTTAAAACCCGAAGAAAATCCCTCCAGTCGAATCAGGGATAGACCTAACAAACTCTACTCACCTATTCCAGGAATCAAACCCGAATCAAATTTATATTCATACTCTTATTTAAGGTTTACTCGTGAGCTTTATATTTCCTTGAGTGTTATTTCTTTCTCGAACAGGTAGTGCTTAATAAGATAAATCGATCTTTTAAAATGTGACCGGAGAAAAATTACACTTTACCCTCTAGTTCTTCAGTATATTGAAGAGGCGTTGGACCATTTTACTTTAATGGTAATGTTTTTCCTTAACGGAATGCGCCATTCAGTCGACAAAATTCATTACTTCACTTACAGTCTGTAATTATCTGGACAAAGAATTTTATTCTCAAGATGTTGTAACTAGAAAAACATTACCTTTGTAGTACCTAGTAAAATGGTCTTGGGATCTTTTTTGTAAGTGACAAATGTGGTCAAGATATGAGTGAATTAGGGCAGACCAAAACTTCCGGTTCCAGGAATGTTGAGAAACTGGTCTGATCTAAGTAGAGTAGCTAACTCTGAGTCTCATTGGCATTCACACAGCAAACACGGAATTAGTTTTGGTACTTACTGATTTGTGCTATCGAGTCCTAGTTGGTTCTGTATCGGAACCCAATCGGAATTGTTCTCTATCGGATCCCGATCTGGACGTTTAATTAAGAAACTTTTGCCGAATTTTATCTTTGACTCCCAATATTAAAAGTAATGTTTTCCAAACAAGACCCGAAAGATATTGTCGGCCTGTTTCAGGCAGTAACCTGCTGGTATGCAAGAAGGTAATCACAAAAGGATTTCTTTGGTTTTAATCTTTCAAAATGAAAGCCAGGTTCCGGAATAAATATTTCTGTCGATCGTGCGCGCGACGATGTTTGTGTAAGGTTGAGTTAAAGGTTCAAAACAACCGCTTCGAACGCCGGCCCAAAGTGCGCTATTAAACTAAGAAGCCATTAAGAAAATACGCGGCGCAACAGAAGTACTAGTGCATTAATCTCTTAAGTGTTGGATAATGGCGACCTGAATCCATTTGTGATTGTCATGGTGATCGCGGTAATCACGTAACAGCACACCCGTTCACGTACATGGTCATGACGGTTAGATGTTTATGAGCCATTCTAAGGTTGCGGAAAAAAACTGTGCCGAGTCGCATTGCAGTGCATTGTGGGACTGTTTTACGGTAACACATTTCCAAGATGGCGTCTATTTCGTCTATTAAAACAGTTCCACAATGCACTGCGATACTAACTCGGTCCAGCTTTTTCCTCAACCTCGACCATATTTTAAACAGCTAAACCAGAATACACCTGGTTGACTATCACAGAAAAGGTCTCTTAGTGAAAAGGGTTGTTACTACAACCTTTGATCAAAACCATATAAATAAATGTGAAAGCAAATATATAAAGCTCTCTTTATTTAACATTAAGCAGGTGGCCGGGTGGGCCAATAAATATATTAACTCTGAAAAATCCATAATAGACAATAAATTATGATCAACGTATATCTGACAAACAGAATGTCACATTGATACAATACTATCTGAATCCATATTTCAATCGAAATATTTTGGATCGAATTTTGAATAGTGACAAATGAATTGCATTTAGAAATAATTTTCAATATGTAATCTTTAGTCTCTGACAAAATATTTTCTCTTTCACTATTTGCCTCAAAATATTTTTTATATTTTTAAATAATTCGAATATGATAATAAGGCAACTTAGCTTCTCCAACAGTAACTCAAATTATCTTAAACTCTTAAATTGTTGTACGTCCATATTCATCAGGATACTCCTGTTATTATTTTTCATAGTAATTACACCGTATGTGCTACAATACTCAAAAAAGCACATGTAGCCCATCAACAGATTTACCGACGACAAAGGCTTGGTTACAAAAGTTCAAATATACTTTCCCATTGGCCTTTGCGCATTTCAAAGATAACGACCTGCAAAGGATTATGGGGCAGAATTTTTTAACAAGATTTTTTAACTAGAGTGTTCCTGCATCTCATACGAACCTAAATAGTCTCATTTCGTACAAATCGTTGCAGCTCTGATACGTATTTTTGACTGATTTCTCGAAGACTTGACTGGAGAACCTCTTGTAGCTCTCTCTCCATGTTTTTCTTCTTCCTGGTGGCGTAAAAATAGAATCCAATTAAAAAATGGTATACATTAAAATTGTCAATCAAACTAAAATAAAAGAGCGCACGAAAAGTTATTCAAAGGTCGATCAGTTATCGATCCATGCAGATTTCAAACGCGAGATCTCCCCCCTCCCCTCCCACCCCCAAACACCACCACCAGCACTGTTACAAAACGCGCTATGATTGGTCAGCTTGAAGGTACCCACGAGAATAAGAATGCTTTGGTTACCTGGCTAAAGCTTTGACTGCGTTGACAATTGAAGTACACTCTTCTCTATACGCCTACAAAATATTTAATCAAGTCAGATTAGTAATGCAATGGTAATCTCATTTTATAGACCCCTTGCAGCACGTCGGAATGCAGCTCAATTTGGAGGGCAAAACAATAAGTTCCAATTCTCAGTAGATTGAAATTCTTTTGTTTTGCCCTCCAAATTGAGCTGCACTGACGTCACGTGCAAGGGGTGTATTGCACATGTACATGTACGTCACTATATCGTATGCCTTTTCTGAAGACAAGATACTATATGATCTAAACTTTTTCCGGGAACAATGGCTTGTGACTATATTTACATCTTCTGTATAGGTTCTTATATATTGGCCTTCCTAAAGCATGTGACTGACTAACCTTTTCAACATCAACTCTCTTCTGTAGTATTGCAATTATCTTCCTTTCGTACTGAGCTCTGAGATTTCTCACTATGTCCATCCCAGAGTTTTCTTGCTTCGAAGATCCTTCTTCTCTCCTTGAAGGTACTTGACATTTGCTTTCATTGACCAAAGGAATTTCTTTAGACACGTCGCCGCTTAGCATACAAGTTTCTATTTCAGCATTACTTGATGTTGTAGGTGATAACTGCTTCTTCTGGGATTCCATAGCCGAAGAAGACGATACAGCAACTAAAGGCACTTTTAAAGTAGACAAGGAATTACTCTTTGAGGCGCCGGGCGCAGCTGCAGGATTGATGAAGGATAAAGATGGTAAAGATGGAAGGATCTCACTCGATACTTTGGATGATACTCCGCTATTGACAGAGATATCAGGAAGACTCAAGCCTTGCTGTAGTTGTGCTTCAATATATTCCTCGAGACTGATTTCTGACTTGACATCTTTACTTTCTTCCTTCGGTTGCCCACTCGAGATGACAGCAACATCCGATGCCTTGCTATCCTCTGCTTTACTGTCTTTCTGATTCTTCATTGGTTCTGCCAAGATACTTGAAACAGCCTCACGAGAGTCTTCGTCTTCTTCCTTGCTTTCGCTGTTCTTAGTGTCACTATTATTGGCTCCTGTTTGGTTCTTAGGGGTATACAGTGTCCCACCAGAAATAACTGAATCATTTGCTGCTGTTTGGACCACTTGGGTACACGGTACGCCACTGGGTGCGGGTGGACCATTGGCTCTTATTTGGACCGCCTTAGGTGTACTCACTTTCTCAGGGGGAGTGGCTGATTCATTTGCAGCTGTTTGGTCCATTTGGGTACACGGTACGCCATTGGGTGTGGGCGGACCATTAGCTCTTGTTTGGACCACCTTACGGGTACTCACTTTACCAGAAGGAGTGGCTGACTCATTTGCAGCTGTTTGGACCACTTGGGTACACGGTATGCCACTGGGTTTGGGTGGACTACTAGCTCTTATTTGGACCACCATAGGGGTACTCGCTTTTCCAGAGGGAGTGGATGAATCATTTGCAGCTGTTTGGACCACTTGGGTACACGGTACGCCACTGGGTTTGGGTGGACTACTAGCTCTTATTTGGACCACCATAGGGGTACTCGCTTTTCCAGAGGGAGTGGATGAATCATTTGCAGCTGTTTGGACCACTTGGGTACACGGTACGCCACTGGGTTTGGGTGGACTACTAGCTCTTATTTGGACCTTGGTGGCACTCGCTTTCTCAAAGGCAGTTGCTGTATAAGAATTGCTTTCTACATTTCCTTTAATTGTCGACCAATCAATTTTCTTCTGATCAAATTCGTTTTTCTCAGCACCTTGTTTTTCCTTATTTGGTTGTGTATCTTTCGGCCAATTATTCTTGTCCTGATCAAATTCATCATTCTCATTACCTTTTCTTTCCTTATTTGGTTGCCCATCTTGATCCTTTGACAAGTGATCATTCTCTCCGGCTCCAGAATCACTGATAACAGTCTTTCCTGTCTTATGCTCTGGTAGTTGTCCGCCAGACATTTTGCTATCTTGTCCACGTACTTCATGGCTAAATTTATCTTGACCGTGGGCTTTCATTGTGAGTGACAAGATAACACTATATGCTGGCGATAAAGTATTAGTCACTTCCAGATCAGACTTGCAAGTGTCTTCACCGGGAGTCTCTTGGCCATCTTCTTTGCAAATATTATTTTCTTTTTCTCTATTCTTTTCTTCGTTAATAGTTGACTCCATAGGGCTCACATCAAAGGACTCGCTAGTTGTCTCATTCGTAAGGGGTTTAGTAACAGCATCTTCAATAATACACTCTAAATTCTCATCGCCTTTAAGATTCTCAATCACTGAACTTACTTGGTAGGATTCCCCAGTTTCCACTGATCTTCTGGTGTCTAGATTACCGGAAGTCGAGGAACGATTTTCTTCATCACTTCCTTGTGCATCCTGCTCGTTCTTCTGCATCTCAGTTCCTGATCTAACGATATTTACTTCTTCCGGCTCGTCGATAGTTTTCTGGACTCCAGTCGGGCAAAGTTCAATGTCACTGTCCATTTCTGTTTTTGAACCTTCTTGCTTCTCAATCGCTGAGCTAACGATATTTTCATTCGCTGCCACACCATTATCAACTATTGTGGTTTTCCCATCATCATCTGGGTTAACATTTTTGTCTTCATTTTTCTTCTCGTGGGGTGCTACACCCATTGTATTTTCTATTCCTAAATCTTTATCATTTATCTTTGATCCAGTCACCACAGAACTGTTGATAACGTCTTTTCCATCACCGTTGCACTTAACAGCCAATTTGATGCTTTCAAATTTATCATTAATTGATCTGACAGTTGAAGTCTGGTTAGCTTTTAACGTGTCCAGAATTTCCTCATTCTTGGCCTTGACCGCGTTTTTACTTCCCTTATCATCAGCAGAATTATCAAGATCATTACTTATTGTTATGTCCGCACGCATTTCTTGTAGTTCTGACGGCTTCAAACCTTTTGCCAAATTCGTGTTTTCATTCCCAGACATTCCTTTCATTTCAGCAAGTTTTCTTTTCATCTTATCTATTTTTTCAGCTAGATTTAATTTTTTTTCCTTTCCATGACTTCCTGGTTTGGCAGAGTCTTTATCATTATCAGAGGACGACACGCGTGTTGCTTTATCTGACTTGGTCCTATTAATACTTTCTTCAAGAGCCAACTCGAGAAGTTCATGTCCTTCATCAAGTAAATAATGCTCATCAACAGTTTCTTCGACCTTTTCTCTGTTCTTTGTTCCAGATTCTGGTGACTTGTTGGGTGATTTAGGCGATTTTCTATGAATGTCTTTCATGATGCTTCTTAACTCATTCAACACAGTAAATGAGCCATACGACGCACTAGCCCCTTCCTGAACTTTCCGTTTGGCAGCAGAACCATTACGTAAGGTCTTCTTTTGACTTGACTCTTTGGTGCGTTCGCTAGACTTTTTTCCAGTTTCAGTCCTGCACCTCGCAGGATTTACTGGTTTCTTAAACTTTTCTTCCTTGCTATTCCTTCTTTCCAATGGCATGTTTTTGTTCTGATGGGATGCGCCTGTCCCTGATGGCTTTGGTAAGCTTCTCTTTTTGGAAGATTGTGAAGAAAGTTTCGGCTTTTTGAGAGGTGGAGTACTTTTGTCTTGTGCAGTTTCTGCCTCATTTGTTTCTGAAACAACACGACGCTTCACACTCTCTTTTTCCTTGGGAATAGACTTGTGATCTTTTGTCCCGGATTTTTCCTTCATTCTAGTACTAGTATGATGATGCATCTTTTTCCTACCTTCGTCTTCTTTAGCCCTCTTGTTCGTGCAAGGCGTTGCCACGGTTATCAAGCTTTTGAGAGGTTTTCGCGTGCTACCCGTCGTATGTTCCTCTCTTGATTTACATTCCTTCCCACAAGTTGTTTCAGATTTTTCACTCGAAGAAGGGAGCGATTTTTGCGAAGCATAGGGCTTTTTATTCTCGACGCTGCATTCCTTGTTTTTTGTTGTGCTATTAACTCGCTTGCGGCGCTCGACATCACCGCATTTCGACCTTGAATGAACGCGTAAGCTTTTTCTGCTAGAATTTTTCCTTGCTGCAGCGGGCTTGGATTGCGGAACAAAACTCTCAGGGCTGTACGCTTCTGGATTTTTCTGCCAAGCATCGTCGTTCGAAGACTCCTTGTTCAAGCTGGAGTATCCAATGTAACTCTTTAAATAAACTTTCTTTGAACCGGGCTTCTTTTTTAATCTCAAACTCAATGGAATTTTTCGGTTGGAAGAAAATTCAGGACTTGATACACCAGTGGACACCTCATTATCTGCTTCGTTTCCGGATATACTTGACATATTCAAATCTACTGGGCAGTGAGACTCAGGGTTATATGGCGCAGACGAATTATCCATATATTTGCAGCTGAAAAGCTCTGGATCCGATTCATCGCCTGACAGCAACAGTACAGGAGAGTAAGCCTCGGGGGTGTATGGTTCCGAGTCGTTTTCAGGAGATCTAGAGTATGCTTCAGGTGTATATGGTTCGGAATCATCGTCCGCCAACCCTACAAGGGTGTTGTCAGCTTCTGTGACGGTATACTCTACAGTGCTACTCGAAGGTGTATCCAACGACATGCCGGATAGTTCAGAGAAGGTGTCTACATCCATAGGGCAGTTTGCAGGATCGTATGGCTTTCTGCTCTTGAGATCGCTATCTTCATGTTCATTTGGAACAACCAATCTAGTAGACGGAGATGCCGAAGAAATATCATAAGGCGATGGTTGATTGAAAGAAGCACGCAAAGTAGAAATTGCTGTCTGGGTCTTCAAAGTCACACACGATACCTGAGAACACCTGGGAGAGGTTTGAGAGGAGGATCCTAACGACATATCTGAGGACAAGTCTTGTTGTTCGGTAACACATACTGCATGTGCAGAGCTCGTAGATGGAGTTTCTATAGAAACATCAGAGATTGACACTTGGGATAAAGAAGCACATTCGGGATCATAAGGCTTGGCTTGTAGTACAGTATCATGCGAGTCAGACAAGACAGAATAGCTTGTTTCTGAAGAAGACGAAACGAGAACACAACCTTGTCCATCATTTTGAGAACACCTTCGAAATTCTTCTCGAAGGTTCAACATCATCTCGGATTGCCTTTGTCGGGGTGATTTCTTTTTACAGTACTGAACACCCAACCTTGGACTCAAAACCCCTACTGAGTCACTAAGCTCGGAACTAATGCTTTCAAATGCTTCTTGCGATGGAATAAGTTCATCATGTTCTTCATTAACAGTGTTGTCTGAAATATCAGAAATTTTGATGCACATTCTTCCATTTTCCGCGACAGTTTTGGTTTGTTGGTCTTCAACAGGACATACAAATTTACTGGTGTCAGAAATATTAGTATTTTTGCTAGTGTTCCAGTCATCCTCTGAGAGACTCGTGTCTGAAGAATACCAATGCTTTCCTCCTGTACATAAGTCTGATGAATCACAGCTCTCTTTGTTGCAGGTGTCATGATCAGACACCATATTTTCTCTTCCATTTTCTGCGACAGTTTTGGTTTGTTGGTCTTCAACAGGACATACAAATTTACTGGTGTCAGAAATCTTAGTATTTTTACTAGTGTTCCAGTCATCCTCTGAGAGACTCGTGTCTGAAGAATACCAATGCCTTCCTCTTGTACCATAATCTGATGAATCACAGCTCTCTTTGTTGCAGGTGTCATCATCAGACACCATATTTTCTCCAGAAGAAATGCTTTGGTTGGAACTCTCAGGTGTTCCAGAATTTTCGCTTTTTCCAACTGGCTGCTCTCCTTCAAAATACTGCACTTCATCTACATACATCAGGTCCGGATCATCAGGGGATTCGAGCTTGATTTCAATGTCATGAAACCCACGATTCTTTTGTGTATTTTCCACAAGTGCGCTAGAACAAAATGACCCGGATTCTCTACACAGCTCTTCTGGGACTTTTTCTTCTGAGGACCTAGTACTCGCAGCCATACGTTCAAATGAACCTTGATCAACTCTTGTTGTGTCACTATCTGTATCTAAGTCTTGTGTAGTTTCTTTCTCATTGTTTTCAGTGGACGCTTCAATTAAAGGAATACCTGCTGAAGTGCAAGGCTTGTCTGACATTCCAACATTATTTGGCATTACAGTGATTTCAATAATATAAATCCCTTCAAGATTTTCTTCTTCGTCTGGGTCACAATGTTCAACTAAGTTGCATTCACATTCGGGTACGCTCTGTTGGGTCATGTTTCCTTGCCTGACCTGTGCCTTACTTGTGGCCTGCGCCACATTCAGACGTGTACAGGAACGTTCTTCTTGTAAACAAGCTTGATCTTCATCACTAATAGGCGAGCATATTAAATTTACTTGATTTTGAACAACTCTCCTTTCTTCGATAACACATTCTTCACGAATCATAGGAGCAGCCACGGCACTATTGGTTGCTCTCTCATTTCTAGCAGATGTGATATGGGCTGTGCCCAAATCTTCCTGCCACCCATTTACATCTGCTTCCAAGTTGTGGGTTGTTCCTTGATCCCCAGTGATCGATGTTGGACAAAGTACGCGCTGTAGTTGAAAGTCCACGCATTCGTAAATACAAATATGATTTGCATTGACATCCAACGGTAGAAAAATCTCTGTTGCTGCGCCAAGGACCCGATATTCTTCTTGAAGGGCCATTTCGTAGGATGGCTGTGTGTTTCCAGAAGTTGCATCATCGTCATACATTACTATAATGCTTTCTTGCGTGCCAGAGGCTTCGTATTCAACAAACATTTCGTTGCTTTCTGGTAGCCTCTGACCACCGTTATAACATTCTTTTTTTTCAGCTATGGTACCAGTACTCCCAGCATCTTCCGTGGCCTTCTTGACATCACTTATATCGTGGGAACCCCTCGATTGCAAATGCGGATCATGTCCAGAACCAATATTCACGTTACTTTCATTAAGATTGGGATGACGCAATTCTTGAATCACATCTTCATCATACCTTTTCTGCTCATTAATGACGTCACAACTTTTCGTTTGTATAGGCACATCAGTTTCCGAACCGCAACTACTGCTAAGATCGGGACTAAGCAAATCTTGAATGACGTCATCACTATGATTATCTTGCTCAAATGTGACGTCACGATCTCTCGTTGGTATATGTGGGTCATATTCTGAAACACTGCTTTTGTTAAGATCGGGACTACGCAAATCTTGAATGACGTCATCGCTATGATTATCTTGCTCAAATGTGACGTCACGATCTCTCGTTGGTATATGTGGGTCATATTCTGAAACACTGCTTTTATTAAGATCGGGACTACGCAAATCTTGAATGACGTCATTACTATGATTATCTTGCTCAAATGTGACGTCACGATCTCTCGTTGGTATATGTGGGTCATATTCTGAAACACTGCTTTTGTTAAGATCGGGACTACGCAAATCTTGAATGACGTCATCACTATGATTATCTTGCTCATTTGTGACGTCACAAGCTTTCGTTGGTATATGTGAGTCATATTCTGAAACACTGCATTTGTTTAGATCGGGTCTACGCAAATCTTGAATGACGTCATTACTATGATTATCTTGCTCAAATGTGACGTCACGATCTCTCGTTGGTATATGTGAGTCATATTCTGAAACACTGCTTTTGTTTAGATCGGGTCTACGCAAATCTTGAATGACGTCATTACTATGATTATCTTGCTCAAATGTGACGTCACGATCTCTCGTTGGTATATGTGAGTCATATTCTGAAACACTGCTTTTGTTAAGATCGGGACTACGCAAATCTTGAATGACATCATCACTATGATTATCTTGCGCAAATGTGACCTCACAATCTTTCGTTGGTACATCGGTTTCCGTAACGCTACTTTTGTTAACATTGGGATAACGCAAGTCTTGAACGACATCATCATTATAATAATCTTGCTCATTTGTGACGTCACAAGCTTTCGTGACATCAATTTCGAATTCCGAACCGCTACTTTTGTTGAGATCTAAATGACGCAACTCTAGGATGTCATCCCTTACATGGCTTACCTCCGAGCTCCGCACATATTCTTTTGTAGGTAAAGAAGGATCGTATTCAGAACCACTGCTCTTGTTCAGAACGTCAGTTAAGTGACTTGACTGCTGCATTCCTTCATGATGATCATCATCAGCCTCCTCCTGCTCCTGCTCCTCCTCCTCATCATCATCATAATATCTGGTCTGCGCTCTTGTGATCCCATAATCTTTCGTAGGTAAAGACATATCGTATTCTGCACCACTAATCGTGATCAGGATGTCCTCGGAGTGAATTGACTGCTGCATTCCTTCATCATCATCATCATAACTGGTCTGTGCACTTATGATGCCATAATCTTTCGTAGGTAGGTATGGATCGTATTCAGAACCACTGCTTTTGTTGAAAATATTCGGGGAATGATCTTTTGTAGGTCGAGCAGGATCATACTCCGACCCACTAGTTCTGTTCATCTGATCTGCAGAGGTATTTGGCTCTTGCAGGTCATCCTTATCACTATGACAACAGCTATTCTGTTCATCCATAATTCCATGATCTTTCGTAGGTCGAGCAGGATCATACTCCGACCCACTAGTTTTGTTCAGCAGATCTGCAGAGGTTTTTAGCGCTTGCAGCTCATCGTTATCACTATGACAACAGATGTTTTCATTCACAATTCCATGATCTTTAGTAGGTCGAGCAGGATCATACTCCGACCCACTAGTTCTGTTCAGCAGATCTGCAGAGGCATTTGGCTCTTGCAGCTCATCGTTATCACTATGACAACAGCTATTCTGTTCATCCATAATTCCATGATCTTTCGTAGGTCGAGCAGGATCATACTCCGACCCACTAGTTCTGTTCAGCAGATCTGCAGAGGTATTTGGCTCTTGCAGCTCATCGTTATCACTATGACAACAGCTATTCTGTTCATCCATAATTCCATGATCTTTCGTAGGTCGAGCAGGATCATACTCCGACCCACTAGTTCTGTTCAGCAGATCTGCAGAGGTATTTGGCTCTTGCAGCTCATCGTTATCACTATGACAACAGCTATTCTGTTCATCCATAATTCCATGATCTTTCGTAGGTCGAGCAGGATCATACTCCGACCCACTACTCCTGTTCAGATCATAGTGCTTCAATTTTTGCGCTTCGTTTTCTCCATTATTACAAGTTGGTCTGCTCAGGTCGTAATGTCGAATTTCACATTCATCTGACCCTTGGCATTTTTCATTTTCATCGAAATCTTTGATAGGCTGCCCGACAGTGTGGTAAAAGTCTTCTGTACCTATAGCAGGAACGTCCTCAGGGCTTATTTTCTTAACACACTCGTACGAACTCCGATCGTAGTTAATGGTTGTTGCTTCATTACCAGCTTCAGAATTTTGATAACTTTGGTCTTCTGTGCCAATGATGTGAGTTAACTCAGCTCTACCAATATTTTTCGCATGTTCATTGTTTTGAGCTACTCGACCTTTGTCTTCAATTTCAGTTATGGGAGTACCTATGACGTCATGCTTATCGTCATGACTACTTGGTAGTTTTGGTGCATCCATTTTGTATGAAAAACCATGGACTTCAGTCATCTCTCGTCCTCCCTGAAGATATCCTGTACCATCAATTCCATCCTGTCTAAATATTCCACCATTGTCAAAATCAGATTTTTCAGCATATTTAATGTCATCATCAGCTTCGTCATTATCAAAACTATCAAGAGCCAGGATGACGTCATAACCATTAGACATCTCGGGTGTATCTTCTTCAAAGTCATCGTAGTATTCATATTCTTCGACATTCTTTGAACTTTCAGGCTTATATTGATTGGAATTTGTTACTGGAGCATATTCCGAGCTGCAACTTGGTTTGACCGCTGAAAATGCAGCTTCAGGCATTGAATCACCATAATAAGCAAATTGCGGCTCAGAACTGTCACTCAGCTCGTGTTGCTTTTCTGTAAAGTGTACCACACCGAAGTCATTTACTTTATGATAATTGTCTTCGTCAGTTGTCGATTGATAAGATTCTCCTTCTGAGCTGAAAGATTCGTCTTCCTCCCCGTTTTGGGAAGTCGTTTCTTCTTCATATTCTGAGGACTCAGATTCTTGCTCTGAGGGTTCTGATAAACTTTCATGGTCATTTGCATCATCACTCGTTCCTGCAAACTGTTCAAATTCCTGGAAATACTCTTGTTTACTGTCTTGCTGTTCATCTTTGTGAGGTTCTGAAGATCGTTCTCTTTCCTCATCAGTGGTATTCTCTGGAAGATGATCAACTTTCTGGGAAAATTCTGCTTCAGAACGAAAAACTGGCTGATCTTCTTGATGATAATCTGAACAATTCTTTCTCATGTTATTAGCACCATCTTCTGGAAGATATTCAATTTCTTGGGAAGATGCTTGCCCAAGCTCCCAATAAGATTGTTGGTCATGGTAAAGAACTGGCTGATCTTCTTCATCATTTTCTAAAGTGTTCTCTCTTACGACGTCACTCTCATTTGTATAGTGCCCAAGCTCCCGGTAAGATAGTTGCTCGTCGTAAGTAAGTGGGTGATCTTCTTCATAATGTTCTGAAGTGTTATCTCTTACGACGTCACTTTCCTTTGTATAGTGTTCAAGTTCCTGAGGATGTTCTTCGTCATAGTGAAGAACTGACTGTTCTTCTTCATAATGTTGTGAAGGATCTTCTCTCACATCATCACTCTCCTGTCTTAAGTGCTCAAGTTTCTGATAACATTCTTGCTCATAGTGAGAAACCTGTTGTTCATCTTCATAATGTTCTGGAGTGTTCTCTCTTACGACGTCACTCTCCTCTGTATAGTGCCCAAGTTCCTGATAAGATTGTTGTTCGTAGGAAGGAATATGTTGTTCACCTTCGTAGGATTCTGAAGGGTTCTCCCTCACTACATCGCTCTCATCTTGAAAGTGCCCAAGTTCCCGAGAACAGGCTTGCTCATGGTGAGAAAGTGGTTGCTCTTCTTCATGATGTTCTGCAGTGTTCTGTCTTACCACGTCACTCTCCTCTGTATAGTGCCCAAGTTCCTGGGAATTTTCTTGGTCATAGTGAGAAAGTGGTTGTTCTTCATAATGTTCTGAAGGGTTCTCTCTTACTACATCATTCTCCTCTGCATCGTACCCATGTTCCTGGGAATATTCTTGGTCATAGTGAAAAAGTGGTTGTTCTTCGTGATGTTCTGAAGGGTTCTCTCTTACGACATCATTCTCCTCTGCATCGTACCCAAGTTCCTGGGAATATTCTTGGTCATAGTGAGAAAGTGGTTGTTCTTCGTGATGTTCTGAAGGGTTCTCTCTTACGATATCACTTTCCTCTCCATCGTACCCAAGTTCCTGGGAATATTCTTGCTCATAGTGAGAAACTGACAGCTGTACTTCATCTTCATAATATTCTGAAGGGTTCTCTCTTACGACATCATTCTCCTCTCCATCGTACCCAAGTTCCTGGGAATATTCTTGCTCATAGTGAGAAACTGACTTCTGTTCTTCTTCATAATATTCTGAAGGGTTCTGTGTTACGACGTTATTCTCCTCTGCATCGTACCCAAGTTCCTGGGAATATTCTTGGTCATAGTGAGAAACTGACTGTTGTGCTTCTTCATACGATTCTGCAGTGTTTTCTCTCACGACTTCACTCGTCTCTGTATTGTGCCATTTCTGATAACATTCCTGCTCAAGATTAGAACCTGAATGCTGCTCCTCTTGGTAATGTTCTGGAGAGTTCTCTCCTGAGGCATCGTTCTCTTCTTGAAAGTGCCTCAGGTCCTGGTAAGAGTTTTCCTCATGGGGCCAAATTTGCTGTTCATTTTCACAAAGTTCTGAAGATCCCATCCATACACCATTATTTTCCTCTTTAAGACGCTCACTCTCCTGAACACCATCTACTTTCGTCTCCTGACATTTACCCACGGACGAGTCATAATCAAGAATTTGTTGGTCTGAAACGCTTTCTTCTGTTTTGTGCGGATAATTCAATTCCTCTTCATAAACAGCCGTAGAGTTTGCAGCATCTGCGATTGCGTTGCCATAGGAACTTTCCTCAACCACGTAAGAATTTACATCTTTGGTGGAATCTTCTGATCTTTGAGAGTCGTTTGCAGCATGACTACTGTCAAGGGATTCGAAGGGGTTGCCCACGACTTCCACGGTTGAGAGATTTTCATCACCTTCTTTAAAGAGAGGACGGTTGGTGCATACCGGAGGATTTGCCATACCTTCAGACACGACTTCAACCAAAACCTAAAAAGATATTCAAAAAATAACTGAATCAATCAAACCATTCAATCGCCGACACACCAATCAATATACCTAATATTACTGAGAAATTTTACAAATCAAAAGTTCATATCAGTAAATTCTTCCTGAAAGGAAAGTATATATTATTGAAGCAAATACTGAGATGTTAAAAAGTAGTTTTCCACGCAAGAAATGGTTTCCCAGCACTCCTTGAAATAATTTGCGCTGGGGAACATCAGTGGAGCTTTGGAGAGTTATCTATATCTACACTAGTTGATGATGTTGTCGTTGTCGTTGCAGTTATTGTAATTTTTGTTGTTTTTGCTGGCTGGTTTTTATTTTTTATTTTTCGTCGTTTTTCTTGTTGATGATGTTGTCGTTTAGTGTGGTTGTTTAATGTCGTTCTACTTGTTGTTGAATAGACCATTTTCGAGATGCGTGAGCGCTTTCAAAAATATCGCAGGCGCAGACATGAAAAAGAGGCATTTTCGGGCAAGATCACGCGCGCTATTACTGACTCTGCCCAAAAATGCCTCGAGATCATGTCTGCGCCTGCGATATTTTTGAAAGCGCTCGCACATCTCGAAAATGGTCTATCGAAACCATCTCAATATAATAATGTTGTCACTGGTTTCAGAAATGTTAGTTAAAAAGACGAAAAATGCAAAACCATTTCACCTGGTCATTTCATCAAAAAGTTAATTAAAACTTACATTAGAATTGCCAGAGCTCTCTTTTTCATTGTCTGACTTCTCCTTTTCTTTATCTTTGTCAAGCGATCTGTGCAAGGTTTTTGGATGACTGTGGCCGTGGCCGTAATCTAGAATTACTTCACGCCTCATGACGACTTTGCGACAAGCGTGGCCTGTAGGGGTAAGTGGTGCACTGTCTTCGTTTGCACTGTAATCTGGGTCCGAGTAAGACAATTCCACCATGCGGTCTGTACTGCCTGGGATGTTGAGTTTAAAGTAAGTAAAGCAAAACAAACCTTTCAAGTATTTTGTAGGGGCATTCTTCAAAGCAATGGAAGAGAGCCTCTGTTATCCAGTGTATAAAAGAATTTATGAACATTTTCTTTTATCGATGTTGATCAGATACCATTAAGTTTAGCCTCGCTTACTTCTCGCGACCAAAGCCCGTTCACTTTGAAAGAGGAATTTTCTATTCACAAACTCTTCTCACTGAATACGCTGCAGGAAACTGAATATACCCTTGCAGCACGTTGCAATGCAGCTCAATTTGGAGGACAAAACAATAGGTTCCAATTCTCAGGAGATTGAAATTATTTTGTTTTGTCCTCCAAATTGAGTTGCTTTGACGTCACGTGAAATGGGTCTATAGAAAAACAAGTAAAGTAAGCAAAAGTTGCACTTACCTTGTCTCTCACTACTGACTTGGCACTGATAATCGGTTCGAGAGGAAGACATCAATGGTTCTTCGGTCTTCTCAGACAGGTTTTCATCTAGAGATGGAGGTTCTTCGTTTTGTCTCAGTCGACGTGACATTATCAAGAGCCTTAAGTCATCAGCCGGGAGCTCCAGCTTGGGTTTCTCGGCCACACCCAGAAGGGGCGAGGTTGCACGTCCGCTACAAATACTGACCTTCCTCTTGAGCACCTCCGAGGTCCTCACGGACTGACCAATTGTGACAGGGAGCGGTTCCGCATTGGATAGGGTACTTACCTGTTCTATTCGAGTTTTAATGACGGGGTCTGGGGTTATACTTCTCCTTATTTGCGTGGAATGAATTTCTACCTCTTCTTTAATCTTGGTACGACTTTCATGAAGGTCTTGGAATGTCTTAGTTGGAATCTGCACAATGCTTCGAATAGCTGATGGTTCGTTGTCGATAATCCTCGTCGAGCTTTCTGTACTTGAACGCTCTTCGTAATCAGAGTAGTCGCCAAAATGAAGTGATTTTGCTTCTGATGCCGCTGCTGCACGTGAAACGCTGAGTTCATGCCTAAGATCACGCTCTCCACAAGAACTGCGTGACAAGTTGCTGTCACGAAACTCTATGTCACTGCTTCTGGTTCTTTTACCCTCTGGCTCGCGATTAGAATGCTTTATAGAATTGAAGACATCACGTGACAAGAATTGGTCACGGGTGATGAGCCCTGCCTTGGGTGTCTCACTCTTGAGAGAAGTGTTGGTTTGTCCAGGGAGCACCTCCCTGGTTTGTCTTCCGTCGCATTTACGTTTTTTTGTTTCATTCAATTCGTATATAGGCATTTTTCTCTTCGGATGCTTGTCGTGCGTCTGTGCTTTCCCGCTGGAAAGGGGGCTTTTTCTTGCTGGGGAACTGCTGCGGGAATGAGCTATAAAGTGAAAAAAGTAAGCATTAGGGAAAAGAAACTTTCTCGTTAACTCAAGGCTTTTCTCAAGGGAAATTATTTCCGAGCTGTTCTAACCTCCATATTCGATCCCCAGCTTGAAAGACTGAGTCGTTCTATAAAATGCGTGAAATCAAGCATTTGTTTGACTTCACAACCTCAAACTAAGATGAATATAACAAAAGACATGGGCACTAAGGAATATTCCCGTTCCAGATTTTCCCATTATCAAATATTACTGTACTGTACCTTTAATGGGGATACCAGGGCTTCTAGAAATCCTTCCAGATCGTTGTCGTTGACTATGACGGTTTGCACGTTGATAATCCTCCCTTGATAACCTTCGCTCTCTCTTACATCGTGGCTCCTCTCTTTCTGTTCTTCTTTGAGGTTCGTCGTCATAACTTCTCATCCCAGGTCTTGTAGTTCTTTCATCTTGTAGTAGCCGACTCGAGCTCGAATAGGAGTGTTTGTCTCTGTCAACAAAACTGAATTCTCTGCTTCTTCTGCCTCGTTCCCTTTCTGGAGAATTCGCCCTTCCATGAGAGTCATATTCATCCATTTGCTTGCGCAATTCTCTCTCAGTATATCGTCTATGGCGATCACGATAGCCATACAAGATTTCTTCGCTCCTCTTGTCATAATCATTTCTGTCATCTCGTTGGTAGTAAGGATCACTGCGCGCGTGGTCTCTATGGTAACCATGATGCCTAGGATCCACGTTACCATGGTAATCTGGCTTTTTCATCCTAGATCTTCTCTCATAACGCCGACAACCGTAATCATCATTGTAATCACTACGATGATAATCATCATCATTATGCCGTGACCTATAGTCACGATCACGTGATCTCTCCTCAGCCAGGTAGCCACGTGATCTGTACCCTCCACCGTCACTATGGTCACGTGATCTGTCATCGTTAAGAATTATGGATTCCAGATGGAGAGGACTTCTTGGGCCACGTTGTTTTTCTCTGTTCACATCAGCGTGATTGAGTTCTCGTTGCTCTCTTATGTATTCGTCTAGGCTATCAAAAAATCTTGATTCGCGTGACGTTTCAGGATCTAGATCTCTTGAGCTTTCTTCATTTCGTCTGAAATCCCGAAGGAGTGGTGGTGGTGGTGGTCTTCTACTTTCTCTCTGCAATATGAAGAGAAAATAGCACATTAAGAGCTGGTCATTATTTACAGGGGGATGCAAGTTTTCCTTTCCCCTCACTTCATAAAGCACATACATTTTTGAACATTAGCATAAATCTACAAAGCTCACTCAAAGCTCACCCTTTCATACCCTCCCTTATATGGAACAGCCCCCTCCCCTACCACTAGATAAGACCAGTGCCATTGAGCTAACTTCTATGCAGAACCATCCCATCTACATTTCTTATCTATATTCCTTTTGTAATGGAAATGGACAGATCCATATATATATTAATAGTAGTTCCATTAAGCATGATATACAAATACAACATGATCTACTATATATGCCAAAAGAGCACTTTTGATACAGTATACAGTGCACATCTGAAAACAGCTAGTTGATATTTGTGCACTATAAATAAATAAATTATATTGATTATTACAGTGACACATTAAGGAGGGGCAAAAAGTCCTGATAGCAGCCTCACCCACCTCCCCTAAAGTGTTGATTTCTAAACATACAGTATGTAAGGCTTTACACAAGGCCAACACAGGAAATTTTGGATTCGGATTTTGGATGCTTTTACGATGCAAATCTGTCAGGAGTGTTTTGAAGCTGCTTTTGGAATTTCTTGTTAGACTGTCGTGGGGGGATTTCAGACAAATGTTTAATTTCAGAGATATTTTGGGTATCTCTCATGTTATGCATTCTAACATGGATCAATCAATCTACTTTTGCCTTGATGGCCATTTTAGTTTATTTATAAAAAAAAATTCAAAACAAAATGCATTCTATTTTTGGATACCATGTTTCTATAGCTTTACCAGACACACCCACCCTCCATAATTCCAGTCCTTCTGGATAAGGAAGTATTGATATATTTTGAAACTACAGCTGATACTTTGACTCTTCACTTCCCATGAGTAGGGTTGTATAGTCACCTACAAACCCCCTCAAACCCTCCCTAAATTTCCCAAGGTAATGCTGGGAAATCAATTCGTAAAAAGGCAAAAATATCAATGTAACCTGAGAGAACAGACATCCTTTACCTTGGCTGACACTGTCCAACTCAGGATAGCAAAAATTAAGCTGCTTTATTTAGTAATTATTAGAACTTTAATGACCTACCTCAAAACGTCTATATTCATCATCTCGTTCTCTAAGGTCTGGGTTTCCATCTCTATAATCTATATATTCTCTTCTCTCATCCTCCAAATAGCCCTCGTCTTCATCATACAATGGATGACCAGAGTCATCACGATAACTAGCACGTGAATGGCCATAGTAGTAGTCATCAAAATCTCTCCTCTGAGGCATGCGGTCTAGTTCTTCCCAGGAGCCTTGTCGCTCACGGTAAGGGAAAGGAGCTCTGTAGGAAGTCATTATTCATGGATATAGACCTAACAAGAAAATAAAAAAATGATATATCTTTAATAAATACATTAAAGAGAGTACAGTTTAAAAAGTAAGTAATATAGATTGTTTTTGGTCATGTCTATAAAACTGTACTTTTGAAGAGATGAGGAAAAAATAAGATATCATTATATGAAGATATCCAACTACAAAAGCACTTAAGCTTCTAAGTTTGTTTATAAATTCTAGTTCTTTGTTTTCCACTCAAACTAAACGGTCTAATTGCTATTGTTCTTCTAAACAATGCATTTGACAAACAAAAGGAGTCCTTGTTGGGATCAATGTAAACATGTCGGTTATAAACAGATGCAGGACTGATATATAAACGAAATATTTAAGGGCAGAATCCATGTAAATACAATTAAAAACAGTTTAACTTAAGCCTTTATAATCTTTAGTAGATATATGATTTTTATTTTTAACCTATGAGAACAGATGAAATTATTTTATTTACGAAGTAATTAGCTTACTTAATATTTATAAGCTTAATCCGTACATGCGGCTGTCAAAATTTTAAAATATTTTCTTCGCAACAAATGTAAAATATTTTGGTATCAAAGCTAATAAAAGAATTAAATGTAATTGATAAAAATACAAGCTCATTTCCTCCTATAGTAGGAGTGTTTTTAAAATTTCATTAAGCTTGAATGAATTCTAGTAAATTATGGTGTTCGTTACCGATCATTTGACATTTAGCTTACTGACCTCAAGACTAAATTATATTCAACTCTTTGCTGAATCTCCAGCAGTTTAACGATGAAAAGATCTTCCATTGTTCATCTTTAATCCCATGATTTAAAAACAATTACAATTATTACTATACAGCAAATTTACTGGTACTGTTTGAGTGGGCTGCATATTAAAGACTTACCTGATGTACAGGCTTTCAAATCAAACCACCAAATCTTGAATTAAAATTCAGTCGTTGAGATGAAGATTTTTTGAGCAGTAAAGCATTGCTGAGTCTAAGAAAATCCTATATCTCGGTGCTGAATTATTCATTCAGTAAATCTTAAAGAAATTAAGTGCAAGATTTTAAATAACAGCAGGAAGGCCGATTTGGCCGCTTTCAACAGACCTTTTCCGTTTGTTTACTTTCAAGTCACGTGTCCTTTGCCAGCTCTGTGTGGTTGTTTAGATAAGGTTTCAAAACACTTATCATTTACTTTATAGTTTGTAATAATCCTTTTTTCCACAGAACGTTGAAATAGAAGTTAAATATGAAGAGATCTTCGAATGTATAAACGCAAACGTTTTTCGGACATCCTGTTTTATAGTCGGAAGTGCACGGGGGAATTTTTGATGACCAGTCCCATTCTCCACCCATAATCTCCCGGTCATTGGAAAATTGATGCACGAAATATCATTCATGAAATTTAGAACTAAAAATAAGAAGACTTATCTTTATCTTCTTACCAACTAGTAAAAGAGTAATTAGTTACAAAAATAATTTGTTATTCTTGTCAAAGATACCTCCTATTACCCTAAGAGGGGAAGGGTCAGGTTTTGTCAGCATCGCGTCAAAATTTACTGTCACTTCCCTAGAGGAAAAAGTTTCGTTCCTGGTGCAAACACGTGGCTTTACTACGCTAAGAAGTGCCGGTTTTGCGATTGAATTCTGTTTTCAAATGTAAAGTTGTGTGTATTCTGTCGTAGAGTAGTGTAGTCTATATCACTAAAATCGAAATGGAGGCGAAAAATTCTATACTTTGTCCACGAAGCTCTGCAGAATTAATTTCATCAAACAGCAAAGAGGTGTCAATATCCCAACATGGCGTCGACAACACCTCGAAAATTCTCTACCACTGCCTGAAAACGAATAAATACAGCTTCAAAGTGTGGAAAGAACACGAACTGCACCCTAAAGAGATGAATAAGGAGACAGTTGATTGGATATTTGTTCTGGACTGTTTGAATTTTTCGTTTTGGGTGGATGATGAATGTGAGCCATGGAGAGTGAACTACGAGGGCATAGATTACGAAGGTTACTGGGCGCTTTGTGCTGGGATAAATAGGGCTTTAAAGGTAAGAAATTATTTGTAATTGATTTTTTATGAACTCTTTTTTGATTTCACATTATTTTGTCTATGCACGTCAAGACTCTATATGTATGAAAGTAAATAAATAAATAATGCATAACTGATTGAAAAATTCGAAAAACCGTGTCAAATAAGGAGTCCTAGAAGATCCTGAATGTTATGAGTGATAATGATGGTGTTTTGAAATCTGGGGCATTCTTGTCCCAGATGCTGCTAGTGGAAATCATTGGGTTTTCACATCCAGGACATTCTCATTTTCCTCGTTTGACGTCATAGATGCCATATTCGAAAAAGGGTCTGTTGCGAAGATGATACCTTCTTCTCAGTTGTTTAAGACCCTAAATCTTAGTCTACTGAGGGTTTAAAGTAATTTATTATATATCCTAGTCAAACTCGTTTTCTTATTGGTCGAGAGTACATCACGTGGAGGGAAATAAATCTCAATAACTCCCGCGCGGGTAATAAATGCACGTGATCAAAGCGTGAGAGGGGAATAAATCCATGTGATCAGGTCAAAGTCCATCGAAAGTTCGTGTTTTGTAAATAAAAAATGTTCAAAATGGAGAGAAAATTTTTCTTCGTTTGACTAGAGTATATAATAACACACTTAATGACTGATCCCTCGGGAAATCAGTTAGTTTCGTTTCCCTCGAATCTCAATGTTCGCCTCGGCCGGAGCCTCGGGAAACATTGAGATTCTCGGGAAACAAAACTAACTGTTTCCCTCGGGACCAGTCATTAAGTGCTAATTAATTACTTCAGAAACAGATCGAGGATTTTTGAAAGGGGGAGGGGGGCTACTGTTACAGGGTACCTTGCACTAATACCACAGGAAACCCATAGAAGTTTGAGGAATTGTGAAAACATTACATCTTGAACTTATGGAAATGAAATTTGAGAGATTCAAGTGAATGTATGTGTGGCTGGACATTTAGAGGGACACCACATTGTTTCTAAGGTCAAACATCCTGAAACTTGGTCAGTAAGCTTGTTGTTTGCTGCTCTTTCATTTGATGGGGCCAGTTTTTCTGGAACCCTAATTAAATTATTTTTCGAACTCAGACCCAGTCCCTTACTCATTTTGTTATCCGCTTATTTGTTGGATTTACCAATCATTTATATTAAATTAATGGTGTGTGTTGTTAAAGTGGTTGTGGGTTCAACCCTCAGTCCCACCATCATGTGGGTAGAGTTGCTTGTTGGTTCTCTCTTGTCAATATACCTTTTTCCAAAATAGCAGTCACAAATTCAAATGAGTTACAAATAAAATGAGTGCAAATCCAATATCAGCACTAGAAAGAGCACCTTCATTTTAGTAACCCTACGAAGATTCATTATGTTAGGTGTTATATCCGCTGAGAAAACCCTTTTTGAAAATCGACAAATTTACAGATGTTTGTATGGTTGGGGTATACGCTATACCCCCAGCTATACAAATGTCTATAAATTTGTTGATTTTCAAAAAACGTTTTCTCAGCTGATGTTACATCTGGCATAATGAATCTTTGTAGGGTTAATAAAGTAAAGGTGCTCTTTCTATTTATAAAATAAGTTTCAAATTGCATGAAGTCTCTTACACAGTGCAAAGACTACTCTCCTAACAATTTTTTTAAAAAGGTGGTAAATTATTATATTTTTATACTTTTTTTCCAATTGATGATTTTCAGGAAGGGATTCCACTAACCAAGCCATCTTTCTTTGCCACTGTCACAAGAAACCACCTTCAATACATCTTCAGATCTGAGACTTCGACTGAGATGCCACTGCTAAGAGAGAGAGCTGAAATTCTTAACGAGGCAGGAAAATTTCTTTCAGAAAATTACCAAGGTTCATTTGCCAACATGATAAGAAAGTGCAACCATAGTGCCAAAAAACTACTGAAATTAATAACCACATCATTCAGGGGTTTTCAAGATGAGGGGTCTTATGATAATCAAAAAGTTTCATTTTATAAGCGTGCACAAATTCTGATCGCTGATATATGGGCATGTTTTGAGGGTAAGACGTGGGGACACTTTGATGATATTGAAATTATAACAATGTTTGCTGATTACAAAGTCCCACAAGCACTCTTACATCTAGGGGTATTGGAATATTCTCCAGATTTAATGGCTAGGCTAAGAATGGGTAAAAGTGTCCCACCTGGTGACAATTTAGAAATGGAAATCAGGGGTAATTCCATATGGGCTGTTGAGCATCTGTACCAGAAAGTCAAGAAAATGGCTTTAAATGATAATGAGTTTGGTTGTAGGTCTCCCCGAGAGCTTGCGCAGTGCTTGAACTCTGTTATCATTGATTTTTATTTGTGGGATTTTGCTAAGGAGAAAGTGGAAAAATTTACTGACCTTCCATGCCACAAAACTAGGACAATATTTTATTGACCAAAGCCCATTCACATAAAATGTATTGTTGTCAGAGAAATATGGTGTATGGAGTCAGGGGTGCACAGGTCTTGGTTAGGACCCCCGGCCGTGTTCATTATATTATATGCACCTAAGATGCAAGACAATTGTCATGTAAAAATTTTAAAAAAAATAACAAATAACAATAACAAAATATTGAAACTTATTAACGTTCACATGATACCCTCTCATTCAATCAGATTATGAGAAAAATGGACTTTGACACTTGGTAGCTGTATATAACAAACATTATTGTTCTATTTACATATTTTTACAATGGCATATCACACTAATTCAGTATAATATGGACTGTTTCAATTGACCTCCCTCCTCTCTGAACTCATGTAAGGAAGCCTTATTTATGTGCCACATAATTGAATATTTAAAAGATGTTATTATAATTTAATCTGAAAAACAAATTGCACAATTCGTTTCTTTAATTTTTATTTAGGGTTTTTTATGTTGACTTCATATTTTAAACACTAAACATTTGCTACATTTATTTTATTCTTGGTTTAAATCAAGACTCTGATAATAATGTCACTGTTACCTCTTTCTTTATTTAAAAGTTAATAAAAGTATTAACAGCAATACAGACTCCTCCACCATGTACTGGAAACCTATTGTATTTATTGTATTCTTTGATCTATTGTTTAAGTTAAAGCCTTTTGTTTTGTTTTTTTTGAACTTTGAAGATACTGTCCAGTACACGAAGGAGATGCCACAGTCTATAATGTAAAAAGGCTGATTTTCATGCTACAACTTATGCTTACAACTGTTGTATGCAATCTGCTTACAACATGAATATTATTGCTTCGTGTAAATCAACCCTAAAGCTTGCTAACAACTATTGTAGCAAGTTGAAGGGTTGATTTACACGATGCAATTTGTGTTGTACGTGTGGCATAAGCAGATTGCATGCGACAGTTGTAAGAAAAAGTTGTACAATGTCAATTGGCCTAAAGAGATTGTTTCCCTTTAATAAATAGATTTTACAGTTTTGATTGTAGATTTTGTTTTTCATGTCATTTTTACTTCAAAAAAATTTTTTAACACAAATTTTAAATCTACCATTGTACAAAATTCAGTTTGCCATTCTAGCAGGTGCATGGCAATCAATAACCCACTTTCAATATTCTGGTTGAGTAATCCTGCACAAAGCAATTCAGGGGAAACAATGGAGTAATCCTAATATAGTCTTATTTCCCTGGAGCCCCACCTTGAATGCTTTGTGGATGACACTCAACTAGAATATCAAAATTGATTGATTTTCACAGATCATTGTTGATCATTACATGGTCTATTTTTGTAGCCCATTCACAGTCCACTCCTGCCACTCAGTTGTTTAATCGCTGGATCACAGTTGATTGATGGACACTCAGCTGCTAAAATGACGCACCCTCAAAAAATAGCAAATTTTAGAAACGACATACTGTACATGATTGTCTGCATTGGAAAAGTATATAACTTCTACATTTTGAATGGTTTTTAAATATGATTTTTAAATTCTGATCATGTTTTCGTAAAGGATAAATATAGCTTCTCTGGCTTTCTACTGATATTCTATCGTGATTTTTACCTAAACTAATTGAGAAGAATCACATAAACTCTTTTTTATGAAACTACCTACTACAACAAAATGATGTTTTTCATCCTCAATCATCTCATTCTCATCCAATTTGGGTGCATGTCTAATTGACAATCTAACTTCTCACTAGCTTGAATCCATGGCCAGTATCGAAAACATTTGGAAGAAACCATTTCATTTTAAGCCTACGACAGTTATCAAATAGCCAATCAAAGACCCCTGTAATGTTAGTATTGCATGGCAAATGAGTGAATAGTTTAGTGACTGGTTTCATAAAGCGTGGAAAATGATCTTCAATGTGCTGAGCGATGTCTTCAACTGTTGGTTTATGAAATTTAAAGCAACACCAGTTTCTCGTCACTCCATACGTGGGTTTGACTTTTTCTTGCTTCTTGGTTACTGGTCTTGAATCCTCTGAATCAAACTCGAGCAGCATTTTTGTTAACTCCCCCAAAGGATAACTGTTTCCTATCTCAGGATCATAAATAACTTGAAGTTTTCCTGTTTGAATAGCAATAAAGTCTGGAGTTATACCCCAGATTCCTTCAAGCCATTTATCAGAATGTGCTGTGTCGAGAAAGAGTATTAACCTTGCGCCAGTTTTGGAGTTCTTGTCTCTCCACCATTTCAAAATGGTACTGAATTCTAGAGATTTTCCATCAGTTAAAGCAAAGTTTCCATTGTCGTGAACATGTCCACTGTAATACAAAATATATGTGTCGTAGCTCAAACCTGGAAGGATCCTTTGCTCAAAAAATGTCTGGATTTTGCCTTCTGCATATTCAGCAGCAATACCACTGGATGAAAAATCTGTTCCAAAGTTGTGAATCATGTGTGTAGCAAAGAACCTTGATACAATGTTAATCAACTCCATGGCGGTATTATTGATGGTTTGGAAACCTTCCTGTGGAAGAATAGTAACATCTCCAGTTCGGCTGTACTTATGAGCTGGTGCAATAAGAGCATAACCAGTAGCTGTTCCCCCAACCATTTTGCCAAGTTTTGAAATGATATCAAACATGATGGATTCTGTGGGTAAGACAATGAGGAAGAAGCCAATAAACATTGGGTTATTATCCTGCCATGCACTTGCTGCAAGAAGACATGTTGACAAGATGGTGTAGAACGAAACAATCTGGGACACCAAACAGAAATGTCTAATTCCCTTGGAAGCCATTATTTCAGATATATTGTTGTCACTAATTTCTCCTTGCACCCTTAAGACCAACGCACATTCTTCAATCTTGGAAACAAAGCCCCAAGATGTTATGAAAAACATGAAATGAAATACAATCCAAGGAACGGAACATAAGACGAATATGGGAAGTCTGTAATAGGAGACACTTTCTATCATTGTACCTTGAAAGCAGAAAACAAAATATGCTCCTTGAAGAATCATGTTCACCAGGATTTCCAGGCGATGGTAACATTTTGATTGCATAATTATCTTCTTCCAGGATTCCAGCAGAGAAAGTTTTGAAAAATACAGGTCTAGTATAGCTGAGAATGTCATTTGGATTGCAAAAGCTGAAATGCAAAAGGGGTTGCATTTTTGTTTTGCGGCTTTGAAGAAATATGTTCCTGAAATGGCACAAAAGACGATGCTGGAAAGTAAACAGAAGCTTGACTTGAGATTGAATGCAAGAAGATGGACTGCAAGACCTAATGATATCACAAGGATAGATCCAAACTGTGCAGTTCCAGTCGATCCTACAACAAACCCAAGTAACAGAAGGAACTCTTCACTTGTGATGCACGAAGCTTCATATGTAATCAAGTTGCAAATTCTTTCCATCAGAATTCGAAAGCAATATATCCCAACGCTTGCTAACACCAATATATCTGTTAAGTCCAGGTCCTCTAAAGATACCATCAAATGGTCATACGCAATTTCTGTGAATGATAGAACACTAAAGACCACCCCAATCCAGAACTGCGAAAACCCTCGACTAAAATCCTTGTAACCATAGAGATATGTTACCAGTGATACAAATACAGCAAGTGCAAGGACTATGATCAGAATGAGGTAGCTTAAGTCCGCTGAATGGTATTGCCATCGCGTGTAGATACCAATGCCTGCTCCAGTATAGAAAAATAGGACTGACAGCAAAGAGGAAGACTTCCTCAGTGATCCAAGTATCTCTGGAGGCATCCTGAACGAAGGCTGTATGGTATTCTGCTTGTCTTCTATCAAATGAATACAAAAATTATACTGTAATTTAGGTCCATTTGGAAGCCTTAATAGTGTTATCACAGGATGATTACCATGACAACCAAAGCCTATCATAAGATTTAATTAAAGATCAGTGCTAATCTGACTTTAGGCAAGTCAGTCCAGAGTTCACAAATTGAATCGAAAACATGAAGATCAGCCATATCATCAAGCTAATTACAGTGTATGTCATGCTACTGTATCTGACAGTGGTACACTAAGCAAAATAGCAAGATATGCATGTTTGTGGAAATATGAGTGTTATTTCATCTCGATTGAATTACAAACTACAAGCTACTCACCTGACATATATCAAATGAAAAAAAAAATGAAAAAGTACGCCCAAGTCAATCAATGGCGACAAATTTCATTTGCAAAGTTCAGTTGACTTAATTGATCTTTTGGTACTTCAGTTGATAAAGAGGATTCTTTGAAACTCGAATTTTCCTTTCTTTGCTTCCAATTCTTCTTAATTCTATTTAGGTCTTTTATATAGCTGTTTGAAAATACGAAAAAAGTGACAAAATATCACGATAAATACACTCCCTCCTTAGAACCGCCATATTGAATCCTATTGCTCATGCCTTTTACGATTAGCCGCTGTGCAGAACGGAGCGCAGACTCATAAACATGGCTTCCGAACAAGAAACGCTTTCAAATGTTGTGAAAGGTTTGCATCAAAGCTTGAGAACTAAACTAAAAGAAGGTTGGTACATTTGACTTTTATACATGATTTTGATCAGCTTTTTTGACCTTTTGGAAAAGTAGAGCTTATAAAATTTGCGTTTGAAAATTTAAACTGATTGGAACTTTAAAAACTAAATGAGTTTATTTCATATTTTTCTCACAATTTTTTTTCCATAGTTTAAAAGTAACATAGTTGTGGTTTTAAAGGGTGAGAAGGGAGATAGCCAGAAAACAAAACGCTTATTGACTTGGCTAGCAGAAGTTATACAAGTACAAAGGGGGAGGAGGGTGGGGATTTGACAGTATTTTTGACCCCTTGCTATTTGGGACCTCTTTTGTTGAAATGCCATATTTTCTGATGTCATATTTTCTGCCTTATTAACAGCAAATGGAGATTTTGAGAAGACATGGAAGGATCACTGCTCAGATAAGGAAAGTCTACAAAAATATGCCTTTGCAATGCATTCATTAGCCACTGACCAGTGGGCAAAAAACTCCCCAGGGGGTAGGGCTGATTGGTGTGTCAAGACATGCCAGGAATATTTTAATGGAGGTGGATTGGTAACTGCTCTAGAGAAACAAAAAAGAAGATTTGAAAAGGAAATGGCAACAGCATGTTGTTGTTGTTTGAACACTTCTTAGTGAGTATACTTTGAGTTTTTATCATGTTACAACAACAAAAAATATTATTTCATACTGAAAATCACTTGCAGAACCTTTCCATACAATTATTGTCTCACCACCCCCAAATGTTAACTCTTTTTTTTCAAGTGATAGTTTTTCTGTGGTGGAAGGCAAGTTGAATCTCTTGGATGTTGGTAGCTGCTATGATCCATTTAGTGCATATTCAGAATTCTCTTCAGTTGCTATTGATCTGTATCCAGCTAAAGAGGTAGGTACACATCCATTTGTTCCTCCAATTTGTAAAAGGGGCCATACTTTTGGACAGCTTCTCTAGGCCTTAACCTACCCACAGTAAAAATCAAAAGTGTTGATACACTACCTCATAATGTTGGAAAAATTAAGCACGCAGTGCAAGAAAAAGCACTTTAAAATCGTATATAAACTAAATCCCCCCTCCCCTATTCAATGTTGTTCCTTGAGAATGTGGCTGGCTCACGTTACCAAACTTTGGCCATGTAAACAACATTGCAAGGGGGAGGGGGAGCGTACAGTGGACATCAGTCATTTCACACAGCCAATTTTGGGAACATTATAGGGGTAGTGTATCAACACATTTCGATTTTTACTGTAGATCTGTATTTGCATTGCCAGTCCTAAATACATAGTAGATAATAATGTATGCAAATATAGACACCAAACCTATCATCCTATGTCTGCTCTTGTACACACTTGCTTCCTTCTTAACTTCTTTTATGTCTCTTCCAGTCTGTCTACAAATGTGATTTTCTAAACCTAAAAGTGAGCACCAAGCATATTTCAGCTTTAGATAGCAAAAATAGTTCCAGTTGTTTGTGCAGTTGCAAAGGAAACAACCCACAGTCTTCAAGCACTGACAAGATACAGCAAAACAGCCTGCCTGACAACACAAATGATTCAAGAACTGAGGAAAGACTACCTTCTATGACCAAACTTTTTCCTTATTCTCAAGAATGTTGTGACATTAAGGGATTTCTTTCAAGCCAAGAGATCTCAGAATTACCTGGTGCTTATTTCCATGTTGTTGTTTTTTCACTTCTTTTGTCTTATTTTCCCGCACCTGTTCAAAGATGGACATGTTGCATAAAAGCGCACCAACTCCTTGCTGTGAATGGTATTCTGATCATCATCACACCTGACTCGTCACATCAGAACCGTAATGTTGAAATGATAAAGTCTTGGAAAGTTGCTATAGAATCTATAGGATTTGTTCGATGGAGATATCTCAAGGATACACATGTCCATTGTATGGTTTTCAGGAAAGTTTCTCCATGTCATCACAGTTGTTCTAAAACTTGTAGTTGTAAAATCAGTGTCAGTGTTACTCCTGATATGCTCTACATGCGACAAGATTTCTCTGAAGATAAAACTTCTGATAATGATAAAGTCAATGAGGATGATAATGAAACAAATACATGTGATATTAATGTGCACTGTGCTAGTAGCATGGATAAAGAAGTTTCCGAAGTACAGCTGAAGAAGAGGAAAGTTGAACTTTCTCAATAATATTATTGTTTGTGAACTTACTCTTGTAATAGATACATTTCAAGGGCAGATCCAGGGGGAGGGTCAGGGGGGTTGAGACCCCCTGTTATACATAAGGTTCAATTGTTTGTTTCATCCTAAAATCTAGTTTTGCCACAGGTTTGAAGTAAATTTTATGTGAAGTATACAACCTTTGGACCCCCCTCTCAACATTTGGACCCCCCTCTCAACAAATTCCTGGATCAGCCCTCACTTTTTAACATATTTAAGGTATATAAACTTAATTTCTTAAAAATAGGCTTTTAATATTTTCCCTTAAAATCTCTTGTATATTACTAACAGTAATCCTGTAGCAAAATGTAAAATATTTTTCAAAAGACTATTATACTTTTTATTTTCTATTTACTGGATAATGAATTTTTTTATTTCAAAGGAATAGAAAAACATCGTTTTTCTATTCTCTGCCCTCTCCTCTTTTATTCTTCTTTTCTCTTCTCTATTTTTCTTATTTCCTTTCGTTTTTCCTCTTTTCTTTTTCGCGTCTCATCGATGTAAGCGCGCAAGATTCCCAAGATGCAAATCGTGCGTGTATATTATGACGTCACAATACGTGACTTCACTTCATTCTCTGTCAGTTCAAGGTCCGCCATGACAACTAAAACAAACACGAAAATGGGTGGGTTTTTCTGGACAGTTTTCGTTGTTTTCCTCATTCTACAATCTACAGCTGAAAGTCGTAAACCTGTAGAAGAAGAGGGTAAGTTTATTTGATAAAGAAAAATCCATTAAAAGAGAAAAAAGTTTTTTGAAAATTGAACAAATTCATCTTTCAAACTGAGCCGTTTTGAAGAAACTTGAACTAGTTTTTTTTTTTGTTAGGAAAACCTAAAACTCGTGGTTTTTTAATCTTATATTTAGGTATTGTTATAGGTAAAGAAATAGGGGGGGGGGGGGAATTATCTTTATTCTGCTAGAATATTAAAACTACTTCGCTATAAGCTCACAAAAGTTCTCAACGAACTTGTGATATTCCCTTGACTTGCCCAACGAAAAAATAAGAATTTCAACTGCATATTTTACTGCAATTCACTGGTAAAAGTTCTTGTAAATAAGGTAGAATATTCAAAAATATTTACGACATTGTCCACACTCAAATGATTTGGACTAAGTTGCTGTTAATGTTGACGATGCTGCGATGTTATTCAGTATTATTAGTTGTCATTGTACAAAATAGCAGTTGATTGATTCATTGATTGATTGAAATATTTTTATGTATAGAGTACACCTCTAGAACACACCACCATCATATGAGAGCATCAACTCTTCAAAAGAATATTGAACGTCGACAGAAACAACTTGCCAAAACCTTGCAGAGCTTTCTGAACGAATACAAGAACCTTTATAAAATGGCTGAGGGTTTGAAGAACGGTGTTGATGCTGATGACAGCGCAGCAGACCATCATGAAGGTAAGCCACTAACAGCTCGCAGAGTATTCCAACATATGACGCCAGTTTTAGCAATTAGGCCTGTAACTCGAATAAGCTGTGCCTCTGCCCATGAAGAGCTATCCAATTTTCTTGAGACTTTGCTTATCCAGCCAGACAGCATTAGAAAATTACCGAAAACTCCGGAATTCCCCCAAATTAAAGCTGAGTTCGTCAACTGCTTGTTCGCCAATCAGAATGCAACACATAATTCAGCATACATGGCTTATAGATGGACTCAGGAATATTTATCCAGGAATAAGTAGTGTAGATTTTAAGCCTTTTGTGTCAAAATTTTGGTGTTCTTATAAATTTGAGATTGCAAGCCCCTCGTCCCTGGATATAGCGATATAATTAAGTCCTTAAAAGTAAGATTGATCATTGGTTTCTTACATTCAGATAAAAGCCATGGCATGTCTAGAAATGAGGAACACCAATCAGATAACATGAAGGAGAATCCAAGTCATCATTTGAAACACGCCTCACCCACGCCTGAGCATGATGAACACCATCATCAGAGGATGATCCACGATAGTGAGGAAACTCTCAAACAAGGTCATGTCGTACGTTCTGAGAACTCAGGAGGTGAAGATGAAGAACTTGGCCATTCAGGAGAAGGAGAACACAGTGGAGTACATGAAGGACAACCAGAAAAAGGTGTTCACCTGGAACATGGTGAAAAACATGAAAGAAAGAAAGAAACTAAAGAAATCGAACAGATGGATAAAGAAGCGCACAAGACAGGTAGCCATGGTGACAGTCATAGAGAAAAGAAAGAAACAGAAGAGATGCATGAGATCGAACAGATGGAAAAAGAAGCGCACAAGACAGATAGCCATAGTGATAGCCATAGAGTGAAGAAAGAAACAGAAGAGATGCATGAGATCGAACAGATGGAAAAAGAAGCGCACAAGACAGGTAACCATGGCGACAGTCATAGAGAGAAGAAAGAAACCGAAGAGATGCATGAGGTCGAACAAATGGAAAAGGAAGCACATAAGGCAGGTAACCATGGTGACAGTCATAGAGAGAAGAAAGAAACAGAAGAGATGCATGAGATCGAACAGATGGAAAAGAAAGCACACAAGACAGGTAACCATGGCGACAGTCATAGAATAAAGAAAGAAACTGAAGAGATGCATGAGATCGAACAGATGGAAAAGGAAGCGCACAAGACAGGTAACCATGGTGACAGTCATAGAGAGAAGAAAGAAACCGAAGAGATGCATGAAATCAAACAGATGGAAAAGGAAGCGCACAAAAAAGGTAACCATGGTGACCAACATGCTGAGAATACTCATAAAGAAGATCATGTCATACGTTCTGAGAACTCAGATGGTGAAGATGATGAAGAAGAAGAACTTGGCCATTCAGGAGAAGGAGAACACAGTGGAGTACATGAAGGACAACCAGAAAAAGGTGTTCACCTGGAACATGGAAAACATGAAAGAAAGAATAAAGAGACTAAAGAAATCGAACAGATGGAAAAGGAAGCGCACAAAAAAGGTAACCATGGTGATAGTCATAGAGAGAAGAAAGAAACCGAAGAGATGCATGAGATCGAACAGATGGAAAAGAAAGCACACAAGACAGGTAATCATGGTGACAGTCATAGAGAGAAGAAAGAAACAGAAGAGATGCATGAGATCGAACAGATGGAAAAGGAAGCGCACAAGACAGGTAACCATGGTGACAGTCATAGAGAAAAGAAAGAAATCGAAGAGATGCATGAGATCGAACAGATGGAAAAGGAAGCGCACAAGACAGGTAACGGCGATGGTCATGGAATAAAGAAAGAAACTGAAGAGATGCATGAGGTGGAACGAATGGAAAAGGAAGCGCACAAGACAGGTAACCATGGTGACAGTCATAGAGAAAAGAAAGAAATCGAAGAGATGCATGAGATCGAACAGATGGAAAAGGAAGCGCACAAGACAGGTAACGGCGATGGTCATGGAAGGATGAAAGTTCATGCAACTGATATTCACCGTATTGATCATAACAAGGAGAAGGAGTTAGAGCAAGTCCATGAAGCAAATAAAATGGAACATGAAACACATATGACGACCAACGCTAGCCATTCCAAGCAAAACCGAGATCATTTGGAACACAGGGGAGAAGAAGAAGACGAAATCGAGGGAGATTCTGATCATGACTTTGATGGATACCATGACGGATATCACAAGGGTTATGAAACTGAACACGTGGAAGTGCGTTATCATATGGATACAAGTCATGAGGATGATGATGATGATGATTCACAAGGGCATGGTGATGTGGACTCTTATGAACGGAAGAGACGTGTCAGTAGAGACCATGAAAATGACGATATGCATCATGGAGCAGATGGTCACCAGGGTTCTTCTCATGAGAGGAAGAAGCATCATATGTCTAATCGTGATAATGATTTGCATCATATCCCTATGGCCCATAAGAGAAGGGATTATGGGGATACTCACAGTGATAATGATGACTTGCATCATGGAGCAGATGATCACCAGGGATCCTCTCATAAGAGGACGAAGCATCATATGCCTAATCGTGATAATGATTTGCATCATATCCCTACGGCCCACAAGAAGAGGGACCACCAGGGATCTACCCATGAGAGGAAGAAGCATCATATCGCTAGTCGTGATGAGGATTTACATCATGAAAA
This sequence comes from Anthopleura sola, assembly GCA_023349425.1. NCBI lineage: Eukaryota > Metazoa > Cnidaria > Anthozoa > Actiniaria > Actiniidae > Anthopleura > Anthopleura sola. The sequence goes on along the minus strand of JALHLI010000006.1, from coordinate 3,557,195 downwards.
CAAAGACCACCCTTCTCATGACAAGAAGCGGCATCACATGAATGCTCGTGAAGATGGTGCTGATCATTTGCATCATGACAGTAGTGATGATAATGATGATAGTGTTCATCGTTCCAGCCATGGCCGTATCGAGTCTTCTAAGCATCATACAAAGAGGGATCATTCTGGTAATGTAGATGTTTCAATCCATGAAAGAGAAAGTCGCCAAGCTCTTGATTATGTAAATATTGGCGCAGTTCAACATGGGCATTCGTCAGGGCATGAAAAGAAAATGCATCACAATCTTAATAAAGACTCTCATCATGAGAATACTGACATTGACTCACATCAGCAGAACATAGATAAACATCACATGGCTGCTAGAAATGATGATGATGATGATGATGATGATGACACGCATCATAGCAGTAAAAGTCATGTCAAGACGTCAGTTCATCAACACCCGCAGCGTCATCATCTGGATAAAGAGCGTGAGGAACCTCACAACACTCATCAGCATCATCGCACGCGTCGTCAGTCGCCATCCTATGATGATGACATCTTCATTGATGAGATCAATAATGAGGAAAAAAAGTTATATACAGCCATGTTCACCAGTGATGATCAAATGCATCGCGATGATGGTGGAGCTCCTGCATCCAAGCTTCAAAGGTCGGATGGAAACGCAAGGCAAGTTAGTGAAGAATCACGGAAAAGTAGAGGAAAACGAGATATAATTAATCAATTGAAGCTGGAAGACCGAAATTGTAAGTAATTTTTGTAGGTATTGCTAAGAATATATTCTATTCTCTATATATTTCACCAATCTCCTTTAATTTCTAATAAGACGCACTTTATCAATCTTCATTAAATTCTAAAGAACTAAGCTCAACACACATAAACAAAGGCCCTAACAGTAATTTTGATCGCAGTGATGGAACAGGACAGCCAAAATGAACCAGACTGTGGAGCAGTTGCTGACCAAACCTTTGTTTACGACAAGGATACCTGCCGTCTCTGTCAATGTATAAAGGGAGTTGCACATTGTGAGGCAAAACCCAAGAGTTGCAGATGGAATAAGCTAGATAACATGTGTTCGTTTATAAATGGAGAGATGGTTCTTGAAGGAACTCCACACTATGATGGATGCAACTATTGTGTTTGCAGGAAACGTAAGTAGAAGGCTAAAGTAAAAACATGTAACATATTTTTCGAACTAATTTAATTATAGTTCCAATATGTTTCCATAAAAAAAATCAACCACTTCACATGGAAGAGTAGCATAAAATAAGCTTATTGACCAAGTTTCAAAACGTTTGGCTTTGTAGAAAAATATTTATGAGCATCTATTAGGGTGTCCTTCAAAAACGTCCTTCCAAACCATACATTCGACATGGAAGAAAGCTAATACAAAAGTTTCCTCACATTTCTTCAAATAAAGTATGACTAAAAAATTCCCTCATAGCTTCATTTCTAAAGAAAAGCAAGAGAGTATGAAGTAAGAGAGCACATCTCCCACACATAGGTCTATCCCCATGAAAATCATTTGAAAATCTATTCTTAGCTCCGCGCGCAGCTATTTTTATCTGCGCGCAGCCTGAACTGGGTAAAAAATCAAACGATAAAAATATTTCAGGCTGCGCGCGGAGCTAACAATATATTTTCAAATAATTATGATAGGGCACGGAGATGTGCTCTCTTGCTTCATACTCTTTTGAGAATAGTCAATACATAACTGAGAACTTTGTCTAACTGTTATAGGTGAATGGGTCTGCACTCGCATTCGTTGTCATTTTGCGCTACATGATTATGTCAACTACGCTGCTTTGTTAAAACAAACGGGGGGAATTGAAAGGCACATCGATACGTGTATGGAGTGTGACAGAGAACCTGTCACGCCAGTATGTGGTCCAGATTGGATAACTTATCATTCATTATGTCACGCACGCTTCTGTGGAAACTATGACATCGACGAAATCATCCAGGGACCATGTAGCAGAACCGTAAGTACTTATCTTAGAATAGAGCTGTTAAATTGTGACGTATTTCCGGGTCCAACTGCTCACAAATACCGCTAGAATAAAGCGAAAATGTTCTCAATGATTTAACCTCCACCTGAAAAAGCTAGAACTTTGGACAACAAATCTTGTCACGAAGAAAAAGTAAGAAAAACCTTTATAAAACCTTTTTTTTTTTCGTTTTGGACCCGGAAGTCGTTTTTTCATTCGAGATAAAAGCTCTATTGTTGGTGGGCATCCCTTAATATGATAATAAATTGACAAAAGCATGGCCAACACTATGATTGACAAATTTTGAAACCTGAAAACTTGTTCCTTGCAGCATTTTCCCATTGCAGCTTAGCAGGACAAAACAATACAATTAAATCTTGTGAGAATCAAATCTATTGTCTTGTCATCCGAATTGATATCGGAAAGGGAAATTCGTTTTCCGAGCTCACTTAGGAGGACAAGGCAATTGAAAAAAATCACAGAAACGACTATAATAATTGTGGCATCAGGGATAACTTTCTATCTTTTTTTCGCGTTATCTCGACGCTCGTATAATATCTTGCTGCGAAGAAAGATTGATTTAACAGAGGGCAGGCCTTGTCTTGAAGCTTTCACTTCTTTTGCGTCTGCTTTTTATTATGATAAAGCTGGCGGAAAAAGGAGTTGTGAACTTCTAGAATGAACTATTACCTGACCCATGCAAAATCATGGTGCAATCAAGAAACATTCTGTTTAGCAAGATGTAGGAAGTGATATACTTACACAAAGGTGCGGCTCTCCTTACACCTGTAAGGTCCTGTTACATGCTACGATTTCTCGTGCAACTTGTCTCAACGAATGAATGATTGGCTCGAGCGCGCGCTCTAATCACGAGGTGCACGACTATGACGCACGTGATTTTTTACACGTGAGGACACTAAATGTTGCCAATTTATTGCACATACGAGCAACATTCGCTCTGCAACCAAGAACACAACAATGCATATCGCGCGACAACTTGCACGATTTTTGCTGCCCGCATTACCGCAGTTTTAAACTCCATTTCAATATTCTGGTTTGTTTAGAATCCTTGTGAAAAGGCTGAATGCGCAGCTGATGAGACGTGTGTTCCATTTCGCCGCGGTCCATGTTTGAGCACCAAGACACGTGATGGTCACGCATTGGCATGCAAGCAGTATAAGTGTGGTAAGTGTAGGAATTAGAAATATGCGGGCTTGTTTTACTGTCTATATAGTTCTTGGACCTGCAAAGTACTTGCAAATAACAGAAACACTTGCATTACCAAGTTTGCGTCTCTCACGCTCTTCCAGCGTGTTAATACCACAGTAAAGAGACACGCGCGCGCTTGATTTTTGCGCATATTTTCAATGACACTGTTACTATCTATTAAATTTCTTGATTTGATTTAGTTTCAACAAAAGCAGAGTGTTCTGACGATACACTACCCCTAGAGGTGGTTTGTGGGGAAGATAATCAGACATATTCATCAGAATGTCATCTTTTTAAGAAGTCAGTAGCATTTGCTTATAGAGGACCGTGTAGAGCAGCATGTATGACTGGTAATACACAGGTATGTTCCTAATAATGAATTACCATACCATGAATTTATAATCCATACAATTTTTTCAAAGGTTTTTCTTGTCAACGGTGTTCAATTCGGCTGCGCGCGCATGTTCTCTGTTTTATTGATGTTCAATCAAAGGTGTGAGGCAGGGATAGAATTGATCTTCTAACGATTTGGCCTTCACGCAAATCTGCTAAGCCTTCCAAAACTCTTCAAAAATTCTTTTGCGTTATTTGGAACATGATTGACGCCATTTGCAGATTTTTCGCGTCCTGTGGAGGAAGTAAATTCACGTTGTGGACGGTGCGCGCACGAAAAAAAGCGCTGACGCCGTCGTCTTTGAGGTTCGCGTCCTTAAGCAAAATCACTCAAATCACTCTACAGAGTAGCCCGGTTTGCATTCTCTATCAATCCGAATGTCAAGCAAATCTGCTTAGCTTCAAGCGCGCTCGCAAGTCGTTGATAACAGTTTTGTCATCGTTTACATAATTCGTCTCTTCAAAGGTGTGTGGAACAGATGGTGTTCTCTATCAATCCGATTGTCACGCAAATTTGCTTAGCCGTCACGTTGATTACCCAGGAACCTGCGAGATCAATGTAGCCAAGCCAGAAGTGATCAATATGGAGGATGAGAGCTTTCTGTACGTTAATAGAAAATGCCGTAAAGTGTATGAAAATAAACGGTGTCTGCATCCTACCTGTACGAGCACCGTTATCCCAGAAGGAAGTTGCTGTCCAGTATGCGGTAAGTAACATATGATTATAAAATTATTGGATTCAAAAGGCTTGCTTTGTTTTATGTGCGCAAAAGATGTTCGGATTGAGTATATATAAGGAGGTGTCCGGTATGATATTCATCACATCCCTAAGCACCTATGTCTTTTAAAACTGTCCTTTTCGACACAATGCAACTTCATAATTCCCCTTGAAACTTCTCCTTACTTAGGAGCTGCAGTAGGCATACGAATAGACAGAGCCATTGCAAGCGATCTTTTGGAGTTGCCCCTCCTCAAACCATCCATGGACTTTGCTAGTCTGGAAACTATCCAGGCATTCATTCGACGCATTCAGGACCCACAACACCTGCGCAAATGCCGCATGACAATCGATTACACTGAAAGGAACGACCTGTCAGTTCTCTTCACTCCAAGGCAGCCAGGCTACATTTCATTCTGCCAGAAAGCAGTTCAAGATACCATGGTTTATATCAACTCCCACTTAAACTCTTCGGACCCGATAGAAGCGATGCTTGCCGCTGCTGTAGCAGTCGAAGCGGGGGAAAACCTTTTCAATGTACCAACACGGGTGAAGAGAAATGTCAATCTTGATCTTGTCAGGATAAGACGGAATGAACATCATGAACACCGCGGTTCCAACAGTACAGGTTCTGGTGTGGCTCCATCCCTTGGAATGGTGTTCAGTGTTGGGCTATTTAACAGTCTATACTGGTTCATTGATCACTATTCTTTTAACAGCTAAGCCATTGTAAGTCGCTTGGTAATTCGTTGTAGATGACACTTCAAAATTATGGAATACGACCACTGTTTCTTATGTTATAATCGTCGAAGTCGGATGGCATTTTGCTTCTTTGCACAGGTTTTGGAATCTTAGCGCATATGAATTTATAGCGAGTGTATTTTTGAACGATTCGACATTATTTTTAGGTGTACTTAATTATCTGTATCCTCCTCTTTGTATACCAAAAAATGAGATTTTTTGATGGTTACATATTTCATTTTCCTTACATGTTGACTTGTCTTAAATACAAACATGACTTCTGTTGTATTAAAGTTACATTACTTTGGTCTTCTTTCTCCTTACTTATCTATGAGCTAGTACCTGTTTAACTGGTAATGATATTACAGTCAAATATTGTTGTATAACCGAGAATTATGGCATTGTTATTCGCCACATGGAAAAGGATCCCACACTAACAAACCTCGACATCTGATTCATACTTCAACCTGGAGGTGCCATTTAAGTTTTTCTGACATGCGCAATAATAGGGCTTTTCTCGTCCTTTCCCCTTCAGCTGAGTTGAAAGCCTTCCCCGAAAGGGATTATGGGTCACTATTTTTGGGTAGCATTTTTCGAGCATACAATGTAGACTTTTCTTGTTGATTGAAATATGATTCTGCCATGAGTTCGACTAGCGTTTACGATTAATTTAAAGAAGGAAGAACTCGTATTTCATGAATTCTCTTGGCAGAATAATGGGAAATGCTGACCAAAATATGATGTCGAATCCTCAATTCTTCATATATCATATATCCTCAATCCTGTATATTCTTCATGAAAAAGTAAAATCTGATTTACTTCTTGTTAGTCCCATGTAGTTTCATCGAATTTTTCAGGGCTCGAATCTGATTGGTCAGTTGACAATGACTGACAGGTCATTTCTGCCAGTAGTATTCGATATTTCCAGCTTTCTATTCACAATTCATCAAGCACCAACCCTAGCAGGTTCCATTTGTTGCAGTTCTGCAGCATTATCCAGGCCAGCTCACAACCTGCTAAAAATGTCAAAACAAACCGCCTCGCTTCGGATAAAAACCCAGGGGGCTTATTCTTTGTGTTTTTTGTTTTGTTTGAAAAACTGAATATAGAATAGCAGACAGCACAGTTTGTTTGATATGAAACGGTTCTAAATCCAACACAGAAATGTGTTGCAAGAAATAATCTTCTAATTAATAAACATTGCACCCGAAGCACCATGAAATTTTAATATTCATAGTTCAAAAATAACTAAATCTTGGAACTTGTATAGCTATTGAATCTCATCAATATTAATCAAGGAATTACTATTTTGGCCTATGTTTTGATCTGGAAGAATATTCTAGCTGAGCTGTGGCATCATTCAAACACAAAATTGAAATTTACACTTCTGTTCATAGTTTTTATTAGTTTTAAAATTCGCTCTACAGAAAATTTTGTGAGAGTGAGTTCTTGTGCTTCTATCAAAATATTCTCCATTGCATGGTCAAGGATTTCCCAGTTAATATAGATGAAGTAAAGCGAGAGTTTTTAATCATCAAGAACAGCAGGTTTATAAAGTATTCAACCACACTTAATTCAAAATCCTGATTATATTTGCTGGTGCTATTTTCTCGAACTTAGACAAATTAATTAAACTATTGAATTCAGGATTGTAGCTTGAACAATATGGTTTCCATCTGTTTACATTTTTTATAAATATTACAAATCCCCAGTATTTAATTTTCGAAATTCAATCACCTTTTAAAGTAGCTGCTTTTTTTTCTTTTTTTTTTTTAGTTTTTCCCAACATGATGCGTTTTTCCCATCAATTTTCTCTATAAAATTGATTACGTTCATAATTCTAAACAATATTGTTACGACTATTTTTTTTTCATTTTTGATGCCACAATTTCCCAGTTTTTATTTTTCAATATTTAATCAGCTTTTAAAACTACAATTTCATTTTTTGGGGGAGTTTTTAGTTGCCAATTTCTTCTTTGTTTATTTTGGCAAACGCCAAATTTCTTTCTTTTATCTATTTTAAACTCATTAAAAATCCTCTTAATCCTTTGGCATCACATTTATTCATTCATCTTTCCACGCACCTATCGCTTTGAGAACATAAATTCCAACGTTCTGCTGAGAAAAAGTTTTAGTAATTTTCCATGTAAAAATTAAACTTCAAATAGAATCTTGTGTTGCGTGCCAGCATACTATTGTAATGAAATACAAAAATACGTACTAAACAGCACCAATCGCACCCAGGGGATTTCGCTGCTCTCAATCCAAAAGAATTAGCCAATTAGCGAACATTTTGTTCGTAGCTCAATGCAGATTTATGGCTCGATTTACAACAGCTTTTCCTCGAAAAATTAAGAAAATAAAACTCATTTGTATAAAGAATCAAAAATTTCTTTTACGAATAGCATATTTAGTCGTCGTTGGTGGAAAATATGTTGTTTTGACAAGAGATGATACTTTGAAACTTTCGCTGTGACAAACAATACATTGCGCGTCTAGATTACGAATCGCTTGGGCCACAAACTGGTACAATTGAGAGAGTGTGAGGGAGGGGAGGGTTGGGTGGTTTATTTGTCGTATTGATAACTTTTACAGGTACCCAGAAGACACCCCCTAGTAACATATAAAAACACTGAAAGCTACTCACGCTAATCAATATTTAATTAATAAAACCCATCAAACTGTACATCAATTCTATAAAAAATGGCTAAATTTACAAGACTATTTATATTTCACGAGTATAAACACTTTTTACACATTTTTTTACACTATTTCCAGAATAAAATCTACAGAGTTTTTGTTACTTAACGCTTAATTAAGTTTCCAAGCTGTTCTTATTGAAAGATATCAACAAACATGTACAATATGTTCTTTTGTTCTGATCATAGCAAATTAAATGAGTGGCTAAAACCTAGTTATGAGAAGTTGAACATTAAACGTGTGTACACTGATAGTCCTAGTGCATTTGTCTAGAAAATGGTGTCAAAATTAAATGTTTGCACAATGAGAACGAAGCGATCCCTCGTACCTGTGTGTTTTTGTGTATTGTCTAAGCATATCAACTAGGATTCTAAAAACAAGCTATGATACACTATGCTAACACCACCAGGAAAAAAAGAATAAAAAAACATCCAACGGGCGCGGCAAAATTCCGAGTTCCAAAAATTGTCGTCGAATATCACTGGCTTACCAAGTCTTGGAACTCGAAATTTAACTTATATAAACTAGTAACTAGCTACTGCTGTCCACTAAAACTATCAGACGGTTGAGCACTTGTAGCAAGTGCTGTTTGAAGAGCCTGTTGTTCGACTGGAATGGCTCCAATTTTGTCCATGAAAATAACAGTCAACGTTATTCTTTGCACAAAACACATGATTTTCCAGTCCGTTTAAGGTGAATTGAGATATTCCCGTCTGTGAGATGCTTCTGGATGATGCTCCCCGAATGATGTCTAAAAATGTCCATTAAAAACCCTATGATCCAAATATTAGTTAAAGGAGAACACAACAACAACCTTCTTCTTCGGCTTCTTTTTTCTCCGGCTGGGTTTCTGCTGCCTTTGGCTTGTCCTTTTTCTCCTCTTCGTTTTCCTTTTCGTCTTTCTTTTCTCCATCTCCCTCGGGCTTGTCATCTTTTTTCTCTCCATCTTCGGGCTTTTCACCTTCTCCCTCGGTTTTTTCACCTTCCTCTGCAGGTTTATCTCCCTCGGCTGCAGGCTCTCCTTCAGCGGGAGCTTCTTCCTTCTTTTCTTCTTCGCCTTCAGCGGGCTTATTTTCATCATCAGCCATTTTACCAGAAAAGAAGTACCACCCTTAAAAGAAGTTTGAGTGAGTAGCTCGAAGGTTTGTTTACAAGTGAAAGGCTACGCCTGCTACGCTTCAGTTTGCAAACCGAGACTAATAAATAATTCACTCGTCTCCATAGCAACTGCCACCGGTGGTTAGTAAACTTAATCAAGTGTCATTTCCAAGTAGCCAATCACGGACGTTTTAGCGTATTTAAAGTAGGTGGTTGGATTGTTGAGCAAATTATTTGTTGTTTTTTTACAGTCGGGTTTGATTTCACTCATGAAGTCTTCATAATCCTTGGCAATGATTTCTAAAGCTTCTCTTTACCTCTTAACAACGGTTGGTAGAGGTCCAACTACAACGTCCCTCCCCTCCCCAACAAATTTCATTCAAATCACATGAATACTCATTAAACAGTCAAACAAAGCGCACATCAGGTCCCCCACACTTCTTGATGTTTGATAATAAGATACGGGTATTGTTTTTATTCGTCATGGCCATACCTATCAACAAATCATCTTTATACTTCCAGATATTAAATTTCTAGTCATCTTCGATCCTACCGTCTTATAATGACGAGCAGTAGTGTCTTAACAGGTTTGCGTAAAACCAAGAGGCGTAGACGAGTGTAATATCATATTTATTATATATATATTCCATCGTTTTTATTTCATAACTAATTTATTTATAAATCTTGTTTATTAGCTTCAATAATTATTTTATAGACAGGTTTTTACGTTTTCTTAAAAAATCTAGGATCTCTAGTCACTGGATATAGGGGCAAACTTTGTTCGTTCGCCAAATCTTATTTCGTCAAAGAAGAAAGGCCACTGGCTATTCCTTATGTCCAATAAAAAAAACTTATCTGATTTCGAGCTTACAAATAGGCAACAAGACCGAAATCACGTACTGCTAATACTGTTGAAATGTCCAGAATGTTCGATATTTGGTCATTCTTGAGTACGCGAACGTTTTAAACCTCAACAGGGTTTTTTTTTACCCATCCCCCTCCCCTCCAGCACTAAAGGATGGACAGGGAGAGAGACATGCAGACAGATTGACACTATGAAAAACAGACAGACAGAAAGAAAGAAGTGCAGACGAAGGGGCAAGAGTGAGACAAACTGGTAGCTTAGATGTACACTAGGACGACAGACAGACAGACAGACAGACAGACAGACAGACAGACAGACAGACAGACAGACAGACAGACAGACAGACAGACAGACAGACAGACAGACAGACAGACAGACAGACAGACAGACAGACAGACAGACAGACAGACAGACAGACAGACAGACAGACAGACAGACAGACAGACAGACAGACAGACAGACAGACAGACAGACAGACAGACAGACAGACAGACAGACAGACAGACAGACAGACAGACAGACAGACAGACAGAGACGTCTCATGGTTGGACTGAAGGACCATATCGGTCGAAAGAAAAAGAAAAATGTCTGTCTGCTTGTCTGTCTGCTGTCTGTCATCGACATAAAGTTTGATTTGCTCTCTTCTAACTTAATCAAAAATCTATTTGGTCTTCTTCATTTGTTGTCTTCGTTCGTCCAAATCCTGTCCTTGTTGACGGACCTCTCTAGCACCTTCTACGTCTCCAATGTTTTCCAAAATACTTGCTAGTTGGAAGTAGAGAAATGTTTTGTTCGGCGACAAAGTTATCAGCTGAAAAGAAAATTATGTTTTCTACTAAGATTCGAACCAATCAGAAAACACAAAATATGCGTCTTATCCAATCACAATATGGATATGCACGTCACGACTTGATATTTGCTGAGCAAATCAGAACGCGAGATAGCAGCTCAACGGTTGAAAGCGCTTGATGTATCTTGTTACAGGGGCAATCATGCAAAATCTGCTTTGTTTTCAATCTTATGACGGTCTAACTGTGACACTCATTCGTATTCACCAATTTTTACCTTGCGATATAATTTCGCTGCTTTATGGTATTCTCCCTGTATAGAGATTAAACAAAGATCATTGGTATTAAAATCTCTCCTCTCCTCTCCTCTCCTCTCCTCTCCTCTCCTCTCCTCTCCTCTCCTCTCCTCTCCTCTCCTCTCCTCTCCTCTCCTCTCCTCTCCTCTCCTCTCCTCTCCTCTCCTTCTGATAGCCAAGAGAGCCGGCATAATATTATACCTTCGCATTGATCAAGGACGCATACTGCCAGTTACCATCAACACTATCAGGATGGATTTTCAATGCTTCCTCTAGAATACTCTCTGCTATTTCGGTTCTTCTTAGTTTTAAGTAGTATTTGGCCAAGTCAACTCTTGCGATTACAAACCAAGGGTCTCGAGCCACAGCTTCCTCCATAGTCTGATATAGAACGATAAATACAGTGTGTCTACAGGTGTCTCTTTAAAGTGAAGCCACTAAACCCGTGAAATAGATATTAGACTAATACACTTTAGACCTTTACACTTTACACTTTTGTGTCTATTTGACTATTACACTTTAACAAGCAATTTTTAAATTTTTTCTTCTTCTGTTAATTATACTGTGTACAAAGGACACGCCCCTAAATATGAGGTGTTCTCCCCAAATACATGGTGTGCTCCCTAAATACAGGGTGTGCTCCCTAAATACAGGGTGTGCTTCCTAAATACAGGGTGTGCTCCCTAAATACCGGGTGTGCTCCCTAAATACAGGGTGTGCTCCCTAAATACAGGGTGTGCTCCCTAAATACAGGGTGTGCTCCCTAAATACAGGGTGTATGCTCCCCAAATACAGCGTGCTCCCTAAATACAGGGAGTGCTTCCTAAATACAGGGTGTGTGCTCCCCAAATACAAAGTGTGCTCCCAAAAAAAGGTGTACTCCTTAAATACAGAGGTGCTGCCCAAATACATGGTGTACTCCCTAAATACAGAGTGTACTCCCCAAATACATGGTGTACTCCCTAAATACAGAGTGTACTCCCCAAATACAGGGTGTACTCCCTAAATAAAGGGTGTGCAACTGAATTGCAGCTTTTTCGAATTAAGATTCACCTTAATCGCTGCTTTGAACTTTTGTCGGTGAAAATATAAAGTGGCCAGTTTATGGAGTGCCTCAGAACTCCCTATAAATAGAGTAACAAAACAAAACTGTTTCATGGGAAATTACCTTAAACCTGAAGCTATAGAATTTGTTTCTATCCGACGTGCTGCAAGGAGTCTATATAAAGTGACTCTAGCCGCCATTACTGCGTGGTTTATGCGGGCACAATGAATTAGTGGTTTACCTGGGAGCAAAGAGACCATTTTCTTGAACTTCTTTTCGACTTGGTCAAACAATGGGTCGTCAGGACTTTTCCCCTCCAAGACAAGCTCTCCTAGCTGACCTGATGCTGATTAAGAAGTAATCAATAGTATTACATAAAAGAAATAGACATAAGGTAACCCCTGATAGGACATGACCTCTGTTCTAGTTGTAGCCTCCATCTTCCGTATCCCTATTGCTACAGTATCTCCTATGTTACTCTATCAGTACTATATCATACCATACATACCATGGTAGGCCATGGCCTCTATTCCGATGGTAGCTTCCATCTTCTGTATCCCTATCGCTACAGTATCTCCTATGTTACTCTATCAGTACTATATCATACCATACATACCATGGTAGGCCATGGCCTCTATTCCGATGGTAGCTTCCATCTTCTGTATCCCTATCGCTACAGTATCTCCTATGTTGATTGTGCCATGGTAATAAGACTCAGGCTAAAAAAATAAGACGCGCACATTAGGAGAGGTTTGTGTGGTGGTGAAAAGGAAGGTTAAGGAGGCTAGGGACCGCGAAAAGGTATCGTCTGACCACTCTGATTTGATAAGCAGGTACCGTAATCCACAAGATTGAATTCTTACCAAATACATGATTTCTCCAGCTTCTTGCACACATTCTTGTGGCATCTGTTCAGGACGAAGAGTCGGGTACACCTTGTTGTACCACTCCCGTTGGGAAAAACTTGGCCAAACACCTGAAAATATATCACAAACACGAGTATGTCGGTTTCTCTTCGTGTGAATATTTTTATATTCTAACGTAGGTCTCGTTCCAGCGGCATCCCACAGGCATCCCACACTTGGTACCTCGTGGTGCACATAGGATTAAGAGAATGAATTTGGGGACGACATCAAAGAGCTTTGCCATGTCAAATCAAAATGACATTGCCACCAAAGAAGGACCAGGACTGCTTCGAATCTCCCCCCAATAATTCGCCACTACAATCCTCCTACAATTTTAGTTAGTCACAGATAATTATAGAATATCTTACCTCCAGGTGGGGTGAATTCCACAGGATAGAGAAACCATCTCTTGCGACCATAAACCACTCCATTCCATGCATCAGCGTGTTTGTGGAAGCTCACCCCGGACCCAGAGCCACCGAGAAAAAAGATACTGATATCATCATCCTGGAACGAGATAGCATACGTTAACCAATCAAATCGCTTTATTTTGTTAATCATCCGTTCAGAATGCACGCGGCTAACGATAGATATGTTTTGTGGACTCTGTTCGCATGGACTTCGTAAACCAATCAAAATGCTTTATTTTGTTTATCGCCCAATCAGAATGCGGCAAATGTTAAGTAATACTTACTAACCGTGATCCTGAGGTAGTTTGGCGGTTTGATTGTGTCAGGGAGGTCCGAACTTTCGTAAAAATTTCTATCAAACATATACCTAACAAAACAAAGTTATTTTAATGAGGAAATAATCATTCATTGCAATTTTTTACAATTCGCTTTCAGTTGCTCACTGTAAAATCTCAACCAATTTAATTTGGATTCAGATCATGCATTTTTTTTTTTTTTTGGCCGTTGTAGGTATAAGTAGTTTTAGATAAAACTTTCATAAGAGAATGAGATAACAAAGGCGTAGCGGTCATGTTTGGTTGATGTAACAAAAGAAGAAAATGACAACCAAGATGGCGTCTTTGATGAAAATTAGCGATGATTCGGAGCATGCGCAGACGTTCTACAACCCTGTACTCACGACCTGGATAAAATCCAAATGTGAAAACATTACACGCTAGATAAAAGCGTTTTTAAAAGTCATAACTTACATTGGTTCTTTCTTCAATTCTTCATTATTCATAATTTCATTAAGATATTTAGTAAACGAAGATTTTCGGTCGCCATTTCCTCCAGATCTAACGATATTATCAGACGTTCCACTCAGAACTGTCCATTTTCCATACTCCTTGACGAGGCTGTCTTTCGTCCATCGCCATGGATCCGTCCAGCCTGCTGCTCCCTTCTTGAACTTCAACAAAACCGGCTTTTTAAACCTGTATTTCTTCTCAAATTCATCTTTGGTTAGCTCATCAGCGAATCGTCTTTCAACATCACACTGACTCGTGTTGAACAATTGTTCGTCTATTTCTCCTGCTTTTCTCCATCCACCATTGTTGTCGGGTAGAACTATTTCATTTTGCCATATTTCCCTTTGAAGCAGAAATCCAAGAACTGCGGCGAGACTACTGAAGAAAACTGCTTTATAACCAAAGCGCGCATCAGGTTGCTCCTCGTTGCCATTCTTTGCCTTCTCGACGCCGTTTGAGTGATGTCTTATGTTCTTTCTTGATCTATTTATCGAAAGCTTCTTCGCCATACTATCCACGCGACTCCTGACCCAACTCAAAAACCTAGAAACAGGAAGTTTCATTTTACTTCGAAATAATAAAATCAATACATAAAATGAATAAAAAACGATCACGAAGTAAGTTTTATAGATTTTGCTTATATCACAGTGAGTTTTACTTGGTCCGTGAATAAATCATATAGGAAGTAACGCATGCATAATACTTAATTCCATTGTTGTCTTTTGTTTTATGTTGACTGATAGTCACTTACTATACAACTTTGTTTCGTGGGCCAAATAAAAGCACTCTATGTTGTCAGTGATAATATCAGTTTTTAATTAAATCTACAATTTTTTATCATTCATGGGAAAATTTAAGATAAAAATTGTTTAAACAGCTGAGGACATTGAAGGATTTGTCAACTCAGGAAAACAGCAGTTACGTAAGCTTTAGCGAAGTTCGAGAAGAAAAAAGATGTAAAATACATAATGCGAAACCTGGCATTCTGGACAGAAACCTAGCGTTAGATTATTGCTAAACAAACAAACAAATCAACCAAAAAATAAACAACAACTACTAGTGTGAAGCAAAAAGGAAGAAGAATACGACCCTTTATCTGTCTGACAGACGGTGTAGAAAGTGGAAATCGGTGCGACGTATATATGTTTTTAATTTTCAATCTTTATTTTCGTATTCGTGCGTAAAAAAGAAGAGTTTGTTCGTCATCTTTTGAATTAGCTGCGTCAGCTGATTAAACATAGAAGATTGACTCGTCCAATCAATGATTTTTGTTTGAAGAAGACGATAGTTGTTTTTGTTAGATTAGTCAGTTTTGTCTGAAAAACGGTTGCACACGTAAATCATTACTTCACGCAAGAGAGTATGAAGTAAGAGAGCACATCTCCGTGCCCTATCATAATTACTTTAATTACTTTATCATGGGATTCGTGATTCAGTTCAGGCTGCGCGCCTAACTAAAAATAGCTGCGTGCGCAGCTAAAATAGATTTTCAAATAATTATGATTCCATAGGATACGGATATGTGCTCTCTTACTTCATACTCTCTTGCTTCATGTAAAATATTTTTGCTAAAAACAGACAGTTTTCTTAAGTCCAAGTAGCATCCTGTTAATTAGTTAAAAGTAGTAGATTCCTCTTTCGATTTACATGATTTATTTATACATCCATACATATTAAGAAATTCCGGCAAACACGGAAATACTACTCAAGGGAAGCACGCGGACTAAAAACGGAAAAATTTACACCTCAAGTGTTAGTCTATTTCAGTTTATGGCGGGAAGTTGTCACGTGACTTTAATACAAATATGCCCATATTGATCTTCTGTTATAAGGTCTAGTCAAAGCTGCAAGGAATAAATTGACCATATTCACGGGAACAGGATTGCTTTCTGTTGATTACTAAAGCTTATATAGCTTCGGGAAGGCAAAATGAAAACCATGTGAAGACCCTAGCCTTGGATATTTGTGATTGAGCATTGGATATTTTGATCAAGGTGATGTGACTCAGCTTTCAATCCTTATCGTTAAAAGAAGGTCATTGGTGCAGTGTTCTCTCTGTACTTATCTCAAATCAAGATGAGTACAGCCTTAGAATTAGACCAGAGAAGCAATGATTCAAATGGAAACGACGAGAATGGACTAGATGACCGAGTACGTAAACAAACAACTATAACAGCCATTGGAAAGGTAGGTCAGCCATGCATTTCTAACGTCAGTATAAACGACGCTATCTTCAATACATCCTCCTTAAAACTAACCGTGTTTTCTGAGATGATATTAGTTTGCTAAAATTGTTAATAAATGTTGTTTTTTTCCAAAACTTCTGTTCATTTTGTTCCTCCCTGGCCTAGTCCTTCATCATTTGCGAGTATCTCTTAGATTTAATATCGTAATACATGAATCTATCAAAATAATTCCATTTGAATATTGTTCATTTTCGAAATCGTCATAGAATCCCTGGGTTAAAGTCATTATCTCTTTTATCAATGGAAGCTGTTTACTTGTTGATATTTTTGAAAAAGATTACAGTATTAAAGTATGTTTTTTTTGAATTTTACTTTTTTTCCAGAAGAGCTATCAAGCATAGATTCGCGACACATAAATAGATTCGAAATAACCATTATGCAAAGTAGATCTGTTGATTGATGGATTAGAAGTCCTTTTGGTAACCTAGGCAACAGTCAAAGGGTCCTTATATTGCTTCAGCTGGGTTTCATGCGATAAGAATAAGTTAATCTATGATGAATATATATTTTAGCATATTCCAAAATGAAATTCATTTTCGTCCTAGTTTTCGTTCTATAATTGCAAGAGTAAGGCGTTCGTATTGTACCTTTAACCCTCTCCAGCCCTTATCGGAAGTAAAAGGCAAATAGCTGTGCTCGTACTTTGCAAGTTGAAAGGTCTCGATTCTTGAGCAGTATACAAGGATTATCATTTTAGATTTGAATATCAGAGAAAAGACGAAATTTAGGATTTAAAAAAACGTTTTAGTTCCGCTCTTGCAAACTTTGGGAAACCTCATAAACACCGCTCAAACAGTGAATATCGTCGTCTCATAATCACTGGTCGCTCGACCAATCACAGCGCGCGAAACTCCAATGGATCCTTAAGCCTTTATTATATTATACTCCGAAAAAGTTGATAGCTAATGTACATGCTTCTGTTCCAGACCAAGACGTTTGTTGGACTTGACAAACAGGAATGGATATTTATTACCTTATCAGTACTGAACGTGATGGTCGCCATTGGGTTCACCATAGTAAGGATGACTCAAATACCAACAGATACGCCTGATTTTACCTTTGCTGTTATATTAATCATAAATGCAGGTATGTCCTAGCTTAGTTTAGCTTGGTTTGATTTATTACCTCAGGGGTGTCCAGGATATTCTTCAGTGTTGGACTGAGTGAACCCAAATGAGAAAAATAACACCTTCAAAGCTACAGTATGGGGGCACAAAGTCGACCCAGGGAGGGATCCACACCCCCTGCACCCCTCCCCTGGATCTGCCCCTGCACCTTTTCATCCACCCCAACTTTCTAAAGAAACAGATTAAAACTCAAAAATGCGATGAATTCTTGGCTTCTACAACTATTCCAATAAAACCGCTAAAATTTAAAAAAACACTTGGGCCATGTTGGTTAATATAACAAGAGGAACCAATGGAAATTATTTTTTGTCAAATTCGAGCATCCAACATGGCGTCTATTGCGTCAAAAAACAAACAAAAAGGAAGAAGAAAAAGAAAAAGAGGACTACTTGATTAAGCTTCAGTTCCTTTTAGAAAACCCTAAATAAAAACTAATGCTATAAAATTATTTTTTTCCTTTAGTATTTTGTGTCTTCTACGCTATCCACGGTGTCTTACGAGAAAGAGAGTTTGAAATCTACGCTTACGTCGCAGCCATTATAATAGTTTTCTTTTATGTATTGATAAACCTTGTCAATAATCCAGAAAAACGAAATGCAGTCAAATGGGTGAGTTTCTAACTGTAGTGAGGACATTTATCGAGGTAGGGCCCTATGATACACTGAGGTTAAGTCCCACAACTGAGAGGGCGCGAGCGAGCGCGTTTGGGCGCGAAAGATTCCCGGCAATTCGGATTCCCGCCAAATCGCTTGGGTTTTTCTATAATCCCTTCAGATCTGATATTCTGAAGTATCGCTAACTTTTCCATGCATCGAAATGATTCTTAAAAGCCTGTAGAAATGCAATTTATAATGAAGTCGATCCAATTTTTCCAATTTTATTTACAACAGGCTCGATTTGGGACGATCTTGTTATTTGCTCCGTTCAACATTTACTATGGTATCGTTGTGGCTCGTGATTTTGGATTTTTGGAATACAGAACAGTTGGAGCAGCCGTAACCCTACAAAGTAACTATTAATTAACCACTTTCCATACAACAGTTCACTGGTTAAATAAAGAGTATTCAAGCGAGGCTTCAAGGCAGTTCAAAAGATTATTGAACTTCGAACCTTGCAGCCTCGACCGAATGCTTTGTGTTTGACCGGTGAACTGATGTATGGAAAATGGTGAATATAAGATAACTGTTGAGAGCGCATGCCACACACGGAATTCTTACTTTTCCCTCCCAAACCCTTCTCATACATGATCTTTGTTGTTTGGTTTCAGAGATGTACAGAAGGGCCGGCATATTTTCCTGCCTGCTAAAATTTGATTTTCAGCTTGCTGTAAGTACGCATCATTCTGAGCCACTTATTGATTTTGTTTGTTTGTTTGGTTGGTTGGTTTTTTTTTTTTTTTTTTTTTTTTTGCTGGGTGAATAAGAAGGAAACTTAAGCACCATGTAAAAAAAGCTAGAAACTGCATGCTGACGGCGTTTCGGGCGTTAATTTACATATTCACTAGTACTTGTTATATTCGAATCCCAACGCGCAGTCCCAACTACTACCAATAGGGTAGCTAGTCACTATCATACCACAGCCTTCTCCTACGGAAAAAAACCTTAAGGTGCGAACACACGATGCGATTTTTCATGCGACGTCGCAAAAACTAGATCGCACCGTGTGACCACCTATGCGACATTGTGCGTCGCGCGCGACATCGCAAAAGTAGAGCTCTTTATACTTTTTGCAACGTCGCATGCAGCGTCGCACGGTTGGTCACTCGGTACAATATCTAATCTCTAATTTTTGCGACGTTGCATCGAAAACGGCATCGATAGTGTGTCCTCACTTTTAAAGTGGTCTCGTATCGTTTCATTTTCCGTTGTGTGACGACGACCTCGTAGAAAAAAATATGAATTAAACATGAATTCCCCGCGGCATGATCGTGAACACACCATCTCACGAGACTGATTTTGATAATCGGGTTTTTTGATTTTCTTTCAGCTAAGTTTAGCTGTGCTGGTCATCTACAACCCTGAGTCATGGGACGGATCAGCCATACTTATTGTTAGTATTGGAGTACCCTTCCAGCTGGCCTGGTCAATCTTCGGATGGGTGATGGTATGTTAGATCTTTCTCAAATATCAATCTGCTCAATCTTAAATAAATGCGAAAACACCGGGAGGGTGGGAAATGAGTATTAAATTGGAATGGGTATAAAAAACAGTGGTGTAACCTGGATTACACACACTATATATTAACCTCACCAAACAAGTTTCCATCCTCCCCCAGTAACAGCTGCACGTTACATGCAAATAAACTGCCAATGGAAATAGGGTTCACAGGCACCCCAGTACCCCTTGGATACACTACAAATGAGAATGAGCATGAATGAAAAATAATAGCTGTACTGTAGCCGTACAGGGAAGGGAAAGCATATTTTAAAGTTGGGACTAGTATGCAAGATAGAGGGGAAAAGGGATGGGCTAATATTAGAAAATTTAAAAGTCTAGTATGGAAAAGGCTACGCCGTCCCTGCCGTCGGTCCCGTATACCGTAGCCATAACTACGCGCTTCGATTGGATGAATTACTGGACGATATGTGGGAAGCCATTTCAATGTGGTTGCATATGTTGTACCCATGTACATACTGTGAGTCAGTACCTTATGTTTCCCACTCATACAAAAACCGCTCTATAATTCTTTGTTTCAGTTGCGCAAGGAAGTCAAGTGTCTTGTATTCATTTTCATCCCTGCGTCACTAGTCGAGCCAGCTTATATTACATATCAGTTGTACATGGTGAGTTGTTCTAATCTATTCGCCTATCCATCAGGCATGCTTTTCTGGTTAAAAAACACCGTAAAATATTCCTTTTTTTTTTAATATTCATAGATTCAACAAGATTGGACAGCAAAAACAAATGACTGTCTTCACGATACCGGAAACTGTAATCTAGTGTTCTCATTTATTCTTGCAGGTATATTTACATCCTGATTACATTTTTTTTTGTTGAAACTTTCCTGGGCAGCAAAATGGGGGAAATGTTTCGAGAAACTCCTAAACTTAGAGACATGTCTATACATGATGGGCGGACAAGGTTGAGGGTATACGGTTCATTCCTGGACAGGAAGGGAGGATAGGGTTTACGGTACATTCCTGGACAGGAAGGGAGGATAGGGTTTACGGTACATTCCTGGGCAGGAAGGGAGGATAGGGTTTACGGTACATTCCTGGACAGGAAGGGAGGATAGGGTTTACGGTACATTCCTGGGCAGGAAGGGAGCATAGGGCATACGGTACATTCCTGAACAGGAAGGGAGGATAGGGTATATGGTACATTCCTCCAGATCTCCGACTGTTTTAACCCCAATTTGGTGTCCATTTTCAGCTGGCTTGGCTTTGCTGGTAAGAATTCTCGTCTTGTGCATCCTTAAATTTGTTGTTGATAACTTTGGCAAAGGACTTCGGGAATCCGGTGAGTAGATGTAATAGATCAAAAACGAGCGCGAGTCTTTCATCTAGGGTGGGGAGGGGGGGGCAAGCACCACGAGATGCATCTGAAGAACGTACGTCTAGGCTGATCAAAGTCAGGGGATAGCTAACTCACAGATCAAATTGGAATTTAGTATTTTTTTGCGGGCAATAGTGACGGGCAGTGACAACACTCTCCCCTCACCATTGCCAACCGCGGGCTCGATCCCCCTCGATCGTATATGAGTATAGTTGTTGTTGTTTTTGGTTCTCTCTTGTGCTTCGAGGGTTTAGTTCTCCGGTTTCCTCCCGTAGCAAAAATCAACTTCTAAAATTCCAACTGGAATTCAGTGGATGAAGAGCTACTCTGTGGAAATGCCACTGCTAAATTTATTGATATATTGATTTATTTGGTGTTTATCTTTTCTTTAGTTTATAGCATCCCAGAACCTGACCATAAAACACCACTGCTACCAAGGAAACGAGACATAGCACAATGCTGTGGGGTTGTTTGTTGTGGTCCACTCGGATGAAAAGTAATCTTTAGTCAACGTACACAATAGCATGGATAATGGTGCTAACACATAAAATATCTCCATGGTAACATCGGGAAAATCCTTCCAACAACGCTGACCCTGGTTTACAAGTACAAGGTAACCATGCATGGTAACCCCTAGCAACGTCCATGACTTGGTAACAGTACACAACAACCTTAATTAACCTTGCCAAAGATGTTTTGGTATATACGAAACGAAGATCAAGACCAAAGAAGCTTAGAAAAATAAGCGGATGAAGAAGAACTGTAATGCTTGCAAGTATAACTAATAATAAGACTTCTATTCTTCTAGTTCGTAGTTTTGACAATCGATTCATCAGTATTTTACCTATTGATTTATCTATTTTTAATCGTTTCAACAGATGGTGAAACATTTTTTTTTTTCACTTAATGATAAGATTATTTGCTCAAAATCTTAATTCCGGTCATATTCTACGTGGGCTTTTCTAAAAAAGCAAAAAAAAATTAAATTAACCCCCATTGTTAAACATAAATAAATGTAATTTGAAAATCTTGCTTGGTTACTTTTATGTGGGATGTCTTAGTAGCGCTAGAAAGGTGTTAATTGTAAATATAAACAACCAAGGATAAGAATGGAAGCTATTTTAATGTCGATATGCTTTAAGCATCGATGTTTGAAACACTCCAATGTTCAATCCTTGAGCGTTTTTCGCTGCCATTAGATTCAGGCAGGCGTTTTTCTGTGGCTCATATACTTTTGTAATGTGTCTGGCGGTTTTTATTCTCCTTTTTTCACGGAATAAAGGCTATTACCTAGTCATTTCCCAAAATGAGATGCCTTAAGATAGCCTGTGGTCTTCTTGTGGCGCTTTTGTGATTTACCACAAATACATGGAAACAATATTAAAGATTGAAATCTAAGAGTTTTTTACCACAAATACAAGGAAACAATATCAAAGATTGAAATCTAAAAGTTTTTCTGTCCTCTATATATAGCAAAACATGGAAAAAATGCTCATTATTGGATGACTAGTATAAAGATTCCACAAATTAATTTTGAATTCGCAAAAGAGCCGGTTTCTTTTTCATGCAAAAACATATCCGTTAATTGGCTTACCTGGCGCCGAAAGAAAATTTGAATTTATTGAAAGGGTTTGTCTCTGTAAAATACTTTGAAACAATGTTTATAAAGCAGAAAGAATCAGAAAGACATTATTGTATTATATTTGCAGAATTAATTACGTTTTCTAGTTCAATTTCTCATGCACAGAACTGCTATTTCCATCTTATCTGAACAAAAAAAGATTTATCTCAAAGGTCTTTGGAGAAACGAGACGAGAAAAGAATTTGCGGTTGCAAAAATAATTCTAAAATATTCTAAAAAATCGTTTGCGCTCACTGTACGAATAGACTCTTTTATTAAGTTTTGATTATAAAGATTTATCTACATCGTTATGAGTAAAAATTAGGGCTACACCTTTGGAAACATGAAGTAATAATAGTGGGAATTAAATTCCTTCTATAGACTCTGCATATTGAAGAAGGTCAAGCCGTCAACACTTTTGTACCTTAGACTACATTTCACAATAACATGCAGTGCTTTTATCTTGGATTGTCCGAACCATGATCATCTACTTATAAAATACTTTAGTGTTCAATCATGTTTTCGCTACTCAGACAGGCGTCGTGCTGTGGCAAAGTAACGAAGACGAACAATACGACTTATTCACTATTATGAACTGATTGGCAGTCATTTGAATATAGAATTTTCTAAATGTTTTCTGGGTTTTTTTTTTCGTAAAGCAAAACGCCCTCACATACAAAAAAAACAAATTATAGCTGAGTGTATGTAACTAAACTTGCAGGTTGATTTGAAATTTTAGCACTGGAGGTTATGGAAGATTTTGAGCGATAGCATTTGTCAGACAGTGCAAAAATACTAAAGCTTGACAAATGGAGGCGTGAAGGTAGGTTTTTCAGGGTCTATCTACATCTACGAGTACTTACAAATAAGAAGAAACCACTCACCTTTAAAAGCTGCACAGTCGTCTTTCGATAAGTCAAATAAACATAGAAATTTCCTCTCCTAATGTAAAGAGCCGTTTAATTTGTCAGAGATTGCTCTATTTGGACATTGATTGAGATTAATCTTCAAACAGACTCCCTGATTTGGTGTGGCTGTCTATTTATGCCATGTTACCATGGAAACGTGCCAAGTTACGACTGATTAATTCATCTTTTTTTTTTCCTATTTCCCTTGAGCACTTTCATCATCGTCATTTATTTTATACTCAGTATTATCCCCCAAGTTTTTCTGGTCATTCTCTTTCTTCTCTTTCCATCTTCCTCTCTTATCCTATACGGCACTGAAGTGCCCTAAAAACCCGCTACTCCCCCCCCCCTGTTTTCCCCCCACTTTTGTTGCAAGAGAGATCAAAGTAACACTAGGCAAGAATAAGACAAGAAAAGAAAGGAGACGAGACGAGAAGAAACAAGAAGGGAGCTAAAACTGACGGTGGTGCCCCTTCGTTGCGCCTTTCGTTGCCACTTCTCCGTTTTAATTTCTGACCTTCATGTTTCTTATATTCCCCTTTTTTACTATTTATTTCACCCGCAATTTTATGTTTCTCCCTTTTGCTTCGCTTTCCTTCTCTTCTCTTTTTTTCTCTTCTGTGTTTTTTGTTTTTTTTTCATTTCTTTATCTTGTTTCCCGTTTTCTTCACTTCTCATCTATTTAATACTTGAATCTCTCTTGAAATTTTCTATCTTTCTCATTTTTCTCTTTTCCTTCCATTTCTGCTTTCATTTCAACTTTCTTCTTCCCGAAGTCTTTTTTTCTTCTTTCTTTTTTATATCTTTTGGTTTTCATCACGCCTTTACTGGGTTAAATGATATTGCATTTTATAATCCGATCGAAAATGAAATCTTTGGTTTTATTTTTCCAACCTTCTTTTTATTCTATAATTAATAAATCATGCAATCTCAACCCCAACAACCATCCATGGACAAACACATTCATTCTAGCTACGATAATCCCATCAAATCATGAAAAAAATGGCACTTTTCTTGAATATAAAACTACATGTTCTATAGCTCGAGGAGCGGAGTTGGCTGAAAATCGATACCTCAAGTGAGGTTGGGCTACCTGTGTCTATCTACTTTCAGTTCAGCTTGACAGCCTCGTGATCTCGTGATCCATCAACAAAATTTGTACTTCAAAAACAGAACAGCAGAAAAAACGTGTTAATTTATCCAATGCAGGTTTAAATATTCCTTTGCAGAGGTAATACATTTTGTACTATTTTTATTTCTTTTAATTTTTTAGTTACCAAGGCATTTATAAATCTATTTTGCATTTTATTGAGGCCCTCAAGTCAAACTCTAAGACCTAAACTTATCAGCTCACCTTTCCACGTATTATTGACCCAAGATTTTTACTTTTTGCATCAATTATTGTCTTATTTCAGTTCAATTCTTATACAAAAGGGTCTTAATCTTAGGATAAGAGTTTAAAAATCGTAAAAATTCCTTCATTGTACGACAAGAATAGCCTGTAAAGCTGAGACTCTTTGAGATTGCTTCCTTCAGCTCTACTGACTGAACTTTTATTTTTTTCTCGTAGATGGATTTTGTTAACCATGGCCAGAAGATAGAGGCTGACACCGACTCTGATACAAATAGTATTGATAAATCTCTTCGAGATCAAACCACAGTCACTGCTATTGGCAAGGTAACACTGCACTTTTAAATATAACCTTAATTAATTGAATACAGGAACTTGTAGGTTTAATTGTTTTCATTTCGTAATACACTGTACTTATAGCTTGTTCAAATGTTCTGGATTTGCGTAATGCTTCTGGCATTCAGGTTAAGTTCACACGGATAAAGAGAATGAAATTATTATTGAGTTAGTATTTGATACGAGATTTGTCGTAAATAGCATAATTGTTTTGATCTGTGAAACAGATAAACTTTGATAAGGGGCGCGGATCCAGGATTTTCGCTAAGGGGATTCGAAATTTTATTTAAGGGGGGTGGGGTTGCGGGTGGGGTTCGACTGCAAAAATCAGATAAAGTTTGATAAGGGGTGCGGATCCAGGACTTTTTCTAAGGGGATTCGAAATTTTAGTTTTTTTTTGGGGGGGGGGGGGAGTTCGACTGCGAAACTCACCAAAACGCTTCAAATCAAAAGGATTTTTTTAAAATTTGCATTAGATCATTAGATGTTTTGTAATGAGGGGAGTTTGTCGTGCTCATTTAGAGGGTTCAGTTGTTTAGGTGGTTCAAACAACCCAGGATTGAGGGGGTAGGGTAGAACCAGGTGATTTTAACATGAGATGCCAGAGTCAAGGTTTAATGTCAATATTTTATGTGAAAATATTTTTTTTAGTCATGGGAATTTTCTTATCACTTGATCGGAATGAACTCGGTCTGTCGTAATTTGATTGATGGCAGCCAAAATGCCAGACGTCTGGTGTTGGTTAGGTTACAGAAATATGAAACAGGCAGTAATCACCAATCTAGTTCGGCCTTTCCGAATCATGTTCTGTTCTTTGTATACCTGCCTTTTTGCCTAGAGGCAGCTATGCTACTGGATGCTAAGTCTGGGAATCTAACCCTATATATAGCACCCTCTATTCCCTTGCCTGATAACTCTCAAGCATTTCAAGGTAAATCCAGTTATGTAATAGATCCAAACTTAGAATGTTAAAACCTTGCACAGTTATTGAGTTAATGCTACTCATTCCAAAAATAAGATAAAAAAGGGGGGTCACTGTGCTCGTTTTGGAGCTAGATTATGGTAAATTATGGAAATGCAAAACTATTAAATTACCTTAAGGCTTGGTATTTTAAGGAATTTAAAAATGGGGTGGCAGTTTTTTATGAATCAGAAATCTTTTGATGTGGAGTTGTTTTAATTTAAAGTACATTGACCTTAACAAGAATCTGTCTAGGAAAGACTGTTTTTCTCACCTTAATGCATGATTTCTTTGTTTAACCTAATCCTTGATTTAATTCAACTTCCAGACCAAAACATTTGCAGGATTAGAAAGAGAAGAATGGATATTTGTGACCATTTCTTTGGTGAACATCATCATTGCTGTAGGGATTACCATAAGAACGATGACCCAATTCAAATCTGACACCCCTGATTTGACCTTTGCTATTATATTACTTGTCAATGCAGGTTTGTAGCAACACTTTGATCACGGTCCATCAAAAGCTAACTTTCGATATTCTGGTTGAGTGTGGCTCTGGCCATGGGGAAACAAAAGAATATATTAGAATATACACCTACTTGCAAAAACGTTGTCATACAACATTTGAACATTTAAATTGCAGTTTCAAGATTAGGAATAAATTAAAAGTACAAAAGAAAGAGTTCTGCTTCAATGATCTTCTTTTGTACTTTTAATTTATTCCTAATCCACTAAACTACAAATACTCAAATGTTGTATGACAACGTTCTTGCAAGTAGGTGTATATACTCCATTGTTTCCCCGGAGCCTCATTTTGAATTGCTTTGTGAGTGATCACTCAACCACAATATTGAAAGCTGGCTTTTTTTCATAAAGGAGGCAGGATTGGTCACAAAAAGCCCAATTTGTATAAAATTGAAAGGTAAAAATAAAATTGGAAACAAATTAAGTATATATAATTTTTCTTATTCAAGGTCAATGACATAGGATATGATTATTTTTTAGTTTATTTTTTTTCCCCACTCATTGGTGTTTTGGAGGATATTATCTTTTTTACCTTTCACTTTTATCTAAATTGGGCTCCCTGTGGGATTGGTGGGAAAAAATATAATCAAGAGGGCTGCCCTCCTCTCTCCAACCCATCCCCACTCCCCAACCCCCAAAAAAAGTAAAGTCAAGATATTCTTCTGTTGCATGCATGTAAGTGTAGATGGTATGTGCTGGTACAGTATGTGCTGCCTCTCACTGCTATGGTTGCATTGTGGGTTCAATCCCAGCATTTGCGCTCAGCCCAGGGTCACTACAGGCTCAAGCTCACTTTCAAGAGGGTCCTGAAGGGTGTCCTAATCCCATGTCCCAGCCCAGAATTTTGGAAAATCCCAGTCCCACAGTCATGTAAAATCTTAGTCTGAGTTGAAGACTTAGAGTTGGAAATTTGGCAAAATCCTAATCTTATCAATGACTAAATCCCAGTCCCAGTGCATTAATTAAATCTCATTTTCCCAGCCCAAAAATGGTGAATCCCAGCTCCCATTTTACCCCTTCAGGAACCTCTTCCAATGAAGTAGTTAGCATCTCCCTGAGTAAGTTAATTAGTGTGACTTGGAGCAATTCTTATTTATACCTATAGATAAATAATGGAGGTTAATACACAAAATTCTTACTCCTGATCAATTTTGTTTGGTTGCTTTCAGCATTTTGCATCTTTTATGCAATCCATGGTGTGCTAAGGGAACGAGAGTTTGAAATTTATGCATATATTGCAGCCACTACAGTTGTGTTTACATACATTATTATAAATATGGCTGTGAAACATAATGACATTACAAGCATTAAATGGGTAGGTCTACTACATAGTCCAGCAATATTGTGCTTGAAATGTGCATTTTGGGTTAAAAGCACCCAACTTGGTGCAATATGATAGCATAAGACAAGCCGATTTTTGCAATTTTTAAAATTTTGTTATATCTTATCAAATTAGCACCCAAATTAGAAAACTGGAATTAAAACTTGATTATAATTTCTTGATTCTAGTACCAGCTAACCAACATATTTGTGTCAATCAACAGGCTCGATTTGGCGCCATCTTGGTATTTGCTCCGTTCAACATTTACTATGGTATCGTTGTGGCTCGAGGGTTTGGTTTTTTAGAATTCAAAACAGTTGGAGCCGCTGTAACCCTACAAAGTAAATGTCAATTTTTATGAAATAGAAATATAATCTATATTTAGTATTATAACATTGCATGTTTATAATATCTCAATTTATTTTTGGTTTCAGAGATGTACAGAAAAGCTGGCATTTTTTCCTGTCTGTTAAAATTTGACTTTCAGCTTGCAGTAAGTCTAAGTCTAAGAAGTTGATTTTTGTGGAGGGAGGAAAAGGGAGGGAGCAAAGCCGAAAAACCCAGCGAAAAACCCTCGAAGCACATGTACAGGAGAGAACCAACAAGCAACTCTACTCACATACGACACCGAGCCTGATTGGACTCGAACCCAGGTTGCATTGGTGAGAGGCAAGTGATCAATTTGGTTTAACCACTATGTACAGTAAAATTGTACTAGTAATACAGTACGTGTACAGTACAGTTATACTAGTAATATGTACCAAAATAACTTGCACAAAGTTTTCATTGTGATTGGCTGGTGATCAATACTTTTAAGAACATGTGACATAGTGACTGATATCAGTGAAAAACCAAATTCCAACAAGCAGCCTAGTGTAACTCCTTAGTTGGAGTAGAGCAGTTTTTGTATGGCTGTGAAAAGTTCATTGCTGTATATGTGTGCCTTGCTGCGACCGTGATGCTTTTGATTGACTGATTGGCCTGGCAGTGCCACAACTTTGGCATTACAGTGTCCATGCCGTGTTTATGCCATGTTTCAGGATGAAGAGTAAATTATCGGGCAATGTGATTGGTCTGGCAGCAGTGCCTTGCCATGTCACAACCTTATTTGTGCCATGAGCTTTTCACAGTCATATAAAAACTGCTCTAAAATTGAAAATTGTTGTTATTATTTACTATGATTTTTTCTTTCTTTTTTTCAGATAAGTCTAACAGTTCTTGTCATTTATGACCCCATATCACTGGATCTAGCAAACAAGATTGTTTTGGGTGTTGGGGTACCTTTCCAGTTTATCTGGTCCCTGCTGGGTTGGATTATGGTAAGTGAAGTAAATAATCAGGGACCACAGCTTGTTTTGAGCACTGATACCCCAGACTAGCCCTCTCCCCCCCCTCCACACACACACACACACGCACACACACACACACACACACACTCAAAAACATCATCTGAAGACCCGAAATAATCAATATTATATAATAATTATTATAACATATTAATTTTTTAACTGATGTAAATTCTTTTTAGATGCGTAAAGAGTTGAAGTATCTTGCCTTGGTGTTTATTCCTGCATCACTTGTGGAACCTGGATACATTATCTATCGGTTAGATAAGGTACGATATAGTATGTTCAATAAGCTTGAAAGAGAGAAGGGCTCAGGGAGGATGGAATAAGAGAGAGAGAAAGCAATATAAAATTATGGAGCGAAGGGGGAGCAGGGAGAAGGGACAAAGGATAAGAGGAAATCTAAGGAGAGAGCTAGAAGAGGAGCAATCAGGAGGAAAGAAAATGGTAGAAAAAATGTGAAGGAGATGAGGAGCAGGGAGGAGGAAGAAAGGATAAGAGAGAAACTAAGGAGAAAAGAGGAGCAGGGAGGAGGAAAGAAAGTGGTAGAAAAAATGGGGAGGGGAAGAGCAGGGAGGTGGAAGGAGGAACAAGAAAAAATGGATAAATGGTAAGAGAGAGGAGAGGAGTTGAGAGAAAAGATGGACAAGGGACAAAAGAGAGAAATAGGAAGGGATGCAATAGGAAAAGAGAAAAGAGAAGCATGAGAAATTGTAACAATGATCTCTATCTCCCTAATTTATTCATTTTGAATCAGGACATAAATAACTGGAAAACCAACACAAATGGCACAAGTAAAGGAAATATAACTGCTATAGGTTCTACTAGTGCTAGTGATGATAAAGATACTCTCATCTACTGCTTCATTGTTGTAGGTATGTAACAAATTTCATCTCAAAGTCATAATCAGATATACAGAGTATTGTTCTCTATTGGTCTAGATCTGGTTGTGATAGTTTGATAGAGATATGCTGCTGAGATCCCCACTTTCCCTATATCAGTGGCCGTGGAACCAGAATGGTTTCAAGAGGGGTGGCTGTTACATGTAGCTACCATTTAGATTCCCGTCAAGACTTTATCCACTTCTTTTATTATATTTTCATTTACAAAGGAGGGGAAGATGGCTAGCCACTCAATTGAAGGACGATTTCTAGAGGGATGGAAGTTATCATTTAGATTCCCCTCAAGATTTATCCTCTTTTGAATCTTTATTCCTATCTTTCTCCCTTATATAAAACTCCCATAAAAATCAACATGTGAGTTGAGTGTTGTATGTTGTAAATTTCAAATGTAGTGGTAATGTGTGTGAAGCGAACCTCAGGGAATTGATCGAAGAGCCCAGAGGGGAAGTGATGGTTGTAAAATTTAGGTTTTTTTCTTTTAATCTACAAAGGCAGGGGGAAGTGGCTATAACCACCCAATTCACCCCCCACCCCCCCCCCCCCCCCCCCCGAGTCCCCTTTGTTTATTATTATTTTTAAGGTCATTAATAATAGATTACTTTCTGGTGTATCTAGCTGCTATTGCTCTTCTGGTGAGAATACTTGTCTTGATTGCCCTAAAGTTTGTCGTGGACAATTTTGGGAAAGGACTTCGTGAGTCTGGTAAGTTTAGTCTTGACTGGGAGAGAGTAAACTATGGAGGAGGGAAGTTGGTAATTCTGACAGCTGCCATTACCATTCCCTTCGATGCAGTACAGGCAATGCAGTTTAGGGTGCAAGATGACTTAAATTTATCATTGATGTACAATGATGTACTGGCAGCCATGTTAAATGTTAGAGCATAATCAGTTTTCCCTACAGGAAGTGGACTTCATCTCATCCTCATGAGAAAGAACTTTTAATTAATGCTCTTTCCATATTCAACATAGCAATTGACTTATTGTACTGTATAAACCTACCTTGCAGCCCACCTGCTACCCCTCCCCCCATATACAGAGTGACACTCCATTACCACCCCGGTTTCCATTTTGACTTAGATGCAGGGGTGGATCCAGGGGGAGGGTTGTGGGGGTTTCAAACCCAGCCTCCCATGAAAATTTCAATTAGCTGGCTGACAGTGAGAGGATGATTGCTAACTAGGATAGGTATTACTTTTGCTTTGATTGCCATCATACAACCCCCTGTTTAAAAAATTCTGGATCTGCCCCTGAAGTGGATCCTTGCTAATTTCATTTTCCAAGACGTTTTTGAGTACCCTTCAATGATTTGAGATAAAACGTAACATTTTTCTTGCTAGTTTATAACCTGCCAGTATCAGATGACGAGCCACCTCTTCTGCCGAGGAAAAGAGATATTGCTAAATGCTGTGGTATTGTCTGCTGTGGACCAATTGGATGATGAACCAAGCAGCTTGACAACGATAACTGATAAGGGTATAACCTAGCAATAATACAGTATGTAGCAAAGCTACCTTTTTTTCTGCACAGAAAACACAGATGAATAACATTATGACAGACTGACATAAAGCTTTGTTCTGAAATGCATAGAGGGCATAGTGTAGTGTAGTGTAGTGTAGTGTAGTGTAGTGTAGTGTAGTGTAGTGTAGTGTAGTGTAGTGTAGTGTAGTGTAGTGTAGTGTAGTGTTAGCTCACAGAATGTTAGGTACCGATATGTAAGAAATACATTGAAAATATGTAGATGGTATCTCATAACTGCCAGTTATATACCTCCTGCATATCTCAAACATCTCTTACGTACCCATGCATAGACTGCCACTTACATACCTTGTCAGGGACTGCGGAGGGGGAGGGTCTAGTAGGGCTATATAGTCCTACCACTTTTTCCTTTTTCCAATAATAGTCTCTTATATTTTCCAATCGTAGCCCCACCACATTTTCCCATACTAGTCTCTTATATAGGGGAAGCAAGTGTGGCATGCATAGTGCATAAGTTCTCACCGCTATCACCAGACTCGGCACCTTAAGTGAGTTGAGTTAGTTGGTTCTCTCCGTTGCTTTGAGGGTTTTTCTCCGGGTTCTCTGGTTTTCCTCCCTTGGTAAAAACCAACCCTAATCCGATCTGTGGTCAGACATGAGTTGTATGGTGGCTGCCTGTATGTCTTTGACTCAACCACATTGTGCTGCATCCTTTGTAATTCAGCTCTTCTACTGCAAGCAAGGATGATTAGCTCCTCCAAATTTATTTATTTATTTATTTTATAACTCAACCACTTTTTAGGGTGGTCCGCGGTCCCTGCTTGTACACATCTTACACATACCTGCTACATACCTACTACATATCAAAAAATGATAATATGTAGAAGGTAAGTTTTTTGGGGTATAAAACTGGCCACTTTTTACACACCCATGACCTAGCTACCATTTACATACCTTGATCATGGGAATAGAAAATGGTAATACATGGTATGTACGTATCACAGCATTAACATATTGGAAGTATGAACCTAAAATATCTCTAAGATGTATCACTCAAATCTTATATATTAACTTCATGTAGAATCAATACTGAAAATATTGATTTAGCGTTTATAGGTACTTTAGTTTATAGGATTGAAATACTTTGAAATTCTACATCCCAGTGTTATGGGGAAGTCACATACAATCATACGTCATTTCTAAAAGGAATTACAAATCCTAAAACGTTTCTACAGTTACAGTTGTAACTGACATTTATTTATATACTGGAGCTAAATTGTAAAATTGGGTATGTAAATGTATGTCCATACCACAACAGATATGTATAAGGTATGTCATCCTATCAAAAAGTTTATATGTAAAGGTTATTTACCGTTACAGAGGTAGCTATGAGATATATCAACCCAAGGGTTGACATATCTCATAGCCACTGAGGTATAAGGTATAATAACCATCTTATATCATCATTGGGGAAGTTTCTTAAGCACGGGGTTGATAACTAGATATCAACCTGGATAAGCTGCTGTTGGGTAATATGAAGGATAAAGACTGCCAGTGAACAAAAGAAACTGACTCAATGATACAATTAATATGTAAAATCTCTCAGCAGTAATTTAGGTATGTATAAGATGTGTAATAAGGGTATGGAATACATAAAATTCCAACTGCACTTGTCTGAGGTCCAGGTATGCATGGGTTATTTAATGCAAGTTATGTATTAATTAGGTACCTGACATGTGAAATTATTACATATATTCCACATTCCCAAGAAAGTACTTACATACCAAACATATACCTACTACACACCATAAAGTCAAAATGTCCAGCAAGGCAAAGATTTAACCACACAAATTCCAGTTATCCTGGCTGGACATAGTTCATTGACTGGCTGTTATTTCAAGCACTGGTAAATAATGTTGCAGTTAATAATAATTCTCACAGCATTCATATGACAGAAAAGGAATAAAATTCAATATGTTAAAAATATATAACTTATAGTTAGTATAACTTATAACTTTTTCTAAAGATATGTGTGCTTCAGTTATAGTTGATGGTAAACTTTAGGATTCGTTCAACCTTATGAATGACTGCCAACAATATAAGATGTGAAATGTGTATATTCATTCCATCATCATACGCATATGTTTACCGAATATAAGATGTATAAAAACTGTCAATTACAGTAGAAAATGGATTTGAAATTGAAACAGTTCAAATTGGTTAGAAAAATATTAGTAATCATTTCTAATAGGAAACCAGTAAGATATATTTCAAGAATTACACACATTGAATATACTATACGTATACTGCCATGGTGGTTTTAAATTTTAGATATAGTATCTACCCTAACCTAACTTGCTTTTTTAAGAAAGAAAAAAAAAAAACATCTAAAAAAATATAGTATAGAAAAAGGAAATAGTATTATATAGAAATGTATTCATATGTAACTTTTATGAATTAAAATAGATCTTTGAAGTTTTTGTTAAATTTTTTTTTTTCGATTTAGCGTTGGTTTGTAGCCATAGTAACTGGTCTTGGGATCATATATTTACATTTTTGTGACAAATGGTTTTTATGGGAAACAGGGATGAGCAGTTATGGCTTTCCATTGTCTTCCACTAATTCATCCAATGACAGCGTAGTTACGGTTACGGTACGATTTGTCTACAGTTCAACTTTAATGAGTTTGGGCTCCCTGTGGCACATTGCCGCATGCTTCGATGAGTTCTGCGCGGGATGTTCAAAAATATTTTTAAAAGCTTCCGTTACAGTTAAGTAATTATTGTCTTCGGTGTCAAAATCCGTTTAATTGCTTTTTCTATCCAACATGGAAAGAAATCAGCTGAAAACTTTTGCTAAAAAGTTGTTAGGTAAGCAAGAATATTTACGTTTCAAAACGGCTTTGAAATCGTTCGAAAAGAAGGGGCGCGTTTTAGATTTTTGTATCGATTTGTTAGAAATGGTTAATGCTCCGGAGAAAACAGAGATACTCGTGGAGGCGAGAAAAATGCTGCCGAAAAGCAAACAGTCTGAGTTCAGTAAGATTTGCCGTGATCTTGTGAATGAGAGGTGGACGATGTCTGGTAAGATGTCGTTACATTACGGAGTAGATCAATGCAAAGAGAATAATGATGGGCTCCCAAGTCCTGCCAAGAGAGCTAGACAGGGCGATTATAAGCTGCTTGGTAATGCCTTGAAAACTGGTATTTCTGATAGACAATATCCTAAAAAACCTTTGACACTTCAACAACTGCAAGTAGACAAGAAGGAAAAACACTCTTACGAGCGACGAAGACCCCCACCCGTCCCATACCAAGATGGAAA
Organism: Anthopleura sola; assembly: GCA_023349425.1. Classification (NCBI taxonomy): domain Eukaryota; kingdom Metazoa; phylum Cnidaria; class Anthozoa; order Actiniaria; family Actiniidae; genus Anthopleura; species Anthopleura sola. Next base: position 3,522,314 of record JALHLI010000006.1, on the reverse strand, counting down.
TGTCTTCTTCACGGGGGAAACACCAACGATGCAAGACATCCTTCAAGCAAAAGAATTTGAAAACTGCAAGAATCTTAAGGTGTTAAGAATGGTAAGGGAGTCAAAAATGGTTAATTTTGGCTTTAAAATCTTAGGTGATTTGTTCACTGAAAGCGAAATCGTGGTGAAACAAGTCGATCCCCACTCCATTGCAGAAGAAGCAGGGCTCAAACAGAGAGACAGAATCACAAGAATAAATAATATCGACTGTGAACGAGCAAGGAAATCAGACATCGTGAGCCTCATAAAGTCTGAAAATAAGTTAAAATTGACTGTAGTAAGCGATGGACATTTTAAGGAGGCACAAGACGTACGCGTAAAGGAAAGTGCAGTTGCTATGGCAACCAGTGCAGTTCACGGTCATGATACTAAAAAAGTGACTGTTTATGCTGATGAAGATGGATGGATGGGATGTAGCATTAGAGGGTAAGCGTGCTATGGGTGAATATAAAGTAAGGGGGAACTAAAACAGTGATGATTTTATTGATTTAGGTGTCTGGATACTGGTAAAACCTGTCGAAATGCCTGATACTGGATGACAATTGTTTTAACCCTAAACTATGGACACACAGTGCAATATTGCGCCCAATGTTGCAGGCAATCAATGTTGCAAGCCATATGTCACACGGCACATTTTGTTGCATGCAATGTTGCTGAAGTAGAAAAGTAGAAACATTTGCCTGTAATAGTGTGTGCACCATGTTACGCCATGTGCCTGCACCTTTCTCCCTTATTTGAGGGAAATCATTTCCTATATTTTCAGTCAAATTTTCCCACTGATTATGTGCCTGCATGACAATTTCATTTACCATTTGATATTTCAGTGGAATAGATTACGACTGTGAAGTACATATCATTTCTGTTGCCGATGGCTCACCAGCAGAGACTGCTGGGATCAGACAAGGAGATGTCATCACTGAGGTATCTATAAAAATAGTAAAATTTGATATTTCATACTACATATGGGATTGATGTCTTGATTATTCACTACAATCCTGAGTCCTATTCCATGCTATGTAGTTTCACATTTCCTATATTACTGTTTCCAGAAACAAGGCATTAAATGAATGAATAGGATGAAATAATAAGCAAGGAATGAATGTGATGGGTTGATGGAATGTCATGGATGGATGGATGAGATGGATGGATGTATAGGTTAATAATTAAAAGCAGGAATAGATCATTAAATGAGATGATTGATAAATAGACAGATAAACTGGTGTAAAAAGGTCCAAACAAGGTTAACTATTTTGTCTCAGGTCAGGGGTGGTGGAAGCAGGGGGGACATGTGTCCCCCAATAATTTGTTTGGAGGGGCCTGGCCCCCCTCAAAATCCTTTGGTCACTGGAAGACAAAACAAAACAGACAGAGAAACAGGGAGAGATACATACAGACAAAGTGCACAGATCAGTTTTTTTGGCAATTTTTTCTTCCCCCCCCCCCTCCCCCTCATTTGAGCTCATTCCACTGCCACTACAGGTAATGGCATCATGTTTTTTTTTGCAGGTTAATGGTGTTAGTTTAAATGACTGTACGCATGTTCAAGCTATACATCTTATTCTGACAGCATCACCTCCAATTATATTCACTGTTAGACATTATGAGAACAGATCTGAGGGGGGTAAGTGCAGATTTACGTTTAGATTATTCCAAGGTTATCAGTAGTCTAAGACTGATGCCATTTAACATTCATCAAAGTACTAAATTGATTAACTCAATTAACTTTTAATTCTGAAAATAGGCTACCTAAGAGTCTTGCCAGAAAGACAAAACAATAACAACCTCCCCCACACTCCTTTAAGAGTTAATACTCAAAGGCCAAGAAGACTTCAGCAGCATGCATCAGACATGGTTTCCTACCATTCACCACTGCCACCACCACCACCACTTCCGCAGCATGCATCAGACATGGTTCTCTACCATTCACCACTGCCACCACCACCACCACCACTTCAGCAGCATGTATCAGATATGGTTCTCTACCATTCACCACTGCCACCACCACCACCACCACTACCTGGCTATTGGTACCAGAGCGACAACCACTCTGTTGGTGCAAGTGGTGTTGTGGGATCCCCTTCAGCTCTTCCTTTTAGTACCTTGCACCTGGATGGCACACCACCTCCGCCATACACTGCTGAATTACCACAGATGCACAGAGTTATTCAGATGGGAGGTAATGTCAGGGAGAATAGAAACAATGGCAACCATGGTCTTCTTCTGCCAATGGAAACTGACATGCCTTCTCAGTATAATAGGTCAAGTATGTTACAGAATGAGAATCCAGAAAGAAATGCAGTACAACTTTCTACTCATAAGGGTACTGATGTTTCTTCTAACGTCAGTGCCTCTTGTTCTCTCAACGTTGAAACCGCATCAATAGGGAACTCCCAGATAGTTCTTCCAAATGATGGAATCAATGATACATCAGGTTTCAATGCTGAGAAAGATGAGGCAAATGTAAAGCCAAAGGGTCAATCCTGTTTACTGGAAGCTATCAGAAATTTCAACCCAGGATTACTAAAAACTGCTAAAGCAAGAATTGGTTCACACACTCCTGGTGAATTGCTTCTATCAAGTGGAGCGAATGATTCTCTTGAGGCTGATGTAGAGTCTGTTAGAGGAAATGAAAGTTCAGTGTCTGCTGAGAATCAAGATATAGAATCTAGTGAAGCTGATTTTAGGACTATTATAAATCAAGCTTTGATGAAGAGAAGAGCCGACATTTTGGATTCATCTCAAGAAAGTGTTAATGAGAGTTACTGTAGTGAATGGGATCTTTAAATCCTTGTTTTGTAATTAGAAAAATGGGAGTGAAATCGAAAATCCAAGGAAAGTGGAGCAGCAATTGGGATCTTGAATTATTTGGGCATCAAGAAAGAAAACCTTTAACATTCTTGGGGTTCTTTTAAAAAATATAACATTGATTGCTCAGAAAATGATGAGTATATGTACGTAGTCATGTGTGAATGGATGAGTAGAAAAATAGGCATTGTAGGTCTACATATAAAATTTCATTTTAATATTGGAGTTTCATGTGAAACAACAATAGGAAGAATCATTGTACTTAGTGATTGCTAATACCTAAGGTTATTCACAGACTATATCGCTAGTCTCCTGCAGCAATGCATTCTGGGACTGTTCACCCCATCAAATAACAACAAACAAAAGACGTCATGGTTTGTTGTTTGGTGTTGTTTGATGGGGTGAACAGTCCCAGAATGCATTGCTGCTGCACAATAGTCATATAGTCAATGATAGCAAGTCTTTGATAATGGTGTGTGTGTGTTACATAACCTCATGTAAACATGGCTATTAGCCAATCAGAGCGTGCATTATATCTGAACTATTTTATAATTAACAATTAGTCCTCGAGTCCGAATGGTCTACGAGTCAATAGCCCATGCGGCCGAAGGCCGCATGGGCTATTGACTCGTAGGCCATGAGGGCGAGAGGTCTAATTGTTTTAGTAAAATCCTACTAATCGGTCCAATAAAAGGATGCAAAAAGTTTTGGATTTTCCTTTAAATATATATTTTTTGGTTTTCAAAACCGGCGCTTTTCGCTACTAGAGGTCTATCACTAATAGACCCCTAGTAGCTCAGCCAATCACAGGGCTCGATTGGTGATAGACCATTAGTAGGTTTTTTCTAAACTGATATAGTCAATGATAGCAAGTCTTTGATATGGTGTGTGTGTTATATAATGCTTGTGTGAATGTATGGCATCCTATTTTTATAGAAGAATCTAATGAATAAAAATACTGTGGCATTGTTAGTAATCCAACGGTTTGTGTTTAGTATTGTAAACTATGGCAAACACCTTTCTTTGCTTCACGAACTAGAAAATTATAACTTTCAGCTGAGGTTAGACTATTTCTAGCTAAATCCTACAGAGTACCAACTCTTGATCAAAAACTCAGGAACTATTAAACTAGTCATAAACCCAAATTTTGTACAATTTATTTATTTAAAAATGAAAGCTATAATCTACCAAGTGCCTCCTTTTCTAAGATTGATGCAGTTATTTGTTGCAGTATGTGTCTAACATACATAGCTTGAGAAATCTTGATGCGTCCTTCACACCCAACAAATACCAGAGGATTTCCAATCCTTGTCAATGTCAAGGCACCTAAATTGACTCTGAAATGATGATAAAAGTGAGATTCCAATGCCTTCATGAAGCACAAGGACTCTGCATCTGTGAAGATGGCTGAATTGCTTGTGTGGTAGCAACTCCATAATTTCCGAGCATCCTCTGCATTTATGCTGTAAATAACTCTATTGAGACCTTTCACAGATGATGGGACACTGTAACAGAGTTCTAAGTCTGACTTTGATTCTTTAGGAACAATACCTGCCCATAAAGAGGCATACCAACTCAGATCCATAGGAGAAAAATGCATAGGGATTATCCTACAGTCAAACTGTGCTTCAAACCAAGTTAGAACACACTTGGCTAAAGACATAGTTCCCTTAACCAGACATACTGGAAGAGAGGTAAAGCAGTCTACATCTCTTTTATCCTCGAATTCATTTCCAAAGTAACAAAAAACAACATCCAATACTGGGATTTGTGAGTCTGTTCCATTGACGTTCTTTACAGTGTTTTGCTTTTTCCTTGAAAATACTTTGACTTTAAACCCTGTGTAGTCTGTATCATAGAAGGAAAAGTCTTTCAAAATATCAAATTCTGCCCTAAATGTGCTGTTCATTAGATCCTGATCGACTTCAAATGCAATTCCCTTAGCAGCATCAGATTCAAGATGGGCTGACAACAGCTTCTGGTATTTCTGCAAAGACGACTTCTTGTAGTCGAAATCATACAAAGGAGAGCACTGGTTAACCCTCCAAGTCTTCCCAACAACGGATAAAATGTCTTCATTTATCTCGGTTAGTTCTTTTTCTTTCTTCAGAGTAGTATTTGGAGTTGCTTTGCCTAAAACTTTCGCCTTGTTTACAGGAGTAATAATATTCGTTGTATCCGTCAAAACACCTCGTTGTTCCAAGCTCGGCGGATTTTTTGTAGGAATTCTTGAAACCCGTCCAGTTTTAGGCGTTCTTGAGTATGGAGTGTATCTTTTAGAAGACCAAGGTGTTCTCAGGAGAGGTAGTTTGGTGTTAATTCGCGTAGAAAACGAAGAGAAACCCTCCATGTTTTCTTTGAACTGATCAGACATTTTGAATCAGGCGCCAAAGTAACTGACAACCTTTGTCCCTTTCGTGTCCCTTTCGTAACGGTTCTTCAAGAGTTCAAACTCGGAAGTTAGTCGGAACGTTTTCGGAACACCATCGGGCTTAGTTCGGTCACTCATTACTTTTGAAAGTATTAAAATTAATTCAATCTTTCGTCTTTATGAGTTGGAGTGGTTGCTGAAAAAATATATTAAAATTTAATAAAATAAAATATAAATAAGATATTCGTAAGATTTGATTGAACTGCAAATTAGACGCAAATATTTTCGCACTCTCTAAAAAAAGAAAAGGCTAAGGAAACTTAAAGAAGAATGATTTTGAGACAAAATATTCTTTTCTCGTGATTTTTTTCTGACTACGAATTTGGTATTTCCAAAACTGATTCTCTTATGACTTTTTACGCTTTTGGTAAAGCAACAAATTTGAACAGCTCATGTCACGTGAATACAACGTAGTTAAAACTCGATTCAAGCAGGGGGGAAAACAAGATATAAAAAAGGGCAGATAAGAATATACATCATAAGAACGATAATATTTTCAAAATTTCAGTACAAAAACCGAAAAGAAACCTTGGTCACCCTGTGGCAGAGCGTGCAGGCGTGGATGCTGTTTACCGGTGTCTGTCGTGGAAGCGAGGTTTTTATGCCACGTTTGGTTTTTCAACTGGGCGAAAATGGTGAGAGCTGATTTGTCGTGAATATTCTTGCATTTTTAAGTCTTTTTACTCGATTATTTTCATTACTGACCTTCCAAACACTAACCAAGCTATCTATTTTCTCCATGAAGGTGTCCATTTTGAACACGGTTGATACCTCGCATGAGGATATGGTCGTAAGTATGGCTGTGTAGTTTGCTAGAGAAGTTAGATTTTCTCGTGGATTTTGTCTGTCAAAGGTTTCGATTCAGTTAAAACCAGCCACATTCGAGAATTTTACCTGTCATGCTTCGCTTGTGCTTTTCTTGACGCGCCACTGAGGCTGAATTTCACGGTATACCCCAAGTCAAAGATCTTAAAAGAGTGTTCAAACTACTTTGTTCAAGTTGTCATAGTATTCAGAAAAAATGCATCTTGATAAAGTTAGTTTTTCTCATGTAGAAATACAGGGTTTGAGTTATCCTGTGAGCTTTGAGAGTGTGATGATGATTCATTGTGAAAATTTCAAATTAATTTCGATTTTAAAAACATAACATAAGAATTTTTATTGATAAGAATTCACTGTAGTTTGATCAATTTTGCTCCCAAAATGCTGTTAGCTCTTTATCCGTCAATTCAAACAAGTATAAATACATCAGATTTTGTATGACCAGGCAGCATGGCCTTTTAATGACTTCTGAGCTGCAATCAATTGGTGTTCATATTTATATACATTTTTTTTGCAAGAGCCATTTCAGATCACTGAATGCAGCTCACAAAACACAACTCATTATATATATTCAGTTTTATGCCTTTTAACTGATATATCATACGTAGGGAACACATTTTCGAGATGTGCGACCGCTTTCAAAAATATCGCAGGCCCATACATGATTTTGAGGCATTTTCGGGCTATTTCGCGATATTTTAGAAAGCGCTTGCACATCTCAAAAATGGTCTATTCCAGTATATGTGGGTTTAGTATTCAGCAAGATTTTGATTACTTGCAGCATGATGCTCAGATGGACTATTATGGCAAAAAACTTGCAACTTGTTCATCGGATAAGACTGTAAAGATATTTGAAACAAGTGGATCCCAGCAAACCCTTGTTGCTACTTTGAGAGGGTAAGTAGTGGTTTTTGAATGGAGTTTTGTTGAATCAGTCTCTGATATCAACAACCACATTCACATTTAAAGCACTGCCTAATTTGTTGTTGTTGGAAGACTGAGGATGCAGCACTAAAAATAATGTTTATTCATGTTTTTTTTACCCATTTTCTTAATTGTGGGAGCCTGACAATAGGTTGTAATTTAAGATCTGGGTTTTGGCTTCTATCAATCAAATTTCAAATGGTCTAAGTCAGCATTTGTTGAATAATGGATTAATGGATCCAAGAAACCCAGATATCATGGGCTGTTTTGGTCACATAGTTAATTGAAAATAGGTAGAAGTTATTTTATTTTATATATTACTTTTCATTATATTGTCAACTTGCAACACATGCACTGATTGGTCAAGAATTGTATTGTTCTGTATTAGTGAATAGAGCATGGTTGATGACATTATCTGTACATGTGTAGCCTATGGCTCATGCTTCTCTTCACATTTCTATTGCGTTTTTTTTACTTCCTATGTGCTGTATTACTGAATGGAGCAAATAGGATGCTAATTATTTTCCTGATTAGATGGCATTTTGATTTTTTCTATATTAGGCATGAGGGTCCAGTGTGGCAAGTTAGCTGGTCTCATCCAATGTTTGGTAATCTTCTAGCATCTTGTTCCTACGACAGAAAGGTAAGAAGAACAAAAACTTGGTTGATGGGCTACCTGTGCACAAGCATCAAAGTCGCTGTTTATCAAGTGTAGTTAAGATCTTTTTGATATTGGATAACTTATTGTCATTGTCAGGTTATTATATGGAAAGAATCAAATAATGGATGGGCAAAGCTACAAGAGTTCTGCAATCATGATTCTTCAGGTAAGGTTTCCATAAACTTGGCCCATCTATTTGAGTGTAATATTTTCCTATTTCAAACATCATGTCATTCCCTTGAAAATTCATTCACATCAGTGTATCTTGTCAACCATTACTGGTTATTGAAGAAATGATACTCAAGGAGATGACACAAGATCTAGAATAAGATAACAGTGGATTGAGTACTCTAATGTATACCATAGATATTCTTTCTTAATTGCCTTACTGGACAGTTTGACAATATAGTTTTAAAAGACAATGCATTTATTCTCTCATAGTAATACTTATTATAAATTGATAAAAAATATATCATTTTTTCAGTTAATTCAATCTGTTGGGCTCCCTATGAGCATGGTTTAATGTTAGCGTGTGGATCATCTGATGGCTCAGTTTCTATTATATCTAGTCCAGGTAAGCCCACTGCCAATAAATGTATGTTAAAACATCACTGTGGAAGAAAATATACTCAATTTTACTAGAGTTTCTATATAGTGATGTCTGAAATAATTTTGTATACTGTTGTTTTTCCAGGTGATGGTACTTGGGAGAGCAAAAAAATCAACAATGCACATACAGTAAGTACTGTAAAAAGGAATTGCATATTTGAAATTACAAATGCCTTTCAATATCAGAGTTATAACTAGTTGTACTGTTGGGGAGATGGTCCATTGAGAAAAATTTAGAAAGAGGGGCCATTTTAAAATATATTTTAAAAAAGTATGGTAGGTACTTTGGATTTATTCCTAAATTATTTCAATTTTTGTCTGAAATTCTAGATTGGATGTAATGCAGTAAGCTGGGCACCAGCTGTCACACCAGGATCCATTCTAGAGGTAAATAATATAGCTTTCTTTTTAGCTCAATAACACAGTGTCTTTGCCTGCCCATATATTCATTATTTACCCAAACTTCTTTCATTGTTGGGTTCCCTGTGTAATCATAACTGTCTTATTATGTAGCACCTTCAAATAAAGCAGTCAAAAAAATATTCAGGTTTATAAAAGTACATATTTACTTACTTACTTACTGCCCATAATGCCTAACTGGCATGTAGGGCAGCAACAAAGGATGACAGAATGTTTTCCTTTGTTGCTGTTTCTGTAACATATGTTTTTTACAAGACAGGGTTGTTAGCCCTGTGCTCAACCTGGAGGAACGGTGGAATAAAGCAGCCAAAAAAACATTCAGGGTTATAAAAGTACATATGTACAAAACTATTTTATGTAGTTATGGAAAGAGTGCTGCATGGAAAAAATATATAATTCATGAAGCTTAGTTGAATATGATTTACCTATAAATGCAGATATAGGCACCATTCAAACTTGAGTCCACATCTCATAGACTTGCATCATGATAATATTGCATACAATATTTTTAATCAGAATATTTGGAACCTTTTTATCACTGGTCCCCCGGAGGTTCTAGATAAGTTAACATAATTCCGAGTATAAATATCTTTATAACAGCATTCAAGTTGCCAATCACTTTTTTTGTTTCAATTTAGCATCCTTCATCCAAGGCTGGAATTGTTGAAAAGAGATTTGTTACTGGAGGATGTGATAACCTTGTCAAAATTTGGAGGTAATTTTTTGTGTACTTCAGTTCTCAGTTGAGCTTAGAGAGACAGAAGTTTTGCCATAAAGTTTTAACATCTAGCTAATGTTCTAAGGGCAACTGGTACAATAGACTGTGATAATGATTGCTTCTGATTGGACGAATTTGTTTGAGCTAAAATATCTAAGCAGCAAAACCAATTCAGCCAATCAGAAGCAATCATTCTCACAGCCTATTGTGCCAGTTGCCCTTAGAAATGTTGGGAGCAAAACGTTAAAACTTTCTGACAAAACTTCTGTCACTCCAAACTCAACAGAGACCTATAGTATTTTATTTTGCTAAATTTTATAAATATAAATGTTGCCCTGTCTATAATTAGGATCACACAGAAACCTACCCTTAACTCAAAAGATATATATTGGACTTCCTCAAATGATTCTCCTTCGACTCCACTTCCCTTTTTAATAAAATACTTTGATTGCTGTTTTGATCAATGTAGAGAGGTTGATGGCCAGTGGGTTGAAGAGCACAAGTTAGAGGCTCATAGTGACTGGGTAAGAGATGTTGCCTGGGCACCAAATGTTGGTCTACCTACATCAACCATAGCAAGCTGTTCTCAGGTAAAACATTTTTAGTGCTGCTGACATACAGCATGTGAACTGTATGACATGCTATAACAATCATCCAATCACATGCAATTAGGGCTACTTGTCTCAAATGGGTATCCAATGATTTCGCCTCCGCATAGTTTCTAAATCTCCAATGGTTTCTTTGCAAACAGGACAAACTTCTGAGTATGCACAGTGCGTTTTTCACTCATATCAACTTTACATGGTAAATTTACATCTAATATTTATTTTAAAAAAATGTTTTTTTGTTTCAGGATTGTCGAGTCATTATTTGGACAAAGAATGAGGAAGAAGGAGAGGAATGGACCTCTAAAGTATTAAAGAAGTTTAGTGATGTAGTGTGGCATGTCAGCTGGTCTGTGACTGGGAATATCTTAGCAGTATCTGGTGGAGACAACAAAGTAAGTCATCATTTGAGCAACAATAATAATCTTCCTAATATTTATCCTTCATTTTTTAATGGCCAGTGGATAACAAACCTGTAGCCCTTGTTCCATGCTCATCTCACTTACCACAGGGACATTTACTGGGGCAATTACTGTAGCTGTCACATCTACCACTATGAATAATGGCATATATTTGCTTACTTACTATTGTATTTTGATTTATAACCATTATCATTGAAGTGAGAACCGCAAAGCTTGAAAGTATCATTTGCAAACTAGCATTTGGATGACTGTCAACATTTATTGGTTTAGAAAAACATTCCTTGAATTTATGGTCAAAGTTTGAGATGAAGGGTAATAAGATTTACTATTAAGGGCTCAAAAGTAAAAGAAATCTGCAAAAAATTAGACACACGAGCCATGTTCGTAAAAAATAGTATTTTGATTGGCAGCTGTCAAAATGCTAGTTTGCAAATGAGACATCAAACTTCACAAATTGCACTTCGACAATAAGGGCTATAACAGTTAATTTTTACTTCTTACATTTGTTTTCAAAAATATCCTATTTTCCTATCCCTACTCATTTCCTATCTTGAACATATCCATTAGTTTTTCACTGCCATCAATCAAAAATAATCAGTTGGTACTTTTTACATTTTAACTGATGGCAGTGGAAAACCAAATTACAACTGGCTACTAACTAAGTTTGTGTAATATTGAAAATTCAAATTACATGTGAAGGCGCTTTCATTTATTAGTGTATGGGGGGTGGAGTTGGCAAATGTTGGGGTTACATTATTTTCAGAACCTATAGGGGGGTTGTTACTAATTGTATACACTAATAAATGAAAGCCCATAATGAGTTAAGACTAAAGCCCTAAAGCTTGAGTGATTCTTATACATTGACTTGTTATCAGGTGAGCCTATGGAAAGAATCTCTTGAAGGCCAGTGGGTTTGTGTCAATGATGTTGATAAAGGACAAGGACAGGAGCCACTGGAGTAAGCCATGTATTAGGAACAAATTTTGTATAGAAAACTACCTAAATTAATAGCTTAACGTACGGGAAGGACAGGATGGAACACACACACGTATCTGTGCTTTTATATCGTGTGATGAATAAAATGAGGGAACAAAAGAAGGCCAGAGCTTGCTGCTAGATAATGTAGCAGAAATCTATTTTCAAAGGGAATGCTCTGTTGTGAAAAAAGCTTTCATACTGTAGAAATAATTTTCAGATTTCTTTGGTAAAATGAAGTATGTCTTGTGCAGTACAAATATTCGACATCTTCTCAACAACTCCTTCCCTCTTATAGATCCCCCCCCCCCCCCCCCCCATCAAATATTTTTTCTTGGGCATTTGATTGAGACAAATATGCCTTAGAAGTATACACACAATATAATGTACGGTATGATGAATACTAATACACCATTATCAGTAACCACTTTCTAACCATTTTTCTTACCGACATAAAATTATCATAATCTGACATTCCCAAGAAAGTCAAATGACAGACATGGCAGCCATCTTGGTGGTATTAACAATGGAAACTTACAAGAAGTTTTTGTTTACTACCAACATGGCTGTGATGACATAACTAGCAATCAAAGAATAGCCACTACTGACAACCGTTAAAAGAAAACACGTTTTGGACATTATGCTTATCTGTAAATTAACTTACTTGGATATTTTCACCTTAGAATAGATTTAGAACAGAAGTCAACAGGTTTTAAAAAATTACAGTTTTAACATATCATATCATGAAAAAAATTAATAAAATACAATGTATAATTTGATTTACAATCATATAGGTTGTTATATCTGCTATTGTTTACTCTTATTTGTTACTACAAGAAACTTGAAGTCTAGGGAAGGAAGTGGAGTCAAGTTATCTTTATCCCCCAAATAGCACAAGTTGAAGTATGTATTAGAGTGAAATCACTAAACCTGTGAAGTAAAAATTGCCTGTTAGTGTAAATAGTTAAATAGACACAAAAGAAAACAATGTAATTAGGGTCTACTAAAGTGTATTAGTCTAATATCTATTTCATGGGTTTAGTGATTTCACTCTAAAATAAACACAAGAAAACGTACTATTTATTGCAAAATAGTACTGTTTAATTAAATAATAGAAAACAAGGAGTTTTGCACTAGTTAGTTCTAGTGCTGTTGCTTTTGTCCCCTATTGTTAGCAGTTTAACTTTATTAAGTTAAGGAGGTTCAGTTAAGGGCAAGATGGCATTGGCCAGTACAGCAGTAAACAATCGTAGCGTACAGTCATTCAAAATCTAGAAGAACATTAGATTAAAGTACTGGAGTACACAGAATGCTTACAACGCAGCAGACAAAGGCAACAGATCAGATCAATAATATTTATTGGTCAATTCATGACATTTATGTGAAAAAAATCACTATTGCTTCTGGTGCCCTTGTTGTTATGAACATTATATAATACTCATTGTTTCTCTTTTTATGGCTTGGTACATTCATCAACCAAATGAGTAGGTTAATGTTTGATTTACAAAAGCCACAATCCCAGTAATCATTGCTGCTGGCTAACATCTCTTCTTCCAAGATGGCAACGAACTCTGCATACTTGACAGACCCCAGGAGGAATAGAGTATTCAAATATGACATCATGAAAAAATAATTTTTTATGACCTCATCACTTGAGTACTTTATAAAGGGAATGTTAACACTTTTTACATTGCTACTGGTATGTGCTGATCAAGACAAAATTAAGTCATGACAAGTTAATCTGCTATGCCAATAGACCACAGTCAATCAAATTAATCGTTAGGATAAGTAATGTTACATCATTGGGAACCATTTTTGGAACCATTGGTACACAAGGTACACATGGAATTATCAATTTTATAGAATTGATGTAGTACCATAGAACAAGACACTTTTTTTTTTGCTTCCACCTAAAATTTTATGAAACAAAATTTTATGATACAAATTATTAAATTTTGTAAATTTTTCACTTTGTGGCAATGGAAAAAAAGCACAATTTAAAAAAAATAATTTTCCATGATTTTGACTTTTTTTTGAAAAGAAAGTTAAGATCAAGCAAGTCCAAAACTGTTCGGTTTTGGAGATATATGGACTAATTTCATAACGTTATGAATTCTGTGGGTCTCTAGACAGATTTCATAACGTCATGGGTGTTTAGACTGGTTTTCATAAAGTAATGAACACCATAGTTTTCCACAAGTATGGCTTAAAAGCATCAATACTAGCTCTTTCATTTTCAATTGTGCAAAAATGCAAAAACAGAATCCACCTTGTTTAGTCTATTGCTAATCAACCTTTTGTCTTCATCTCTGTATAATCTACAGTATAATCTCTGTTTATTTAGTACACCCTGTTGCTGTTTAGTAGCCTGGGTCTGAAATTCAAAATTTGTCAGCCATGTTCAGCATTAAGTTTATGACAAAATTTGTTTCAGCTCTCATTTTTACTATTAATGCTTATTACTAAAGTCTTGAGTAAGAAACAAGAAAGTTTAGAGACATAAGTTTTGCCAAGAAAAGTACAAAGTGGTTAGGGGTAACGTCATAAGGCCATTATATCGACACCAGTCTCTTAGCTTTCAAACTTGTTGACATAATAACCCCATAATACCCCTAACGACATTGTACTTTTGACAGCAAAACTTATGTCTCTAAACTTTTTCATTCCTTGCTCAAGTTTTAAGCATAGTAATTATATTCTAGATGTCCACCAGCTTGGCTTCCTAAAAATAGAAAGATAATTCAAAATAATTAATTCACCTATTTCGCAAACACTATATCTGCAAAACAGTACAGTACTACATAATTAGTACTAATTTTTACTAAATATGTACTGTTTCACAGATTAAGTGTAAGCACTCTACTAGACACACATCAACGTATACTTTTACACATGCATATTTACATAAGAAATTAATATGTATACATATATATACATATATAGATAGTTTTTGACTTACTACAAGATGGACTGGAGACTCGGCAGCTAAGTCAATCAAGTCAGGCTGTAAAATCGAGATAAAGTTTAGTTGACATCTCATTCTGTTTCAGGACAAATTTCTCACTCTTCTCCAAATCTCACTACCATGATTATACTGTAAGAGGCAAACACTTACACTGCACTTCAATAGACCCCTTGCAGTATGTTGGAATGTAGCTCAATTTGGAGGACAAAACAATAGGTTTCAATTTTCAGGAGATTGAGAGTTGGGTTCAGGTCACTTGAACCTCAGGTAACTTAACCACAATTTGAATAAACATGCCATGTGATCAAAGTTAATAATTACTTTACCTCTGGTTTAGGAGACATGTGTGAAAGATCAATCAAATCTTTAGTATCAATCTGTAAAACCACTGGGTTCAGACAGTCATCACTTGGCAGATCAGGCGTCGGGATTCCTGGAGAAAATGGGTCAGCAATATCATCTATGGACACTTTTCTACTTATTACTGGTGGACTCTCTTGCATCATTAGATCAAGTTCTTCAGTCTGTACTGTGTCAGGACTTGTGGCGTCACAATCATCACTGGACTGTTTATCACCTGATTCTGAGAGATTTTTATCTGACATTTTTTCTTGGTTTCTTGATTCAGGGCTTTGGGGAAGAGTAACTTTCAGGTATTTTTCTTCTTCACTGAGGTGTAAATTAAGTACCACTTTTGGTTCAGTGTTCTCTTCACTTGATTCAACCTTCCCACATTGCTTTGATAATGTTGGGGAAAGTTGGAATGGAACAGGACTTGGAGCTTTAGGAGAATCAGAATCAACATTTTTTCGAGGTTCCATCGTGCGAATAAGGTTTGGTGTTGGTATGAAGGAGCGTCTCTTCTTGCAGTTGACACTTCTAGACAACTGGCTGTTTCCTTGTTTTTCTCCTATCAAATAAAGTTTTGAAAAGAAACATTCATCGTTTGTTTTAATGCATTACTTATTGATAAAAAATGCTATTAAGCTGCCTCTCATACTATAGTTAAATAGGTTGATCCTTGGAGTCCTCATCTTGTGAATATGGCATTTAATCAGTGTTAAAGAACACTTTATTATTTTAGAATTAACGCTTTACAATTTAGAATTAACATTGTTAGTAGTTTCTTGTTGGTTCTCTCCTGTGCTCCACATGTTTTTCTCCAGGTTGCTTAGCAACTGGCTAGCAAGTGCTCGCCTTGAAAAAGAAGATTTTAAAAAAAATATAGTAAAAAAAATATAGTACCTGTATTTTTTGGAGTTGTGATAAATTTTTCATCTACATTCAATCTTCTTTCAGGTGTTATCGGTTTTGCATCTTTGCCAGGCTTTTCTATTTTTTTCTCGCCTTTCGTAGCTCCATTATTTCTTCTTTGTACAGCTAAACTAGTTGAAGCAACTGCATTTTTTCTCACGGTAGGAGTATTTGGCTTTTTAACTATGTCATTCGGAGGTACCAAACCACCCTGCCTTTTCTTTGCTGTTATATTAGTAGAGGTATTAATGCTGCTTCGACGTCTGATGGGTGTGGTTCCCTTGCTAGGTGTTCTCTCGGCTTTAGGAGTCTGAGCTCTTAAAGGTGTTGACCCGGCACTAGCTGCTCTTGGAATACTTTTTGTCTGTGCTGGACTTTTTAGACCAGTAGCTGACATACTCCTTGCTGAGCCAGCAGGAGCCCGTTGCAAAGCTTTCAAAGGCTGCAGTTTACTAGCTTTTGGGACATCATTTGGCTTGGCAAAGGTGGGTTTCGAAAGACCCATTTTAGTAAGCAGTGGTTTTGGATTTGGTTGTGATTTTGTACTTTTAGATTGTTTGGTTGAATTTGGAGATCCTGAAGATCTAGTCATAGTAAATGTTTCATTAAGGGCAGAAGTAGATGATGTACTGGAAGTTGATGAGTTAGAACTTGTTCTTTTTCTGCGACATGAGCTAAAACCTGGTGCCTTTAGTCCACTTTGAGAAGGCATTCGCAGCTAAAGAAAGTAAAAATAATTATAACTACAGATGTATAACAGATACATATTTGTTCTAGTCAGAGGCAAAAAAACCCAAAACAAACCTTTGATTGTTTTGTAGTCTCTTCTGTGAAGGAAGTATCACTTGTACTTGAACTTTTAGTGCTGGAAAAGGACCTAAACATACAGTAGTTTTAGTAACTATAAGACCTGGTTCTCAGTAGTGACCCAAGCACAAGCCCAAACTAACACAAGAAAAACAAAATCTTCCGTTCTCAAGCGTTTGTAATGCTTCTTTCCATGGTGAGAACATATACTACCTTGGAGTTGTGTGTGCTTGCGTCCCTAGTGAGAACCAAGCTTTTATTCTTAACATACAAAAAAAGAGGCAACATTATCCCAATAAGATGTACTTTTACTGATGAAGTATCTCTTGTACCTGTTAGCCTTTCCAGAGGAGGAAGAAAAATTCCTTGGTGTTCCTATACTTGATTTCTTGATATCGGACTTCTGTTGATTTCAGCAGAGGAAGGTAAACGATTAGTAAACCAGACACTTGAAAATAAAACTGATCTAAAAAATACCTGATTGGCAGGAGACTGAGGACTGTCTTCTAAGACACCATATATGAGCATTTTATTGACTTTCAAAGGCTGTTCAGATTGAAAAATTATTGGATAAGTTCACTGATTCAAGATGTGCATCCTTACCTACTATGTAGCTGATGTTAGAGTCATCACCAGTATATATACTAGTTATACAATGGTTGCAAGTTGCATACCATGGAATATCCCACGAGTTACTTGTAGTTTCTAGTATACAAAGGAAATACAAGTGACAAGTGGGATATCCACAGTATGCCACAAGAAACCATTGTATAACCATTTATCCCACACCATAGAAAATACAAATGCATAGATTCAACATGCAGTGCATGACGGGAAGGAAGAGTGAAATTATTACTGACGAATATACAACAGCTTTCCTGCTTTCTGATTGGCTGTATTTTCTATGGTGTGGGATAAACATATATATTATGCTCTCTGCTAATTATAGAGCAGTTATCAAATGACGATGAAAAACTTGTGCCTTGCCGTGATCATATCATGTATGAAAACATTTGACATTTAGTGCTGTATCCATGCTTTAACAATGATGTGTGCCAATAGTTTTTACACTCATGTGAAATCTGCTCTTAGAGAGGTATGTGTGATGACTCTAACATAGGCTGTGTAGAAGCTCTGGATATCAGAAGGCTCTTGTGTTTTTTTTTCAGATGATGAATTCTTAGAATACACTTTATGTATTGAAGACTGTAAAAAATACCAGAAATAAGAAAAGTGACTTACAGAATTCTGGTAAGTAGTTTTCGAATTTGTCTTGAACTTCTGCAGTTTTGATACACTACCACTACCCCTGGTTTGTGCCACAGCAGTATGTCCTTTCTTCACAAGCTGTGGTTTTGTATTAGTGCTTTTTGGAGATTCCTTGTTGATACTTGATATAATATTTCTTTCTTTCAAAACTCTTTTTCTGACTACAAATTTATCCTCTTCATTTTCAGACAGTTTTTCTGATAATTTGGTTGAATTTTCTAGAGTTTTAGCAGTGTTATCTTTATTTTCTTTGGTATTTTCATATTTCAAGGCTCTGCGCTTTGATTCACCCACAACACTGATTAGTTCTGTAAAGTCAGAACTACCTGTAGACTTCTTGCCTTGGTCGCCCAAGGCAGTTTCAAAGGAACCTGTCTTGAACATAAGAGCAATAGAAGTGGCTTCTTTGAATATTTCTACGACTTGTTCAGGGTTCAACGGGCTCAATGGCTTTAAGTTTTCGACTTCGTCAATATACTTGGACACTTTAGTTTCTGCAGTCGCAGCCACGCAGCGTTCGTTGTGGCCAACTGGACCAAAGAAAATTTCGTCGTCTTCGTCATCTTGATCCCTAACATAAATACAAATTTATCCTTTTACTATGATCGGTATATTATTATGTACCAATTTCCACGAGACACAGAATATAATTGATTGTCATAATCGGTTCGGTAAAATCAATAGGAGCTAGAAAACCGCAATCACTAGCTTACCTTTCTTCGTCTGGAGATAACGGAAGATCGAAGTCAAACTTCTCATCTTCGAGTAGAGGAGAATCCATCACTTAAACCGAAAAATATAACGAATTAAAGTTTCGTAATCCCACAATCGAACCTCAAATTTTTCATTTCAAAGCTCGAACAACAGGTAATAAGAGGTGAAAAACTCACAATTGGAGACACATAAACAATTCCTTAGTTATCTCATAGATTACTAGTGTTATAATTATGAGAATAAGTAGCATATTTACCTCTAGAAAGAGCGAACAGCCCTTGATTTTTTTGTAAATATTCTGGTAGAAAGTGATCAAGAAACGGATTTGATCGCGGGAACGATTTGAATTTGACGCACGTGACTGGATTCTAACTTTATGATTGGTTACTTTTCTTTGTAGTTCCTAGCTCTTTTGCGGCAGAGTCATGACACAGGTAGGCCCATCGACCAAAATTAATTTTTGATCAGTTAATGTCGTGTTATTTTTTCCTTTTTTTTTACTTCTCCTAAAAATGATAAGGTAAGCAATAATACCCTGGGGACCTTGGGACTACATCCAAGCTAACCGAGTCATGGCATTGCCTAATTTCATATCGTGAGGGACTGGGGCGAATCCGGACATTTGCGGACGGGTAATGCTATCCCGATATGAAATTAGGCAATGGAGCTCAGACGTTGATGTTTTGATAAATGTTTCGGTACAAACAGCTAAACGATATCGAGTACGATAATCAGTAAACAAAAGCGAGGTGTATTGTTCAGGGTTCGTACGGGTTTTGGAAAGTCTTGGAAAGTTTTGGAAATTGATACTGGATTTTTCCAGGACCTGGAAAGTTTTGTAAAATTGATTTATGATCCAAGAGGCTTTGGAAAAGTTAGCGATTTTTTGTAGCTTGTCTCGCTTGTACCTTGCAAATGATTGCTTTCGTTATAAATGTATGTTGAATGTCTCAGATCCATGAATTTGGTTTTATTTTTGGAAATTTGAATTACTAGTAAAGGGCTTTGGAAAGTTTTGGAAAATTTTTGGAAATTCTCACTGGGGATCTTGTACGAACCCTGATTGTTTATATTTATTCTGTTCAAAGTTATGATAAATAGCAATATTTGTTAAACAAATATTTAACTACATAGTGAATACTATAAATAATGGCCGCCATCTCATTAGCATAAACAAGAAAATGAATGTCTACAAAACATCAAACACCTCCACATGAAAGTAAATACTACCAATAAGCAGAGTTATGAAGTATTAAAGTACTAACATTAACCATTAAGGAGTTATTAATATTTTAAGCTAAGAAGAAAAAAACATGAAAACGAGGCCATAAAGGCCAGTAGTGCGTTTTCCATACTAACAAATCCTTTCAAATTCAACCCCCAATAAGTACTCTGCAGGATTTGGTGATCTTTTTCTCAAATCAGTTTGGCCAGATTGCTAATTCTCGACATTTTCTTTTGCATAAAAGTAACGATTTCCTGAAACATTTGTCTAAAATACAAAAGCAAGAATGCGTGCGCCTTTATGAAGTATATAGCGACATCATTAATTTTCAAAACATTAGTATAAGTTCAACTTGTACATTCTTTACATTACAGTTGACTTTAGCAAATCATTAGCAACAGCCAACTGTAATGTAAAGAATGCGCAAGATGAATAATACCAATCCCACCATGTTTCAATGGTGTCTTTGAATAGATGACTTATAAACGAGGCTAAGCCTAAGCAGGGAGGTGGCCTGTTCAAATGAGTATGTGGTCTTCAAAAACAGCGGTTTGCATCGAATACGAAATTGGTGTATTCGCAATATAGGATTATAACCAATCAAATGAAGTACAAGTTTATGATTCTCGACCAATCAAAATGATTTGAAATGGCACGGTAACGGTGACAGTAGTCGTAAGCATACATTCTTTTGCCAATTCAGTACGTAAGTTTGTTTGCCTTATTGGTTGATTTGTTCTTTTCGTCTTTCTTAATTTCTGGCCGATCCCGTCCTAGACCAAAAATCTAAGCTAGAGTTCTTACCTATCCATAAAAAGATTAGTGTCATGACACCCTCTATGGCTCCTGCTGTAGGGCTGTTAACAGCGTTGCCATTACTAACTGCTATTAGAGCTACTGTTATCAGTATCAACGCAAATGACACCCAACACAGGACGAGGTGAAATATAATCGATCCATTACCCGGCAGGATTTCATATTTTAACTTGAACGCTTCATTTCCGTCTTCGCCTGGATTCGTAGAAAATTCCTTCTCATAAAGAAATAAAGCAAAGAGAATGGAAACGGCGAATAAACACTCAAGAAGAAAAATGGGAATCGCCCAGAATGGCTCTGAAATGATTCCGCATACCACCCACAGAAAATGATGAACTGTTTGGAATAGACATGGCAACAGAAAGTAAGATCCTACCGAGTAAGTTAATATATCAACTTGACATTTGTATGACCAAATGCATCCAATGACAAACGACACTAAACATAAAAAACCATACACACTAAGGTATAAATACTGCATTATCCGTCCATCGTCTGTGGAGTGATCATGAATCTGCTGAATAAGGACTAAACAGAAGACTACTGGAAACATAATAAAAGTAGTAAAACATGTCATTTTTAGTACAGCACCAGACACCATTCGTGTTAACGTTTTGTCTTCTGAACCATCTTGGTTCTTCGAATTCATAGCATCTGTTATACAATGTAGGATGAAAACCCACAGAGAGACGCTTGCACAGAATGAAGACACGAGTATGAACCAGTAGAAATACCACAAGTTAGGATATTCAGCTATATCACCTTCATGGCCTTTGATCACACAGCAAGCAGTGTTGAGCCGAGGGTCCGAAACTTTGGGATTTATGATGATATCTTCGAGCTATGGATAAATAAAAGACACATTTTACTGAATTTACAAGAACTATAGACAAAGGTTAGTTGGCATAAGCGCGATATTGCATGGTGTGATGAAAAGCGCAGACGAATCTTCCCTGCGACACCATTTATGTGCATCCAACTCTGGGGCGTGAATTGAGAGTTGTATCATAGAATATATAATGTGGTGGTAGTGTGTGTGAGTGACAGTGGGCCAAATTGGAAACCAGTATTCATTTCCAGAATTTGTAATGCGAAAATTCGGTACCAAGGAAGGATCCAGGGGGGGGGGGGGGGTTTCCTCTGGTGCACCGGACCCCCCCTGCAATTAAATCTACAAAGTCAGATCATTTCGGACATCCCCCCTTCCTTGCACATTTCTGGATCCCCCCCAGCTGGGTAGACATAATGGCTTACAAAAAATTACATTCATATCTGCTGTATGAATCTTACCGTGGAAACCACGTATCTCCACGTCTCGCTCTCGTCTGTAGCGTAAGGACTCTTAGCACAAAACGGTGGCACAGTCATGACCAACTCACTCTCTCTTCTCTGGGGATATATCGTTAAGAGTGAATATACTGACATTGCATACAGACTGATGTGTTCAACAGACACATACGAACAGGCTTTGCTCCAAGTGAAGTACAAGCTCTTCTTTTGATCATCGATCATCGTAGTTCCATTCTGGTAGTCCTTTAGAAACTGTATCGTTACTCTAACGTATAGAGCTGGGAGATGAACTGAAGGAAACAAGGCTCTGGATATGTTGTAGTAGTTGTCTGTCATTCTAGAGTCATTGATGATCGGTGGGACTTTCGAACCGAGTATCTCCCTGACTTCATCAAGATACGTCAAACACTTGGTTTCTTTTCGCTGACACGTCGAAGGATTGATCAGAATACCAGCAAAGAAAAACCCAGCAAGTACAAAATCTACCATTGTTACCATGATGGCGTTTCTTTTAGTAGTTTTAGACGCTCACTAGGATTCCTAGAAAATGCGGAAGTGTTTTGAAAACTTGCAGTTAATATTGGGCTTCCTGTGGTTTTAAGGGGTCACTGTACCATCCGTTGCTATGGTACAGGAAAGCTATTATTAAAATATTTGAGTGGCGAACTGTTGTATGGCGCAACTGATAAATTCAAGCACAAATAATCCACATTTCAATATTTATTTTGCTTGAAGAAAGAAGAAAGATGTAACAAAGAGGTTGAGATGAATCTCAGTTCTTTAATTTTATATCATACGGAATGTATAATAGATAATAATCTATATTTGCCGATGCTGAAGGCAGAGGCAAATAATTGCTTGCAAGACACTGACAAATCTCGATATTTTACGATAACCGAGTTCAATAATTGTTTTATCATTCAAATTATTTTTTTCTTATCTTTAAGGGGCAGTGCGCACGAGTCAAATAAAAACAAAGAAGTCAGTTCATTTTTTCAGGGAATCAAGCCATTGTCAAATGCAACGTTACTGCGCATGAGCAGACCGTTATTTGCAGGAAAATGGCTTTGTACCGTAATACGCATGAGCAGACCGTTATTTGCAGTTCTCTCGGCCAATTAAAATGACGGGAAAAATAATTTGAATGATAAATATCTTTATTGGGTCGCTAATAAAGTGTATACTTTTTTCCAATTAGGTACATCTACTAATAAGTATGTTAACTATTTTGTTCAAAATTTAACCTATACATAATTACATTGAACTACCTAAATTCCTTAATCTATATAATTTTTTTTTTTACAGTTTACAAAACACCAAATGAACTAAAAGAACATGAATAATAGTTTTACTTTGCTATGCGGTTTTACCAGCCAATCCATCTCTGGTTGTCACATGACTGACAAAGCCTTAGGTCACATGAAGTATTGTATATATGACTGGTTAAATCTCTTAAATATCATTACACTTAAAAAAAACAAATACCTAAATACATACTGAACACCAAAACACTTTACTTTAACGTTTGTGGTTTTAAAGGTGGTTACATTCACAGGTGGCCCAGTAACCTGCAATATTTCTACGAGGGGGTCACTGCTGAAATATAAGATATTGAATATGTGGAAAACTAATAAGTGGAAAACTACTTTTCTTGATATTTTGCCCATCAAAACATTTGAATGATGTCATCACGATTAGCACACGTGCACTAAATTCATGCGCAGAAAGGCTGCACGTGAACAAAGCCCACGAACGTCCTTATGAGTCAGTTACTCTTTAGGATTGGGCTGATTGATCACGAAGAGGAATCTCTTCTTTTTTTTCGGGTTGTGCAGTTTTGGACCAAAAATCTAAGCTAGAGTTCTTAAGCAGCCAGAAAAAGATTAGTGTTATGGCACCCTCTATGGCTCCTGCTGTAGGGCTGTTAACAGCGTTGCCATTACTAACTGCTATTAGAGCTACTGTTATCAGTATCAACGCAAATGACACCCAACACAGGACGAGATGAAATATAATCGATCCATTACCCGGCAGGATTTCATTGTTTACCTTGAACGCTTCCTTTTTCCCTTCGCCTGGATTCTTAGCAAATTCCTTCTCATAAAGAAATAAAGCAAATAGAATGGAAACGGCGAATAAACACTCAAGAAGAAAAATGGGAATCGCCCAGAATGGCTCTGAAATGATTCCACATACCACCCACAGAAAATGATGAACTGTTTCGAACAGACATGGCAACAGAAAGTAAGATCCTACAAAGTATTTACATTGACCTTCCACTTTTCTGCAGTTCCAAATCAATCCAATGGCAAGCGACAACGAACAAAAGCCTATATACACTCCGAAGTATAAACACATATTCACCACCGGAACCGCAATAGCAACTCCTAGAAACATAAGAATTGAAGTAGGACATGTCATTTTTAGTGCAGCACCAGACACCCGTCGTGTGTTGTCTGTTAAATCAGATTTCTTCATACCATCTATTATATAATGTAGAATGAAAACCCACAGAGAGAGGCTTGCAAAGAATGATGACACGAGTATGAACCAGTAGAAATACCACAAGTTAGGGTATTCAGCTATGTCACCTTCATGGCCTTTGATCACACAGCAAGCAGTGTTGAGCCGAGGGTCCGAAACTTTGGGATTTATGATGATATCTTCGAGCTATGGATAAATAAAAAACTCATTTTACTGAATGTACAAGAACTATAGACAAAGGTTAGTCGGCATAAGCGCGATGTTGCATAGTGTGATGAAAAGCGCAGACGCATCTTCCCTGGGGCGTGGCAGGGCGTGGCATTATTATGAACCGGTGATAAGGACAACACTTTGTGTCAGACAGTCATCACTATTACAGCTCAGTAATTTACGTCACGCGTGACCAGTAAATCCGAGACTTCAAATGTAGTTTTCAAGACTTCATATCTAAATTTTAAATCTGCGATGAAAATAATTTGAGTTGCCGGAGTTTTGATCGTAGTTGCCGCCGAGATTTCGAATTTCAAACGAAGCCGCCGAATCCAATCAAAACATTCGAGTTACTAGTCACGCGTGACGTAAATTAGCTGTAAAACATGTGGCGCAGTGCAGCTAGCAACACGGAAATGGCTTCACAATAGAGTTTGTACAGGGAAATTTATTACTAGGTAGGTCATTTCCCCCTGTAAACAGTCATACAAAAAATCAACATGTGAATTGAGAGTTGTATGCATAGAATATATAATGTATATTGGTAGTGTGTGTGAGTGACAGTGGGCCAAATTGGAAACCAGTATTCATTTACTGAATTTGTATCCCACTATGAAAAAGTGATGTTCTTTTATCTATTATTATTTTATCATCACAATTACGGCTCAGCATCTACATACAGTAATGCGAAAGTTTAGTATCAAAAGGCGGATCCAGGGGGGTGTCCACTGGTGCACCGGACACCCCCCTCCCCATCCAATTAAATCTACAAAGTCAGATCAGGGTTATTGTTGTCACATTTTTCATTTCGGATATCCCCACCCTCCTTGTACATTTCTCGATCCCCCCCCCCCCCCCCCAGCTGGGTAGACATGACATAATGGCTTCAAAAAATTACATTCATATCTGCTGTATGAATCTTACCGTGGAAACGACGTATCTCCACGTCTCGCTCTCGTCTGTAGCGTAAGGACTCTTAGCACAAAACGGTGGCACAGTCATGACCAACTCACTCTCTCTTCTCTGGGGATATATCGTTAAGAGTGAAAATACTGACATTGCATACAGACTGATGTGTTTAACAGACACATACGAACAGGCTTTGCTCCAAGTGAAGTATAAGCTCTTCTTTTGATCATCGATCATCGTAGGAGTTCCATTCTGGTAGTTCTTTAGAAACTGTATCGTTACTCTAACGTATAGAGCTGGGAGATCGACTGAAGGAAACAAGGCTCTGGACATGTTGTAGTAGTTGTCTGTCATTCTAGAGTCATTGATGATCGGTGGGACTTTCGAACCGAGTATCTCTCTGACTTCATCAAGATACATCAAACACTTGGTTTCTTTTGGCTGACACGTCGAAGGATTGATCAGAATACCAGCAAAGAAAAACCCAGCAAGTACAAAATCTGCCATTGTTACCATTATGGCGTTTCTTTTAGTAGTTTTAGACGCTCACTAGGATTCCTAGAAAATGCGGAAGTGTTTTGAAAACTTGCAGTTAATATTGGGCTTCCTGTGGTTTTAAGGGGTCACTGTACCACCATCCGTTGCTATGGTACAGGAATGCTATTATTAAAATATTTGAGTGGCGAACTGTTGTGTGGCGCAACTGATAAATTTAAGCACAAATAATCCACATTTCAATATTTATTTTGCTTGAAGAAAGAAGAAAGATGTAACAAAGAGGTTGAGATGAATCTCCGTTCTTTAATTTTATATCATACGGAATGTATAATAGATAATAACCTATATTTGCCGATGCTGAAGGCAGAGGCAAATAATTGCTTGCAAGACACTAACAAATCTCGATATTTTACGATAACCGAGTTCAATAATTGTTTTATCATTCAAATTATTTTTTCTAATCTTTAAGGGGCAGTGCGCACGAGTCAAATAAAAACAAAAAAATCAGTTCATTTATTCAGGGAAGCAAACCATTGCCAAATGCAACGTTACTGCGCATGAGCAGACCGTTATTTGCAGCAAAATCGCTTTGTACCGTAATGCGGATGAGCAGACCGTTATTTGCAGTTCTCTCGGCCAATTAAAATGACGGGAAAAATAATTTGAATGATAAATATCTTTATTGGGTCGCTAATAAAGTTTATACTTTTTTCCAATTAGGCACATCTACTTAACAATTAGAAGATGAACTCGAGATTTCTATCGGCTGATAGTTGACGAGGGGCTCCGGCCCCGAGTCAACTATCAAAGCCGATAGAAATCGAGAGTGAGTCTTCTAATTGTTTTAGTAAAATTCTCAACGAAACTATACTATACTAAACTAAACTAAACTTCACAAAAGCGCGAAGGAAAAGCCGCCATTTTTTCAAAACAAGTCCGGCATTCTCTACCCACTATCTATCGGCTGATAGATAGTGAGTACGTTAGCCAATCAGAATGCAGGATTTGCAATAGTATAGTAGTAGAATTTTACTAATAATAAATATGTTAACAACTTTGTTCAAAATTTAACCTATACATAATTACATTTAACTACCTACATTCCTTAATCTATATAATTTTTTTTTTTAATTCTACAAAACACCAAGTGAACTAAAAGAACATGAATAATAGTTTTACTTTGCTTTGTTTTACCAGCCAATCCATCTCTGGTTGTCACATGAATGACAAAGCCTTAGGTCACATGAAGTATTGTATATATGACTGATTAAATCTCTTAAATATCATTACACTTTAAAAAAACAAATACCTAAATACATACTGAACACTAAAACACTTTACTTTAACGTTTGTGGTTTTAAAGGTGGTTACATTCACAGGTGGCCCAGTAACCTGTAATATTTCTACGAGGGGGGTCACCGCTGAAATATAAGATATTGAATATGTGGAAAACTAATAAGTGGAAAACTACTTTTCTTGATATTTTGCCCATCAAAACATTTGAAAGATGTCATCACTATTAGCGCACGTGCACTAAATTTATGCGCAGAAAGGCTGCACTTGAACAATGCCCACGGACGTCCTTATAAGGCAGTTTCTCTTTGAGTTTGGGATGATTGAACAGGACGGTGAATCTCTTCTTTTTTTTCGGGTTGTGCAGTTTTAGACCAAAAATCTAAGCTAGAGTTCTTAAGCAGCCATAAAAAGATTAGTGTTATGGCACCCTCTATGGCTCCTGCTGTAGGGCTGTTAACAGCGTTGCCATTACTAACTGCTATTAGAGCTACTGTTATCAGTACCAACGCAAATGACACCCAACACAGGACGAGGTGAAATATAATCGATCCATTACCCGGCAGTATTTCATTGTTTACCTCGAACGCTTTCCCTCCGACTGGATTCTTAGCAAATTCCTTCTCATAAAGAAATAAAGCAAAGAGAATGGAAACGGCGAATAAACACTCAAGAAGAAAAATGGGAATCGCCCAGAATGGCTCTGAAATGATTCCACATACCACCCACAGGAAATGATGAACTGTTTGGAACAGACATGGCAACAGAAAGTAAGATCCTACCACGTAAGTTATATCAACTTGACATTTGTATGACCCAATGCATCCAATGACAAACGACACTAAACATAAAAAACCATACACACTAAGGTATAAATACTGCATTATCCGTCCATCGTCTGTGGAGTGATCATGAATCTGCTGAATAAGGAATACAACGAAAAGTATATGAAACATCACAAACATAATAATAGTAGTAAAAAGAAGCAAAGATCGTAGGAAGCCGAAGCATTTCCATTGACCTTTCACTTTTATGCAGTTCCAAATCAATCCAAAGACAACCGACAACGGACAAAAGACTATATACACTACGAAGTAAAAACTCATATTCAACCGCGGAGCCGTAAAGGCAACTACTAGAAACATAATGAGAATAAAACATGTCACTGATGTCATTTTTAGTGCAGCACCAGACACCATTCGTGTTAACGTTTTGTCTTCTGAACCATCTTGGTTCTTCGAATTCATAGCATCTGTTATACAATGTAGGATGAAAACCCACAGAGAGAGACTTGCACAGAATGAAGACACGAGTATGAACCAGTAGAAATACCACAAGTTAGGATATTCAGCTATATCACCTTCATGGCCTTTGATCACACAGCAAGCAGTGTTGAGCCGAGGGTCCGAAACTTTGGGATTTATGATGATATCTTCGAGCTATGGATAAATAAAAGACACATTTTACTGAATGTACACATTTTACTGAATGTACATCCTTCCTGCGACACCATTTATGTGCATCCAACCCTGGGGCGTGGCAGGGCGTGACATTATTATGAACCGGCGATAAGGACAACACTTTGTGTCAGACAGTCATCACTATTACAGCTCAGTAATTTACGTTACGCGTGACCAGTAAATCCGAGACTTTAAATGTAGTTTTCGAGACTTATATCTAAATTTTAAATCTCCGATCAACGGCTCCGATATCCCAAAAACAAATTCAGTTAGAAATTAGGTTTTGGACCTGCTATCATGAATGATTGTGAAATATTTTTCAGAACAATTCGCTTCCCAACCACATCGCTAAGTATCAGCTTGAAAATATTTATTCTTGAAATAAAAATAATTTGAGTTGCCGGAGTTTTGATCGTAGTTGGCGCCGAGATTTGGAATTTCAAACAAAGCCGCCGAAACTGCAATCAAAACATTCGAGTTACTGGTCACGTGTGACGTAAATTAGCTGTAAACCATGTGGCGCAGTGCAGCTAGCAATACGGAAATGGCTTCACAATGGAGTTTGTACAGGGAAATTTATTACTAGGTAGGTGATTTCCCCCTTTAAACAGTCATGAAAAAAATCAACATGTGAATTGAGAGTTGTATGCATAGAATATATAATGTATATTGGTAGTGTGTGTGAGTGACAGTGGGCCAAATTGGAAACCAAATGTATCCCACTATAAAAACGTGATGTACTTTTATCTATTGTTATTTTATCATCACAATTACTGTAATGCGAAAGTTTAGTATCAAAAGGCGGATCCAGGGGGTGTCTACTGGTGCACCGGACACCCCCCTCCCCATCCAATTAAATCTACAAAGTCAGATCAGGGTTATTGTTGTCACATTTTTCATTTCGGATATCCCCACCCTCCTTGTACATTTCTCGATTCCCCCCCCCCCCCCCCCCCCCCCAGCTGGGTAGACATGACATAATGGCTTCAAAAAATTACATTCATATCTGCTGTATGAGGCTTACCGTGGAAACGACGTATCTCCACGTCTCGCTCTCGTCTGTAGCGTAAGGACTCTTAGCACAAAACGGTGGCACAGTCATGACCAACTCACTCTCTCTTCTCTGGGGATATATCGTAAAGAGAGAAAATACTGACATTGCATACAGACTGATGTGTTTAACAGACACATACGAACAGGCTTTGCTCCAAGTGAAGTATAAGCTCTTCTTTTGATCATCGATCATCGTAGTTCCATTCTGGTAGTCCTTTAGAAACTGTATCGTTACTCTAACGTATAGAGCTGGCAGATCGACTGAAGGAAACAAGGCTCTGGACATGTTGTAGTAGTTGTCTGTCATTCTAGAGTCATTATTGATGATCGGTGGGACTTTCGAACCGAGTATCTCCCTGACTTCATCAAGATACATCAAACACTTGGTTTCTTTTGCCTGACACGTCAAAGGATTGATCAGAATACCAGAAAAGAAAAACCCAGCAAGTAGAAAATCTACCATTGTTACCATTATGGCGTTTCTTTTAGTAGTTTTAGACGCTCACTAGGATTCCTAGAAAATGCGGAAGTGTTTGGAAAACTTGCATTAGCATTGGGCTTCCTGTGGTTTTAAGGGGTCACTGTACCACCATCCGTTGTTATGGCATAGCAATGCTATTGGATTGTTTGACTGGGGAACTGTTTTCAGGTGATATAGTAATCAGGATCGCAACTGGTAAAATTGAACACAAATAATCCACATTTCAATATTTATTTTGCTTGAAGAAAGAAGAAAGATCTAACAAAGAGGTTGAGATGGCTCTCAGATCCTCTGTGTTAGCATGAACTTTTATTGCAGATAATCATTACTAATCTACTCCTTGTTTATGGAGAATGTTTTAAAGTTAAAAAACGTAGTCCTATTTAGCTAATCCAGCCTCATGGCCAGATCCAGATATGATTTCAAAGGGGTGACTGTTTCAATATCCAAAGAAAAGTGGCTAGTGTTTAGCTATTGTTGTAATTTATTGGTCAATTTGCCCCCCAAACCCTTAAGAACCCCAAGGAGCGTCGCTACACAGGCTAGTTTTTATTTTGCATTGTGAATGGTAAGTGATTGATTTTGATGCAGCAAAAGAAAAAAAAAAAAGATCCTCAATCCCCAATTGGAAACTCATGGTTTGAAAATGCTGTGTCCAAGGTTAAAAATTAATATCTTTTTGAGTTTATTAGGGCTTGCAATATGGATGATAATAATTACATAACCCCTAACTCATATCACTTCCTAAGCTAAACATGAAAATTTCAAGAGCAAGCATGCTTTGATTGACAGATGCAAAATACCCAACTTTCTAGAGGCTACATCTGTTGCAAAAATGAAAAGAGCACTACTGTATTCAATGATTTCAAGAGGTGTCATCATTGGAACCAGTCATATTAATTTCTTGTGATGTCATGGTATTTAGATTACTGCTAAATTCACTGTCAATTTCTTCGCCTTCATCTATTTCGTCCATAAAATAACTGTCTAAAAGGTCATTTGCATATTGCCTGAGTGTCTGATTCGAGTTATATTCAAGTCCCTCGAGGCATGCAACTCCGTCAGCCTCTTCAAAACTGTCCTTTGATTCAGGAAATATTCTTAATGCCATCTCAGCAAACTGGAGTCCTGTGAGAACTGCATCTTGATCATGTGATTTGAGTATGTTTACAAAACCAGCCATTCCTCCACAACTGAGGATTGCCTTGAGAAACTCTGCACTGTGATATGCAACATTGCATAGTGTCAAGGCTGCCTGAAATCAAAATAGAAAGAGATATCAATATTTACAAAAGGACAGAAATCTTGCATCCAGCAAATCACGGCTGCAGGATTATTGTCCAACCTATGAAAATCTAAGCCTCATAACATTTGTTATTGGAAGGTACCTAAAAGTGCTTGATCCCTTTATTTCTACGGAGTGCCGATTGGATAGTTATGAAAAAATGACAAAAAACCTTGAAGTGTTCATAGTTTGAGTGCCCGCACTGTAATAGTAGTGGTAGTGTGTGGCAATGGCAACATAGTGGTAAAATACTTTCCCTTCACCACTGTGAGTTGTATAGGTTCTGAGGGTAACAGTTGTAAATTATATGCTATTGATATAACCTATACCTCTCTCTTGATATCATATGTCTCTGTAGTCAACATGTGTACAATGACTTGGATAACACCAGGAGATGATACTATAGCCCCAGCATGTTCTGCTGGACCAGCAGTAAGGTTAGACATGACCCATAAGCTTTCTTTCCTAATATGCCGATGACTGGATTGGAAACATGTCGCCAGGATGGGAAGCAAGGTGCCATTTTGAATTATTACACTGCCATACTCATCTGGACCACTTGCTATATTTCCTAGAAAATTTAATATTTGACATGAATTAGACATAGAATATAACTTAGCTGATTGCAAACTTATTTTAATTGGCTAAATGGCAACTGGCCATTTTATTGGAGTACAATATCTCAAGCTTAGCTTTATATAAAAAGTGTGTGTGAAAGCACACATCAATTGTGTAGCTACCACCAACGTAACACTTTCTTATCCTAGTATTATCTGACATTTGATTAGCAAGAATCTATTGGTCTCTGATTGAAGAACAATGAGCATTTGTAAGGAATCAATTTGGAATCAAGACCTCTGAGGTCTCAGGTTTGATCTCTGAACGCGGCATCACACGTGAGTTGAGTTTGTTGTCTCTCCCTTGATTCAAGTTTTTCTCAACTGCATTCTCTGGTTTTCTTCCATCCACAAAACCTAACCAGCTAAATTCCAATATGATCTGTGCACTGACT
The DNA here is from genome assembly GCA_023349425.1 of Anthopleura sola. Lineage (NCBI taxonomy): Eukaryota > Metazoa > Cnidaria > Anthozoa > Actiniaria > Actiniidae > Anthopleura > Anthopleura sola. The sequence continues at coordinate 3,489,858 of JALHLI010000006.1, read as the reverse complement.
TTAATCAGCCATGAGGTTGTTTCAGGGGTTTGATAATATTTGAAAGTATCTTTGAAGGAATATTTCAGGTGACAGTGCATGTTTTTGAACATATGTACTATTACCATACATAGTCTATAATGACATATTATGTCATTAGAAAAAACCTACTAATGGTCTATCACCAATCGAGCCCTGTGATTGGCTGAGCTACTTTGAAAACTAAAAAAAATATATTTAATGCAAAATCCAAAACTTTTTGCATCCTTGTATTGGACCGACTAGTAGGTTTTTACTAAAACAATTAGACCTCTCGCCCTCATGGCCTACGAGTCCATAGCCCATTTGGCCCTCGTAGACCATTCGGACTCGAGGACTAATTGTTAATTGTTTCATAGCCTGTTGTACAGAAGCTGCATAAAGATAAGAGTCCTCTAAGGGTGATGTTACATGAGATGATTTGCAACCGTGATATTGCACAAAAGGTATATCCCATGTAATATGCCAGTTGGAATGAGTTTTAGAGTAATTTCGACTTCTGGCAACATGTTGCAAGTTTCTGATCTTAAGTCATACTCTCGCAACTCAAAATGATTAATTTTTTACAGAGTTCGAAAAATCGTTGCAAATCTTGAGTAAGTCACTGCCTTAAAGATAACTGTTTTCTCTTACCTAAGCATCTCAGTATAGGTGTAACAACCTGGTTGTTTTCTGGGTTTTCTTGAACAACATTGAACAATGTTTTAACCAGATAATCAATAATACCCAAAGAAACAAACTGAGGCAGGTTATCTGGTTTTGATGTCAAGTAGGTCAGAACCCATGTTACTTCAGCTACAAGATCCATAGAGCTTTTCCCAGGCACCAAGTGGTCAACAAGAAGTGGAGCTACCCCAACATTCATGATCTCTTCTGATGCGTTGTTTTGACCTCTTGCAAGGTTTGATAGTGCAAATGCCGCTGACTGAACAGCAGATGGTAGGCCAGACTAGAACAAAAGGTATCTGTTAGTTTTCTTTTTCATATCTATTTTTTCTTTTTTTACATAACATCACAAACAGTAGATGTATGAGACTTTTTTAAGCATGTACTCCAGCTGAGTCGATCGCCTTCCCCAAAAGGAATTATGGGTCACTATTTTTGGTTAGCATTTTTCAAGTTTTTTTCGAGTATACAATGTAGATTTTTCTTGTCGATTGAAATAAAATTCCACCATGAGTTCGACTAGCGCTTACGATTCATTTAAAGAAGGAAGAACTCGTATTTCATAAATTCTCTTTGCAGAAATAATAGGAAATGCTAATCAAAATACGATGTCGAATCCTCAATCCTGATTGGCTGACCTTGAGTTTGTTCTGAAGGTCAACTCAGCTGGCTTTTATGCAGAAGCATATTTTCTAAGAGCTTACCTTTAATAGGTTAACCATGGGTCCTATAATACCTTGGGATCGTAACAGATCTCTGCACTCCACTGAATCTCCAGACATATTACCCAAAGCCCATGCACACTGATCTTGAAGCTGAACATTTTGTCCACTAAGATACGTAATAAGATAAGGAGCAGTGGCTTTGAGAACGGTCAGTGTATCTTCATGAGTTCCTGCAGACATATTCGTTATGCACCAAGCAGATTCTAGCTGGAGGTCTATGTTGTGTCCAGTCAAATGAGTAACCATGGCACGAAGCCCATTTTGAACGCCTAAAAACGCGCTAATCAATGCACTTCCTTGAGCGAATGCTTTTCGTAAGCTGCGCAAACAATGTAAAGTGTTCTGGTCATGTTTCTGTATCGCTTTTGCAAACTCACAAACTTGATCAGCTGTGAATTCTTCTGCGTTCTCTTCTGCTTCAACTTCCTCGGCGAAGCGAATCCGTTTGGATGTCAACAATCTTTCACGTCTTTCTTTGCGAAGATCAGCTTCTTGTTCTCGTCTCCGTGTCCTTTGATTACTAATGCTGTGGACTCCTTGCTTATAAAGATCTTTCCGATTCATCTTGATTTAAAAAATTTTGCTTCAAAAACCGTTGCTTTTGTTCGCTCAGGACGCCATCTTGTTTTATACAGGATATCCCATAATGCATTGCGCTTTAAAACCCAGGAACGGCCCAAGGGTATATACTTCATGCCAACATGCCATATAGTCGCCCATACATATAGTCGCCAACGTATACTCGCTCGTCCACATAGTATCCCGGCCCTGATCAACTGTCCCTGGCCCTGATCAACTGTCCCTGGCCCTGATCAGCTGTCCATAGTTGTGATCAGTTGTCCCTAGCCCTGATCAACTGTCCCTAGCTGTGATCAACAGTCCCTAGTTGTGATCAACTGTCCCTAGCCCTGATCAGTTGTCCCTAGCCCTGATCAACTTTCCCTAGCTGTGATCAGTTGTCCCTAGCTGTTATCATCTGTCCCTAGCTGTGATCATGTGGTCTGAAATGAATGCCAGGCAGTTTAAATGTATTAAAAGCTATACGAACCATGAATCTACCTTATGAGTGCACAAAAATGAGGGAACCAATTTCATCGTGAAGGTGGATAATTCATTCAAGGCTAAAATTTGTTGACTCTTTGTGATGGACTTAATAAGCAAATATTGATAATGTTTTTAATGTTTTACGGTAAATGGTTTTACCAATAAGTGTATATCAACCAATAACCCTTAATTGATATGTGAATTGGCAATTATATTATGAATATACATTATAATGTTTTAAATTTGATTTGAAAAATAAAGTATTTTCAATTATAATCTTGTATTCATTTAATTGTGGGTATGTTGTTTTCAAGGAAAACAAAGAAAAAAATACATAGAGTATATTACTCAGGGGCAAAAAACTATCATTTTCACATTGTTAAAAGCATTATTTTTAACATACAAGTGCAGCAAGCAAAACTTATTTTTGGATCGACAAATGAAAATTTATATATTTATTCCACTGTGTAATGTTCCTGGTATTATATACAGTGCCTGAGTGTATGCTTAGAAAGTGGTCATTATTATTCATGGGAAGGGGGATTGGTGACAGCCACCTGATTTCTGTCTTAATTACACAAAGATATAATATGCTTTTTGTTTTGCGAACTATGGTGCAATTGCATATTACCACACTTTGCGACGTCGCGAACTATGGCATCTGGGGTATAGGGATTACCCCATACCCCAGATGCCACAGTTCGCGACGTCGCAAAGTATGGTGCAATTGTATACTACCATACTTTGCGACGTCGCGAACTGTGGCATCTGGGGTATGGGGTAATCCCTATACCCCAGATGCCATAGTTCGCGACGTCGCAAAGTGTGGTAATATGCAATTGCACCATAGTTCGCGACGTCGCAAAGTATGGTAGTATACAATTGCACCACACTTTGCGACGTCGCGAACTGTGGCATCTGGGGTATGGGGTAATCCCTATACCCCAGATGCCATAGTTCGCGACGTCGCAAAGTGTGGTAATATGCAATTGCACCATAGTTCGCGACGTCGCAAAGTATGGTAGTATACAATTGCACCACACTTTGCGACGTCGCGAACTGTGGCATCTGGGGTATGGGGTAATCCCTATACCCCAGATGCCATAGTTCGCGACGTCGCAAAGTATGGTAGTATACAATTGCACCACACTTTGCGACGTCGCGAACTGTGGCATCTGGGGTATGGGGTAATCCCTATACCCCAGATGCCATAGTTCGCGACGTCGCAAAGTGTGGTAATATGCAATTGCACCATAGTTCGCGACGTCGCAAAGTATGGTAGTATACAATTGCACCATACTTTGCGACGTCGCGAACTGTGGCATCTGGGGTATGGGGTAATCCCTATACCCCAGATGCCATAGTTCGCGACGTCGCAAAGTGTGGTAATATGCAATTGCACCATAGTTCGCGACGTCGCAAAGTATGGTAGTATACAATTGCACCACACTTTGCGACGTCGCGAACTGTGGCATCTGGGGTATGGGGTAATCCCTATACCCCAGATGCCACAGTTCGCGACGTCGCAAAGTATGGTGCAATTGTATACTACCATACTTTGCGACGTCGCGAACTATGGTTTTAATTTCGCAGTTTGCGATGTCGCGAACTATTGTGCAATTGCAGATTACCATTCTTTGCGACTATAGTCAGTTCAGTTTATTACCATAGTTTCATTGCCACTTTCCGTTTCATGACCCAGCCCTGTCACAAATAACAAGTGCTAGGGTTGATACAATCAATCAGTCACTCGTTAATTGAGTACTTTTTGCCGTCACTAAAATTGGGTAGGGGTATTTGGATAGTTTACATTGGGATAGTCTATTGGATGTTTTTTTAAGGAACGTGTTGTTATCCGTACCGTTATTAAGTAAATGACACTGTATTGTTGTTGCAAAAGTTTATTGAAAATTGATGGTAGAAAATTTCATTACTTCTTTGTCATTTGTTTGTTTTTGACCTTTTTAAATTTCAATTATATATAAATATACACATAAATATCATATATCCTTGCTATCAAGCTAAGTAAGGTAAGGTCAAGGTATAAAGTAAAGGTAAGTTACCTCAAATAAAAATATTACAATCTAATTAATATTTCCTTCGTTTGGCCGCCATCTTTAAACGAGACTAACACTACTTAAAAAAGATAGTTAAGCCTGAGTTAAGAAAGGTTTAAAGCTGATTCACGTGTGCGCAGCGTGAACGAAACTTAGTTTAACCAAACAAATTTTAAACAAATTTATAAATATTTGGCGTAAATGTGAGAAACTGGACGTATATCATCTGCTTGCAGAGGTCTTTTCAGCCCTACAAGGGGACAACTGATCACAGCTAGGGACAGTTGATCACAACTGAGAGACAGTTGATCACAGCTAGGGACAGATGATCAGGGCTAGGGACAGTTGATCAGGGCCAGGGACAGTTGATCAGGGCCAGGGACAGTTGATCAGGGCCGGGATACTATGTGGACGAGCGAGTATACGTTGGCGACTATATGTATGGGCGACTATATGGCATGTTGGCATGAAGTATATACCGGCCCAAGCTACAATTTGTTTTCTTTCCTTTTTTGTATGAAAACTCTAAGCTCGCTAATTTTTTCATTACTATAAAAAGAAACAGCACACGAAAATCTCACGTTAAGAACGTGTTTTAAACCAATGACTGCGCGCAAGATTACTACGCATTTTATCAATTTTTTTCCCACTGCAGTACTTTTTCACAGCCATGCGAAATATTCTCTAGTAAGACAAACAATTCAGTATATGCGCCTAAATACATTATCTTCTTGCTTACTTTAATTGAATCTTCATCATAAAATCAAACTTTTTTTGGGTTACCTGAGCATTAATGAAGACCAGGCCGCATAGCTAAATTGCAGGCGCGTCTTCTATCAGCGGTAAACTTGATAAGTGCTCAAACGGCCCGCCATATTTGAACCAAGAAAACAAACAGAAACAAAATTACGAGTTAAAAAAATTAATATTCCTTCCTGAGTCCACCAGAATTAAAGCCGATATGACTTCTAGCTTGGTAAGTTATTATCCTAAAAAAGCACACGCATGATTTTTTTTGTAGTTCAGATTTTGAAGCAAAAAATGTTGATATAAACAACGTCGTTGACAAGATGCAGAAACAAAAAATGTGCTTTTTTATTCACGAAAAGTCGTAATTCAGCTACGTTTGGTTTACAGGAGGACCCGACACTTGAGCGCCATTTCAAGGGACACAGAGATACTGTAACTAGTGTTGATTTTAATCCTAATATGAAACAGCTAGGTAAGTTTACGAATATGTTATTGTAGTCTAGTCTACTTTCACTGTTAATAAACTTGATTCTCTTAAAACTAGTAAAAAGTTCTTATTTTCAGGTCCCCAAATAAGAGATTATACTCTAATAATCTTATAATCTTAATAATCTTTTCAAAAACTAAGCAGACGCAGACATAAAAAAGAGGAATGACATGTGGTCTGAAATAAAAGAACATTGCGTCCAAGCTATAAAAAAAAACATTTATCAAACAGTTTTTGATGACTGTTTAATGATTGAAATGAACAGTGACAGGGTCAATGGATTCAAGTCTGATGATCTGGCACTTCAAGCCTCATATGAGAGCATACAGATTCGTTGGTCATAAGGTAAACTATATGCCAAGACGTAATTGTACCTCAACTTTTTCACATTCTAAATGGCCCCAGTTAAAATAGTCATACTATGATAAAAGTTTGTAATTTATGGTCTTCATAATAAGAATGATCCTTGCTTTTTATCTTAGGATGCTGTTTTATCAGTGAAGTTTTCTCCATCTGGTCACCTGATTGCTTCAGCATCAAGAGACAAGACTGTCAGACTATGGGTTCCAAGTGTGTAAGTCAAATAGGACAAAAACATTACTTTATGAAGCCAGCTTGCCTTATGCCTAATGTTACAGTAGATTCAGGTTGAGTGTTTAACAGTGCCATTTGTTGATTAATAAGATCAATCTTACCAGCCCAACATGTTCCAAGCCTCAGTTAAACGCTCCACCTGAATCCACTGTATTTGATTTGTCTTGTGTAGAAAGGGAGAGAGCACTGTGTTCAAGGCTCACACAGCAACTGTACGTAGCGTAGATTTCTCAAGTGATGGACAATCATTATTGACGGCATCAGATGATAAGTCACTCAAGGTATGACTCATTAAGTACCATAAAGAATAAATTGTATGCTTACACCCATTTCATAAGTACATAGCCAACAAAGCCAAAGAAATTTGGGTAAAGCTGGTTGGCAGGCAGAAACCCAGTCATCTTGAACTAGTTGGAAACCATAGGTGGCATGGCGGTAAGAGTGCTTGGATCTTACCCAAGGTTCAAACCATATTGGGCTTGTTGTTGCTTATGAGTAGAGTTGCTTGTTTGTTCTCTCCTGTGCTTCAAGGCTTTTTCTCTGGGTTCTATGGTTTTCCTTCCTCCACAAAAATCAACTTCAAAATTCTAATTCAATCTAACAGTTGCCTAATTGTAATAATTGGGTCCTAGGCCTGTACTACTGGTTTTCCATCCTCATTACCTCAGTGGTAAAGTTGGATAAATTTTCTAAATAGTTGTCTGGGTCACACTGTCACGATAATGGGTATACACTGTAAGGAGGAGTTAGGAGAAAATATAATCTGTACAGTTTGGTTCATGTATTTGCTATAGTTTCACAAAAATCTGTAGAAGTCTAGATGTCAGCATTGCATAACAACTTTATTGATGTTAATGTTTTATGGTTGTATTAACAGGTTTGGACTGTCCACAGACAAAAGTTTCAATATTCCCTCAATGCACATATGAATTGGGTGCGATGTGCAAAGTAAGGACAGATTTACATAGCTATTTTATTATCAGTAGCCTTCATCACTCTGTGCTTCTCAATAGCACACACAGAATGGGAAAATTTGCTGTCACAGCAAAATAGGATTTTGGTAGATGTCAATCAAAGTGTTGCCATGACATGTTTAAAAAAATGCAAGGCATGTGCCAAGGAATGTCATTGAAACAGCTCAACTGGTATCCATCATAACCTACTTCATTGCACTGATGATTATGCACATGCTGTTGAGAAGCAGTGTAACCATTGTTAGAGCAATTTTCATATGACTAATATGAAAAAAAGGACATGGACAGCACCTTGTCATGACCATGTCAGGGCCATACTGTGTATGAAAAAATATGACATTCAGTGCTGTGTCTGTGCCATAACTGTGCCCTTTGCCATGACTCACTCATATGAAATCTGCTCTATTATTAACTAGCAAGTACATTACGTTAATATGAAATCATTGGAATGTAATTAGGTTTTCTCCAGATGGACGGCTGATAGTTTCAGGTAGTGACGACAAGACAATCAAGCTGTGGGACAGAACTAGTAAAGATTGTGTTCACACTTTTTATGACCCTGGAGGGTGAGTTGTAATGAAAGTAGCCGTATACTACCTTTTATATTTATTTTAGTGAAAATCGTGGAACATATGAATAGCAGGTATCGAAATAATAACAGCTGGTCAACAGGCAATGTCTGGCCGGAATTGGAAATTGTCTGGTCAAATCTTTGCCTTGCTGGTCATTTTGACCAGTAACATTGAGCCAGAAATGAGATATGACCGGCAACTGACTGGCTGTTTTTTCAAGCCCTGGAATAAAAAGTACAAAATGAAGTGATCAGTATAAGATCAGTTTTCATCCCAGCAGAGCATTATTCCAACATCAGTGGCAGGTCTATGGGGTTTTAATAAGGGTTTCATAAAGTTTACCAAAAAATGCTTGTCAGACCTTTCAAGTATGGGGTTCCTGTGGTACCAGACAAACCACAGGAATCCCAGCTCAAAACGTTTTTCAATCTGTTTCTTCTTTAGAATGAAATTATTATGCAGTCTTGGCACTTCTGACAATAACATGTTTTCTGTTCTTGTCTTCAGCTTTGTCAATTCAGTAGCTTTTCATCCAAGTGGGACGTGTATTGCAGCAGGCGGCACTGACAATACTGTTAAAGTATGTTACCATAGTAGTGTACATCAAAGGATTTAATTTTGCACCCATAATACAGCTTGGGCTGCCTGTGGTTAGAGGGCAGAACAATAAAATCCCTTTACTCCCTGGAATTGAGTTCTTTCTCACGTGTGTCATTCCCTTGAGAATGAGATTGTTTCAGAATCCATATTAATATTCAGATGTCTTCTCGTGCACAATTATTGTTAAACAAAGAAATCATTGATAATGTTGATTTTGCGGATGGTGATGGAATATGAAATGTATATGTGATTGTACCATACTGAATGGACTCAGAAAAAATTCTGAGCCCCAGATGGGAAAGAAAAGAAATCATTATGGCTCTAGGGAATGGCATAAAAATGTATGAAACTAAAACAAAGAATTGGCACCCTTATTTGTGCCCCAAATTTTTCCCTATGTTTAGAAACTGTATCTGCATACTTCAAAATTTTTAATTATAATTATTATACTACACAGGTGTGGGATATTAGAATGAACAAATTATTACAACATTACCAAGGTAATTATGATCCTCACACAAAATAAATTTTGAAAACAGCTCTAAAGTTGCACGACACACTGTGCAGTATTGCAGGCAATGTTGCTGAAGTAGGGTCATTTTCTACTTCCGCAGCATTGCGTGCGACAACTTGCATCATGTGACATGGCTCGCAACATTGCATGTAATGTTGCATTGTGTGTCCGTAGCTTAATGTTTCAAGTCTAATGGATGTTATTCAATTAAAATTCATTTATAAAATCAATCACCAGTATTATTTTTCTGTTATGTTTTTCTGCAGCTCATACTGGTGCAGTGAACTCTGTGTCGTTCCATCCTTCAGGAAATTATTTAGTTTCAGCTTCCAATGATACAACATTAAAAGTAGGTTTGCATTACACCCTTTCTCATGATTACGTGACCCAGTTGACTACCTACAATTCAAGTTGTCTGGGTTTTTGGCTGTCATCAATCAAATTTTCACGGGTCTGAGTTAGTAAATTTGTTATCAACGACAGCCAAAAACCCAGACGTTTGAGGCTGTGTTGGTCAGACAAGTAATTATGAACATTTATGAGTGTGATAATATGTAGAAATTATCCGAGACTATTTCTGTTTTTGAATCTAGAAAACAACCAATGATGTGAAAAAAAAACCATTAATTTGCTGGTCATGGTTTACTTTCATAGGTGCTTGACCTAATGGAGGGAAGATTGTTTTATACACTTCATGGACATCAGGTAGATAATGATAAATATATAAAAAACATATATCACCACAAACCATGAGCAGCAGCGTCTTCACCACTACATCTATCATCATCATCACTATCATCATCATCAACATCATCATCATCAACAACAACACTACAAGTGCCACCAGCACCATCTTCACCACTACATCTATCATCATCATCACTATCATCATCATCAACATCATCAACAACAACACTACCAGTACCACCAGCACCATCTTCACCACTACATCTATCATCATCATCACTATCATCATCATCATCATCATCATTATCATCAACAACACTACCAGTACCACCAGTACCATCTTCACCACTACATCTATCATCATCATCACTATCATCATCATCAACATCATCATCATCAACAACAACACTACAAGTACCACCAGCACCATCTTCACCACTACATCTATCATCATCATCATCACTATCATCATCATCAACATCATCATCATCAACAACAACACTACAAGTACCACCAGCACCATCTTCACTACTACATCTAACATCATCATCACTATCATCATCATCATCATCATCATCAACAACACTACCAGTACCACCAGCACCATCTTCACCACTACATCTATCATCATCATCACTATCATCATCATCATCATCAACAACAACACTACCAGTACCACCAGCACCATCTTCACCACTAGATCTATCATCATCATCACTATCATCATCATCATCATCATAATCATCATCATCATCATCATCTCTATCATCATCATCATCATCATCAACAACACTACCAGTACTTAGTGACAACATGATACAATTCTGTATGTAGCATTTGTAACCCAGAAACACTAAAGACGTCAATAACGGCCTTATATTATTATGCAAATTTGTGAACAGGGGCCTGCTACAAGTGTGGTGTTTTCTAGGAATGGAGAATACTTTGCATCTGGCAGCTCTGATGAACAGGTAATTCAGTTTCTTCATGTCTTAATTCGGCTTCCTGTGGTATTCTGGTAATGATGATCATGCCCTCCTTTCTCTTCAGGTTATGGTTTGGAAAACTAACTTTGACAAGATTGATTATCAAGAAGGTAAGTCATGGAGTTAGAGATTCAAGAAAAATTATATCTATTTTCTGTAGGACTAGAATAATCCACTTTGAAACAAGGTGGTGAAGTGCTGACTCAATTGAAGGACGGATGGATCAGGTGGATAGATAGGGGGATGGGTGGATTTGGATGGAGGGATGGGATTGTCTTGCATGAGTGGATGGTTGGTTGGATTTATGGATGGATGGAAGAAGGGATAGATGGATGGGTAGGTGAATGTGTAAATGAATGATGGATAGGTGTGTCGGTGCTTGGATGCATGTGTGGATGGATGGATGGATGGATGGATGGATGGATGGATGGATGGATGGATGGATGGATGGATGGATAAACAAGGTGATAGATTGATGGATGTGTGGATTGTTGGATGGGTGAATGAATGGATGAATGGTTGGATGTATGTATAGATAGATGGGTGGATGGATGGGTGGATGGATGGTTGGATCTGATCTGATCTGAGATGATTAATATATTTCATGTATTTACATACATGTATCACACTTGTTCACAGTATTAAAAGCACATAGAAAGAGAGCAGCACCAGGATCTCCATCCCATACACATGACCCTCCCCCACCTAGAACACCCCCTCGGCATACTGTACCACAGGTAAGAACTGTCTCCTGTATCACAACTGATCATGTCCTATCTTCCATCATTTATTTTATTTCCTATTTCACATGTCACAATGCTCCATACTACAGCTCAATCAATATAACCCATATTGGCGATTCAAAATAACAATAAGTTTTGTATCACGATTTTCCTTAATTGCCGGCAATCCTGAGGTGACAATACAGGTTTATATTGGCTGCTCTCTCCCAATCAAACTTATAGGAGAATCCCAATACATATAAATAAGGTGGACCACATGCACATTTAGATATTGGTGAAGCTAACAGTCACCCGAGGTGTATCCACCTTCTGTCCCTTGCAGTCTGGCAAATAATTACTGTAGTTGGTGCTCTCTAGTGCTTCAGAGTCACATTTTTTTCCATAACTTATTGTTAGCATTGTTGCCCGTGAAAATATATTACTATGGGCTACCAATAATGCATCTTGTATCCTGGTGTTTTGTTCTGGTTCTTGTTTTATTACATAGTTTTGATGCTTAATTATCATTAAGGTTCTTTTTTACTTATTTTGTAGATCAGTGCTGCTGCTGAACCAAAAGATATGGGCGCCCAAGATCCTGAAGTAGTAGAAGTAGGCCCTGCTATGTTTTCCATACCAAGAGTACGTCTTTGTAATATATTTCCTCATCATATTAATAATTTGTTGCATCAACCCCAGAATCTTTATTGCATTACAGCCTACATGTAGCTTTCAACCTCCATTGTCATCTTTAAGGCCAGACTTTCGCAAAGTCCTTCATTTCCGTATTAGTTCATGCTTGCTATATTTCAGGCAGCCCAACCAGGATTACACATGATGGAACTTTGCGCTGGACAAAGGACTTTTCCAACTTGTTTCCCGCCAATTTTAGTGACCCAAAAACGGGTCGCACAATTATGCTCGAGCTCCTTGTTAATATATGAAAATGTAGTGCATGCTACACAAGTACACATCATTATTGACACGAAATGAAAATGAAAAACCTGCAAGAGGAACAAGTCAGCCTCTTGCAACTTCAACAATCGCTTCTTTTTTCATTCACTTCCTTTAGGCTCATGAATTTTTCATAGTCTCAGATCAGAGGTCAGCTTGGATCGAGTTTACTTTAAGGCTCACATTAGAAATTATCATCATTACAATTTCGAAAACAAACTAGCATGGGCAAGCATTTTGAGCATGCAGTTAAGAGATGAAAAAATTGTACAGTATATCTTGCAGGCATGCTGCCGACTGCTTCATTATTTTTGTCACTTTGTAAGCAACGCTGGTTGTTGTTGTCATTGTATCTATCTTTTGCTGCCCTGCCCCACCCCTCACTATCATCTTATTAATTGATCAACAAGACTATTTCTTTGTCTCTTAATTCAGCAACAAAGCAAGTTAGATGAGTTCACAAGTCATAATGGTCAACCTCCAGTAGGACTGGGTGGGGTAGTAAATGATCCTCCCATGACCACCCCCCTGGAGAGAAGGGATATTCCTCCCCAGTTAGCAAACACACTGGAACATATTGTTGGACAACTTGATGTTTTAACACAGGTTGGTAACAGTATTCATGCATCCATTCATATGATTTCCCATTTAATTCCCATTTTTTCAGACTGAGTCCTTAACTTTCCATTGTCCCATTCTTTCATTCATGCATCCATTCATGTGATTTCCCATTTTTTCAGACTTAGTCCTTGACTTTCCATTGTCCCATTCTTTCATTCATGCATCCATTTGTGTGATTTCCCATTTTTTCAGACTGAGTCCTTGACTTTCCATTATTGTCCCATTCTTTCATTCATGCATCTGTTCACATGATTTCCCATTTAATTCCCATTTTTTCAGACTGAGTCCTTGACTTTCCATTATTGTCCCATTCTTTCATTCATGCATCCATTCATGTAATTTCTCATTTTTTCCAGACTGTATCTATCCTTGAACAAAGACTTTCCATGACAGAAGACAAGTTGAGAGAATGCCTTGACAACCAGCAGAAAATCAGTCTTCAGATAAGACCAAACCAGTAAACTATTGTATTATAGAATGACTAACAATGCTATATTCCAAATTATAGGTACATGGTGTGTTACTGTAAATATTTGAGCTGTAGTGTGTAATATGTTTCATATAAAATTGGTCTCTCCTGATAATTTTGAGTTTCACAAAATAGTTCCAATTGTGATTTCCAAAGAATGGGGAGGGTCTGAGGATATATTATTCAGTTCCAGAAAATATTCGCACCAGTCCCTTTCTAAGCGAGTATAAATAAGAAGACCCACGAGGTGAACCTCGCACTTCACACCAGAAGCTCATCGGCCTTGCAGGTGATATAACCAGATTTCTGTTGCTGGCCTCTTTCATCACTTTGTCTCCTTTTCCCTCCCTTGCCCTCCCATGGCTGTTTGCCTCCTCTTTTGTTCTCTGCCAGACACAATCATCATCACTCCCATTCTTAATAGACAAGTGTGAAAGGAAACGTGCAAATGGGATAACATATGGGTCTAATAGAGCTGTAAAATACTGTTTATTTCCAGAAAATGTCTGAGAGGGGTATGAACATTTGTATACCATGTAGTTTCAGGAAAATATATCTATTTCCGCCATCTGTTATTTACTTTTTCATAAGGAAAGAAAAAACAGGATATTCTAACATAGCAAAGATGAAATGGCCTTGTAAAACTCATGAATAATTAATGAGGGAAACACAATAGGAATTATTGTCCATGGAGGTTGTATATCTGATACAAAATCGTCCTCTTTTGCATAAACTTCAACTCCAATTTTCTCAGCCAAATTCAATTTTATCTTTAAAATCTTAATAGAACATGAATGTATACACCTAGACGTTTCATAAGTAATATACAATATTCGTGTCTGTGTCATATCAGATATACAATCACTTGCTTTTGGCTTCGTGGTTGTATATCTGATACAACACGGCCACTCATATTGTAAATATTACTTATAATACAGTTAGTGTAAGGGGTGTGTATATAATCTGTATAATGTACCTAGTAAAGAAAATTTGACACTACTATAAATTTATTTTTGAGAAGGGATATTGAATATAATTTGTCCAAGGGCACTGTCACCACAAAACTTTCTTACATCATTCATAAAATATTTAATATTCCCAGTGCCGTGTGCAGCATCTGATGTTACAATAAGCAGTTACAATATGTAGTATACATTATAGTACAAATACATATATATTTATAATTATGTTAATACAGTAGTCAATGACTTGATCAGGATCTGATGAGGGCTCTAATTTTTTTCATGTCTGTTTTTGACACACCATTAGCGATGTGGATCTGAAATGGAAAAATACCACATACACTTTTAAACAAGGATATTTAAGTTTATTTTAGTGATTTGCCATCCTCATTCCGTGCTAGTGTTTGGTTACAGGAACCATCCAATCACAACAAACTTTCTCAATCACATGAGAAAGTTAAAAATAAACTTCTAAAGATTTTCCATTGTTTGTTGTGATTGGATGGCGCCTAAAATATGTATGATTCCTTTGTTTTTACGGAGAACGCTGAGTGGATAGTTGTGAAAAAATGTAAAAGAAAAACCCTCAAAGTGTTCATGGTTCGAGTGCCTGTACTGCACACTAGTATTGAGGTGCTGTTTTAGCTTACCTGACTTATTGTAAGGCTTTGAGGTGGCTTGAAACATTTAAAATGATAAAAGGCTGTGGATGAGGTTTGGGGGAATTTAAGAACCCATCGCAGTAACCTAATAGTAAAAAGAAAATTGATAAATGATGTACAGTGGTACATTTATTAAGCTAACACCTCCAGGGCCTTGCCTGGTGTCCACTTAACAAAGGGGTTTGCTGAATACACCAGTTTTGCTTTCCATGCAAATTGCTGTTTTTGACGACTACAGACTCATTTGCACAAGCTTAGCCTCATTTATTAAGTCAGCTATTCATCAACACCAATGCCGAAGTTTTAACCCCCCCCCCCCTTTCTCTGATTCCTGGGTTCACCCCTGTTATGTCATACCTGTTTGAGATTGGCAAGTTGCATTTTTCACAATATTCTTTCTGACTGTGCAAAACACCATACTCTGCTCTCAATTCTGAGTTAGCATCCTAGAAAGAAAAGTAAAGCAATCATTACTAAACTATTAGACTAGTTTAATTTTTCTTGTTCTTTAAAGGTTTACAGAGCAATTTCCAGTCAATTTTTTATTCCTGGACAAGTGAATTATCCATATTTTATATTTTTCTTTTAAACTATTTTACAGTCAAAATGGCTCAAGCGTACCCCCCTTAGAATCCATTAATGAATTGATTATTCGAATATTGAGTTCATTATTCACTCTGACTCCAAACTTAAAAATAAATTATCTACCTGAGTTTTGATTGGATTCTTCAACAATTCCCATGCCAAGGTAGAAAAACTCCCCAGAAAGGCCATCCCTTAGAATTCTAGTTGTAAAATGAATATGAAGTTTGGATTCCGGATTTTTTAAATAAAAACGCAGAGTGAATAATGAACTCCATATTCGAACAATGAAATCATTAATGGAGCCTAGGGGGGTACACTTGAGACGTTTTGACTGTAACTTACTACCAGTATTCTTGATAATAAGTAGTGGAAATTAAAATTACAAGGATTTAGTACAATTTCTTACCATTCTTCCATTGATTTTGTCTTGTAATCCCTATAATAAGAAAAATAGTTTTCAGAATGTAAGCAGCTTTTCATGAATATTGATAAGAGCAAAAGCAAACATAAGACTTATTAGGTATGTGGAGTTTACACTGTAAAATGTTGTATTAATTTTAGTTACTTGAATTCTTGTTTTTCTTTCATTAAGATGCTCAGGGCTCAGTACTCTTGAAGCAACTTTATCCACCGTGTTGTCCAGTACCTTAAGATAAGAATTGATAAGATTATTCATTATTGTGGCAGTAATTTCTCATCCTCCCAACACCTCCCAATGACTGACACTACCATCAACCTACTGATACCCTACCACCAACCTACTGACACCCTACCACCAACCTACTGATACCCTACCACCAACCTACTGACACCCTACCACCAACCTACTGACATCCTACCACTAACCTACTGACACCCTACCACCAACCTATTCACAACCTGCCAACAACCTACTGACACCCTACCACCAACCTACTGACATCCTACCACCAACCTACTGACACCCTACCACCAACCTACTGACACCCTACCACCAACCTACTGACATCCTACCACTAACCTACTGACACCCTACCACCAACCTACTGACAACCTGCCAACAACCTAATGACACCCTACCACCAACCTACTGACATCCTACCACCAACCTACTTACACCCTACCACCAACCTACTGACATCCTACCACCAACCTACTGACACCCTACCACCAACCTACTGATACCCTACCATCATTCTACTGATACCCTACAACAACCTACTGACACCCTACCACCAACCTACTGATACCCTACCACCAACCTACTGACACCCTACCATCAACCTACTGACACCCTACCACCAACCTACTGACACCCTTCCACCAACCTACTGACACCCTTCCACCAACCTACTGACACCCTACCACCAACCTACTGACACCCTACCATCATTCTACTGATACCCTACCACCAACCTACTGACACTCTTCCACCAACCTACTGACACCCTACCATCATTCTACTGATACCCTACCACCAACCTACTGACACTCTTCCACCAACCTACTGACACCCTACCACCAACCTACTGACATCCTACCACTAACCTACTGACACCCTACCACCAACCTATTCACAACCTGCCAACAACCTACTGACACCCTACCACCAACCTACTGACATCCTACCACCAACCTACTGACACCCTACCACCAACCTACTGACACCCTACCACCAACCTACTGACATCCTACCACTAACCTACTGACACCCTACCACCAACCTACTGACAACCTGCCAACAACCTAATGACACCCTACCACCAACCTACTGACATCCTACCACCAACCTACTTACACCCTACCACCAACCTACTGACATCCTACCACCAACCTACTGACACCCTACCACCAACCTACTGATACCCTACCATCATTCTACTGATACCCTACAACAACCTACTGACACCCTACCACCAACCTACTGATACCCTACCACCAACCTACTGACACCCTACCACCAACCTACTGACACCCTACCACCAACCTACTGACACCCTTCCACCAACCTACTGACACCCTTCCACCAACCTACTGACACCCTACCACCAACCTACTGACACCCTACCATCATTCTACTGATACCCTACCACCAACCTACTGACACTCTTCCACCAACCTACTGACACCCTACCATCATTCTACTGATACCCTACCACCAACCTACTGACACCCTACCACCAACCTATTGACACCCTACCACCAACCTACTGACACCCTACCACCAACCTACTGACACCCTACCACCAACCTACTGACACCCTACCACCAACCTACTGACACCCTACCACCAACCTACTGACACCCTACCATCATTCTACTGATACCCTACTATCAACCTACTGCAATAATTATTATCTGTATCCATTTTAGACAAGCCTTAATTTATCAACATACCTTGACAGGAACAAGATGATTAAATGATGCTTTGGCTCTACAGCTTGGACAGTCTTGTCCTTGTCTGTCAAAAGTGACATAGATATCTTAATACACCTATACCTTAGTAAAGTTTAATCATATAAAAAACTGTACAATAGAGTAATGAGTATGACATGTCGTCTCCTACCTTAACCAGTCTCTAATGCATTGATAACAGAATGTATGAGAACATGGAAGAGCATGTGTTAGCACAAGCAGCTCTCGGCAGATACAGCACAGCAGTTCCTCATTAAGGTCTTCAAGAAACTCCTTGTCGTTAAATTCTACAAGAAGATATTTCTTCAGCATAAGATTAAGACAATCACATAGCTATAGATAGTTATAAAAATTACCTGACTTTAACTTCTCTTCACTGGCGTTTCCCTTTTTTATCTAAAAATTTGAAAATAAAGACTAAGTTTCTCTTTTACACCTAATACCAGTTAAATAAGAATAATATTTAACAAATAGAAAATGTTTGCCATGTTTACATAGCCTGATATAAACACGAGGGAAGTTTGTGAGAAGTCGAGAGCTGTTGTGTAAATTCGAGCCGCAGGTGAGGTTTACACAGAGCTCAAGACTTCTCCCAAACTTTCCTGAGTGTTTATATCAGGCTATGTAAACAAGGTATAACGTTTTCTATTTGTTTTATAAAATATTGAAATTGCCGTGTTTACATAGCCTCAAGTAAACACAGCTATCAGCCAATCAGAGCGCACGTTATGTCTGAACTGTTTTATAAGGTACATTAGCTCCATGGCGACTATATGAAATAAGAGCTCAGAGCTCCAGATGGGATTTGAATGCACAAATTAGAATTTTTAAATTGATTTTTGTGGAGGGAGGAAAACCAGAAAATCTGGAGAAAAACCCTGGAAACACAGAAGAGAAGCAACAAGCAACTCTACTCTCATATCAATGACATAACCAGGTGTCTAGTGCATGCACAAACCAACCAATCACAGCTCGCTTCGGCAAGCTAATTAAGTGGCACTATAGTACATTAGCTCTGAGTCTCTTCCCATACAAAACATGCTTTTGAGAATTTAGAAGAAAAAATGTTGAAGCAGATGATGTAATATGAAAAACTAAAGCAAATCTTTGATGCATCTCCTCAAATTCTGCTAGACATGACTTTTAAGACTTGGGCAAAGGGCCACTCAAATTACAACAACAATTCTTTTCGCACCTAGTTTTCAGTACAGCTGAAAAGTCTGGGGAAGGAACTGATGGCCATGACAACAGTTCAGAGAGGTAGCACATTACAGGGGCTTACCTACCTACCTCACTGGTTGATGAATCAGTCTTGTGTATTTTCTTGACTGGTGAATTGATGCTGTTAAATTGAACAGATAAAATTTTAAGGCAGTATTGCAGTGTAATGATTTTTTCGGCAAATTGTCTTGAAAAAATTGTTGCATGTTACACAAGCTTTTAAATACTTGTAGCATACATGTACTCATCATGCAACATGTTTCAGGTAAACCTAAACCACCTTTTAATATAACTGTGTACCAAAAGTTGCAACAGAATTCTCATGTAGCAGACTTGTACAACCTGCAACACTTTTATATGCAGCAATTTGTAGTAAGGATGGTCACATCTAGCAAATTTATACAATAGCATAGTGAGTGTCCCATAATATATATGGGAAATGAAAATGACCTTGACTCTCAGATTATCATATCTGGTCCATCAGTAATTGGCTACGCTGTTGCAGTCACCCAGCCCCATGTAGTCACCCAGCCCCATGCAGTCACCCAGCCACATACAGTCACCCGGCCCCATGCAGTCACCTGGCCCCATGCAGTCACCCAGCCCCCTACAGTCACCTGGCCCCATGCAGTCACCCGGCCCCATGCAGTCACCCAGCCCCATGCAGTCACCCAGCCCCATGCAGTCACCCGGCCCCATGCAGTCACCCAGCCCCATGCAGTCACCCGGCCCCATGCAGTCACCCAGCCCCATGCAGTCACCCAGCCCCATGCAGTCACCCGGCCCCATGCAGTCACCCAGCCCCATCTGTTAGTTGCTTCTGTTATTGTTGTTTATGTTTTTGATGAAGTTAATAAACTGTTGCTTGCCAATGATTTTCAAATAATACTCATCAGCATATTTTTTATACCTGTCATCATCAGAATCAAATGGCAATGTAGATCTTTTCTTTTTTCTCTTCATCACCATCCCTTCCTTTGCATCATCACTTAATGATGATTCATTTGGATTTGGTCCTTTTCTTTTGTAAGGAGTCCTCTTCTTTTGTAAGGGCATCTTAGTGTGACCACTCTTATCGTGTTCATCATCATCATCATCATTTGTATCAACATCATTGAAATAATAGTATATTGGAAAGCTATTTTTCTTTCTTTTCAAAACACTGCCATTACTTGTTCCTTCACCAGGCGAATACTCATCAGCTACATCTGACACAACTGTAGATATTTTTCTAGTTTCTTTAGAAGCTTTTTTGTTATTGGCCTGTTTTGTGTTAGAACCCTTCCTTGCCATACAAGGTCTTTGTCTAGTTCTGTATGCATCAACAGACAATTCATCTGTCTCATGAAAGCAAGCATTTCCCCTTAGTTCCTCAGCTTGTATTTTTTTGTCATCCTTCTTGTCTTCAGTAGCATTTCCTTGAGATCGAAATACATAAACTAGCTCGGATTGTAACTTTGAAATCACACTCCCCTCGGACGTCTTCACCCCAGCACCTCCAAACACAACAACATCGCCATCTTTCAGCAAACATTTCTTTCGTTTAACCGAATTAACTAACATACCATTCATACCAGTACAGGATATGAAGTACTGATCATCTTTTAGAGTTATTTGTGCATGTAGTCTACTGATCATACGAGGAGAAATTTTACTGTCCATGACGATGTCAGCGTGTTCAGCACTTCGGCCGATTTTTGTCGTCGTTTTTAGAAGTTCAATTCTTTCTGGAAGAAATGAGGGGTTAGAATCTTCCTTTTCGTTTCTTTTAAGAATAAGCATACTTTCTGAATCCCGTTTCTTGAGAATTTGTAAGTATTGTTTTAGATCTAAAAGCGTTTGAAGTCAACCAACTGACGTGAAAAGTCCGCCATATTTGTTTTTAAACTTGATCCACAGGTAACCCAAAAAATGGGTTTTACATTTCAACAAACTTTTTTTGAGGTAATTATGTAATTGTTTGTTTGTTTAGAGTGCAAACAATATATCCGTGAAACATTAGTTATTACTAAATAGTACAATTTTTGCAAATTCTATTGTTTTCTATTGTTTAATTAGCACTATTTTGTACTATTTAGTAATTTGTATTTCACGGATATATTGTTTGCACTCTCTATTGTTTTTGTACTCTTACTCTTACTTTTTTATTGTGGGTGCCTCCAACGTTACTCTTTTACTGACGGAATGATACCCAGATCGCACGAAGAAGACCGTCCAGTAAATGCTGATCATGGAACCTATAGTCCTCTTGATCAACATCTGTTTACTTGTCCAGAGGAGGGATGTATAAGTTCATACCAGAGGTATTCCTCCCTCCAAAAACATCTCGACTGTGGCAAGCATAAACACGCTCTTGAAAAGGAGACCCTTTTTGACCGAGCGATTTTGGGATACGCATCAAGACTGGAATGTGGTGATACTGCTGTACCCAAAATTCTGGACAATGAATTTTGTCATTCATCAAATGGTCTATCTTTACCAATGGTATGGGCTCTGAAGTCCTCCAGTGGACGTAAACGAATTTCATTAAAACAAAATGAATACTTGAAGGCTATATTTGAAATAGGGAAGCAGTCTGGCTAAAAGTCTGACCCCTCCAGTGTTTCACAAGCAATGAGGAAAACTTAAGACAGTAATGGAGAACGTCTGTTTACCAGTGATGAGTTTCTCACTACCAAACAGATAGCTAGCTTTTTTTCACGTCTTGTTGCTAAGCGCAACGTTGACAGCGTTGATGAAGAGATCAGTGACGACGAAGAACCAGATGAAATCCAATGTCAGTTCCGACCTTCAAGAACTGAAAGACACGATTTTAACAGATACATCTATGCAGCCCGCGCATCCTATGGTGTATGATGCACAAAACATATATGCTCTGGTCCAAATATCGAAGCTTTCTTCATTAATTTCTGATTAAATATGCGCCGGGCTTACAGCACGAAAATTCGCTGGCGAAATAGTATTTTAATGACTTAATGACAGTTTCAAAATTGGGAACATCTTTGACTGAATATGACTTTCATATAAACTTTGTTTTCCTTTCGGAAAACTGGAAGACAAACTATGAAAGAGTTGCTGCTTGTGTTATCTCATCGGCAGGTATAAAATGCAGACTGATAAAATGCAGACTGGGAAAATGCAGACTGGGAAAATGCAGACTGGGAAAATGCAGACTGATAAAATGCAGACTGATAAAATGCAGACTGATAAAATGCAGACTGGTAAAATGCAGACTGGTAAAATGCAGACTGATAAAATGCAGACTGGGAAAATGCAGACTGATAAAATGCAGACTGGGAAAATCCCCTTCTCCCCAGTCCCCTCCCCGCCCTTCCCCTAGAGCCTGATACTCAGGTTATACTTTAGGTAGCCTCAGGGATAAAATGAAGACTGGCTACATTTCGTGATTTTATACCGCTTTTTTGCCATCGATAGACTCTATGAAGGATACTGTCATCACGATGCATCACAATACTAGTATATGATATGTATAGCGTCCGGCACTACTAGCTGTTCTCAAGTTAGATTTTACTGTAGTAATCACAGCTAGAAGGCCAGTCTGCATTTTATCCCTGAGGCTACCTAAAGTATAAAATGCAGACTGGCCGTCAAAGTGTGATTACGTGACGCTAGAGATCGTCTATTGTGTTGTGTTTTGCCTTTCTACGTATCACCTTGTGATGTGTTTATCCTTCATAGAATCTATCATTCCCAGAAAGCGGTATGAAATTATGAAATTTAGTCTTTGATTACCGTATCTTTATAAATTATCGAACATCAACTCGACCATTTCGGCGTCAATGCTAGCTTTGAAACAAGCAAAAATATTGTCAGCGATTTTTATTGATCACTATTTGACTCAAAACTAATATTAACTTCCTGTGAAAGGCTACGTTTCTTTCAAGACACTATTTAAATATGTATGTAAGGACCTTGAGAGCCGACGTTTATGGAAATTTACGGTGAAAATTATCGCATGGAGAGCAGTGTATGCTGCTCGCCGGCGTACAATACCTCATTTCGTTGAACCCTTTAGATACAAGAGTGTACGTTGTTTAATCTTTGTATTGTATTTTATTTCCCAGTCTGCATTTTATCAGTCTGCATTTTATAAGTCTGCATTTTCCTAGTCTGCATTTTATCAGTCTCCATTTTATCAGTCTGCATTTTATACCTGCCGGTTATCTCATTAGTAAGCAAAAACAACTACTTCAGAACGAATAATTAAGCTCAGTAGCGCTTCAGCGATTTCTACCCATACTCTGAGTTTCGATTCAGCGCGTAGTTGCGGAAACGGTCAGTGACAACGTTTTTTTCAAATTACTATATTTCTTATCGGAAACAGGCTATAGTCATTTTATGAGAAGTTGTGCGAACTGTCGAGTGATCTGATCAAGAGGCTCATGGACTCTTGATATAGTATCTTGGGAGTTTTGGAGACTCTCTCGGCTCGCTTTATGTAAAAAAGCGAACGATTGTGAATTCAAAACTCAGAATATAGGGCCAACGAAAAGAACTTTTTTGTTTTCAAGGTTAGTATACTTATGTTTTCCTCTATTTCTATAGGTTAGATAAGAACATAAATAAGGTTTCAAGAGGATTTATTTCGAGAGTTCACGCAATTGCTAATCAGAGATTTTTGGATATTTATTGAACCAAAATAAAGTCTGTCTCAAAGAGAGCACAATTATTTCCCCAAAATAAAAAATACATTTTCCGAAAGAGCAGTTTTCCACTAGTTGTCGTCCATAATATCATAAGATTTAGAAAGATGGCACATGGAGAAATTCACAGTTTTCGATTTTATAAAACTACTCTTAATAAGCAAAGAAGGGTTGTACTTTGAGCAGAAAGTAATATAAGGTTATTTGCATCAGCAGTTAGTGCTACGCGGATCAAGCGAACGCAAGCAATTTTCAGCCATATTCGTCCTCTGGGGGCTCAAACAGTTTTTTTTTTTTTCATTTTCTCATTTTCTCGAAAGCAAAAAAAAAGTTTTTTAAAAACCAACCATGTAGCGTTTCATACTTAATCATACACTACTCTCTACTACTATCCAAAAGTTTGTTTGATTTTTACCGACAGTTGCTGAAATTTTGCACTTGTGCTTCAAAATTTTATCCCCACCCCGGGAACCCTAGAGTTCGTTTGTCTATGGTTGAGCCTTTCAATGATTGCATGTATGAATTTTCTGAGCCATCCCGGCTCTACTTACAATAACTTTTATATAATCCGAAATAGATAGAGTGCTTGATTTTGCATACTGGTCGCCAGTATAAAGAAAAACCTTTAAAAAATATATTTATTTAAGTTTTTTTACACTTTTTGAATTTTCTTACACTTTTTTACACTTGGGGTATCTTGCTTTCTTTTTACTTTTTTGATAAAATGCCCATATTTTTTTTTAGCGGGAAAGCTGAGGTTTCCACTGGAAACGGTTAACCTTAATGAATAATTCGCCGTGGAAACGTGCCTGTTTAGATTGATATGTCTGGGTAGTTATCAAATGTCAAAAAGAAAACCATCGAAGCTTAGACGTTTTAATAATTTATCGACCTCTGTTTATACAATACTATATGGTCAACACTATTCATCTTAGAAACAGTTATTGATCCAAGAGCATTTTTCAGACAAGCTGTCCTATATTTAGAGTGCATTCATCAAACTGTTGAATACACGTCACCTAAGTGTGATAAGTTACTATTTTAGGCATGTTGTAAAACGAGGACTGAAGTGGAATGGACTGGACCCAGTCAGTCTGTGTTTTATCACCAGCACGACTCACAAGTGAATAAGTGATTCCTCGACAAGTTAAATTAATTCGCCGTCAACCATCGCTGCTTTCCCCGCGAAATCCACGGTTGACACGTTTTTCAAAAAACACGCACTGACTGGTTCCAGTCCAGTCCAACTCAGCCGGTCCGCGTTTTACACTGACATGTCAATATTCTAGGCGAACGTACTACTGATAAATTTGAATTCTTCACGCATTCTCTGAAATTTAAGATATCTTAGGTAACCTAACCTAAATAGTTAGTCTACGATCTAACTATTTAACAGTGTGTGACTAAATAAGAAGAAATATGAAAGAAAAAAACTGTATATAGTAAAAAAAAAAAAAAAAAAATACACGCGGGAAAAGAACTGATGTACGAAGCGGGCGAAAAAATGTAAACATATTTTTAAAAATTCAGATATTTTTATGTATAAAAATGAAAAATATGAAAAATATTAAAGCAAACTTATATGTTTACCGCAATATAACAAATTTTCCAGTAAAATTACTGCATTATGAATGAAAATTCCTGTTCGATAGTGCTAGAGTTTTTCGGTTTTCACTCACCCCACTCTCTCTCTCTCTGTCTCTCTCCAGCAATAAATATCAAACAGATGGCTAGTTCAGTAGAGGAAATTGCATGCGGCAGTCTGTTGGGTTGTTATTGAGGTTGTATTTAATACATGGTTATCATCACAGGATATATTATATAACAAGGACAAGAATATATCATGGAATGTCGGTGGTCCACGATAATGTGCCTTCGTTGTATTCAAACCAAACGCACACAAGTGAAGGTCGCTGGATTATTTATATTATTATGGCTTCTGACGTTCCAGCTAGTGCTGATGTGGCTTCATCAGGAAAGAAAAGACCCGACCGGGATGTTCTGGTTTTCCACTAAAAACTTTACTGTTAACTACAACCGGCTGGCTACTCTAAAAACAGCAGACAGCGAAGAAAAGAGCACACAGAACTTTGTTTTTATTACACATAAACGTCCTACAACGGTTATCACCAAGTTCTCCGATTTCATCCTGGTTGATTCAGTGTCTAAGCTTCCACATGACACGAAAGCCAAGTATGTTGTGATAATCCCCCACAAAATAAAGAATTCTACCTTGGGGCTCAACGTTTTTGAGAAAAAAGATCAGCGCAGTATGATGTTTCTGGCAGAAATGCTACACTCTCTTGCGAATTTAGACGGTGCTACATGTGTGCCTCAGGCAGTCTTGTCAGATGTGGAGGCTTCCATTCCATTTTCAAGGGAACTACTTGGCCATCGATGGCGGGAAATATTCCTTAATTCATCTTGGTGTAATTTCACTAGAAGAGATTGGAGTATTCAGATCAGGAACAGAGGGTCAATAAGAGGGTTAAATTACATTTCAACTGACAACTTTCATGGTATCTTTCAAATGTGTAACATAATCAATGGTCCAGTTGTTTTGAGAAAGGATATATTCATCAAAATAGGTGGTTTAGAGCCAAGTTTTGGTCGGCTGACTCTTTTGGAATTTTTTTTGAGGTCAAAAGGAAGACTGAAAATTGGTAAATTTGGGAATTGTATTCTTAGTGATCATTTGTTCATTACTGACAGAGCTTTATTGCAAGAGTCTCGAGATTTCCCAGAATATACAAATTTTGGCACAAGATATGGTATTCTACGAATAATCAAGGAAGATAGAATAGAATGGACAAAATGTGCAGCAAGTTGGAGACTTTGCAAAGAAAGGCCTTATACTCCACCCAGTACCCTGCCGCATGTGGGACAACCTATTTGCTGCAGTGTCGTTTTGGGGAAAATGTTGAAAGATGTCACAGATGTTTTTGTGAAACTGGGAATAAAACACAGGGTGGTATATGGTACTCTTTTGGGTGCTGTCAGGAATAAAGCAATCATTCCATGGACCCATGATGTGGACATATCCCTTGAAAGGAATAGCACTCACAACAAAACATTTTTTGGTGTAATTCAAAGCCATCTTAAGGACAAATATTATGTTGGGGAATCCATGATGGGTATGTTACGAGCAATACCCCTAATGCCAGCTCACATTAACATTGAAACTGCAGCTTTCTTTGATGGGGATAGTGACCTTCAAGGTGATAGATTTTTTAGTTCAGAAATAAGAGACTCAGTTCAAGAACTTCTGCCAGTCACTAGAAGCAGTTGGAGAACAAGAGGCTATATGGACTTTTATACTGCACCAGAAATATGGTGGAATGGGTCATCCATCATTGAAATTAATGGGAATTTTTTCATTACATTAAAAGAGATTGATTATGAGCTTCGGAACTGGTATGGTAGCAACTATATGAATCAAGCATTTAAGGGGAATTGGATGGGTCTGTCAGACAAAGATGCTGTTATTGGATAAATACAATAAGACCAAATGCAGGTAGTTGTTAGCAGACAAGTCAAATATTATCACATCTTTTAAGCAAATTTTACAGTTTTCAGTCATGACCAGAAGAATAACATTCTGTTGTACATTTTAGCACTGAAATTTTTTTGCTTTTATCAGGGGTGGATCCAGGATTTTACAAAGGGAGGTGGCTAACTCTAAAAGAATATTAAAAGAATAGGTCTAGGGTTGCAGACAACTCTTTAGGTCCAGGCAATGCAAAATTCATATCATACATTTATTATTTATAAAAATAACTCGATATCTCAGACACCTCTAGTATATTACGACCATGAAGGTTTTTTTCAGATGAACGCTGCTACCATGTACTACAGGCTCTCATGACAACTGAGATTTATGAGACTAATAAAGTATTGACTCCAATCGAAATAAAACTTATTATTTGAAATTATTAAATTATTCATGTTAACTCTTTAATTATTTTTATACAATGGGACACTAATCATTTTATTTTTTCTGTTTTAAACCCTGCAAAGGGGGGAGGGGGTGGCTATCCACCCAATCCACCCCCCCCCCCCCTGGATCTGCCCCTGTTTACACTTAATCTTAGTGGCCTTATTATTGTTGTTGTTGTTATTATTATTTTTGTGGTTGTTATTCTTGTTGTTGTTATTATAATCATCTTCATCATTATTACTATTTAAGTCCCAATTGGCTCAGTATCATGTGTGACTAGAGTTGCTCAGTTAAGTAACAATGCGCGTAAGAGGTAGGCAACTCTCTATTGTTCTGCGGCAATAGCAACTTCCCCACATAAGAATGTCTTAGTTTTCAGACTGAAAGTAAATCAGCCTATAGGTAACACATTCTAAAAATAAAATGTGCAAAAACTCTGTTTTGGAACAAAGTTTCTTTTGTACTAAAAGATCTCTCTACTAAAAAATCCGCTTAGTTTTGAAATTATGGGAGATTTTCATGTTTTAACCAATGAGATGGACGGATTAGACAATACACAATTAGCACCTTTCTGCATTCCATTGCCGTTTGCCTGCCTAGTTCTTACTAGGACCATTACTTTAATAGGCAATGTTGACCAAAGCTCACAAAGCACTCTGGGAAAGTGAGTTCTTTAAGAATGCAACAGGCAAATCAAAGGAACTATCAGAAAAAATTACTCTGTTATTTTCTCCTGCTGAAATCCTTTTTTTTTTTTTTTTTTTTCATAGAAAATGTTGAAGGAAAAATTCTCAGATGAATTTTTAAAGGACCCAAAAAAGCGTAAGAACTCACTTTCCCATCATGCTTTGTGCTATAATTTCGAGCTCATGCACATTGGCTTCTCTCCTGTGCTTTGAGGGTTTTTCTCGGGGTTCTCTGGTTTTCCTCTCTTCAACAATTTAATTTCATTGCTACGCGCCCGAGTTTGTTGGCCTTTCTTGTGCGAGTTTGGCGATTCTCTTCCGTCAATCAAACCGTTCGGAATTTACTCAGCATTAGACTTGCCACAAGTCGACTACTTTTTCTTTGCCGGGAATAAAAAACGATGGGAACGTCTAGGAATTTATTTGAGTCGAGTGTTTGAATGGAAACTCGAAGAAATATGTCTTTATATAGAAAATTGAGGAAAGAACACAATACTTCATGGTCTTTTATTTAGTTTCGATGATATGATTACTAGTAAAGCATCTTAGAATGCAAAATGATCTGAAATTATACATTTCTGTGAACTCATTCTCATGCTCACAGAACCACAGGTATCCCAAGCTGGGTTTCTGTGGTTTCCTATCGAACTTATAAGGCAATATACAATATACAATACTCGCTCAATATTAGTGCTGCAAATGACCTGAAACTTCACAGAGACTCAAAGCAAAACACGAAACACAAGTAGGGACATTTATTTGTGTGAATTACTGATTTTTAATTTTTTTCGAAAAATCGCCATACATTGCCTTATAAGTTCGATAGGAAACCACAGAAACCCAGCCTGGGCTACCTGTGACAGAACTTTAAAGCTACGTCTGACAACTGAAAGATTATGTACAAGTTGATCGCGACAGTTTGTAGCTTGATATTTTAGCATCTTTTGGCTGTCAAAGATTTATCTTTCTGCGGTTGTTATAGTAACAAGTGGTCACGCTTTAGGTTGCCAGGGCGTGACAGTGACCAGACATTACATCAGTCACATCAGACAAGGTAGTATATTTAACAATTAGTCCTCGAGTCCGAATGGTCTACGAGTCAATAGCCCATGAGGCCGAAGGCCTCATGGGCTATTGACTCGTAGGCCATGAGGGCGAGAGGTCTAATTGTTTTAGTAAAAACCTACTAATCGGTCCAATAAAAGGATGCAAAAAGTTTTGGATTTTGCTTTAAATATATTTTTTTTGGGTTTTCAAAACCGGCGCTTTTCGCTACTAGAGGTCTATCACTAATAGACCCCTAGTAGCTCAGCCAATCACAGGGCTCGATTGGTGATAGACCATTAGTAGGTTTTTTCTAAAGCCAAATATCCACGGAGGGTCCCACGGAGGATGAAACGTATCGATCGATAAAAACTCGTACGCAGTCGGCTAATTACGAAAATACAGTGAAGTAATCAGCCAATCAACTAGTGTCTTGAAAGCTTACGAGTATGATCGCCGTGGGTCGTTGTCTATGTGAGAGTCATCCGAAATTTTACATTATTATTATTTTTATTTATTTATTTCTTATTATTTGAGATTTTGCTGGTGCTGCACAATAGGACACAGGGTCCCCTTCGAGGTACACTGCACCAATTTTCAGTCCTCTTAAATCAACATCCCACAATCAACTCATCTTAGAAGCAGTAGAAACGAAAAAAACGGCGGCGCAGCAAGTCTCAAATTTTCGAGTTCGAGATCGCTCTATCCAATCACACGAGTGAAATCATACGATGATTTGCGGGGAAAAAACGATGATTTGCGTCGCAACGAAGTTGGTCTTGGTGGACGACAATCAAGGCGTTTCCACATCATTCCACCTGGCACGTGCCTTGATAACTTTGTGTTTTCCGACAATGTCATGGGAACACTTTGATTGAACAATATTTTCCGAATTTTCATTTAGTTATAGTATTTGTAAACAAGAGAGCACGAAGTAGGAAAGCACATCTCCCACACATATAGGTCCATCCCCATGAAAATTATTTGAAAATCTATTTTTAGCTGCGCGCGCAACCTGAACTGAATCAGGAATCCCATGATAAAAATAGGCGCTTGTTTAGCGCATGTGGCTACTGTAAGTAGAAATGTAAATAAATATGAAGTGAGAGAGCACATCTCCCACATATAGGTCCATCCCCATGAAAATTATTTGAAAATCTATTTTTAGATCCGCGCGCAGCCTGAACTGAATCAGGAATCCCATGATAAAATATTTCAGGCTGCGCGCGGAGCTAAAAATAGATTTTCAAATAATTATCATAGGGCACAGAGATGTGCTCTCTTACTTCATTCTCTCTTGTTGTAAAGCATTGTATAACTTAGGTTTCCTGAAAAAAATAACGTCAAAAGCTCGATTACCGGTGAAGTTATAAATTTTTTCGTAGAAAGTTGCCGGTTTTCGCTTTTTCTTGAAATAGTTGTCTACACCATTTTATCCCACACCATAGAAAATACAGCCAATCAGAATGCAGGAAAGCCGTTGTATATTCGTCGGTATTTCACTCTTCCTTCCCATCATGCACTGCGCATTGAATCTACGTATTTTTATTTCAGTTTCTAAGGTGTGGGATAAAATGGTTATACACTTGACATACTGTGGATATCCCACTCGACACTTGTATTTTCTTTGTATACACACTCGCCTGAAGGCTGGTGTGTATACTAGAAATTACAAGTGACTCGTGGGATATCCCACGGTGTGCCACTCGAAACTATTGTATAACTAGTATGTATTAAATCGTGAATAACTCGAAAACGACTGCGGGAAACCTCCTCCCCCCCCCCCCCCCCCCCCCCCCCCCCCCCTCCCCCTTTTTTCCCCAGATTTGAAATCAGCATTAAATTTGAGTTTTAAAAAATTGTGATTCAAAAACCTCACAGCTGTAAAAGAGTACTGAGTTTTATGAATGAGTATCGTACTCGATAGAGATATATATGTAAATCAATCATAAAACTGAGGCAGCACTGGCGGACACGAAAAACCCAAAAACCACTTTGTGGAAAATTGGGAAACGTGTACATGAACAAAATTATAACGTGCTCCCTTGATCGACTCCTACTTTCTACAACAATTTTTGTAAAAATTTACAAAAGGGAGCACGTTAAAGTAATACTTGTCATTCCACAAGTTACACGCTCGGATCACGATCGTAGATCTTTCGGCTTTTGTTCGGTCGCATAAAGATTCCTCTCACAGCGCGCGCTTCTTAACCAGATACGAGCAACGCCTGTCACATTGTAACACAAACAAAATTTTAACGTGCTCCCTTGGTGCAACTTGCGATTAGAGCGAGACAAATTGCTACCGAAATCGTGCTTTTGATATGGTCTCTGCAACCTGCAACAATTAATTTTTTTCGCAAGACAGGTTTCATGACACGGGCCTTACGTCGGGCTCCCTCGGCTCCCTTTGTTTTGCATGAGCTCTGGGATCCCTGTAGTATTAAAAATGGAACCAGTCGAAGAGAGCTACAGAGACAAGCGAAATGTCGAAAGAAGTACATCCCTGCCAGAAGTTAACAGAGCCCTACAAAAGTTAACAGATATAGCAAAAAAGAATGGAAAATTCAGCACTAAGAGTGGGAATAAAGAAGGCTATCGGTTGAAGAACGTGTCTCACTGACCTCGAATTAGTTCGTTGGAAAGATGTTTAAGCCTTAAAATGTAAGTTACAAAGAGAAGCCTATTTTACGTTTGTTTATCATTAAATGCACCAGTCAGAGGAAAACCCGCCCCTGGAAGCACTAGATCAGAAGTCACTGTTTCTAGTTCCATAGCTGTGAGCAATAGACCCCTTGCAGCACGTCGGAATGCAGCTCAATTTGGAGGGCAAAACAATAGGTTTCAATTCTCAGGAGAATACAATTCTCTTGTTTTGCCCCCGGGACTAAAAGGGGCTCCGCCCGGACTCTCGACCCCTTACCCTTTTCTATACCAAATTTCAGCAAAAACGTACCCCTTTTATACACCTTTTAGCCTGAAAAGGTACCCCTTTCGTATACCTTTGAAGAAAATCCACCCCTTTTTATACCAAAAACCACAAATTTCCACCCCTTTCCTATACATGCGGCCTGAAAAAAAGTACCCCTTTCGGGCGGAGCATCCCCGTATAGTTCATTATAGGGAGTAACCCCCCCCCCCCCCTCCCCGGGGTTTTGCCTTCCAAATTGAGCTGCATTCCGACGTGCTGCAAGGGGTCTATTCACTGGACAAGTTGCGACAGTTCAGCAGGCACAACAATTTAGTTAATTTTGGGTCTTTTGTCAGTGATTAGCATACACATAGACCCTGATGATGGCCGAAAGCTTAATATTAAACCTTTCAACAATATATATAACGTAGATGAAGCAATTTAAATATAGAATTTGTTGACTTTTCAAAAACAATATATCGTATACCAACTAGAAATCTGATATTTATTTTATTTATTTCACCTCGTCCCTCTCACTTTCTCCTTTCCATAAAAGGAAAGAAAGTACAACGAAAATAAATGGGGGAAAATCTTGAGTTTCATTTTGACCACATTTATCACCTCCTCTCCCCACCCTTCCCCCCTCAAGTGATCCACCCAAATGGAACCGAATTCGAAATTCTCGGTGCATGTCAGACCGTCATACAAAGTGGGTTACCAAATAACTGGACTGAATCCAGTAGATGTGATAGCTCACCACATTGGTCAACAAACAGCTCTAACAGCTTCAATGTGATAAGTAACTATTGATCGATTTATCATAGCTGTTTCCTATGAATTGTTCGCCATCTAAAGTCAAGGAAACCACTTTGATAAGCTACAGTCTGTTACGGAAACCAAACCAAAATGGGAGCGGAAAATTTCCCTTGAGGAGACACGCCCATTTTCAGTCTTCTGAATGAGTAACTTTTCAAGGTGAGCCAAGGTTAGCGAAAGAATTGGCAGCTGTGATTTTTTCTGAGTTACCTTTGGAGTTATTTCCTTCCGTTCGCCTTCAGTTTCAACTTACTGACAATCTGTGAGTTAAACTATCAAAATTGATAATATTCAGGTATATACTTCGGTATTTTTTTAATGATTTTTATGCACTTCTAACCAAGAAAAACAGACCAAGTTCATGACTCAGGAATTTGGGTTTTAAATTATTTTAAGAAATTATATATAACACATGATGTTTTTTGCGGTGTAGACATTTGGATGATTACATTTAAGAATATAAAACGCGTTTGACCGACTTAAATCAAAACTCAACTATGAAAGCATTTTTTAACTGATAGGATTAAAGAAAACTGGAAGTATAGATCGAGAAATATAACTCATCTCCCAACTCAATCGCCAAGAGTGTCGAATATCGGTGACATGCTTACACAGCTAGTGCAGTTTCGCGAGACCGACAGCAGATGATGGTTGAATTGAAGTCAAACGGCTGCATATCCTTCACTTTCGTTCACAACTGAACGACTTCAACTTTAAGCCAAGTCAGGCTACAGTAGATCACAAGTGACTCAAAAGTCTTTTTATTGAAGAATTTAATGCCTTTCCTCAGTTATACCTTGGACTACATAAGAGGCTCAAGGGATGATGAGCTACATGAAGGAGCTGGTGATTGGTTTGAAAGGAGAAGGAGAGAATACAGTACAGTACAGTTTATTTCTCTGTTGTTGACCTAGTCAACGAAGAGCCAGAGTGAATCGCTGGTGGCTCACTCTGCTGAACTCCTTTTTGGACTGTGTCAATCTCTTTGACGATATACGGGGTAAAATGGGTTGATTAAGATAAAAACCGCTGACCATAAGTATCAAGATTTACGGCGTTTTGGGGTTTAGCATTTGTATGAGGTACTAAGCTTTTATATACGCGAACTATCAACCTAGCTAATCATTAAGGCTGGTATAAGTGCTGAAGACACGCTTGAACTACTAAAAAAATAGATTAAATTTCGCATTCGTAGTGTAATTTGATGGCTTGCATGGGATACCTGTGGATTTTGTTCGGGCATCCAACTACCACCTAAAATATTAAGCAATGGTGGTTCTATATCTCATGTAATATTTTCAAAACTTATTTTCAAATTAATGGAAAATGTTACTGACTTATAACAATTAAAGTTGGTTAAAGAACTAAGCGCATCCCACGGCCTCGGGACATGCACAGCGACTCGATCCGAACAGCTGAACTGAAACATCGATACCAGCCATCTAGAACCATCTAGACATGTGTAAAATGTTCAACTAAACTACAATGTCAGACGTTGTTTGGTGGATTCGGAAAAAGTCGAAGAATACGGGGGCATCAAAAGGTATATACCGGTGAAAAGAAACCCGTGGAGGGAGGGTGCAAAACATCCTGTTTCGACAACTCTTTTATGCTTTATAGGTTAGAGCAGAAATTCAGTGACTGGCTTAGTCTTTTTTTCTGAAAGATGACTGTTCAGGTAAAAGTTTTGTCTATATGGTCAGTGAGACGCACACTGACCGAAATATAGTTGTACAATATTGAGTTTTTACTTTACAAACTAAAACATTTATGAAATATGTAAGTTTGAGTTGTTGCTCCATACTCGTAAATGACAGATTTAGCCTGGGTTTAGCATAAGAGTTTTCTAATATTATTTGTATATTGTATTTGTAATTTTCTAATTTTTATTTGTATCATTTTATTCAGTTCTCTATTTGAGTGCTGTGATTTAGTGATGATAGAATGGCATGCACTGAACATGTTCTAAATAACCAGATCAGAACAGCAATCTTACCAGCCTATATATTAACTTAACTTTTAAAACTGAGAAAACAGGCGTGCGTATGAACTGTATTTAAACTATATAAGCTTTATGTAAGCTTTTTTTTATTTTTTTATAAGCTTTTTTTTTTTTTTTCTTTTTTTTTTTTTTTTTTTTGCATGATCTTGTCGTGACTTTATGGAGCTTAATTATATTGTGTTTGTAAACTGAAATGCTAAACAGTGTTACAGTCAATTAAAGACTACACGTGTACACCAGGATGTTATTAGATTTCTTTTCAATGGAGGCCGTTGTTCAACTTGATCAGGAATGGCTGGCTTGGCAACAGGGCAAGGACTACATTGCGGGTAAAACCACCAACCACAACCATCTCAAATGTAGCCATTTCTCTGATCGATGATATTTCCTCATGGGCTCAGTTTCCTAGATTGATATCTTGCTCATAAAATAACTTATATCATAGCTCTATGTATAAATTTAAATTGGCTTACTTTCTTGTAGATCAATGAGACGCCCCACTGAATTCGCATAACTGCAAATCTGAAAAAATCTGAAAAAATCTAATGATATAAAATAGTAAAAAAACTCCAAAATATGAAAGAAAAAAAACAGGAAAAAAATCATAACTAAAGCTTATATAGCTTATATAGAGCTATTTTGCTCACGCACCAAACAAAATCATTCTAAGTCCGTTACTAAAAACAGTTATTGTATCTAACTGCTACGGTCCAGATGTCAAGGTCATTTTTCACGGTAAGATTGACATTTAAGCGAATTAATGCCTTTCTGTAGCCTCGCCCAGGAGTTTTCAGGGCTTGGCATATTGGTGCAGATGGTGGACGGAAACGCGGTAACAATCATTATACTCGTGTTTCTTGAACCGGAGCTTGTAGCTAATGAGAATTGTTATTCCTTTCAAATGAAAAATGTACAAAGTACATTGATAAAAATAGAAAGCGTATTCATTTGAACAAAAAAAATTAGCACAAAGATTCAGTTTTTACAACTGAAACGCACTGGCTACTTCCTGCATGTTTCAATTACTATCCAATCTACAGCCATTGTACTCGATATGATCGACCGAAGTTGGCTGCCTTTACAAAGTAAATGTATCGAAAATATCCTGGTTGGTTGCATACCAACATTTCTTTGTGAAGGCAGCCAACTTCGGTCGCCGATATCTTCGGCGCTATTTAATAAAACCACTTTAAACTTTCCAATTTTACTAATTTTGGTGTGCTCTTTTCAAATATCATATTTTCGTTTTCGTTGGATTAAGATTTAAAATGTCACGCAAGACCTGATAAACCCTCATTCATAGCTAGCTGGTTCGATGTGTCTTCGTCTCAAGGAAGAGTGGTTGAAGAAGAATTAAGAATCAAGGAGAATTACGAAGGAGAAGGAAGAAAGATTAGAGAAAATTGAAAACAAAAAAACAAAACAAAAAAGACTTTGTCAGTTCGCTGTCAAATCACTGAACTCTGGCTATAGTTTTGGCAGTCTTTTGGGGTCTCAGTACCAAAAAGGGAGAGTGGCTGAAGAAGACGAAGTAGAGGGAGAAGGATCCGAGCAAGGAAGATTAGAGAAAATTGATATGAAAAGGACTTTGGGGTCTCTGTACTGAGCTTTTCGACACAAGTTTTAAAAGATAACTTGCAGTGTGATTTTCATAACATTTCTTTTCCAAATCTTTCCGCCATGTCTGACGAACAACGCGTACGGAGTTGAACAGGCAACTGCCGGTTGAAAAAGCAACTCAAGACCGTGACACTTAGTGGGGAAAAAAAAAAGTTTATTTCCCTTAAAAAATTTTATCCGTCCGTGACTACCACATAAATGATCAATCTTCATTATACGAAAGACATCATATCCTCGTAATTTGATTTTCGTTTCACACATGATACGAAGAGGGAGAGGGCAGGACTGTATGTGATAGTGGGCAATGAATCCAACCAGCTGGATGCTGTCCTGTAAGAGATTTTTAGGAAAGGATGTGGCACGATGTTCACACCCTCGTACCCTCGTTCACCAGAAAATATGCACATCCCTACTCCCTAAAGCAATCCAGTCATCCTGTTTCTTAAATATCTTTCTTATCTCCCTCTCTCGCGTCCTTCCCGGAAGTAATTTTCATGTAGTGGGGTCCAAGGTCCGACCCGCCAACTCGGAGACATCAAAATACAAGCGACCAAAGTCCGTTCTGTTTCAATATTCACCAACGCGCTGGAGTTGAAGAATTTTTCCATGACTCATTACCCTTGGGCTAGATTCTTTCAGTATGAATTGAATTTACTACCCCAAAAACGTAGCAAAATAACTTAAACGAATCATTAATATTTCAAACATTCCACGACGCAAGAAATAAGATTTCAGATCCGATGCTTGCATTACCATGCAGTTCATGTTAATGGAGTCGAGAGGACCGAAGGGTTAAGTAAGGAGAGGGGAGGTGACTGGAAAAATGTCGTTATGTGGCCAATATATTCAAACAAACGAACGCATGGCGGATTTTTCGCTCAAAGACAGAAACTACTAGTGTTCAAGACCGCGTGGGCTAAAAGTTCACGGTGATTTGAGTATGCTCGCGACTGGAAAAGGGCGAGGTAATAAAACAAGCCTTCTAGAAACATACTCGTTATGAAAGCTCTCTAGCTCTTCTGAGTGAGTCATGTGAATCATCATAAAAATTATTAAAAGCTATTTGAAAGAGAAAGATTTCTATTTGGGAAAAGAAACATTACTTCTCATGAGTAAGGATAAAAATTCGCACACCCCCTCAAAGGTTAGGGAACAATGCCATCGGAAACTTTGAAATTTTCTTTTCTCTTTTTTCCCTTTTTCGTTCCGCTTTTTCTTTCGGCAGTATCGCTAGTGTCCTTTTTAAGATGTTTCTCAATCTAAAGTCGGCCATGATTACAATTTCTGATCAATTTGAATTTTTTTGAAATACGGTAGCTTAGAATATTAGTAAAAAAATACCGCTACAGTAATTGGTTAATTAATGCTTTAAAATAATTCTCATTACAAGAACAATGGAATCGAATGAAGCTTTCATTACATTAGTCGAACGTATATCAAAAGAGAAGAACGTGTTCCTTGATAGTTTTTTTTCCTTAACATTTATTTATCTTTGCTTTCTAATTTCCGTTAAGAAAATTGTGGTACATTCTCTAGCGTGTCTTAATCTACTTTCCCCACCCTACAGTGTCCGGTCCACTGGCGTTCTAACTAAGCTATTTCAAGACCACGAGATTTTACATGTTCACCCTTTGACCTCTTTCTAAATCAACAAACGCGTTTCAAGTAATAGCTTTGCTTTTAGTTCCAAGGCTAGATAAACAAACCCGAGTTATCCATTTGATTTTTGCCTTTTGTTTCTTTTTTCAAATAATTATTTTTCTTAGTTAGTCTTTATTTTTGGTAGAATAGCTTAATCAATTGACGTCACAAGGGCTCTTGTGCGTTCAACGGACTCTAGCAGTAATAAATTGAATACCTCATTAAGACACACCCAATTTCTCTTTTGTGCTTACGCTAATTACTTGTAAGAACAACAAGATGTAAACAGCTAAAACTTGGCGAATAACTCACGAATTTTCGATCAAAAATCATAGTGTGAACCACTCATAGTTCAAGCATCCATCTGAGTAATGAAGTAATGAAACTATGATGGCAAGACCGGGTTATATTTCTTCATTTCGCAACGGGTTTATGCAAATTGTGTTATTACCTTGTCTAGGCCGGAAACTCTTTGACATTCTGTCACTCCTCCTTGTGACGGACTTGGTTGTCAAGGTGACCTAAAGTATTACGCATGGTGCGTAAAAGGGTTATTTTTAAATACTCTTCTGTGATAGGACAGTTCCAAAATACCAATACACTATCTTGACGGGAAACGTCAATCAAATTTACACTTAAAACAAAGCGCTTGTCGAAGCGTATCAAATGGCGAGCTGGCTCGACTAAAGAAGCAGTACAAGACCGAATACCAACACTTGAAGTTTACCTGAGGAACAACCATGCCGTCTTTATCGCTCGTAGTAGAGAGTCCTCGATCGTATCGGAGGACACAAGCCGAGAAGAAAAAGCTCATGGCTAGAGGAGCAAGTGTCTCTTGGCTAAGTGAGCAGTTACGGAATCGAAATTATATTCTGTTACTGGACTGTCGTCCCTTTGCCGAATTCGCTCGTAGCCATGTTCAAGGAGCTATCAACTTGACGATTCCTTCGCTAATGTTGAGAAGGCTCAAGAAAGGGAATAGTTTTTCTATTACATCGTTGATAACATCAGAAGAAGGGAAGGAACAGTTTAATAAAAACCTGCCTCTGGCCAGTGGGATTGTTCTGTACGATACGTCAACCAAGGATATTTCGTCTATTGCACTCAACTCTGCTCTTGGAGTTGTTATTCGAAAACTGTCCGAAGATTGCTCCTCAACCACAGTCCGTCTTTTAGAGGGTAAGTCATTACGTTAAAAACTTGACTAATTTTCCTTCTATAAACTTTTACTGGATATGATTTCAAAGAGAAAGCTAGAGAAATTCTCATAAATTTTTGGTTTGAAATCAGCGGCTATGAATTATTTGTACGTTGGTCAATTTCTGTTTGAGTTTGTACCAGACACTGTTTTTACCGTGATTTTTTCGCTGTCGAGACCTCGTTACTTTAAAAAGAACTTCATTAATCATTAATATTTCATTCTACAGGTGGTTTTTCTAAATTTCATGAAAAATGCCCAAGTTTTTGTGAAAGTGGTGAGGATTATGGTCACCCTCTGTTATCACTGGCCGGTCTGACTTTACGCGACCCAAGTGAACAACAAACACAAAGCAGAACTCTCCCGTCCAATGCTCCAACAACTCCAGACTCTAAAAAGAGAACTAAAGGCGAACTGGCTGAAATTCTACCCAAGTTGTTTCTTGGAGGAGAAAAGGACGCCTCTAACTTGGATCTGTTGAAGAAACACAAAATCTCTTATGTTTTGAATGTCACTCATGATCGTCCAAATACCTTCGCACATCTCGAAAACTTTACCTACAAAAACTTGCCAGTGGAAGACAACTGTAAAGCAAATCTCACCGACCTTTTCCCCGAAGCATTCTCGTTTATAGGTAGGTTTA
This sequence comes from Anthopleura sola, assembly GCA_023349425.1. Classification (NCBI taxonomy): domain Eukaryota; kingdom Metazoa; phylum Cnidaria; class Anthozoa; order Actiniaria; family Actiniidae; genus Anthopleura; species Anthopleura sola. Next base: position 3,449,432 of record JALHLI010000006.1, on the reverse strand, counting down.
TGATGTGTAATGATACATATTAAACTCCTTAATAAACAAGAGCATTTAGACAATTGAAATTCATATTAACACTGATACTAGCGCATCCACTTTTCGCGCCATCTTCACTAAAAGTATCGCTTTCTTCAATATTATTTTCTAGAGTTAATATTTTTCTCTCGACTCTTATTTTCTTTCTTATTCTTTTTTAATGAACTCTCTTTGATGTATTGAATTTCTTAATGCTGTGAAACTCTTTTGGGTATTCAAGTTTAAGTCATTGAAATAGTTTAAAAGTCCGTACCCGTGGCATTCCAAGATTACCTAGGGCACTTAACAACCTATATTATTATCTAATCGGACTCGAAACTCATAAAATATTCAAGCTGGATTTCTCTAGTTCTTTGATATTCGTTTTCTTGTATTTTCAGTGTTGTTTTTTGCTTTTTGATAATTACTTATTAGTAATATTGGCCCTCGCGGCGCGATGGCCGTAGTACTATGCCATTGTGCTTGTTTATGTAGATCTAACTCTTTGTTTTTCTATTTTTCTTTCTTTAGAAGAAGGACGAGAGAAAGGATCTGGTGTTTTGGTACACTGTTTGGCTGGAGTTTCGCGATCTGTTACCGTTACAATCGCTTACCTAATGTCGTCACAAAATTTGACCTTAAACGAAGCGTACGATTTTGTCAAAGCAAGGAAATCAAATGTGTCTCCGAATTTCAACTTTATGGGCCAGCTTCTAGAATTTGAACGTTCTATCAACCCTCCACGAACCCCAAGTTCCACGACAAGTACTCTATCCCCATCAAGTAGTCTTGATGCCGACGATATCGACTTGAACACAAGTGATCTGGTATAACAGAACATTGATGTACCCCTCAAGAAATTTACATCTACGAAATTGAAGTTTATTATATATAGAAATAAGAATAATAGAGCAATAATTTATTAGCTAGCAATATAGAAATTATTGAATATACTTCATATTATAAAGTGGTTTTTATTTACCACTGTATGAAACATAAATTTGCTGCATTTGCAGTGCCTTGTAACACAGTTTTTTGTGTTAACATTATTAATATCATTATAGCTTTTCATCAAATTCATTCAGGTTCTTACCCACCAGTCTTAACGTTGTAATCTTCCTCGAATTCGGACATACACTTTTTCTCTCTCTCTCTCTCGTATTCGACAACATCTTTATACCTATCTATTTTTGATATAATTTTTGCTATACAATTTATAAAGCATTTTTCTACATCTTTTCTAACAATCTATAACTCGTAACTCTAAGATATCTTTCCCTCAAAAATTTGTACAATTTCATATTAATTTCATAGCATTCAAATGAATATTTTTTGTAAATATGTATATAGTAATAAATTATCAATCATTATTAACAATAATGTGAAGAAAAGTTTCTCGTTTGTTGCTTTGGATAGTGTCTGCAAAATGTAAACAAACCACGATCTTGTGTAATTCGATATGTGACAGAAAAAAATGGATTTCGATTTCATTTCTTTTTGTAGTTTTCCAAAATGCGCTCGAAGATGAAGAGCAAAACTACTCAAACTCCGTGTTTGTTTTCATATTTTGTAGAGTTTTGAAGTGTGACAATTTAGAATGCGTATAAACGTCAAACTAAGCTATCGCATGCAGCTATAAGTACTGTTCGTCCGAAGAACTGTGGTAATGGGTTGGTTATCTTTCGCTTATCAAAACAAAATTCTTCGATTCAGTGTGAATCGCTTTGAACCAACAAACTCAAGTAGAAAGAAAAGCTTTTCTTATACACAAGAAATACGATCTTTAATGATCTTTTCAAACTGTTCAAAAATGTAGATTATTCTTGATCACCGGTAGTGTAAGAATTCGAGCAAATTAAGCAAACCCCATGACACTTCGGGGTCACGGATAGCCTGCATTGCAGGCGTTCTTCGTTGGTTCTTTCCGGGACGGGGAGGATTGGGGAGAGGAAGGAAGAGAGGAGAAGGGAACGCCTGCCCGCAGCCATTGTCTTTTTCAAATTCCCCGTTCGTACACGAACGGTTGCTCTGATTGGCTCGGCTTCGTCAATTATGATTGACATCTGACAATCAATGTAGAGATATTAAAAAAGTGATGTAATAACACGTCTGCAAAGGAGGAGGCTAGTGAAGAAGCCGAAGTTGCGATCGAAAAAATACTATAGAATTTGACTTTAAGAAAGAGCAGAAATAAAACAGCTTGTGAACGGTGGAGATCTCCTAGCATTACTTTTCCAATGATTTTTCAATGTCTCCCTATAGCTAAATTATACTCGATGTTGAAGAACACGGCTATTACGAGTGATAGTAGTCTGTCCTTTGAAGAGCATCGTAAAGGATCAGCTTTTAGAAGCAGTTCCAATGGGAACATATAACTCCAGGAACACAGGTCAGCCCAAGCTCTGTTTCTGTATTGAGTGAGTTATAGCCATTTCAAAATTAACCGCTTCTCTGGCCCTTATAAAGCTAGATTGGGAACCGTTGGCTTCGGCGACTCAAATTTCCAAGTCAGCTCACTTCAGATGCAAATAAATCCCTCCATTTTCAATCTATGAAAATTCCGACGCCAGAACTTAATTCTACGATAATTTATTTTTCTGTATGTCTAATCTTACGGCTCCAATCCTTTATTTTCCCGAAAAAAATCCGGCATTCATCTCTTACGGCCTCAAGACCCTCGCACAGATAAGCTTTCAACACATTTCTATCAATTTCAAACATTCCAACGTTGTTGCGGTAAGGTAAATAGCCTTTCTTTCATGAAATATTGCCGATTTGCACTTTAAAATTACATTTGCAGAGCCTACAATGTTCTCCGTGATTGCTAACACCAGCAGTCATAATCGCAACAATTTTATTTGACAGCTACATACACGAAATTAGTGTACATGTTTTTATCGGAAGTAAAATTTCACTTCCTTTTTACCGTGATTTGATAGGATAAGTTTTGACAGTTCTATGATGGATTTTTGACAGTTCTCTTAGGAATCGTGCATAGTTAATAGGGGCGTATTTGAAAAAGACAATGGCTGCGGGCAGGCGTTCCCTTCTCCTCTCTCCCTTCCTCTCCCCAATCCTCCCCGTCCCGGAAAGAACCAACGAAGAACGCCTGCAATGCAGGCTAGGTCACGGACCGTAGTTGAGCTTTTCCGGAGCTGCAGACACAGTGGCGCCATCCATCTACCTGTTGATATTTGATTGTACCACACTACAAAATCATTAGTCCGCGAAATGCTTAGCAACCAACTTAGAAAGAATTTCGTAACAAATATCCATGATGAATTTAGTAAAAACACTTGAAATCAAAAACCTTGGAAATAATTTCTCTAACAGATATTCATCGATTCTTCTCCAAACTCTCTGGGAAATCCATTTATGTTGAATTACATAGTATTGGGTTTCCTGTGTTTTTTGTTTTTTTATAATTCTGTTTGTTCAATTATTTATAAATAGTCAATATCGCGCTAATCATAGTACATGATTTACTGCATGGTCTGTCAATATATTGGATTATGAATAAAGTACTGTTAAAGGTGTCAATAAACAGGTGAAAAGGACAGTCCGTTTACTAAACGTCGTATACTGCGGAATTCAGTTTGCAAGCTGGTTATAAGCCCATCAGAATATCTTTTGAGGGTAACATGGTTATGGGGTTAGAGGCAACCATTTTTAGCCACCCAACTGGGACAAGACAGAGAATACTAGCTAGCTGCATGGACAGGACAATGACTGACAGGAATCATGACTGGAAGACTTTTATTATTGATTTTCAGTGAATCTATTGAATTTCAAACTAGTCATATGATGTCCTCGTGTGGTTGTCGCTAGGTGGTACATACTAGCGATGATTCAGGTACTTCAAAAATGAGTGGGTGGTTCGAGTCTATACTTCCCTAGCCTTCTGTCACGCTTAAAGATTGGACTCTGCATACAGCGCGGATCAAGGAATATTTCATCACAGGGAGTCAGTCGTGGGAGCTAGCAGCGGTCATTCGAATTTGAGAATTTGGGTATAAAGTTTATTGCTATTCTCAACGCAGGTCAAAGGGGGTTCTGGTACTCCCTGCCAAGGTTTCGCAGACCGGTCAAGTGGTCACCAAAAATGGCATATCGCAGCCATAATCAACCTTGACTGATAAGCCATGCAAAGAGCCAGTCCCTCTGGATACGGACACAAGTATACCTTAGAATCAATGTTATATTGTACTGAGCACGTACCAGTCGTACGATCGAAATTTGAGCTACTTTCTGAGAAAAAAACTACACCTAAATTGGTCAAAAATGTGTAAAATAAAACTAAAATGGTAGATTGATGTGAAGGAAAAGCACTACGCCCGGCTTGAATATTATGAGATATGCCCCCTTGAGATTAATCTGCAGCAACCTGATGGGCACAGTATGTATGCATGATGAGATGAATAAAAATTTGAACCAGGGCATACATTTGAAATATTACCAATTTCCAATTTCAGGTATTTTGTGATTTTGAGTAGGAAGAGCCCGGACACAAAGGGGGTGTGGTCCGGCTGAGTGTTTTACGATTTTTAAAATTCCTGGTCCTCGCGAAGACGAATTTCCCCTCGATCCCCCTCCACTTTTCCACATGGACGAGATATCTATCAGTGGTCCTATTGAGCAATCGTGTCAAACCAACTCATGTTTCTCAATCACAAAATGCCAATCGATATCACTCATCTCTTCATAAAACTCGTATGAGTAATGATTTCTCATCACAAGCTGAGCTTGTAATTCGATTACCACCAGGGGAGGGGGGTAGGGCGATACTTAATGATAATAAGGAAGTAACATGGCGTGTTTACATAGTACTCACGTTGACTCGCGCACATATCGTGTTCAGCAGAAGCTGAAACTATCTTATCGATTTTCTTGGATTTTAACTTAATACTCATCAAATTCTTTAGATTCTACCCAAGCATTTTTCTCTCTCTTTCGTTTGAAAAAGAAAAATTGGAAATGTAATTTTTATGGTCGCGAGAGGTGATAATAATCAGAAGTTGAATCTAAAATTCCGTCGATATTTGAGGGTTTTACCACACAGCAAGGTCCGTGCTGTGAATGTCTCCATCTCCCCTGCTGTTTTTAATTCTTGGGGCGGGTTTTAGAGTGTCGAGTGTCACGCTCGGCCCCAAGGTTTCCTGAAGCCCTTCTACAGCAACTGGCAGCTCAGACGAATACGCAATGAAAAATTGGCACACAGACTAAAAGGTTTGCAGATCAACCAGTTAAAAATGTGCCTTCTCTTTCTTCTCCTTTTCCTTTTCCTCTTTTTTCTCCTCCCTTTCTTCAGTTTCTTTCTTTCTTTGCCAGTTTATTTTTCAGTTTTCTATCCGTCACTCTCAGTCATAATTATTCTCTCTTCCAGCGCCACTCCTTTCTCCTTGTTTCGCATTCTTGAACTTTCCGTTTCTTCGTAAACAGTTCTAATCTCGACAACCTCTTCGTGTTCTGAGCTCTTTTACGTACATCCGTTTGCGGCTCTGGTTTTTACTCTGCTTCTAGGCGTTTCACTTTCATTCCATACGAGAACAGAATCCAATAATGCTGCCGATGAATTTCAAACTTTCATACTAAAATAGCCATATCTGAGTGCTGAGTGATTATCTGACCGATTCAACACAAGTTCTTAATTATGGGCTAAGAAGAGCTTGGATATGATACTAGCGATCTATATTTACGCTTGTAAAGACCCTTGATCTGCTGGATGTGATTGACCCAGTCGAGAGGACTAAATTCTCGAAAATCATAATTGAAATGCAGGTTTTAGTAGGCGTTCTTAACAAAACCCTTTAGTAAAATATTTCCTAAACCTTTCAAGTGCTGAATCGAGTCTGTTTTCGACTTTTATGGCCTTCAGCACCAAAAGCTATTTCCAGCTCCGAAAATGAAGTTGTAATTTAAATTTGCTATCATTTATCGAAAATAGCACCGTTTTGCAAAAAAAAAATACTTCAATTGTTTTGTCTTTTTCTCAAAATTCGTGACTTCAGGTCAGAAATACTCTTCCTAAGCATTCGATAAATTTGTTGTCAACGGAAATAGATAAATGTTCAACAAGCAAACGCATTTCCGTTAGCCAAACTTCAGATCACGAACAATCCTTTACTAAAGCCACGAAAACCCCCAGTAAACATTTTATTCATTGGTGATCCCGATTTCCTTGTTATTTTAGCCACTATTAATGTCTCTTTTGATGTAACGGAAGTTGTTTGAATGTTTTGACTTATCCGAACAATGTAGTTGTTGAAACTGCTCCTACAGTTGGCAGAAGAAAAGTTTTCACACGCTTTTTCCGTTTTCTTCTAGAATCTTCGCCGGAGCTTCGCCTTGTAAACAAACCTCAAAGCCTTTCAGTTCTCTGGAAAACGTAGGATATGCTTTGGTGGTTATTATATACTACTGCAAAATTAAAGTGATTGTGTCTAGCTGAAAAACACAATAAAATCTCTGCCATTTTCTCTGTAAAACATTACGTTAGATATGCTTTGGTAGTTATTAGAAATATAGTGATCGTGGCTAGCTAGAAAACACAATAAAATCTCAATCTTTCCAATAACTGAATCAGCCTTTCTAGTTCCAATAACAATCGAAGACTGCATCACTAGTACAATATTTTTTTAATACGCTAGTTCGCAATTGCCCCAAGCGATGTTTCCGAAACTTTCGTTTTCAAAATAATTTTCCCCTACTACTAAAAATAGAAAAATAAATTTTTTCATCTTTCACTATTTTCCTTCAGTTTTGCTTTTTCTCATAATTGAAAATCTGAAACGCTGATATTGACCCCTTGAAAGAACTAAGATGTTAAAAATAATGTAAGAAGTGATAGGAACATTGTTGGTTCGTTATATAACTATATTTGTAATGTTAGTGAAGTTTGTGCTCAGTGAGGCAGGGAAAGACGTCATGGCAGGCACTTAAAATATGCTTGCTAAGCAGCAGTATTGTTTGTTTGGGTCGATATTATCGAGTCACAGTTGCGATTTGAACTGAAGGAAAGCATTTGAAAAATCAACTTATTAATAACAAGTGCTTTGACCTCTTATTCGAGATTGAAAACGTCACTAAGTTTACTTTCAGTGTTGGTAAATTTTTGATAAAAAGTAGAGATAACGCTATCAAAATTGCAACTATTTTATTACTTTACAATCTGTACCATGAACTTGAAGAATTTTTTAATAAAAAGACGTCGGGCGTACGTAAATATGATATCTAAATACTACAATAATTTGCCCTTTGTACGATGGTTGATGTCGCTGTGAGATGTGCGTGGGATGAACGGGTCAAGATGTCCGCATTGACAACATTCCACACTATGGACGTGTGACTCAATGGAGAAGGAGACCAAACTAAAAACTATTTGATCATGTAATTACCAAAGATGGTATGGCTTAAACAAGGAAAAAGATGTAAGAAGAGGGCAAATGCGTGACCAGGTTTAAATGAGGGCTGGTCACGTGATTCTGTAGATTTGCAGGCAAGTGGGTTGTTAAACTGATAGGCCAGTCACGTGGTTCTGGGAGACATGGAGGCCACATTTCGCGCAAAAATGTTTCTGAACATCTTGACATCGAAAACACTCCATAAACCAGTTATATGGGATTTTTGGCTCTACTTTTCGCCTTGTAGGGGACTTAAAGTTCTATTGGTTTATCACCTTCCATTGGCAAATTGTTCAAATTAAAAAAAAAAAAAACCTTAAATCAACACTTTTTTTTTTTTTGGAAAAATCAATGCGTACCTCCAGCAAATATTCGGAAGACTTTAAAAAATTTTAACTATACAAAAATATGCAATAATGTATTGTTAATATAACCATCGGAAAATCTAAAAAAAAAATAAAGAAAAAATGCAAACAAATTTCAGAAAAGCCAGTATATCATCGTCTCTAGGACAGAATCACAATTTTTTTTAAATATTTTTTTTATATAGGGTTGTCGTGTTCAGCAATACTGGTTTAAAGGGAACCCTGTTTGACAAAAAAAAGACATCATAAAATGCTTAAAACGAAAAAATAAAAATTGAAGGAATTAAGTCAGGAAAGAAAGAAAAAAAAAAGACGAAATCGTAAAGTTGTTCAAAATTTTTTCGCTGAAGTCTCTACCTCTTGGGCTTCCTGTGTACACAGGTAAACCAACAAGAAAGGCTAACACTTCCCATAGTTCATTGCGCTCGTAATGGTTCTTTCTCTTCCACTGTAACCTACTCGTAGATAGGAATACAGTATAGTGTGTTGTGTTATCTTCGGGAATTCTCAGGTAATTTTGCCCATCCGCTAACAATACTTTGCACAGGGATTCTTGGATGATTTATTTTTCAAGCTGTCTAATTATTTTTTTCTATTCGCTACCAGCGTTTTGAGGAACGACACATTAAATCTTTAGATCGATATGGCAAAGTCGAAGAATCACACCAATCACAACCAAGGTATTTGCGATTTTAATTTATTTTTTTGCTTGAATTTTTTAAGTAAGTGAAAATTCGAATAAATGATGTGTTTGCAGGGTTCAAGGCTCACCGAAATGGCATTAAAAAGCCGAAATCACAGAGATTTCCATCGCTAAAGGGAGTAAGTATCCGAAAGAAATTATATATTTTACCATAACTTAAGTTTAAGCTTATCTATCTGACCTTATTCTAAAGGTTTCTTTCACGAGTTATCCTGGTTAATATAATACGATGGTTTTAAGTTTGCAAAAGCTTAACTCAAGCCAGAAGTATTTCAGACAAATTTTCAAAACTTTTCTAAAGGACTTGAACAACAACATTATTTTACTTGAATCAGTTTTAAAATGATAGTCCATATTGCAGCACTGTTGCATTGTTTGTGTAATGTACTGCCTCACAGTTGGGTTTGACAGGTCAAATATTCCTCTGGCCTGACAAATGAACTGCCAATCAAAAACACATTTGCAGCCTTGGACTGATCAATATCTGAATTATTGACTAAAAATAATGGCTGCTCAATGGACAGATATGGTGTCTGGCTGCCTTGGACTTTTGAACATCTGGCCAGTCAATGTGAGCGGTGAAGAGAACTTGCCTAATACTTGTGTTTTTCCAGGCAGTCTTTGGTAACCAGCCATTATTTTTAAACCTGCATTCATGGTTATTCTCAGGCAGATGCTAGCCCTCTGTTGCAATACAAATTTGTACATGTGCTCTTTGGTACATCTAACATACCCTGGTTCCAGAGGCTATTATTAAGTTGAGATTTTGAATCATAAGTGGCACATTTGCTTATAAAACCCACCCAAACCTCTGGTCACAGCTGGTATAAAATTCACATTAATACAGATGTCTAACTATGATTACTGTCTCAAATGTACCGGTAATAATCAGAGTTTTAAATTCTGAAATATTCTAGCTAATTACTGCGATTCTCAATATTCTGCAAACTCAGACATTTCAACTGCTTGTTGTGAAATTGGTTTTTCGCTGCTGTCAATCAAAACTAATCAGTCGGTACCTTTTATATTTTTGACTGGCGGCAGCGAAAAACCAAATTCCAATAGGAAACTCGCAACTACCAAGTTCGCAGAATATTGAGAATCGCAGTAATATAGTAACCGTAACTAGGGGGATTTGGAAACATGAATACCCTGTCTTTTTCAAGAATCTTTGAACTCAGACTTTCATTTCGTTTTCAACAGGTTGAGCCCAAATTTTTACGAAATCTTCGCTTTGCCAAGAAACACAACAAGAGAACACCAACCAAGAAATAAATGTTCTATTTATACTGTTCTGTTTACTGTACAGCTGGAGATTTGATAGACCAACATGTTTGAATAAAACACAAGTCTCCTAGTTATGTTTATTGTTGAATTTCATATTTTTTTCTAACACGGTTACCCTGAGTACAAAAGGTCCTTTCTCTGTACACCAGTTGTGTATCCTTTGATTGAGAAGCCTCTGTAACCCAGGGGTAGCATGTAGTTAGCCGTACACTGTGCACTCCATATATCCAAGAAACAAAATCAAAGATGTATTAGCCATTCAATAGTTGATGAAAAAACTGGGTCGAGTTGGCATTGCAGTGCATTGTGGGACTGTCCTAGGGGACACATTTCCAAGGTAACATTTATTTTGCCCCCTAAAACAGTCTCACACTGCAGTGCTAATTCTACCCAGTTTTTTCCTCTATCTCAGAATGGCCAATAGACCATTTCACGGTTGTCGTCGCTCAACCTCAGCCTCGATTGTGTGTAATATATTCTTTATTTTGACTACAGCACACAGTAATTTAAAGAGTGTACATATCAAACAATTGAAACACTTAAGAATTACACAGGCTTTAGACAAATTCTAAAGAATAAATTACACGCTAACAAGGATGAGGTTGATCGACGAGAACCATGAAATGGTCTATTATCTAATTGCAGCCATTTCTTTTTTTTAGAAAAAAAATTAATAGTGAATATTACTAGAGTAGAAACTTGGAAACAAAAGCAAATACCCCAACACATCTTTGTTTTGTTGGTACCTGAGTGAATTCTTAGTTAGTTATGTACATACTAGTTATACAATGGTTTCAAGTGGCATACCATGGAATATTCCACGAGTCACTTGTAGTTTCTAGTATACACATGAGCCTTTAGGCGAGTGTTTATACAAAGAAAATACGAGTGAAGAAACCATTGTACAACCATTTTATCCCAAACTATAGAAAATTCAAATGGGTGGATTCAACACGCAGTGCATGATGAGAAGGAAATACTGCCGAATATACAACTGCTTTCCTGCTTTCTGATTGGCTGTATTTTCTATGGTGTGGGATAAAAGGATGTATGAAGTGCAATGTAAAGCCTGGTTTTCACTTGCAACAGAATTGAGTCAGACACAAGCATTTCATGTGTGACTGATTCATCATAGTTCTGTTCATCATAGCCGTTAGCAAAAACCAAGCAAAAGGGAAGTTACCTTGCGGTTCTACTTCTGATTCCTTTTTGACTCCAATTCTGTCTCTGTTTAGATGATTTAATTTTTTGAATGATGTGAATTTCCTGGAAGTACCATAGTTAGAGATGACTATTCTGCTTTTGAATTAGTTATGAATGAATGTGTACAGATGTGCCAAAGAAATTTGGAAAACTAGAAATACCAAGAGAAAATGGAAAGAAAAGGTAGACTTTTTCCTATATAAGTTTGTTCTAATGATTTTATTAGAAAGAGAGAAAGGAATATTTATATTTATAAAAAGTAAAAATATTGCACAGTGACAGTTTTAGGGGGTGGTCATATGGTGTCTGTGACCCCCTCTTTCTAAATTTAAATTAGTTGATTAGTACAGCAATTCCAAAAGATGAAAGGTGTATTTCTGTTATGGGATACACCCCCCCCCCCCCCCCCCCCCCACTCAAAATCCTAGATCTACCACAGTGGCATATTGCTTTGATGGGGTTCTCGTCGAGATACAAAATTCATATTTGACTTTAGGATGTTCGGCACTGTTAGGTAAGCAAACTATTAATGCGGTACAGATGTTGGATGTCAAAAGTGAACTGAAAGTGAAGTCTCCATTCAAACTGATTAGAAACTCGATGATAATAAGTTGAGAGCTTAGACATTGATTTGAAGGAAATGAGTGTGTGTATCAAAGCTCAAGCAGTCCGTAGAAAAGCCCATAAGGAAATTGATTGCTTAATTTGACATCTTTGATCAGCTCGAGAATAAAGTTTTAATAGGGACCGAGTTTTAGAGATTTAAGTATGACGTCACTCGTAAGGAAAAACGACTTCCTGGTCCAAAACGAAAAGCAGTTCTATGAATATTTTTCTTACTTTTTCTTCATGACAGGATTTGTTTTCCAAAGTTCTGAGTTTTCAGGTGGAGGTTGAATCATTGAGAACATTTTTCGCTTTATTTTAGCGGTATTTGTGAGCAGTTGGATCCGGAAATACGTCACAACTTAACAGCTCCATAGGTGCAGGTCTAGGTGCAGAGCAAAGCCATTATTAGGATACCAGCGCTGATTGGCTGAAAACGTTTTGTTGTGTTGTGATGAAATATTAAACCACCGTATATGTCATTATGGTTATTTTTGGCCAGGAACGGTTCCAGAATCAACAAGATCGAAAAACTTGAGGTAAGAAAAACCAAATCCTCACTTTTATTTACTACAACATATTTTTATTATTTTAGCCTGTCATAATCAGCCAGTCTGTGCTCACTCTAAGGATTGATTGCTTTTCTGTCCCTCATCGTCTCTTGTTTGGTTTTGAGATCGGTCCCTTGAGAAGGACTCCTGTCAACCTTGCCCGCCAGGTGGGTGAAACCATTGTAAAGTTTGAATTTGTACTTATGGTAGCTATAGACCCCTTGCACGTGACGTCAGAGCAGCTCAATTTGGAGGGCAAAACAAAAGAATTTTAATCTCCCGAACCTATATAATATGCTAGTAACAGTATTTCTAACCACACGTTTGACTTTAAATTTGCTAATAATCAGAACTACCATAGGTAATCGCAAGTGATAGTTTGCATGCTGTTTTCATTGTTGCTGACAATCATTGTTAGCGCATGCGCGTATTTTAATATCTCACAGCACAAGTTTGATCCAATGTTTTCTATTTTCTTATTTTTTCAACGGATTTTTTGACTTGTATACCAAGTCTGCGTGTAGATGTGAGTCGCGGAGGGTTTCAAAAACGCATCCCACATGGAAAGGCGTGACTATGGATAGTAACTCATTAGCGACGAAGAACTATATTTTGGGTTTGCTGGTCATAGCAAGGGGTTAATCATCTACGGACTAGGGTCCGACTAACCTCTCCCTTAGGCTTCGGCCGAGCTTCCTGATCAGTCTGTAACTGTTCCTCCCGGGATAGCGGTGTTGGGGTCGAAATCTCCGGCGTAGCCGTAAGTCCATACGAGGCTTCAGCACTCGATGTCTGGAAGTATGGTCCTGGTTATTTTTAGGCAATCAATTTAAACAAATCAGTCAAAAACAACCTTTTTCATGAGTTAATATATTCAAATTTAATTTTTTCTTAACTTTTTTAGAAATGGGCTTAAACTTTTACACTTTTGTAGATAGTTTTGGCGTTTTTCTCAAAAATATAGACATTTTATATGAAAACCAGGTGAGCCCGCGATTTGACCACCAACCAATGGCTCGTTTTTCAGCCCTGTTGACTCCCTAAACTTTCATTTTGACCACTTCTGATTTTCTCTCGTAGGAGGGTTCTATCAAAACGAGATGGCCTGTGTGGGTGGTAAGGTACATGGCCTGGGATGTAAGCAGTGTCCTCTGAGTACCTATATGGCTTCTGGGAAATCCGAGACAGAATGTCTGTCCTGACCACAAGGTAATTATCGTTGGGCTTATTTCATATCAAGGAATGTTCTCTCCAAATTTCGATAGCTGCTTTAGGCCGGAGAGGGGTTGTTAGAAGCAATGTTGCCGGTACAGCGGTAATACATTCGCCCCTCACCTATGGGGTCTCGGGCTCGATCCCTGGACTCGGCATCACGTGTGAGTAGAGATTTTTAGGTCTCTGCTTTGATTCGAGGGTTTTTCTCCGGATCCGGGTTCTCCGGTTGTCCTCCCTATGCAAAACGCTAAATTCCAATTTGAGCTGTGAATTAGTGAATTAGCCATGCCCTGAATTTGATCGATAAAATTAAAAATTTTGAAGAACCAATTAAACCTGTACCAAACAACCCACTAGAACCTGGTAATGCATGTGACAAGTAATGGTACAAGTACTTGTGGTGAGAGATCCAGGAGAAAATGGTGACACTACTGATGTCCAGGTAGTATGAACCAATTATACCTGCACAAAACAATTAACCCACTAGAACCTGGTAATGTGGCAAGTAATGGTACAATAATTTGTGGTGATAGATCCAGGAGAAAATGGTGACACTACTGATATCCAGGAAGTATGAACCAATTAAACCTGTACCAAACAACCCACTAGAACCTGGTAATGTGACAAGTAATTATACAAGAACTCGCAGAAATAGATTCCGGAGAGGATGGGGAAACAATTGCAATCCAAGGGGAAAAAATCGTATGACTAATGAAAAACTCAGACAGACGTGAAGTGACAGTGATCGTGACGGTCCGAGCATTTTGATTGGACGAGCAGTGATCAAAGAATGCTGTGAGCCGTGCCGCTTTTCAGATAAACAAAATCTACTTTATACAAGAACTGGTAGTGATACTGATTGAAAAATTCGTAATAACCCACCAAAAATATTGCGATAAAATAATAATTTAGATGTCGGAACTCTTTCAAAGCGAAAAACGGTTATAACTAGTTCGTGATAAAATGAAGCCACGCTTCTAAAATTCTTGATCTCCCAAAGGCAATTATAAGAACAAGTGTTGAAAGTGCTGACACTATCTGATGCTTGACTTAATGGAGACGTTTTTTTGCTCTTCAGTGCTAAAAGCACATTAATAAGCCGTAGTATCCACTTGCCTCCTTTCGCCTTCTTTTGATTTAGTTTTTAAGAGACGACACTTTTAAGGTTAGAAATAGATTTATTTTGTAAATAATATAACTATTGCACAATTCAGGTGAGGCAAATAAACGAGCAAGCTTCGAATAAGCCAATTTACAGTTTAAGAATCGTTATCAGTGCGCATACGATTTTATCCCGAGTTTCTCACCTTGTTTTGTTTTTAAAATTAAAAACAAAAGAAGGTTTAAACGAAAGAAGGTGAGAAATTCGGGATAAAATCGCATGCGCACTGATAACGATTCCTAAACTGTGAATTGGCTTTTCTATTGCTGGTTTTGGAGTGACGTCATCGGTTCCGCCATCTTGTTCAATTGGTCCAAGATGGCGGCCATGGTTTTTTTAATTTTCGGAACAATTACAAATATCTAAAATATAGAGATATTTGTAACAGAATCTCATTTTGATAAACATGTACGAGGAAGAACGAAAAGGAGAATGAAAAGAAAGTTGTTTGCTAGTTAAATGACAGGAAGGCGAATGCAATTATGAACTAAAAAACTTGTGTTACTTCTTTTTTTCTTCCACACTTCCCGTACGTCTCACTTTCGTCTTTGCCCTTCTTCTTCTGTAGTTCTTTCACTTCCTATTCATCTTCATACCTTCTTTTCATTCTCTGCCCATTCTCTGCACATTTCATTCACTCGTTGTAGTTTGGCTGTTCACTTCATGAGTATGACACATCGTTTCTACATTTACCATTAACTTCAAGAAAACCATCTCGGCAAGGAAGCTATTTTATAATCTATGCTTTTACCTGCCGCAATTATCTCAGAGTACACTTGACTACAATCCACAGGGTACCGACTAATTTCTCATCAACAATGCTAAGGCCTTGATCTGATCTCTCAAGCTCACCTCCAGGGGTATTGTAGCTCACATACAGTGTATTCATGATATTCTAAATTTTGTTGAAGATTCTGAGTCTTCTAACCTATACGCAAGTGAGCCTTCAGTTTAGTATAGTGCTTTTAAATTGTACGTGAAAAAAAGAAGGACCAATGGATTGCCCAATAAATTTCTGGTGGGAATTAAAATTATAATCAACCGAAACAAATTTTGTCATCGTACGCCCACCTACAGCAAGCATCATGCATACAAGGAGTAGACACTAATTCGATTGTTTTCTTTGTTTTCCTGTGTCTGTTTGTCATCGTAAGCTCCTACTGTAAATTTATCAAACTTGGCTTAGGCATATGTATATGTGCTGCTCATAAATTTCTAAAAACAACAACTGAACAGACACGTCTGCACAAAACAAAACAAAACCAGAACACACAAAAAATCACATTCAAATAAGAACAACAACACCAACAAAACAAACAAACAAACAAACAAAAAACAGTGCGAAAAGTCTAAAATAGAAGAAAAGAACAGTTAATCTTTTATTATCTTGCTCTTTTTATTTTTCTGCTTAAGATTAAAATAGAACAACTTAGGTCGAATAAAACACTTGCCAATGTTCACTCCATGCACGCTGCGTAAGTTTCCATATCAAACAGCGATATGTCGAATCCTGCATTTCCCTGCCGTAATTATTATGATTGTGATAATATTTCAGCGTGGTATCCCAAGCACCTGTTGTCTTGGGCTTTCACCATATTCAAATCCATCGTCTATGGTATTTCCACACTCATATAAAAGACAATTAAACACAACTATGATACGACAGTGTCCCTTCAAATGGCTCACAACAAGAGAGGCTTCATTTCGTTGCCCAAACTGCATATATAAATGAATTAATTTCAAAAATCATTTTTTATGTTATATTTCATTCCTAACCATTTCTCCGATTTTTTCTGAAAAAAATTGTTCAAGATGACATTTAACATAGTTTTGCGATACATGCATGCTGTTTATAAATTAAGTTTTACGCTGAACGCATCAAGTCTACTTCTAAACCATCTAAGATGATGAGCCTTCACAGGTATCTTCTGCTGCACAAGTCTTGGTCAATCAAAAATGTAGCGCGCGTAATTAAAAATTCTTAAAACGTATATAATTTTGACTCAACATTAAAAATTCCTGTCCTTTGTTGACTATATATATGTCAAAAATCAAGTAGAACGATTTTTCTTTCATAAAAAGTGGAAATTTCTCCTAAATTTATGACACCTTGTGCGACCACAAAATAATGACTGATATATTTGAACAGCTAGAAATTCTTTTAAAAATAATTGTATAGAATTCAAAACGATATTCCTCGAAAATTGCAAATTAAAAAACGTGAAAGGTTAAATTTAAAATACTGTGAAGGGAAGTTGAACGAGTCTGGAATAAGAAAGTTATTGCTCAAAATGAGGAACAAGGCATCATTGAGAAAATCTTATCAAATGAAATTTGGTCTGAAATCTGTCGAGTCATGACTATTTATAGATATTATAAGAAGTATTTTTGCTTTAGCAGACATCTGTGCTGTACAAATATTCGTGAAACCATAAAAATGACCTTATTCTTTATGTCTAATCAAATAAGACTAATTCTCTATTGGCTGCTGGTGTATTGGGTGAATAATCACTATGGAAAAATAAATGAGCTTTTGACCTTTTGTTTTCTAAATACACTTACGAAGATTGCCGAATTTCGATGAAAATTTGAGGAAAATTTCATTCATATGGAATATTCTAGTCCTAGAGTTTATAAGCAAATTTCATATCAAATTTTAAAAATACTGAATTACCTACATAGGAATTTTCTATGTGGCCATGAACGAAAATCCTCAACCCAATTACATTGGTCTTAACCAATGAAATTCCAGTATTAAATTGATTGACTGGCTTGACCGCAGTAAACTGGCTTCCCGCTAAGTATGCAAGTACAAGCTTCCACTACTGACCAACCAGACAAGAAATTTTTATCTACTAGAATTCTAAACTCAGCTAAAAAATATTACCTGAACGATTAGACTAGTCCGAGGTGCGTCAGAAAGCAACGTAGTAGGACGGTAAAAGGTTTCGCGAACAAATATCCGGTGCTAGATATTATGCTCAACTACTATGTGGGAAAATCCTCGTAGTGAGTATTTTACATAATTCAAGCCGATTCTAAACCTAAATTTGCCAAACATATCTTCAGGCCTGGCATTACTCTTTTGTCCTCAATGAACTAATACTCACTCGAGCCATTTTATTAAGTATTGAATTTTTGGTAAAAAATGTCGTGTTCGAGTTGAATGATGTAGTCACTACAATTTTGAGAGTGTAAAAACGAGACATTATTCATTACGAAGGAACAGACATTCGATTCAATCGAATTTTTGCCGGTTTTACCGCATAAAGATGAAATGGCAGGCAATGTTGTCCGCGTTGGTCGTTGCACTTTTGAAAATTCATCAGGTAAGAAAAATACTACAATTAATTTCAGTTCAACGCTTTTAAATTATAGAATTTCTTTCTGTTTGAACTGTCACTTTCTTACTACCGAGAGACCCGTTTTTATTCTGAGGTTATTATTTTATTTCTTAGGTTGAATCCCGAGGAATGTACAAAAATGAAGAAATTGATGATGGTGACAGGAAAGATTTTAAAATCCGGGGAAGCTTAGTTTCCGCAGAAAGGCGAGTTAGTTCTTTGAATCCTACTCAAACGCTTCGTACAGATGTTTCGAAATACGAACCATCGGATTTTAACACCAGTGGAAAAAATAAGTACACGAAGAAAAAGAAGATAAAGCAGTGGAAAAGATTGAAAAGAAGCCTTTCTGGGAATTTATATGAAAAACCAGATGTTGAATTTGTGGATTTAGCGAGGAATGAACAGATAGTTGAGCTGAATTCGTATGGTAAGTGTGGACTGAATGCCTACATTTTGAATTATATTCAAGACGCGATAAATAAGGTTGGGGTGTAGTTTGTGGAATCTGTTAAGTGACTCTGAAATATATATCCATATTATTAACAGTACAATATCGCGAAAACCGC
Organism: Anthopleura sola; assembly: GCA_023349425.1. NCBI lineage: Eukaryota > Metazoa > Cnidaria > Anthozoa > Actiniaria > Actiniidae > Anthopleura > Anthopleura sola. The sequence continues at coordinate 3,431,018 of JALHLI010000006.1, read as the reverse complement.
TGAATTTAAAAAATCTTCTTCGACATTTTTTTGAAGGAAATTAAGCGTATTTTAAGCTAGAATTCTTAACGGCGTTTTTCTGTTTAAAAGCTTAATGATATCGCTGTAATATGCAAAGTAGCTGGAAACAGCTGACTGAATTCAGAAGAGCTGACTACTCGACTTTATTGAAATTGTGCAGCGAATGATAATTATACGACGAACAGATTAAAAACAATGCAAAAATTCTCTAATATTTTGCAATATTCCAAAATAAAAACCGATTTATTTAGTTATTTTCGACAAACTAGGCAAAGAATTGTTCCGACTCAAAAACAAAATGTTTTTGTTTTGATAAGGATGGCTGAAAGAAAGATAAAAAATCTAAATGAGATTATTTTCCGTGGCGGGAGGTTTTCAAATGTGAGCGAATGTTTCCTCTAGCTCTACGGGTATTGTGACTTCACGTCGTATTCTCCCTTCTAAATTTTCCTGATAACTTGTCTACCTAAAAAGGAAGTCTTTTGCTAAAGATAATTCCGCTAATAGAAAGAAATTTTGAATATCTTAATTTAATTTCAATGGTTTAGTCTTGTCTCACTTTAAGTTTGTCGTTTATTTACTTGATTATTGACCTACTTTTTATTTATTTTTTCACGTTCGTAGCTTGCAAATCAAATCGACAAGAATTTCTTGCAAAGTATTTCCACTGTCTTGGCTTTCTTTTTTTTTTTTTTTTTTTTTTAACTATTTTATAGTATATTGTGGATATCAGAACCAGAAAAATACATTGGCTGTAATTACCAGACTTCGAACATCTAATGAACCTTAAGAATAACAGTTCATTTTATCCGTGAATACATCAAGTTTTGAGGTATATATTCTATACCACAAATCGATGAATTCCGTCAAATTTTTATTCTTCACAAGGAAATGAAATAAAAAATACATGAAAATTATGGTTCATCAATTATCAATAGCATACAATTTAACAAAAGTCTTTCGATTATTGATTTTGAAAATCAAAGTGTTAATTCAAAAATGTGGCGGAATTTTGAGCAAGCGGAACCTGTCTTTCCATCAATGGATAATCAGTTACTTAAATCGATCCTAATGGAACGATGACGTCATTTATTGCGTCACAAACCGCACATTCCGATCTTTCTTGATTATTGTGCGAAAACATGTTTTACAATCCTCTGCACGTGATAACATGTCAAAAGAAATTGCAATAAGCTTTTCTCCTATTAACCATTTTTGTCTGTCATTCATGCCTTGTACTTGTCTCGGCTTAGCTCGCTTATGTGGGTGAATTTCGTCATTACTAATTATCAAGTATGCCATATTTGACAGTGTGTCTTTTCTGTTGATTAGGCTCTTGGTTTGACTGATCGATAGCATTATCGATTCTTGTAGCTATATCAGTCGAGGAAAAAATAGCATTCCTTTGCCAAAAATCAGCAAGAATTCTCCCAAGCAGACTCTAGTTTCATACGAAAAACGAGGAAAGCAAAGACTAGACCGCATTATAGCAGTATATTCAAGTCCATTTTTTTTAAACTTAAAGGGCTTAAATATCCAATATTTTAAGAACAGTCTCGTAATTACTTATTTCGGTGACATTTTCAGACACTGGTCAGTTCCATGATACTATAAACCCATTATTTTTGCATTCAAGGAAAATAACCCTGAAGGCATATCAGATATGGTAGCTTGCTATGGCTACACAATTATCTATTCTCAAAACTTTTTCTTGAAGAATTAACAGCATAAGGCTCTATGAATTAGGTTCATTTTACAACACACATCGACGCCCTAAGCGGATTATTTGTCTTCTCTAGAAAAGCGGGATATTGTCAGAACTCTGAGAATCAAACGCGACTTGTTTCTGTGTTGAGACCCACGTGTTGACGTCATTGATGAAAACACAAAGAAAAACAGACTGGCACCGCAAGCTAAAAACATATTGAATAGCTTTTTTCCCCAAAAGCATTTTTGCAATTGATCTCTACCTATTTAGATACTCAAGATAGATCTATCTCACAAAGATTTTCGTATCGATTTTCGTATTTAAAATGCCAAGTACCTCGGAAAAAATAATTGAATAAATACCAAAAATTCTTCTTAGCATTTAAAGGGTATTCTAGAGTTTTCTTTCGACATTTCTCTCTTATTTTGTTCATTTACTTCAAGCTTGAAGAGCTTCAAATTAAGCGACAGTCGGTAAATTAGATTTCCGAAGTTCATTTCCCAATTATTATATATATATATTTCTCATTCAATTTGCTCTTTTTTCTATTTATAAAACCCACCAGGTCCAAAAATAGTTTCTTCAATCAATAGTTGTTCTGTTTTTAGACTCTTATGAGTCATATTCAGAAATAACGGAACTATCTGTCTTATTTTTTCCCCTTCTGTTTTTCAAAAGAGGCGGCCTTTTTAAGAGCTGGTTTTCCAAGAACATGATTTTCCACAGTTGTTGTTGTTGTCAACATACAGGCTAATAATGATTTTATTTATGTTCTTATGCTGATGCCTTATAATTGAAATTCTTTTGATTAAAAAAGTTTCTTCACTATTGGTTTTTTCGCTCTTCATTAGGAAAAATGTAGGCCATGTTGGATAATGTTTACTGCATATTTATAACTTCAAGGAATAAAAATTCTGATATCAGATGGTGTTCACTAGTAACACTGAATTTCTAATCATTAGGACCAGAAGTGGTAGTTGTGTGTTGGATTGAAATTTCACTCGTACGAGTTAAAAAAGCTTTTAAGTTTCTAAGAGAATAAATCTGCGGCCATATTGGGCTAGAAATAATTTTCATATCAGCTTGTCGCCTTTTCCCTTTTCGTCCTTTTTATATTTCTTTCCTTTCCTTTCCTTTCCTTTAATATCTTCTCTGTCCATAACTCTCTTTAGTTTCATTCCTTTTCCTTTCCCTCCACTTTCATTTTCTTTCTTTCTTTTCCTATTCTGGAATTCTCTTCCTATCTTCTTAATTATTGTTTATTCTCCCAAACCATCAGGCATGTCATTTCCGTCCTACGCTTCCATTCAACATAATTCACTAGCTTGTCAGCGCATACTAATCTACAAATATAATATATTGACTGTCTACCATATCAGTTTCAATCTTTATTTCAGTATGTTCGCTTTCGAACAGAATCAAATCGAAAATCTCATAAAAAATCTTTCATAAATAACTCGTTAATCTTAAAGACAAACTTCTCATCTAAGACTATATTCTTGAGAAAATCAACACTTGGGTATTTGATTATATTGAAAATCAGTCTGTATTGAAGTTATGAGGCGAGCTACAATACGACAGCATGCACAAAAGCATTCATTTATGTCATAATTTGAGTAGGTGAACGGATATGTGTACGAAGCGCGCGCGCCATTCTATATTCATGCCTTCCAGACATTACTCCTACGATCTCCCATCGTTGCTTTACAGCCAACACAAATTTAAGGTAATAGTTACTCATAAAAATATATTACATCAATAAAAATTGTCATAATTATTTCTATGATTGGCTCAGTATGTTTTACCGGCAATCATTTGCAGTTGGAAACGTAGGCCCACGACTTTCAAATGGCTTCTCAACTTGATTGATCAGAGCGGAAGCCATTTGAGAACCAAACCCTACATCTCTCAAATGGCTTCTATATTTTGATTGGTCAGAGAGGAAGCCATTTGTAACTGACCAAACCGTACGTCTCTCAAATGGCTTCTATATTTTGATTGGTCAGAGAGGAAGCCATTTGTAAACCAAACCGTACGTCTCTCAAATGGCTTCTATATTTTGATTGGTCAGAGAGGAAGCCATTTGTAAACCAAACCGTACGTCTCTCAAATGGCTTCTATATTTTGATTGGTCAGAGCGGAAGCCATTTGAAAACCAAACCATTCGTCACTTATATTGCTTCTACATTTCGATTGGTCAGAGAGGAAGCCATTTGTAAACCAAACCGTACGTCTCTCAAATTGCTTCTACATTCCGATTGGTCAGAGCGCGTAAGCCATTTGAGAACCAAACCGGTGCGGCTCTCAAATATGGTTTCTAAATTTTGATTGGTCAAAGCCATTTTGATACCATAATTTTTGTTTCTGAAATAGCTTGCTTGCAAGTTTGTCTCGTTATTAAACATTGCCTTTTCGCCAAATATTTTCGATTTTTGATTGGTTAGAGCGGAAACCAGTTTATAGCCGGTTTTAAGACGTACAACGTACATTTTCTATTCTAATCCATTGGAAATCCGTAATACTGCGTCTACTTTCATTGGTCAATATAGCAATACTGATTCATGGTGGTTAAGTGCAAACCGATCAGTGACCTTGACTCTCAAAAGTAATTACAGTGTATCTGCTTTTGAGATAAAATTTTCCATCAGAGCCGCAAGCTAACTGAGATGTGCTAACCGAAATGACAACAAGACTTCAGCCTTGAATATGATTGGCTGACCTTGGCTTTGCTCTGACAGCCAATTCCTATAGACTATCCGTGCGAATATAAATGTTGCCAATCAGTCAGTCTAGACCTTTTTCACTTCCCCTAAGGCTATACATAGCAATTGATATTTATTCAAGTTCCAAAATGTTCTATGGTAAATGAGTCTATTCTAGAAAATTCCATAAGATTCAGAACATGGCTTGTCTTTTTATCAAAAATATGCCTAAATCATTAGAATACGCGCGCACAGATACATACTCAAATACTAGATTCGTTATCTAAGCTTTCCCTTAGCGTCAGTACGTATTCCTTTTGGCCTACGCTAAGAAAAGAAATCCTCTGGAACAAATCTAAAATTCACAATACATTAAATCAGCGTTTTAAATCCACCAAAACTGTTGTTCGTTGTTTCTGTTGTTATTGTTATATTATCGTTGCTATTGTTATTGTTGTTGCTGAATTGTTGTTGTTGTCGTTGTTGCTGTTGTTCTTCATTGTTGTTCTTCATTGTGGTTGTTTTTGTTACTGCTGTTGTTGTTGTTATTGTTGTTGCTGTCATTGTTGTTGCTATTGTTGTTGCTGTTGTTGTTGTTATTGTTGTTGCTGTCATTGTTGTAGTTGATGTTGATGTTGTTGTTGTTATAGTTGTTCCTGTTGTTGATGATGATGTTGTTGTTATTGTTGTTGCTGTTGCTTATTGTTGTTGTTTTCGTAAACGAGAAACCAATTCCTTCTATTTTGCTGTAAACCATGAAAAACGCAGGATCTCCTAACAAGGATTATGTCTTTTCCCTTTTCTTCACAGCTGTCAGGGAGCCCATCAAACCAACACCCAACCACAGTCACCTAATAAGTCTGACATCAGCCGTCATGTTGATAGTTGTACTAGTAATCTGTCTCCACGCTCCTTGCACGTGTCTGATGCGCAAACGACACAAGAACGACCTGGAAGTCGATCTCATTGGCTGTCCTAACCCTACAGCATATAAAGGAAGATGTGGAAAGTGTATATTTGATAGGGCGTCCAAGAACTACGCAAACAGATATCGTGTTACAACCAAAAGTACTTACTCCTCGTCTAGCGCAACAAAAGAGGAACTGTTTCTTTCTCCTGACTATCAGGTATGTTACATCAATGCAGAAATAGACCCCTTGCACGTGACGCAGAGCAGCTCAATTTAGAGGGCAAAACAAAAGAATTTTAATCTCTTGAGAATTGTAAGCTATTGTTTTGTCCTCCAAATTGAGCTGCATTTCGACGCATTTCCAACAACACTATGCACGACTGCAATGCCAACTCGAGCCAGTTTTTTCCTCAATCTGCTCAAAATAAAGGAACCACGGCAACTATCCTCACAAAGTGTTACCCTTGTAATACAATGGCGTTCTTTTTAGTACAGCTAGTATTTAAGGTACAATTTTTATTTGTTCAACACCCAGTACTTATGTCTATCTCTCTCTTTCTAGCCACCTTGGATGACTGACACCAGTAAAGGCCCTTCTTCTAACCTACCAAATCCAAAGAAATCCAAATCTATAGTCCAAGCGATACTCAAAAGATCAAGAGATCGGGACAAATTTCGCTATGAATTTCTTGCCACCAAGTATGGTTACGATAACCAGCAGTTCAGACACTCGGGCAAAAGGAGCTCAATCTACGACGAACAGGACCCAAATTGGTACAGTCCTGGTGAATTCTTGAATAACCAATCTTGTTTCCGTGGCCAGAAAAATTATGGAAGTACAGACTTTAACAAAAACAATGGCGGAAGTTATTGCCAGTGGTCACGTGAATCGCGCGGCTCACGTGACTTGGGCAAATCTACCAATCAGAGCGTCGAGGATTTAATCAAATTACAGCCAAAACGTCGTCAGGTTGTTGAGCTTAAGGACTTTCCTCTTGGTTACACGGAAAGTTACGCAGGCGTTGAGGCGAAGGGTAAAGAAAATGACTTGTTTGATCCCATCCAGGACTGTAATCACTATTGTAAACACGCCGGCAATAAGCACGGCCAATTTGCAATGTCGGAGAGCAATCTCAATATGTACTTCTCAAAAATGGACAAGAAAATTCCAACTAGTCATTCAGCAGAAGACGGCTTTAAGTCTGCCAAAGGGCGGGAAAAGCCCCGTCCGACGAGCCCCAAATCTGGCGCCAAAATTGTTCAATTTTACCCCACGAGTTTTGATTACAACACTAAATTTGTTCAGGATGAAAGGAAAAGTAAGAGTATAGGCAAGGACAGAGATTGGCTTGGGGATAGTGATTTTGATGATGAAGTTTCATCTGATGAGGTGCTCAGTTTCGACGAAGAGGATGAATTCCACATAAAGCAAGACTTTCTGTATTCACCTCACATGCAAGGGCACAGACAGTGTCATCATTATCATCAATATTATCCTGATAATTATCCTGCCTTACTTCGGTATCCCGATAACCCGCGTCATACCACGCGTCCTCCGAGAGAGTACAAGACCAGAATGCGCAGAGATGTTGCGCGCAGTGAATCGGAGCTTCGAAGAGCCTCGGGGTTTTTTGGCAACCGTATGCCACATGACAAGCATTCTAGACGAGGGAATCACGTATCGTCATCAGATACCAGCCTTGATAGAATGCAAATTGAAAGCGAGTTAACCGCAGCTGGGCTGGTGAAGCCGAAGAAGAAGAAAAACAAAGAGCATAAGATGACGGTTCGTGATAACAGACTGGAGCCTCTGGCAGGAATCATGTCTCCGATACGACCTCTTGAAAATTGTAGAAACACTAGAGCCTGTGACAATACAGGTAATGATCAGCATGACCAAAATACCATGACAAAAATAGGGCCAGAAGAAAGCTATGTAGTGAAATTACCATCCCTGCAGTCATCGTGCAAGGAAGACGGAGACTCTAAAGTTGCGCATCCTCAACATGATATAAATATCTCAATTAAAGGAACTAAAAGAGAACAGTTTGAGTCTAACTACAGCCGCAATCCTATAGAATTTGATCCTCATTATATAAAGAATTGTTATCTCCGGGATGAACCTGTCCGGGATACAGACAGTGATGACACAACGGAGACTATCGCGCCATATCTGCCTTCACATTGCCGGGTTACTACTGGCAATGAAGGTAAGCCAAGGTACCGTACAAACCCTTTTCTATTCTTACTATTGAACGCCTTGACGTTTGTAGGCGCGCGCATTTTTAGCCTGCATAGCCAGACGTTCATCGTGGGATAAGGGAGGGCTGGAGCGGAGAGCGGAAAGGAGAATTCTCTCTACGTCCCAATTCTCCCCGACCCCACAAGGAACGCCTGACTACACAGGCTGGTGATGCCACATATTTCAGCTTAGTCACGTGACGTTTGTGCCATTAATGTCCCTCCCAGGTCCCATTATGACGTATACCAGAATTATTTTGATTTATCTATTTTTCTTTTTGCTATCAGTATTATTAGGCCTGGACGGGTTACTTATCAAGGGGGTTTGGGGTTGGCTGGTGTAAACAGGGATTTGGCCAGTAATTTTCAAGCAGGATAAAAGGGATTGAATAAGTTTATGTAAGAATAAAAAAGGAAAGGGAACATGTAGGGAAGGGACGGATCAGGAAAAATGTGAGACAAGATAGAAAAATTTGTACAATGTGTTGTTTTTTTTGCTTAATTCATAACTACAAAAATACAAATTACCGTGTTTCATTGGTACCACATTATATTTCGTATATTTATAGTGATCTATTTTTTGTCTTTGTAAACAGAGAGGAAGGCTTCCCTTCCTCCCGCAGCACAACATTATAAGCAAAGCAAAAAGCATTGAGGATTGCCATGACAAATATACATAAACAAATGAAAAAGAAAGAAAGAAAAAGAGAGAAGAAACTCAGCAAAAAAAAAAAGATAATTGTATGGAGCTCAAGTACAACTGACGACACAGAAAAGAAGGGATACAGAGGCTTTGAAACTAAACTTACTCGGAAAGGAAAAAGGTTAGTTTGCTTCGGAATGTCACATTGTTTAACTGGGATACCTGTGTTAGAATTTTCGCAATCTGACGTGGCGCTGTCTGATTGGCTAGTTGTTTCGTCATCAAAAAAAGTAAGTTTGAAAAATTTCAATCATTTGAAAAATTTGTTGGTTTTTGGACAAAAAGTTTGAATTTTCTAGCTATTTCTACCCAAATAGGCCATACAAATTAAGGTAAGATCAAGATAATTGGTATCAGAAGTTTAATTATCTCATTAATGATTCTAAAATCTATTAATTAAGCAATTAAAGCTGATTTTAGCATCGTTGGTATTCAGTTCAACCTAAAAACATCCAAACTCAGTTTTCCTTCGTCTTTTCGCCATTTCACGAGAAAAACTTTGAGTTCAGTTCTTGTTGAACGAACTGAGAACTGATACTGAGATACCAAGATGGTAAGTGCTAAGCAGAAGTATCGTGAGCTTTTAGTTTTTTCGCTGTTTCTAGAAAATAACTTCAAACGTTTTATCCTCTTCTCACACTCAATCAAACACTGAAAATACAAATTTGAGTGTCTTTGAGCGTCGAGTTTGCTTAATTTTCTTCGCAGATATAGGAAAAAAATAACATCTTAATTCAAAGTATTGTTAATTAAACAGGCCACATTTATTTAAAAACTAGCTTTTACACGTAGTTTCGGTGAAAACGGAGTTCAGTTGATGTTAAGTTGTCGAATTGCTTTCAAAAAAAATTTGGAATTCAACATTTTGATATATTTTCTTTCTCATTTTAAAGCGAGAATGCATTTCCATCCATGTGGGCCAAGCTGGAGTACAGATAGGCAATGCCTGTTGGGAGCTGTACTGTCTAGAGCACAACATCAAACCAGATGGTCTACTACAGAGCAGTCGAGTTGGGGATGATTCCTTCAGTACCTTCTTCAACGAGGCTGGTTCTGGGAACTATGTTCCTCGGGCCGTCTTTGTCGACTTGGAGCCAACTGTGATAGGTAAGGCATTCAGAAATTTTCTCTAATCCTTAGAAGTTTCATGATCAGGTCAGTTGTTCCCAATGTTTCAGGGATTGAAAATTAAATTTTGTATATTATTTGAAATTTACTGTAATTCCCTGAAAGATTCGAGACCAACTTGCTTGCCTCTTTAGCTGTAAGCTTGTCTCATACTCTAATTTGAGATGCTCAAAAAGTTGGAAAAATCTTTCCGTTCCATCAACTCATCCCTTTATATCTGATGAACATGCAGCTTCCACAACTCCCTTTCGTTTAAGTTTCCAGGGGTTTCATTACTCCCCATTATTAACCTAGGCCTCGACAAAATTATGCATGATCCACCCTCACCAAAATCACGTGCAAGTTACAAATAGACTGCCAATGGGAAAGGGCGTCACAAGTCCCCTGGGATCGCCCATGTCCAGCGAAAGCTTTACCAGAGAATGATATTTTTTGATCCGCCAAAAATAATTAAGTCACTTAACCCTTTCTTGTTAGATGAGATACGAACTGGCATGTACCGTGACCTCTTCCACCCAGAACAGCTCATCACTGGCAAGGAAGATGCCGCTAATAACTTTGCACGGGGTCACTATACTGTTGGCAAAGAGATAGTCGATGACGTGCTGGACAAAATCAGAAAGATGGTGAGCATTTTCGTTTAGTTTATGTGTTCATTTTTATTTTCATTTTCAGGACGTTAAATTAACGGAAATGTGATTCAGATCGACTCACTCTTCTCACGTTTCTATTTCACGTTTCACGCTTAATTTCACGTTTCACGCTTAATTTCACGTTTCACGCTTAATTTCACGTTTCACGTTTAATTTAACGTCACATTTATTTGTATGCACATTTATGTTTGATATTTTATATTTTATATTTTCATTTTTTTATTTACGCTTATTCTCTCTCTTTCCCTTTTCACTCCCATTTCCCTTTTTCCATTTCATTTTCATTGTGGTAATCTTAGAGACACGGGTGGGGAAGGAACGAAGGGCCAACCCAGTGGAATTACTTTCGTTCTCTTAACTTTCCAATAATCCTTAACCAACTATTATATAACACCTTTCAAAATTCTCTTTCTCAATTTCATCAAAATCTTGACATTTCAATTTTAATCCAAATCTTTTCAACCCCTTTAGATGCTTTTTAAAAATTCTTTTTCTCGCTAATTCCTTTCATTAATTCCTTTAACTTTCAATGGTAAGGTGCAGAGGTCCGGTCGAACCCCACCCCTAATGTGAACCGAAGTATTCCAACCTCATTACCAAGCACCTCAACAAATTTCTTTTATAAGGAGTTCGTTGAGGTTTAGCTGTGGCTATCTTATAGATTTATCTTTATGGGACGGAAGATTTTTTCTGATCATTTTAATGCTGAAATTATTTTCAATTTTGAAAGATCTTTTTCAAAAGCCCATAAATTATATCACCGTTGGAGTATTTCGTTTTCCATTGGTTTCTTCCTGTGACCAATGCATTTTACCTTTCTATATTAATTCTCTTATGATTCCACTTGATTGGACAACACTTTTTGCTTCTAAACATCTAATACTTCACTCACACTTCTATTTCTATCTCTTTTCCTATTTTCTTTTTTTCACATACATTTTCACAAAAAGTAACCTTGCGTTCCTCTTCTCTTTGGTTATCACAGTTTCCCTTCTCATTCTTGTCTTATCTATTATTCATCTTTCTTTCATTCTCTTTCACCTTCCTCTTTTCAGCTTTTCTTCATCACTTAGCCTAGCTACTTACATCCAAAATCTCCAAGGGGGCACCTAAAAGATTTGGTTAGCACTATTTCTTTAAGATTCTTCTTGGAGTTTCTGCTTATATTTAGCCAAGCTTTTCTAATCTCTCTCACTCAAGGTACTGCTCTCTTTCTCATTCTTTCTTATTCCTCTTTTTCTATTCCCTTTCATTCTCTTTTTTATTTATTTTGTTGTTGTTGTGTTTTTGTGTTTGGTTTGGTGCTGCTCCGTTGGGCGGACCTTGGGCAACCTCGTCTTCACGGACGTGGTGGTTAAACTCCAAGGTCTGCCCAAGGTGCTCTCTTTCTCTCCACAGACAGACCAGTGTTGTGGCCTTCAAGGATTCCTCATCTTCAACTCACTTGGAGGCGGTACAGGATCTGGGTTCGAATCCCTGGTGACTGAGAGGTTGACAGTTGACTACAGCAAGAAGTCTAAGTTGGAGTTCTCGGTGTACCCTGCACCTAACGTGAGCACCTCTGTGGTCGAGCCTTATAACGCAGTACTCACTACTCATACTACTCTTGAACACGCGGACTGCACATTCATGTTTGATAATGAAGCCACCTTTGAATTATGCAGACGCAATCTCGATATCGAAAGGCCTACATATTCGAACTTGAATCGCCTCATCAGCCAGGTTGTTTCTTCCATCACGTCATCTCTTCGATTTGATGGCGCACTCAACGTTGATCTCACGGAGTTCCAAACGAATTTGGTGCCATATCCCAGAATCCACTTCCCTCTGATGACCTACGCTCCGGTCATATCTCCAGAGAAAGCGTATCACGAACAGATATCTGTGGCGGATATCACCAATGCTTGTTTCGAACCATCCAATCAAATGGTCAAATGTGATCCACGTCATGGAAAATACATGGCCTGTTGCTTGTTGTATCGAGGAGATGTGGTACCCAAAGATGTGAACGCAGCTATTGCGGTCATCAAGAATAAGCGATCAATCGTGTTTGTTGACTGGTGCCCTACTGGCTTTAAAGTGGGTATTAACTACCAACCTCCAACTGTGGTTCCTGGCGGGGATTTGGCAAAGGTGCAAAGGGCAGTCTGTATGCTGACTAACACTACTGCTATATCTGAAGCATGGGCCAGGCTGGATCACAAGTTTGATCTGATGTACAGGAAGAGAGCATTTGTTCACTGGTATGTAGGGGAGGGGATGGAGGAGGGAGAGTTCTCAGAGGCTCGTGAGGACATGGCAGCTCTTGAGAGAGACTATGTGGAGGTTGGAGAAGATTCACATGATGATGAGACTCCAGATGAGTATTGACATCTCCTCTACTACTATGAACATCTCAATCCATCTCCCCTATAACTGTACATTTGGACGTAACAAGTGTATTAGTATTGCTGAAAACGCTAAGGTCAAGACACTGGAGATGATATAACTATGCATCCTATGCTCGCATTGTAAACCGGATTGATTATTTACGAAAAATACCTCGTTAATGACAAATCTCGATCATTTCTCAGTCTTCTTGTTCTTGTTCCCCCTCCTTCTTTCCACGAGACATTTTTCTTTTCCAGCTGTGTATTTTTGATCAACTGCCGTGTGTATCTCATTCTGCTGAAATCCCTAAATGCCAATTTGTAGCAAAAGAACTCACATGATCGATCGTATTTTTTTGCCGAGTTCTGAACAAAAAGACACTTGTTTATCGAGGGCTTGTGAAGGTGATGTACATAATTCTGACAGTATGAAAAAATAAATCCTGATCTGAGAATCAGGACAAAACCATGGCAATCCTCAATCGCTGAGCTGAACTAAAGAAATGTAAAATAAAAAGTAATAATGCTATTAAACGAGCTATTTTGTCGCTTGTCTTTTGTTTGTTTACATGATGTACTTCAGTGTTAACCTCCCCCTCCCCCTGTTTTCGACAATATGATAAGCAAAATAAAATGGGGAAAAAAGAAAGCACAATACAAGGGATTTCCTCATAAATGCAGTTAAAGGACGTTTTAGCTCTTTTTCTAATGAAAAAGATCGGTAGGATAAAGTAATTTTCAAAGGTTGATGAAAACAAATTTAAGCGAGTGATGATAAAGGTAGTGGTCCAGCGCGCTGTGATTGGTTAAAATTTTTGCACAACACTAGGGCATGAATATTAAAGCCAGTTCGGAGTTTCAGAATCGTTTTCAGTGCGCATGCGATTTTATCCCGAATTCCTCACATTCTTTTGTTTAATTAAAAACAAAAGAAGGTTTAAACAAAAGAAGGTGATAAATTCGGGATAAAATCGCATTGCGCACTGAAAACGATTCTGAAACTTATTGTGTCATCCGTTTTTTATCGGTTTTTGTAGTGTCTTTTGTAGCGGTTTTGTTGCGGTCTTGTAGCGGTTTTTTAGCAATCTTAACTTTGACTTGCACTTGCTTCGCTGAATGCTGACATCAAAGGGATTGAAAGGTGAAAACTGGGAATGTTTTCCACGGACGTAATTTAACTTTTATTGGTTTATGGGTTACCTGTGGTTTTCACTATTCACCACAGGTAAACCAGTTACTGTAATGGTAGACCAAGGCAGTTGACAACCCAAGATCTAAAATCTAGACGAAAAAAAGCACGAAATCTTTATTTTTCTAGCTTATACTATTCCTTTTCAGTCATGAAAGGAAAATCACGTAATTAAATGGAAGAAATATAGAAAGAATATTTTTAGTTGCTGTGGATATCGAGGAACGCCTGGTAGATTTGGTTGTTTTGGTTACCAAACGAAGCCAAGCTTAATTAGTAAACGTGGCTGAATGCTCACTTGATGGCTGAATTCTGTCTGACACTTTCTAGGGCAATTTTACAACAAAATAACCTCGTTCTCATCAATTAATAATGATGATGTGGAAATTGATTGTCGCTTTTAGTAGAAACGACCCGAATTGGCGCTGAAAACGAGTTTCGGCTTCGAACTGAATTTGAGTTTGAAGTTCTAAAACAACAAGCTTTCTTTAAGTTTATATGGAAGACACGAAGAATTATAGCATTAGTCATTATCGAAGTCTAAATGCAGGCAGGAAGATCATTAATCCTTTCGTCTGTGGGACTTTCAGAGATTTTCACGCGGAGCGAGACTTCTTAGAAGAGGAAATCTTTCCTAAGTTGAACTCCTTGTGTAGGGAACGCGGACTCAGCTTCCAACCTGTTGACTTACGATGGAATTCGAAACAAGGACAGGGAACAAGCGAACAGATTCTACGAGTTTGCCTTGACAACGTAGAACGCTGTGCCCCGTATTTCATTTGCCTGTTGGGAGATCGTTATGGCGTGCACAGACTGGCTGAGAGTGAAGTCAAAGACGAAGCTACTGAACAATGGCTGGATAAGAACTTTGATACAGCAGCATTGTGTGGATACGAATGGGTACACGAGGAAGAATACAGGTATCTCAGCCAGTTGGAAACTTCTTCTTTTAATTCTTATGCTTAAGATATACGTCTGTCATAATTTAAGTGATTGATTTTAATTATAAAGATATTTGTATAATTATTTCTCCAAATTCCTTCAACATTCTGCATGTGCTTATAGACAGTATTTCTACACGTAAACGTCGATGAAAGACCCCATTTAATTCGGTCAGGGCGGGGGGAGGGGGTGGTTTTTAATGGGGGTTAATAACCTCACATTCTATCAGGGGTGGGGAGGATCACTAATATTTCTTAGTCACAAGGGGCAGTTGTACAATTTTTTTAAAGAAAGTGGGGGATTTTTCATGACTGCAAAAAATGGGGGTTAGTGAGGCAAGCAATTTTATTTTTTCTTAACATGATATGCATATGATGATGGAATGAAATGTGTATATGATCTGTGGCTCAGAATTTTTTTCTGAATTTTATTTTTGTTGCTTCACAAATCTTACTGTCTTCCTTTAGATAATTTATGAGCTGTCCCAAAATTATGGCTATTTTAGGGCCAGTTTATTAATAATAAAATGACTTATTATCTTTTAAAATTACATTTATCAGATACAGTAGCCTGACGGAACTGGAAGTTGTTCAAGCATCATTCCGTAAAAAGTATGATTATGGTTATTTCTACTTTCGAAATCCTGAGCATCTGGAAGAGAAGTTGGCAGATGCAGATGCTAGAGACAGAGAAAGATTACTAGTGGATCATCAATGTGAGAGTGAATATGCTGGGCGGAAACTAAAAGAGTTGAAACAGCAAATTATTGACACAGGTAACCCAATTGAAATTTGTTTTTAGAACTACTGTCGAACCTCTACACAATGATCAACATTGGCCAAAAATCGTATAGCCATTGGGTAGAGGTGGCCATTAGAGGAGGTTTGGGTGTATCCCATTCATATGTTCATTCCCAGAAAATATCCATAACTCTTCATTCTTATGAAATTTTATAATCTTGGAGCTTTTTACTCAAGGATTTTCATAAAAAGATTACTGGAACAAGGACTTCAGAGCACCCTTAAAAGTTGGAGATTTTAAATTAAATTTTTTGACAGACTTGTAAGTGTAAGAGTGGGGATGAGACTAGAATTTTGGGGGTTATTCATTTTGGGGGATTCGCTATAACCCCCTCCCTGTCCACAGTCCCTGTGGGTCAGTATACCCACCCTCTTTGAAATGGTAATGAAGATGACATTGATCCATAGCTCCTAGATAGATTGAAATGTGTTTTTCATGACACAAAACAACTTTGCCTATCAAAACCAACCACACTTAGCCCTCAGGATTGCAAACCTTTCTCTGTACCTTTGTGTGTATATTGGGAAGGGGGGGGGGGGGGTGAGAATATTTTGTGTCAGCCATTGAGATATTAAAATACAAGTGTGTTGTGGTTTCCAGACTTGCCAGTGAAAACCTTCAACACATTGAAAGAACTTGGGGAGCTAGTTTTACAAGACTGGACAGCTGTCATCAACACCTTGTACCCACCAATACCACTGTCAGTCTTCAGAAACACTCATTCAGAATTGTTCCACCAGTGGTCACTTCATGGAGCCTTCGCAGAATCTCACCAGCAGATCTTTATCAGGTCCCCTGCTATACGAGAAATGATGGATGTTTTGAATGTACATGCTGAAGTGGAACAGGGAATCAAAAGGAAGACAAGTATGGTACTGACACATGTTCTGTTGAGTACTTTTATGACAACTGTTCCTGGTGAAGACAGGGACTCACTACCACCTATTCTGGTCCTTGTAGGTAAGTTTAAACCACTTGGGGAGGAAGAAAGAATATAGGCTTACTATTTTTCATAAGAAGAGAGAAGTTAATGAATGATAAGAATCATCATCTTTGTGTAAAGAGAATTACAATTGATAATGGAATATCCAGTGGCGCACTGTAGTGTGAAAACCTGCCTCTGTTGCTCTTGGTAGAGTAGGTTTAAACGTGTAGAATAGACCTTTTCACGTGACGTCAAAGTAGCTCAATTTAGAGGACAAAACAAAAGAATTTCAATCCTGAGAATTGGAACCTATTGTTTTGTCCTTCAAATTGAGCTGCATTCTGAGGTGCTGCAAGGGGTCTATTGTTGCGACACGGTCACGGAGTCACTGTCAATCCACTCACAATGCCCGGAAACGGCATGGTGTAAACTCTTTATTATACGTCGTAATACGGGACGGGAATGTAAATAGGGTGTGTTTATCAGTTACGAAGAATGATTTTCTACTTTTAATGGTGCCATCACTGTGCTATCACTATCATATTCCTTTGCAATGTTCATGAAATTTTAGACAACAAAGAAAGCTACTTGCAATAGTTGAGATGACACTTTGATCCCAAATTCCGATTCCAATTTTTAAAGTATTGATTTGATTATTTCTCCCTTTCAGGTGAACGAGGCTGTGGAAAAAGCTCACTGGTTTGTAACTGGTTAAAACAGTTCGGCTCATCGAACCCGGAAGTCGTGATTATTCCTCATCACGTGGGCTGTGACGCAGCATCCTCTGAGGTCACCAACCTCATGAACCGCTGTACACACGAACTGCGTCTTCAGTACTTAAACTCAGTTCTGGATGATTCAACAGACGATAAAAATGCTACTGATTTCAGGCGCGTAACTGAAGCGTTCAAAGCCGCCATTGATCTTGGACCGAGTGTCATCGTGGTCGATGGCGCGAATGCTTTGGGTAAGTCGCACGACAAACCAGCTTTTGAAGTGAAAGAACTTGATTGGCTACCCGACAAGTTGCCGAAATTTTGCCGAATGATTATTACGACTGTGAAGTCTGACATCACATATCGCGCACTGAAAAAACGAACCGATACGACAGTCATTGAAGTTGCAAATCTTCTCGACTCCAAAGCGCAGAGGAATCTTCTCAGCGAGTATGTAGGAAGCAATTATGCTAAGTTCATGGACGATCAGCATTTTGCTAAGATTTCGAGTTCCAAGTTAAGTAGATTACCACTTTATTACGTGTCAATAGCGAACGAGCTGCGCGTACTGGGTGCGCACAAGAATGCAGAGCGCCAGCTTGAAACGTACATCCATGCGCCGACAATCTGTGATCTGTGGAGGCTGATCATTAGGCGTTGGACGCATGATTATGGGTGGTTACGACCAGTAGCTAGCCGAAGTCCTGTCCCGTCAATCAAAACGCAGGCATCACGTGACCGCATGAACAGTGGTTGGGTGGCAGACGCGTTGAGGTTGTTGTCCGTTTCGAGAAATGGAATGAAAGATAACGAAATGCTTGGAGCGCTGAAAGGAATGGGGTACGCCAATAACTTTGCTATTAGTACCGCCTATTGGAGCATGCTGCGTATCGTAGCCCAGAATGCAATACTCGAGCTCCCTTCTGGCTTGGTTACCTTTTCACACGAGGTAGTACGAAATGCTGTCGACTTAGCTCTCCTTGGTAACCTCACCTCTCCTTCGCAAGAGCGCGTCGTTTCTACATTCAGCGAGAACTGGGAACGACATAAGCAACAGTGTCACGTGGTGTTGTCGAATTTCTTTAAAAAAGAGCCTACGAGTCTGCGTAAGGTAGATGAGTTACCATGGCAACTTATGGTCTGTGGGAATTTAGATGACCTCGCGAAAGTTCTCTCCGACCCAGCAATATTTCTGTCTCTTGCTCATGACCAGAACGAAACAAGACTAAAGCTTGACTTACTTTGTTACTGGAGAGTGTTACAAAAGGGAGGACACAAACTGCAAGATATACTGCAAGAAATGGCGGCACAAGCTCAAGAACGACTTTCCAACGAAGAGCCTGAAAGAAAAAGGGTCGATTCTGCGCATGTCTTCTCAAGTACTGAGGAGGATTCCGTGCTCGAAAGAATCTCCGTGAAAACCGAAGAAGACGAGTTATCTCCGATCGAAGTTACCACGATCCTATACCACGTTGGGAGCTTCCTCAAACACTACGAAAACTACACCTCGGCAGAGAACTATTTGTTGACAGCCTATAAGATTGGTTACCCTGTGGCGTCTGTCCATGATCTGGAGTTGATGAGTCAGATTCAATGTACTCTAGGTGATTTGTATGTAGTCATGTTTGATATGAGTAATGCTGAGGTTTGGTATACAAATGCCATGAAAACAGTGAACGAGATGGCCAATGTGACTGATAAGGTGAGTTTCTATTGACTTTGAGTTCTCTCTTTGTCTAATGCTCATCCAACAAGAGGAACAGAGAAGGAGTGAGAATATTTCTCAAAGATTCCTGTGTGTACAAAGATACGAGGGAAGAAAATTAAAAGGAAGGACTTCCCAAGCGGGGAGGGGATAGGAAATGTCTGCGCAAGCTATTAGATCTTTTCGGCTTTGGCGTAATGTTTTCCCATTTCAGACCACGTGTCATTCTCTCGAGAATAAGATTCTTTGTTTGAGTGTGTTGATATTTATGTGTCTTTTCATGCGCAACCGTTAAGCAAAGAAATGATACTCTAGGGAATAACACGTGGTCTGAAATTGAAAAACCTTACGCCCAAGCCATGCGCCATCGCTTTTGAGCTCGCGGATCTTAGAAAAATAGAGAAGTTAAAATTCAGTCATTTCACTTCAATCCTTTCTGCACGAGGATCACGCACTTCTATTAGTTGTCATCCAAATTAATGAACTCTCTCTTTATCCTAGAAAAAGCAAGAAGCAACCATTGGTCGGCTTCTAAACCAATTAGCTTTCGTCAAAATGGGCAGCAGTGTTCCCATTGGTCCAGTAGATGACCGGCCAAAATCCAGGCAACCATCAAGAGGAAGCCAGTCCAAGAGCTCGTCTGGTCGCATCAGTGAGAGAGATGCGCGTGTATATTTAACATTGGCACCTTTACTCAATAAGGCGTTAAAGCACTTGGAGTTGGCACAGGACTTTAATGGTAAATTGTGTTCATTGCGCGCGCAGTACTAGTCAAATATGTTGGCACGCACGGGAAGACCGTTGTTGCCTGTGATGATCTTTCTAAAGAAATGCCGCATGAGTGGGAAAATGAACAAATTCATATCCTAATGTGCCATTAGAATTTTCGTAACCGCAACTTTTCGTTTTGACTGCATGAATGGTACGAAATCAATGGGAAGCCATTTCAATGTTTATCGTACCGTGTACGGCTATATATAAGTCAGTGCCATGAATTTCCAACTCATACGAAAATTTCTCTAACGAAAAGTGCACAACAACGCGGAATGAATCGTATAGGAACGTGTTGCCTTACTGTGCACATGGTGACCTCAAAGACATTGTGTTCGATATTGATGTTCGGATATTTTGTACAACGTCCAGATGACGTTATATAACCTAGCGCAAATGTGCAGTTATATCCAACTAAAACTGTTGGAGTTTTTGACTTCGTCCAATTTGCGTTTCTTCACCACGGAGATGTACGTGAAGAACCGCGCGCTGGTGTACGTGTATATCAATCAGTACAATAGGGTATAAATCTTCCATTCTATTGTAGGTATGTCCAATGTGTTCTTCAATATGGGATTGTTAGCCATGAAACAACATCAATGGACGGAGGCTAGGAATGTTTTACAGACTGCACTAGACATGCGCAAACAATGGTATGGAAGCACCCATCCAATGGTGGCAGAAGTTATTGATATGATGGGAACCCTGTGTTGGAATGATGTGAGTCTACAGCAAGATCTGACTGAACCAGAGAAGTTTTACCGAGAAGCATTGCGCATGCGTGAAGAAAACCTTGGTGCTTCACATCTCCTTGTTGCTAGTACACTCTTTAAACTTGGTGAGTGAAATAGCCAACTTTATTGTGTTTCCATGACATTGTCGGAAAACTCAAAGTTATCAAGGCACGTGCCACGTGGAATGTTGTGGAAACGTCTTGATTGACGTCCACCAAAACCAACTTCGTCGCGACAGCAAATTGTACGATTTCGCGAGTGTGATTGGGAAGCGCTGTAATGAAAGACCTCTAAGACAACCGAATCTAAATTCATGTTTTTTGACGTTTCTTTTACAGGAAAACTGCTTCACACCAAAAACACCAAAGATACGACCAAAGAAGCTCGTCAGCTGTTCCAGCGTGCTTTAGACATCCGAACAGCAAAATTAGGCGTATACAATGCCGCTACCAAGACAATAAGAAGAGCGCTGATGAACCTAGAAACCACTGATGTGGCCTTTCAGTTCGGTACGAGCCTAGCGATCAAAGAACAGCCTTTGATTCTACTGAGGGATTACAAACAACAGCTTATATCAAGAAGTACTTCAAGGCTCGCAATTCAAGGCAAATAAATCAGTATTAACGTTATTATATGCATTAGAACGGTTTTCGTATGTGTGGGAAACATACGGTACTGACTTACATCATGTACGCGGTACATGCAGTAACATTGAAATGGCTTCCCATTGTCTTCCAGTAGTTCATCCAATCACAAAGCGTTGTTCCAGCTACGGGAAGATACGTTACGAATACGAATTTGTCGCATCGTTTACCACCCTTACGAAAACCACTCTATTCTACTATTGAGGTAATTCCAAAAACTGTCAACTTTTGGGACCAAAATTGCTAGCACTTTGTGGGGTTGGGAAGCTGAAAAAAATATGAAAAACTCTTGCGTGGTGTAGGAACGCTTAGAAGATGAATGCCTCAGTCTCAGAGGGCAAAAGGACCAAATTGCAAAATCTTGACAGCCATATTGGATGACAACTAAAAAGTTCATCCAACATGGCGGTTATGAAGTCATAATCGCGCCAATAGTTAATTCCACCAAAGTACATTTTAAATTTTACTATAAATTTTATTGATTCAACACATTTCTATTAGAATGTCAATGAATGTGGACAAGTTTCTTATAGCAAACTGATTGATCGTTACACGAGACAAGCCAGAATCTTACAAAAAAGAGCCGAGTGCTAAAGTGCAAAATATATACTTTTTCTAAGAAGCAATATTTTTATAAATAAAGTTTATCTTTGTATTGCAGTTCTATCTCAGTTTTCTTTATGCACTCGCTTTTCGTATAAAACAATTCCATTGACGTCTGCATTATTTTCAATTGAAAAATCTTCTAACAAAACTAACTGCAGCTATGGTTGGCCAGACAGTTGGGATTCTTTGAACAAAATGTCTGTCTGTCTGTCCAACACATAGAATGTACAATTGAATGGAGAACTTGCTTCGTTTACGGATTTGTACTTATAGTTCGTCTTTTCCTTCAGCAGGGGCTTCCTTCTTTTCTCCCTGATAGATAAAACAAAAGAATAAAAGAGTTTAGACAAAATTGTTGCTTGGTTGTCATTGGCAGCCATATTGAAAAGTTAGGGAAAATGGCATCTATTTTTTGGGTGTTTTGCAAGGGATTTGTCACACGTTTACTCTGTTGAATTGCATAAGAACGAAATGGTTTCAGTAAGGTTCTTATTTTAATTTTGTAGATAAAAGTATCATTAATTTACCTCTACGTCATCTTCACTCTTGGGTTCTTTTGTATCAACATCTTCAGCAGATTTGTCTTCGGCCTTTTCTTCAGCTTGTTCTTCCTTGTCTTCTTTAGCATCTTTGTCATCACCGTCAGCATCAACCTCTTCTTCCTTTTCTTCTTTTTCTTCTTCTTCTTCATCATCAGCTTCTACTTTAGCATCGAGGTCGACGTTCATGCTCAGACGAAGCATGCGCTCGATACGTGCAGCAAAATCAGCAGAGTCCTGTGTGTTGGAGGAATAGGAGTCAAGATTAAGGGCTTCATTATGCATTCTGGCTTGTGAAGAGATGTGGCAGACAAACAAACAATTCAACATCGAGAAATGGGTTGAGAAAGAAAGACAGAAGGAAAGGAAAGAAGGATGGATGGAAGGAAGGGAGAATCAACTGTGCAACTTGTTTTAGAGACCAAATACCAACCTTGACCAAGTATCCTGATCTGAGGGTAGCAGTCTCGAACAGAACCCTGGACAGATCCATGGCTGTCTTGTCTGTCTTGTCTGCTTCAACTCTCTTGAGGAGTTCCTTGACGAGAGGATGTCTGGGGTTGACTTCTAGGGTCTTTTTCTGGGTGGCATAATACCTACAAGATAACAGGTAAAAATAATTATGATAAAAAAAATTAGAATGTGGTAGCAATGACTGGAGAGGTTTGTACATTGTATATTGCTTAACATTATCCTTTGGCTTTTGACGGAGATAAAAGATATATATGAGATATCAAACAATTGTTTTAAGTCATGGCAATTGGGTCAACAATACAGGACTACATCCACCCGGATGATCATTATACAAATATTGTCTCTTCGAGAAATATTGTTACTTCGAAAAATATCCATTCACCTGGGTTCAGACCATTCTTTATAATACAGTAAATGTATAGAAACTGCCCCAATTGCCTTGACTTGAAACAATTGTTTGAAGGCAATGAAGTGTAACTCTGATATCTGCTATTCAGTTCACTCTATCTGGGACAGTGTTGTTACATGGATTTATGATAACCCCAGCACAATTCTATTTACAATAGATCATCCACTTACTGAGTACTTGGATCCTCTGTCTTGGCATAAGCTTGTGCTCTCATGATTCTTTCCATGTTACCAGACCAGCCATAAGAACTAGCAACCAAAGCGCAAGGAGAATCTTCTAATCTCTCAGAAATGGTAGCCTTCTCGATCTGATCTTTAAGAGCATCCTCCTTAAGCCATTTCAAGAGTGGTTCATAAGTCTTCTCCATTTCTTCCTTCTTCTTCTTCTTCTTGTCAGAATCTTCACCAACCTTCAATCCTTCCTTTGCTACATTTTGGAATTTCTTTCCTTCAAATTCTGGCAGACTCTGCATGCAGTATTCATCGACAGGCTCGGTGAGGTATAGAACTTCGTAACCCTTCTTAAGTAGAGCCTCAACGAAGGGAGAGGATTCAACCTGTAAAAATAAAGAATGCCGTTATTAAACATGTTCCTTCATGTGACTAATACTCCACCACATATCACTTTTTTTTATAGCCACACAAGACAAGGCTTTAATGTTTGGGCAAAAAGCTTTCCTTTGAATGACCATGTGTGTCATCCCCTTGAAAATCATTTCTTTATTCAGTTATGCTTGAGGGCAAAGTTTTATGTGAATATACACTTCAACCAAGAAACCTTAGTTGCCAGTGAATGACAAATTCTCTGAGGGGAGCAAAACTGAACCTGCTTGTTTTGTGGTTCAGGAATACTCACCTCTTTACGCGAGTGACCAGCCATGAAGTAGATAGCTTCCTGCTTCTCCTTCATTCTTTCAACATACTCGGCAAGACTTGTCAAGTCTTTTTCAGAATTGGAGGACTGGAATCTCAGAAGCTTGGCAAGACGTGTGCGGTTGGAATGATCTTCAATGACACCCAACTTGATGTTGGTGCTGTATTCCTTCCAGAACTTCTCAATATAATCCTCCTTGGGGACCTTCTTGATCATGTCGAGAGCTTTGCGGACAAGCTTCTTTTTGATAACCTTCAAGAGCTTGTGCTGTTGGAGTTGTTCACGAGATACATTCAGTGGAAGATCATCAGAGTCAACAATACCCCTGATGAAATTCAAGTATTTGGGCATCATTTCTTCAAAGTTGTCTGTGATGAAAACACGGCGGACGTACAATTTAATTGCATCCATTTTCTTTCCATATTCTGAGAACATGTTGTTTGGGCCAGACTTTGAGATGTAGAGGATGGAACGGAATGTGACTTCTCCTTCAGCAACAAAGTGGGTGTAGCCGAGGGGATCTTCTGATTCCTGTAAAACAACATTGCATAAAAAGTAAGTCAAAAATCTTTTGAAAAAATATTGGGAGGTGCTACATAATGGTAATTGGACTAAGTGGAGTGAAATTTGGTCTGATATCAAATGCGCAATAACAAAATCACACGACCGCGTAGCATAAAATTGCACGACACAAAGTTCAATTATCACTTTATCAAATTTTAGTAGAACATGAATGTATACACCTAGACGTTTCATTAGTAATATACAATATTCGTGTCCGTGTTGTATCAAATATACAATCACTCGCCTTCGGCTGGTATATCTGATACAACACGGCCACTCATTGTATATATTGTACATGAAATTTCAAATTTCATTTTATAAACAAGCTTTATATACGTTTAGTTAGAAGACCGGAATTGTTAGGACTGGCTAATGTAGAGTAACTTTAGCTTGGGGCATCCCTCACATGCTGCAACTTACAGGACAAGACTTACAGATTTTTCCTTATCTTTAGAAGGATCAGTTTTAATTGTCTGAAGATCAACATTAAAGGGCAAGAAAGAATGAATACAGATAACACTAATAGTATCGTGTGATATAACTGAAAATGATGAAGGACTAGCATCTGAAACGTCAGTAAGTGATCTCTTATTTTTTTACGGTGTAAAATTTAACTTTTTATCATAACTGAAAATGTGTTTGAGTTCCATAAAATATAGTATCAATATCATCTCAGACCAAAGAAAGTTGAAGACATATACCTAGATCTAAATATAGCAAACCTTCAGGAAAATTATACTAGAACTTGAAGAATATACCTTCCTCAGGTCATCTCAACCCCTACAGCCCAGACATTCTATTTTTCCCCCTTTTTGATCAAGATATGGACATTTTCTGTAACTTTATTTTATTTTACGGTAGAATAAATTTGATGCTAAATATTTGCTTTTCTTGCTCACCTTTGTGAATGACTTGTAGAATTCCTTGTACTCTTCGGCAGTGACATCTTTTGGCTTCCTGGTCCAGATCGGTTTGTTGGTGTTTAGTTGTTCCCAATCCCAGGTAGTCTTCTCTACCTATGAATTGAAAGTTTTGTTTAAAATTATATATAGAATATAAATGTAACATTTTAACTTTAAACTTTGGCACACCAAATGTGTGGTTGCAGTAGTCTTAGTAGTAGCAGTAGCAGTAGTCCCTCAAGTAGAGCAAAGCAAGTTTCATTCACCACAACAAACTGCTGTTAACTTGTTAAGTGAGTTTAATGGCACAAGAGTGCTAAGAGACTGATAATAACTAGATATATTGGTTTGAAAAAGGTTTGGCAACCTTCACCTTGCATCAAGATAGGACACAGTTTGTTGACTTACCGTTTTAGTCTTTGGTTTTTTCTCCTTGTCGTCACTCTCCTCCTCAACCTCCACATCATCTTCCTTCTTTTCTTTATCTTCTTCAGCTTTCTTTTCTTCTTCTTCTTTCTTCTCCTCTTCTTTCTTGTCATCGGCAGCTTCATCCTTCTTCTCATCATCTTTCTTTTCTGCAGCTTCTTCCTCAATAGGTTCCTCAACAGATTCTACTTTGCTGGTCCACAGATAGATGGGGAAGTTGATGAACTGGCTGTACTTCTTGACCAGCTGACGGATGGTATCAGGTTCCAGGTAGTCTCTGGCTTCTTCTTTGAGGTGAAGGCTGTAATTTTCAAAATATAATCATTAATTTTACAGCAAATAAATGGAACTTACCGGTAAGTATCACTTTCTATGTTTAGGTTACCCATACAATCCCAGAAATGGCATGTCAGTATAAAAATTTTTTTTAAAAAATCAGGAGTTTTGGGTGTCTCTCTAGTTGATACTGTCATGATGGATACGAATGACCACCTCCTCCCCCCAGACATCTGGAGGTTATCTACATTGCTAGCCTTCATTTAAGTGCTGGATAAGACATCAATACCTGATAGTTGTGCCTCTCTTGAGTGTTGGTCCACGTGGGTCTTCAGTGATAGCAAATGATGCTGCATCAGACTCCCATATGTACTGTTTGTCATCGTTATGCTTACTGGTAACAATAACACGGTCGGCAACTAAGAAGGAGGAGTAGAAACCAACACCAAATTGACCAATCAAATCAGTGGCAGTTTGTTCAGAGTTGGAAGAAGCTTCCTGTTAGGAAAAAAAAGGAAGAAAAAAAATTATTAATCATTATTGGGTTTTTAATTTCTTTATTCAACACTTTCTGCTTACTTGCATCTTGTTAAAGAATTCACTGGTTCCAGATTTGGCAATGGTTCCCAAGTTCTTGACAAGCTCCTCTTTGGTCATTCCAATACCAGTATCTGTGACATGAAGGATGTTGTTTTCCTTATCGGCTTTGATTTTGATTGACAGTTCTTCTGTTGCAGAGAAGGCTGATTTATCAGTGAGGGAGAGAAGTCGAATCTTGTCTAAAGCATCAGATGAGTTGGAAATAAGTTCTCTGAGGAAAATCTAAAGAGAACACAAAACAATATTAATTCACAAACACTATTATTTTTTCTATTTTTTTTTTTTTTTCCATTTCAGGCCATGTTTCATTCCTTAGAGAATACGACTCTTTGTTTGAGTTGCATCATATTCATATGTCTTTTCATGAGCAGCTGTGAATCAAAGGAACGTTACTACATGGGAAAACATTATGACAAGACGAATTAGGGCTGTTGTGACTTAATTTTGAGAATCCCCAGGAGGAAGACTACTCTATGAAGGCCAAGAAATTTAATCAGGAGGTTCAGTATACAAGAATCTGGTCTTTAGGATTGTATAAAGGAAAACTTAGGATGATCAATCTTACCTCTTTGTTTCGGTAGAGAGAGTTAATAATAAGCTTCATCATACGACTAACTTCAGCCTGGAACTCATGTTTTTCAGCTTTATCTCTAATTTCCTTCATTTGAGCCACATTTAAACCATCTAATTTGATTGCTTCTTCTTCCTTTTGAACTGTTTCATCATCTGTTTTGGATGCATCTCTGCTCTTTCCAACATCTTCATCTACTTTTGGTTCATCCTGAGGTTCTTCAGATTTCTGTTTTTCTTCCTCAGCACCACATAAACCTGTTAAACAGAAAAAAAATACTGTTTAAATAGTTGAAAGTAATGTGTTAAGGTGACCTCTCATTGGTCAGGTACTTTTTTTGTCAATAAAGAGTTCACGATGTCCTTGATTTAAAAAAAGAAATATCAGCTATACCAATAAATTTAAGTGAAAATTGGTTAAAAGGAAAGAAAGGGTGAAAACTTGTTCATGATTTTAATCTCTTATTGGATAGAAACTTAGTTTAATTGTTCACCTGTAGAAATTGTTAATGACATTACTACTGTAACAAAAAGAACACTTGTTTAAATATCCTTTAAACTCAATGATGCTGGTCATTATGAAGTACGATTGTAACCATTGAATCGAAATCAAATTATTATGGTACTTACGGTATTCTTAAATAAAAAAATCAACTTATTTCTAAATGAAAAAATTTAATATCAAATTCCTAGGATGCACATTTGTTACAAGTCACATTAACAAGGTGTTAAAAAAAAAGTAATGGGGGACCTTAATTGTGTGATTCAAACAGCCAATCAGAGCCTGCCATTTGGGAAGTGTATTTATAACTCAACTCTACTACCAGCAGTGAGAAAAACTTTAGAAAGATTCAAAACATACGAAATTTAAACTAGTTAATTTGTTTCTGTTATATAACTGTGTTTTGAAATCATTTTTGAGTGTTTTCCCCGTTATCTTGAGATAAGTACATAACGCTAACTTAGTAATATAACAGTCGAGATGACTACGAGTGCTACCAGCTTCTTTGTCCGTAACTAAAAATCTCACGAACTATCTGGATTTTAAATCTCTTTGTTTTCAGTCGCTTTGTAATCAATGTTTAATTCAAAAGACAAAAAATATTCACGATGGAGAAAGTATAAGTGAAGTTCTCGTGGATCACAGTCAATAAAGATTATAACCATTAAAATTAACTTGAGACAACTTTTCATTAAAAAGAACAAAATGAACATATGATCTTCAATTGATTTAAAAAATCGACATGGCGAAAGTTGAATGGCTATATTCAAAGGATTGTTCTGCTAAGATAAATAAGGATAAAATGTCCATTGAGGCAAAATAACTGGCTACAAAGTATAGTTAGTCGATCGATAGGTTGCAAAACTTTTCCATTCTATGGCAAATATATTTTAGCTAATAATCTAGGAGATCAAAATTACAAAGTAAAATTTCGATCATTCAAGTGCTAGACTATTGTAACTACTTGTTAAAAAAAAAGTAATTTGGGTTGAAATAATTTAAAGTTGAGAAATATGAACGTAGTTTATACAAAGAAAAAATCTTGAAGGAAGCTACATGCAAAAGATTAGAAAATACTACAGCGATCGCAGTTTGCATGAAAGAAAAAGAATGTATACTTACTACTAATAAATAAGAGAGCCAAAAGGCCTAAAAGATATGTTTTTCTGCCCATCTCTGTGCCAATACTACCGGTATGAAGCAAGACTACACTAGAAGTAAATTGTAAATGGTGTTTGTTGAGGAGAAAAGAGGAAGTAGATTCTACAAACCAACCACGTTTCTCCACGAGCCAGGAGCGTGGCCCGCGCTGATTGGTTTAAATTCGTCACGTGATGCACGTGGAAAGATTTGATTGGTTGAATACCAAAAAAGCTCCAGAAATTCTCATATTATCGTGTAATGTTAGGAGAATTTACGTCTGCAATCATTGAAAATTGGTTCAAAAACTTTCCAACAAAAATTCTAAAATAATGTTCAGTTCATAAAACTCACCTGAGTACCACAAAACAAGTTTATCAAATTGTAGATGGCTTTATTTTTAAAATTTGTTAATTGAATATATTATTGCTAAATAAATACCGGGTTTATATGTTATCAGATGAAAGTATAAATTCTTCTTTTCATTTCCTGTACTTATATACCGTCTAGTTTGCACGCCGGGTAAAGTTAGTGAAATTTCACCGGGATTTTCTTGTTATTGTTAGTTTTTTGCTCCAAATTTTTCTCCATTCCTGAAGAAAGCAACCTTTCTAAAACAATTTCTAGGGTTTCAAAATCTAACTATATTCCTACGATGTTTTGACATATTTTTATTCAACTCTGATCGTTTTTTCGAAGGCACAAAGCCATTCATTCATTGTTGAAGATTTCACCAAAAGTTTATAGAGATTTAGTATTATTTTTCCACAATGTGGACTAAAAAAAATAATTTATTGATATACCTAGTAATACTAGCTTTGATTTTAAATTTCTCCTGTGTTTTAAGTAAGAGAGATAAGAAAGAAGAATGTAAGACTTGCAAGGAGATTGTGGAAGCCTTCTACAAGGTACTGTATTGAATTCAACCATAGTTATGACACTAATTTTTCAATTTACAGTGAGTTATTAGATTTCTAATTGTTGAAGCATTATTTACTTTTGATATTTAAACTATCTTCCATAAATAAATAGTGATCGGGTGATTGAAAAAAATAATTGAACAATTTCTAGAGAAACCTTAAAAGTCACTTTTAAATGTGAGTGAAACTAGGGCAGTGTTACATACAGTTATATGGGGCATGTATATATGCAGACAGATGGTACTAGAAAATACTACCCCAAAACCATTGTTTTTAATGGGTCAATAGGATTTCGGTGGTGAGTGTATGTATAGTAGGGGGTTGGCGGTATAGTGTTACTCAGTGGGTTGTCAGTGGGTCATCAGTAGGGTATAGGTAGTTTGGTAGGGTGTTGGTTTGGTGCTGGTAATAGTGTTAGTAGGTTGATGTTAGGGTAATGTTCAGTGGTTTGATAAGGTGTCAGAAGGGTAACAGTAGGGTGTTGGGATTCTTAGGTCAGTGGGTTGAGGTTGTTGCTTTGTCATGTATTGGTACAGTAGAGTGTCTACAGGGTGTCAGTAGGTTGAAGGTAGAGTAACAGTGGGGTTATCAGTAGGTGTGGATAAGTTATCAGGTTGATAATCACCTCTGGGGTCTCATTATCACATGTAAGTAGAGTTTGTTAGGTCTCTCCCTTGATTTGAAGGTTTTTCTAGAGCTGGGTTCTCATGTTTTCATCCCTCTGAAAAAACCTAAATTCATGCTAAATTCTAATTCTA
The DNA here is from genome assembly GCA_023349425.1 of Anthopleura sola. NCBI lineage: Eukaryota > Metazoa > Cnidaria > Anthozoa > Actiniaria > Actiniidae > Anthopleura > Anthopleura sola. The sequence goes on along the minus strand of JALHLI010000006.1, from coordinate 3,400,597 downwards.
TCTGTGAGTTAGCCATGCCCTGACTTGGATCAGCCCAGAGGTTGTTTCAGGGTTTAATCTGTGAGTTAGCCATTCCCTGACTTGGATCAGCCTAGAGGTTGTTTTAGGGTTCTATATGTGAGTTAGCCATGCCCTGACTTAGATCAGCTCAGAGGTTGTTTCAGGGTTCTATCTGTGAGTTAGCCATGCCATGACTTTGATCAGCCCAGAGGTTGTTTCAGGGTTCAGTCTGTGAGTTTGCCATGCCCTGACTTAGATCAGCCCAGAGGTTGTTTCAGGGTTTGATCTGTGAGTTAGCCATGCCCTGACTTTGACAAACCCAGAGGTTGTATCAGGGTTTGATGTGTGAGTTAGCCATACCCTCAAATTTCTACTTTTCTATTTTTTAATAGGGTACAGTAGCTTTAGGAGTTGGTAGAATGTTGATAAGAATAGGTCATTTGGTAGAAAGTGGTTAGCAAGTTGTCATGGAGATGAGAGATGTTGATATGGTGGTTGGTAGGCTGCAACAGGTATATAACCCATGTGTTTACTGTTCTGGTTACCCAGGGAATGGAGAAAACTGTGAAAGCTAATTTTGGTGGAGGAAATACAGCCTGGGAAGAAAGAAAACTAGGAAGTTATGCAACAAGGTATGTCTGTAGTAGCAAGTAATGTGAAAGTCATTATTATACATTATTGGCTGTCAAACTTTGACAAAAGATTTGGTCTTGGTTTCTTTTGCCATATCAACAAACATGGCAGCTATGATTTTTTTCCTTTTTTTCTCATAGTAGGGTAATCACACCTGTGTTCCTTGATAATTGTTTAAATCTTTTATTTCAGTGAGACAAGATTAGTTGAAATTATGGAAGGACTCTGTGAAAGTTCTGCATCTCTTGTAAGTGCTGTTATAAATTATTGTTATTATGTAAAATCATAATAATATTTTATGAGTGTTTTATTTTAGATTGATATTACTGTTATGAGAAGACTTATACAGAGATTCCTTGTTTGATTCTCAATTTTTTTTAAAAATTTTTGATTGACTTTAGATTCTTTTAAGAATAGAACTGTTTGCGTGCAACTGACTCTGTTCGATGTTATGATGTTAGGCAATTTAAAGCATGCACACATCTTTTGAGATTTGCAGACATTTACACTCATAAAGAGGCAGCGGCTTTGAAACGTCTCACAAAATTGTTTTCAGTGTTGTAAATCCTAACTCATTTTAGATTTCAATTTTTTGGGCAATAGAATTTTGAAATATGTACAGTATGCTTATGTTTTATCTTTTGTGGTGGTCAAAGTTAGTAATGTTTATATTTTTTTGTCCTGGATTGTCTTTGTAGTGTCATTCTTTAGTAGAGGAACATGAAGAAGCATTAGAAGAATGGTGGTTCAAGCTGTAAGTCAATATTTTAAGAGCTATTCCTAGTATAAAGATTGTATATATTGTATATAAAGATTGTAGTATACTTGCCTCTCACCTCTAGGGTTTTGGTTTCGATTCCTGGACTTGGTATCACATTTGAGCAGAGTATGTTAGATGTCTCTATAAAATTTTAATTTGATGTGGTATCAATGGCATTCATGATTTTGGCAGTTGAAGTGGGGTAGGGGGGTGGTGGTGGTGGTATGTGTGTGTGTGTGTGTGTGTGTGCGTGTGTGTGTGTGTGTGGGAGGGGGCAGGGGTTGAGGACATTAGGACAACCATAGCACTTTTGACATGTTGAATGAGACTTCATTTTCAATTGCTTAAAATCCTGATTGTATTCACAACTCTTACTTTTTTCAGCCAAACCAAAGAAAAAGATTTAAAAACCTGGTTCTGTATCAACAAAATACAAGTGTGCTGTAATAATGGAACATTTGGACCAGGCTGTAAAGAATGCCCATCAGGGAAGGATAATCCATGTCACGGTCATGGAGATTGTGATGGTGCTGGCACAAGAGGGGGAAATGGAAAATGTAGCTGTAATGGTGGGTATGAAGGTGATGAATGTGACGAGTGTGCGGACGACTATTTTGAAGACAAGGATGAGAATGACAAGATGAAATGCACCAGTTGTCATGAATCATGCTCTAAAGGATGCAGTGGATCTACGGCAAAGGACTGTACTGAATGTAAAACAGGATGGGAGAAGACAGAAGAGGAGGGATGTAAAGGTATAGAAAAGGGGGAATTCTTGGATATAAAATATTCACTCTTTGGAGTGTCTCTGTGGCTGACTGACTGACTGACTGACTGACTTACTGACAGACAGACAGACAGACAGACAATGAATGAATGAATGAATGAATGAATGAATGAATGGATGGATAGATTGATGAGTGAATGAAGGGAGGAAGGGATGGATGGAATGATGAAGGAATGAAGGAGTAGTTAAATGGATGGATAGATGGAAGAATAAATCAATGGTTGGGCGAATGGATGAATAAGTGAACTGGTGGATGAAGACATGGACAGTTGGAGGGACAGATGGATGGACGGATGGATGGATGAATGGATAGATGGGTGGATGGATGAAGAAATGGATAGACCCCTTGCACATGACATCAGAACAGCTCAATTTGGAGGGCAAAACAAAAATAATTTTAATCTCCTGAGAAGTTGAACCTATTGTTTTGCCCTTCAAATTGAGCTACATTCCTATGTGCTGCAAGGGGCCTGTAGATAGATAAATGGAAAGATTTATTAAAAAGTCAATAAATTGATGGATCAATGAATTCTTTAGTAAAGTGTTTGATGGAGAAAAAAGGAATGAATGAAAAGATAAACAAATATATTGACAAAAAGTTTCATAAATAATTGCTGATTTTATTGTGTTAGACATTGATGAATGTCAGGATGCTGATAAATGTAGTGAAGGAGAATACTGTGTCAACACACCAGGATCTTTTAATTGTGAAGGTAATATATAATAATGATTGTTTTATTTTCTGTATCATTGACATGAATATTTAGAAGGAAAATCTGTGTATAAAAATTGGATTGAATCATTCTTAGGAGGACAGGTTTTTGTAGATGCATGAGTCCTTCAATTTCCCTTGGTTGCTGTTTGGTGCTTGCTTTGGCTGGGTGGATTAGTAGCGGGTCCAATATCCCCAGGAGAGGGGGCTAGGGGGTCTTAATTCTCACCTCTCAATATTCTCTATTTGTCTAACTTGGTCGAAACATGGAGAGTGGCCACAAAAGATAGAGAGAATGTTTCTTCCCTCTAAAAATTAATATTTGAGTTAATTGAGGGTTTTTTCCAAAGAATATTGAATGTAGTGGTAGGGTGTGTGAGTGAAAAGTGTCCCCAATTATTGTAGTGCAAAAGTGCTAGAATAACTTAAATAAAGAGATATATTTTATTTTGTTTTAGATAGCTTTTTCAATAAGGAAATAAACTCTTCTATCTTCCTATATCTTCAGTTGTTGTTTATTGCTTTGCAGCATTAAGCTACTGTCCTATTAGATTTCATTTCTCTAGTAATAGACTAGTAATAACCTATACGTCTTGTTTTTATGTTGCAGCATGTCATGAGTCTTGTGATGGTGCTTGTACAAGTGCTGGCCCCAAGGGATGCAAAGTCTGTAAGAGTGGCTACAACATGACTGAAGATGAAGGTTGTAAAGGTATGATAATCACACTTCTTGTAGTTTTTGACTGTCAAGATGTAGGCCGGTAAAAGTAAACTATATGACCCCCAAATCGGTGTCGGTAGGTTATCGGTAGGGTGACGGTAGGTTGTTGGTAGGGTGTTGGTAGGTTGTCGGTAGGCTAACAGTGCAATGTCGGCTGATACCTTACCGACACCGATTTGGGGGTTGTATAGTTTACTTTTTCCATGTAGGCCATTAGTCTGTCTCCATTGATGGTTTGCAACTGTTTCTTATAACCATTATCGTTGTAGAGTGATCCACAAATCTTGATCTCTCGTTTGCAAACTAGCATTTTAATGGCCGTCAATCAAAATACTATCAACGAGTTTATTGGTTTAGAAAAACATTCCTCGTATTTATGACCAAAGTGTGCAATGGAGGGTAATAAGATTTACTATTAAGGGCTCAAAAGTAAAAGAAATCTGATGGCTGTCAAAATGCTGGTTGGCAAAAGAGACATCAAACTGTTTACTGGTGGTTATTTCTAAATTAGTAATTTTAAGGAATTTATTTTGTCTTTTTATTCAAAAGATATTGATGAGTGTGCTGAAGATAAGTCGTCATCTCTTTGTAGCAGTGGCACCTACTGTAAAAATACACCAGGATCCCATGAATGTGAAAGTAAGTATGCCTTACAAGTAGAACCCAAGATATCCCAGAACCCAATGAAAGACATCCTTTCCTTGACAGAACCCTTATAAATTATGTATTCCCTTCACGCTTTTGCCACTGATAATGGCTTTGTGAAGAAAGAAAGTACAAGTAGAAGTCTTGTAAAATGATTTTGAATTCAGTACCCAAGCTATCCCAGCATTCACTGAGGTATAACAACTGGGACAGGCAAAGCAAGGTTAACATACACAGCCTCTGAAAACTATGGTTGTGGGTTTGATATTTGGATTTGCCATCACGTAGGTTGTTGCTCTGTGGTTCTCTCCTGTACTTCCGAGGTTTCCCCCATTTTCCTCCCTCCACAAATTAGAATAAACTTCTAAATTCCAATATCAGATACTCAGTGTCAATAAAGAGCAGCTTTAATTAGAGTTTATCCTGATCAATGATGATCAAATTCTGTCTTTCTACAGGCTGTAACGAGGCATGTGAAACATGTATTGGAGAAGGAATTGGTGCTTGTACAAAGTGTAATGTTGGTTTCAAAAGGACAGAGAATGAGTGCAAAGGTATTTATTAATAATTATAAAACTCATGAATAATTAATGAGGAAAACACAATAGAAATCATTGTCCGTGGAGGAGGTTGTATATCTGATACAAAATCGTCCTGATTTGCATAAACTTTAACTCCAATTTTCTCAGCCAAATTCAATTTTATTTTTAAAATTTTAGTAGAACATGAATGTTTACACCTAGACGTTTCATAAGTAATATACAATATTTGTGTCCGTGTTGTATCAGATATACAATCACTCACCTTTGGCTTGTGGCTGTATATCTGATACAACACGGCCACTCATATTGTATATAAAATTATTATGATAATGTTGGTTTGCGTATGATGATGGAATATGAAATGTATATGTGATCGTACCATACTGAATGGACTCAGAAAAAATTCTGAGCCCCAGATGGGAATCGAACCCACGACCCTCCGTATGCTAGTCGGACGCTCTACCACTGAGCTTAGACATTTCTGTGACTGTAGCTTATACAGTACGTTTGTCACAATTAAACCCACATTGACGACCTACTCGCCATTAGAGTCTCCAGCAGCTCAGTGGTAGAGCGTCCGACTAGCATACGGAGGGTCGTGGGTTCGATTCCCATCTGGGGCTCAGAATTTTTTCTGAGTCCATTCAGTATGGTACAATCACATATACATTTCATAAAATTATTACTTAGCCGCCCATGGAGTGCTTACAGGGTACAGTTACCCCACAGAATGTTCTTCTTCCAATCAATAGCACTTTCTGGATATGGCTCAACACACAACAATCTTGTGACCAATAAATCCATAAAGATGAGCCAATAGTTATCACATTATTCTCACTGATTATTTTGGCTTTACCATCCTTAATCTTGGACATGGTCAAAATTCCATGCAATGTTGTACATTATCATACCGTGGGTTCCAGAGAATCTTACTCCAGTGCTTCTTGGGATTTGTTGCCATGAGAGAACCGCTAGACCATCTAGAACAGTAAATCCCCGGGAGATACTTCGGGTCGTTTCATACGGGGATGCTCCGCCTGGACTCTCGACCCCTTACCCTTTGATATACCAAATTTCAGCAAAAAAAGTACCCCTTTTATATACCTTTTTTGCTGAAAAGGTACCCCTTCCATATACTTTTGAAGAATCTCTTTTTATACCAAAATTCACAAATTCCCACCCCTTTTCTATACTTGCGGCCTGAAAAACGTACCCCTTTCAGGCGGAGCATCCCCATATAGTCAATTATAGGGAGTACCCCCCCCCCCCCCCCGAGTAAATCTTGGTGAAGTGGTCCAGAGGTTCTCTCATGATCAGCCTTCAATCTCATTCTCTTTTTCACCTGAGGCATGGTTCACCCACAGAGCTAGAGGACCACTAGCTGGCACCAGGGTAACATTAGTGTAATTGACCGATATAATTGCAATGTTGCGTTCAGTTGTTACCACAAAAAGATTATAAGATTATAACAAATTGAGTAATCACATTCCTCTTTGTTGTCTTTAAAATTCAGATATAGATGAATGTGCCGCAGAGGATAAACCTTGTACATTAGAAAATGAAGTGTGCAAGAACAGCGTTGGTTCCTACACTTGTGAATGCCGCAATGGCTATGGAAGGAAAGGAGAGAAATGCATTAAAGGACATAAAGGTAAAAAGGAGCAGAAAAAATCCCAGGAAGAAGATCTTGAAGAAGGAATTAGACAAGGAAAATACTTTTCTGAGTTTGATATGAAAATAGGAAGTCTTCTTTATGCTGTTTTCTTTGCTTTAGTTTTCCTTGCAATCAAGAAAAGCAGTAGAATAATGTTGATGGTACTGACTCTTATTTATGCATGTGTTTTATATTACTTGCGAGCTCATTCATAGGCATGGTAAAGGTTAAGTCTTTTCAGAGCTACAAGGTTCTTTTGAGTTTCAAAAACTCTTATTGTAATAGCATGACCTAAGAGTGTTACCTCTTTCCCCCATCTGGGACATGTTCTACTCCACCAAGAAATGAACTATAGGAGGGGGTGTAATTATTCAATAGATAGTTTCTGAAGTGCCTGCCATTATCAGGTATATTGAAAGCAACTGAGGACATCTACAGGGCCCAGTTGTACAAAGGGTGGATAATAATATCTGATGGATAAATTTTATGCAGTGAACAAATTTATTAGATAATAGCATTGATGTATCCACTGGATAAGATTTATCCAAATATTTGGATAGTATTATCCACAGTTCGTACTACTGGGCCCAGCTCAATAACAAATCTCATCAGCAATATTTAAAATATTACAGTGTATTCATCAGATCTGTGTGATTTTCGATCTACAGTCTTTTATTTAATGCAGAGAGAAAGCAACAAGTTTTTGATAAGAAACAGTTTTTTGTAGTATATATCCATTTCCCTTCCATCCTTGCTTGGTTCCTTCTTTGTTTCATTCTTCTTTCTTTCCTGTTTCCATTTCTTCTCCCATAGTTTTTTTCATTTGTTTTTGTGCTCTCGTTTTTCACTCTTTTTTGTATCTCTTTCCTAGCAAGGATTGAAGGAAAACTTCATTTAATTGCATGTTTCCTATTAAAATATATCAATGTTCAAGAATAAGGGCTGTTTTATGCTTTCTCAATTAATCAAGAGGCACTTATTAAATTTTCACACTAAAATTGTTGCTAAGAAAAAAGTTACTTAAATTCTTAGGTTAGACAAGTCACATCAAGGGCACATTCTTAAGTAACTGGAGAATTGAAACAATATATCTTGTGGTGATCATGATCATGTGCAACAAAAGCAGTTGACTAAATGCATGAGAAAAGCTGAAAGATTCAGTTTTGTTAAAAACGTTTTTACGGTGTATAAGTTTCCTTCTTATTCACTTTTTTTCTAATTTAAAAATGGGATTTAGTACCAATATTATTTATTTCTTAATTGTTTTCTCATGGTGTGCTAACCACTTCTTCCGAAGTTACATAGATGTTGTTTACATGAAGGTATGGTGACCCTGGTGTGAAGGGACTGGTCATAAAGTAAAGGGGAGAGGGGTGGGGCAGCAAAAACAGGGGGTGGGCCACATTATTTTGAGCTCCTCGAAAGGGGTGGGCTATCTATAAGATGGAACATCTAACATTTATGCTAGGGGTGGGTCATCACTTATTTAACCGCATTTAAAAATGGGCCAGCATAAAAAAATGCTAGTTAAATTCTAGTTTTGCCACCCCACCTCTTTACTTTATGACCAGTCCATAGGGACAAGTCTTTTGTATTCCTACTCCAGTGGACACCAAGAACAGAAGACTTAGCCATAGCAGTAGGGTCTTCCTACCTTAAATTGCAAACTAGCTACTAACATAATAACTGATTATGGGGAGGTTGATGATGGGACCCATTTAAAGGCATGGCATGGCATGGCTACTCCACATCTTGACTGTCGTCATCATCATCTTCAATCTTCTCTTCATTTTCTGTTCTTCCTCTTTCTAATACACTCAACGTCATTATAACCTCATTCCAGCCTAAAACGTTTCAGTTTATTGCTTGTAATTTGCTTAGGAAAAACTAGGACAGATTTATTTACTTGAAGCAAAATAATGTCTTTTTTGTCAAAAGAGCTACAATAGCTAGATATTCTCACCGACAGTTTGACAAACAACAAATTTTCACTTCAGATTCAAAGGCGAAAAGATTTGAGGAAGAAGACGAAGATAATGATGATGAGGACGATGGACATGATGATGATGATAATGTTGAAGATGATGTAAATGACGCAAAACAAGATGACAACACAGGCAACGATGAAATAAAACCACCAGAGGAGCCCAGAGATGAACTATAATCTTTGGCAACTTCTATTAATTATTATGTTATTTCTAAATACCTAAACTTTAATAAAATCTTGTTTTTAAATTTAATTTAATGAATCATAATTGTGTAAAAGATGAAAACAATATTCCAAATCAATGAAAACCATAGGCTATAGTCCATGCTTTTCGGCTAAAAATAGCCAAAAATGACCTATTTTCCATTCTTCAAAAATAATGCATTATTTTTGAAGAAGCAAAATAGGTCATTTTTGGCCATTTTTAGCCTAAAAGCATGGACTATAGCCCATGGTTTTGATCGATTTTCGACAATTTTCACACCTTTTGGGAAATCATGCATTATTTTTGAAGAATGCAAAATAGGTCATTTTTGGCCATTTTTAGCCTAAAAGCATGGACTATAGCCCATGGTTTTGATCGATTTTCGACAATTTTCACACCTTTTGGGAAATCATGCATTATTTTTGAAGAATGCAAAATAGGTCATTTTTGGCCATTTTTAGCCTAAAAGCATGGACTATAGCCCATGGTTTTGATCGATTTTCCACAATTTTCACACCTTTTGGGAAATCATGCATTATTTTTGAAGAATGCAAAATAGGTCATTTTTGGCCATTTTTAGCCCGAAAGCATGGACTATAGCCCATGGTTTTGATCGATTTTCGACATTTTTCACACCTTTTGGGAAATCATGCATTATTTTTGAAGAATGCAAAATAGGTCATTTTTGGCCATTTTTAGCCTAAAAGCATGGACTATAGCCCATGGTTTTGATCGATTTTCGACAATTTTCACACCTTTTGGGTAATCATGCATTATTTTTGAAGAATGCAAAATAGGTCATTTTTGGCCATTTTTAGCCTAAAAGCATGGACTATAGCCCATGGTTTTGATCGATTTTCGACAATTTTTACACCTTTTGGGAAATCATGCATTATTTTTGAAGAATGTAAAATAGGTCATTTTTAGCTAAAAAGCATAGACTATAGCCCATGGTTTTGATCGATTTTCGACAATTTTCACACCTTTTGGGAAATCATGCACTATGTTTGAAGAATGCAAAATAGTTCATTTTTGGACATTTTTAGCCTAAAAGCATGGACTATAGCCCATGGTTTTGATCGATTTTCCACAATTTTCACACCTTTTGGGAAATCATGCATTATTTTTGAAGAATGTAAAATAAGTCATTTTTAGCTAAAAAGCATAGACTATAGCCCATGGTTTTGATCGATTTTCGACAATTTTCACACCTTTTGGGAAATCATGCACTATGTTTGAAGAATGCAAAATAGTTCATTTTTGGACATTTTTAGCCTAAAAGCATGGACTATAGCCCATGGTTTTGATCGATTTTCCACAATTTTCACACCTTTTGGGAAATCATGCATTATTTTTGAAGAATGCAAAATAGGTCATTTTTGGCCATTTTTAGCCCGAAAGCATGGACTATAGCCCATGGTTTTGATCGATTTTCGACATTTTTCACACCTTTTGGGAAATCATGCACTATGTTTGAAGAATGCAAAATAGTTCATTTTTGGACATTTTTAGCCTAAAAGCATGGACTATAGCCCATGGTTTTGATCGATTTTCGACAATTTTCACACCTTTTGGGTAATCATGCATTATTTTTGAAGAATGCAAAATAGGTCATTTTTGGCCATTTTTAGCCTAAAAGCATGGACTATAGCCCATGGTTTTGATCGATTTTCGACAATTTTCACACCTTTTGGGAAATCATGCATTATTTTTGAAGAATGCAAAATAGGTCATTTTTGGCCATTTTTAGCCTAAAAGCATGGACTATAGCCCATGGTTTTGATCGATTTTCGACAATTTTTACACCTTTTGGGAAATCATGCATTATTTTTGAAGAATGTAAAATAGGTCATTTTTAGCTAAAAAGCATAGACTATAGCCCATGGTTTTGATCGATTTTCGACAATTTTCACACCTTTTGGGAAATCATGCACTATGTTTGAAGAATGCAAAATAGTTCATTTTTGGACATTTTTAGCCTAAAAGCATGGACTATAGCCCATGGTTTTGATCGATTTTCCACAATTTTCACACCTTTTGGGAAATCATGCATTATTTTTGAAGAATGAAAAATAGGTCATTTTTGGCCATTTTTAGCCTAAAAGCATGGACTATAGCCCATGGTTTTGATCGATTTTCGACAATTTTCACACCTTTTGGGTAATCATGCATTATTTTTGAAGAATGCAAAATAGGTCATTTTTGGCCATTTTTAGCCTAAAAGCATGGACTATAGCCCATGGTTTTGATCGATTTTCGACAATTTTCACACCTTTTGGGAAATCATGCATTATTTTTGAAGAATGCAAAATAGGTCATTTTTGGCCATTTTTAGCCTAAAAGCATGGACTATAGCCCATGGTTTTGATCGATTTTCGACAATTTTTACACCTTTTGGGAAATCATGCATTATTTTTGAAGAATGTAAAATAGGTCATTTTTAGCTAAAAAGCATAGACTATAGCCCATGGTTTTGATCGATTTTCGACAATTTTCACACCTTTTGGAAAATCATGCACTATGTTTGAAGAATGCAAAATAGTTCATTTTTGGACATTTTTAGCCTAAAAGCATGGACTATAGCCCATGGTTTTGATCGATTTTCCACAATTTTCACACCTTTTGGGAAATCATGCATTATTTTTGAAGAATGTAAAATAGGTCATTTTTAGCTAAAAAGCATAGACTATAGCCCATGGTTTTGATCGATTTTCGACAATTTTCACACCTTTTGGGAAATCATACACTATGTTTGAAGAATGCAAAATAGTTCATTTTTGGACAATTTTAGCCTAAAAGCATGGACTATAGCCCATGGTTTTGATCGATTTTCCACAATTATCACACCTTTTGGGAAATCATGCATTATTTATGAAGAATGCAAAATAAGTCATTTTTGGCCATTCTTAGCCTAAAAGCATGGAGTATAGCCCATGGTTTTGATCGATTTGCGACAATTTTCACACTTTTTGGGAAATCATGCATTATTTTTGAAGAATGCAAAATAGGTCATTTTTGGCCATTTTTAGCCTAAAAGCATGGACTATAGCCCATGGTTTTGATCGATTTTCGACAATTTTCACACCTTTTGGGAAATCATGCACTATTTTTGAACAATGCAAAATAGGTCATTTTTGGCCATTTTTAGCCTAAAAGCATGGACTATAGCCCATGGTTTTGATCGATTTTCGACAATTTTCACACCTTTTGGGAAAGCATGCCTTATTTTTGAAAAAAAATGACCTATTTGGCATTCTTCAAAAAAAATGTAAGATTTCCCAAAAGGTGTTAAAATTGTCGAAAATCGATCAAAACCATGGGCTATAGTCTATGCTTTTTAGCTAAAAATGGCCAAAAATGACCTATTTTGCATTCTTCAAAAATAATACATGATTTCCCAAAAGGTGTTAAAATTGGCGAAAATCGATCAAAACCATGGTCTATAGTCCATGCTTTTACGCTAAAAATGGCCAAAAATGACCTATTTTGCATTCTTCAAAAATAATGCATGATTTCCCAAAAGGTGTGAAAATGGTCGAAATTCGGTGAAAAGCATGGGCTATAGTCCATGCTTTTAGGCTAAAATTGTCCAAAAATGAACTATTTTGCATTCTTCAAAAATAATGCATGATTTCCCAAAAGGTGTGAAAATTGTGGAAAATCGATCAAAACCATGGGCTATAGTCCATGCTTTTTAGCTAAAAATGGCCAAAAATGACCTATTTTGCATTCTTCAAAAATAATACATGATTTCCCAAAAGGTGTTAAAATTGGCGAAAATCGATCAAAACCATGGTCTATAGTCCATGCTTTTACGCTAAAAATGGCCAAAAATGACCTATTTTGCATTCTTCAAAAATAATGCATGATTTCCCAAAAGGTGTGAAAATTGTCGAAAATCGATCAAAACCATGGGCTATAGTCCATGCTTTTAGGCTAAAAATGGCCAAAAATGACCTATTTTCCACTCTTCAAAAATAATGCATGATTACCCAAAAGGTGTGAAAATTGTCGAAAATCGATCAAAACCATGGGCTATAGTCCATGCTTTTAGGCTAAAAATGGCCAAAAATGACCTATTTTGCATTCTACAAACATAATGCATGATTACCCAAAAGGTGTGAAAATTGTCCAAAATCGATCACAACCATGGGCTATAGTCCATGCTTTTAGGCTAAAAATGGCCAAAAATGACCTATTTTGCATTCTTCAAACATAATGCATGATTACCCAAAAGGTGTGAAAATTGTCGAAAATCGATCAAAACCATGGGCTATAGTCCATGCTTTTAGGCTAAAAATGGCCAAAAATGACCTATTTTGCATTCTTCAAACATAATGCATGATTACCCAAAAGGTGTGAAAATTGTCCAAAATCGATCAAAACCATGGGCTATAGTCCATGCTTTTAGGCTAAAAATGGCCAAAAATGACCTATTTTGCATTCTTCAAACATAATGCATGATTACCCAAAAGGTGTGAAAATTGTGGAAAATCGATCAAAACCATGGGCTATAGTCCATGCTTTTAGGCTAAAAATGGCCAAAAATGACCTATTTTGCATTCTTCAAACATAATGCATGATTACCCAAAAGGTGTGAAAATTGTCCAAAATCGATCAAAACCATGGGCTATAGTCCATGCTTTTAGGCTAAAAATGGCCAAAAATGACCTATTTTGCATTCTTCAAACATGATGCATGATTACCCAAAAGGTGTGAAAATTGTCCAAAATCGATCAAAACCATGGGCTATAGTCCATGCTTTTAGGCTAAAAATGGCCAAAAATGACCTATTTTGCATTCTTCAAACATAATGCATGATTACCCAAAAGGTGTGAAAATTGTCCAAAATCGATCAAAACCATGGGCTATAGTCCATGCTTTTACGCTAAAAATGGCCAAAAATGACCTATTTTGCATTCTTCAAACATAATGCATGATTACCCAAAAGGTATGAAAATTGTCGAAAATCGATCAAAACCATGGGCTATAGTCTATGCTTTTAGGCTAAAAATGACCTATTTTTCATTCTTCAAAAATAATGCATGATTTCCCAAAAGGTGTGAAAATTGTCGAAAATCGATCAAAACCATGGGCTATAGTCCATGCTTTTAGGCTAAAAATGGCCAAAAATGACCTATTTTGCATTCCTCAAAAATAGTGCATTATTTCCCAAAAGGTGTGAAAATTGTCGAAAATCGATCAAAACCATGCTCTATAGTCCATGCTTTTACGCTAAAAATGGCCAAAAATGACCTATTTTGCATTCTTCAAAAATAATGCATGATTTCCCAAAAGGTGTGAAAATTGTCGAAAATCGATCAAAACCATGGGCTATAGTCTATGCTTTTTAGCTAAAAATGACCTATTTTGCATTCTTCAAAAATAATGCATGATTTCCCAAAAGGTGTGAAAATTGTCGAAAATCGATCAAAACCATGGGCTATAGTCCATGCTTTTAGGCTAAAAATGGCCAAAAATGACCTATTTTGCATTCTTCAAAAATAATGCATGATTTCCCAAAAGGTGTGAAAATTGTCGAAAATCGATCAAAACCATGGGCTATAGTCTATGCTTTTTAGCTAAAAATGACCTATTTTGCATTCTTCAAAAATAATGCATGATTTCCCAAAAGGTGTGAAAATTGTCGAAAATCGATTAAAACCATGGGCTATAGTCTATTCTTTTAGGCTAAAAATGGCCAAAAATGACCTATTTTGCATTCTTGAAAAAAAATGCATGATTTCCCAAAAGGTGTTAAAATTGTCGAAAAACGATCAAAACAATGGGCTATAGTCCATGCTTTTAGGCTAAAAATGGCCAAAAATGACCTATTTTGCATTCTTCAAAAATAATGCATGATTTCCCAAAAGGTGTTAAAATTGTCGAAAATCGATCAAAACCATGGGCTATAGTCCATGCTTTTAGGCTAAAAATGGCCAAAAATGACCTATTTTGCATTCATCAAAAATAATGCATGATTTCCCAAAAGGTGTGAAAATTGTCGAAAATCGATCAAAACCATGGGCTATAGTCCATGCTTTCGGGCTAAAAATGGCCAAAAATGACCTATTTTGAATTCTTCAAAAATAGTGCATGATTTCCCAAAAGGTGTGAAAATTTTCGAAAATCGATCAAAACCATGGGCTATAGTCCATGCTTTTAGGCTAAAAATGGCCAAAAATGACCTATTTTGAATTCTTCAAAAATAGTGCATGATTTCCCAAAAGGTGTGAAAATTGTCGAAAATCGATCACAACCATGGGCTATAGTCCATGCTTTTAGGCTAAAAATGGCCAAAAATGACCTATTTTGAATTCTTCAAAAATAATGCATGATTTCCCAAAAGGTGTGAAAATTGTCGAAAATCGATCAAAACAAGGGCTATAGTCCATGCTTTTAGGCTAAAAATGGCCAAAAATGACCTATTTTGCATTCTTCAAAAATAATGCATGATTTCCAAAAAGGTGTGAAAATGGTCGAAATTCGGTGAAAACCATGGGCTATAGTCCATGCTTTTAGGCTAAAAATGGCCAAAAATGACCTATTTTGCATTCTACAAAAATAATGCATGATTTCCCAAAAGGTGTGAAAATTGTGAAAAATCGATCAAAACCATGGGCTATAGTCCATGCTTTTAGGCTAAAAATGGCCGAAAATGACCTATTTTGCATTCTACAAAAATAATGCATGATTTCCCAAAAGGTGTGAAAATTGTCGAAACTCGATCAAAACCATGGGCTATAGTCCATGCTTTCGGGCTAAAAATGGCCAAAAATGACCTATTTTGAATTCATCAAAAATAGTGCATGATTTCCCAAAAGGTGTGAAAATTTTCGAAAATCGATCAAAACCATGGGCTATAGTCCATGCTTTTAGGCTAAAAATGGCCAAAAATGACCTATTTTGAATTCTTCAAAAATAGTGCATGATTTCCCAAAAGGTGTGAAAATTGTCGAAAATCGATCAAAACCATGGGCTATAGTCCATGCTTTTAGGCTAAAAATGGCCAAAAATGACCTATTTTGAATTCTTCAAAAATAATGCATGATTTCCGAAAAGGTGTGAAAATTGTCGAAAATCGATCAAAACAAGGGCTATAGTCCATGCTTTTAGGCTAAAAATGGCCAAAAATGACCTATTTTGCATTCTTCAAAAATAATGCATGATTTCCAAAAAGGTGTGAAAATGGTCGAAATTCGGTGAAAACCATGGGCTATAGTCCATGCTTTTAGGCTAAAAATGGCCAAAAATGACCTATTTTGCATTCTTCAAAAATAATGCATGATTTCCCAAAAGGTGTGAAAATTGTCCAAAATCGATCAAAACCATGGGCTATAGTCCATGCTTTTACGCTAAAAATGGCCAAAAATGACCTATTTTGCATTCTTCAAACATAATGCATGATTACCCAAAAGGTGTGAAAATTGTCGAAAATCGATCAAAACCATGGGCTATAGTCTATGCTTTTAGGCTAAAAATGACCTATTTTTCATTCTTCAAAAATAATGCATGATTTCCCAAAAGGTGTGAAAATTGTCGAAAATCGATCAAAACCATGGGCTATAGTCCATGCTTTTAGGCTAAAAATGGCCAAAAATGACCTATTTTGCATTCCTCAAAAATAGTGCATTATTTCCCAAAAGGTGTGAAAATTGTCGAAAATCGATCAAAACCATGCTCTATAGTCCATGCTTTTACGCTAAAAATGGCCAAAAATGACCTATTTTGCATTCTTCAAAAATAATGCATGATTTCCCAAAAGGTGTGAAAATTGTCGAAAATCGATCAAAACCATGGGCTATAGTCTATGCTTTTTAGCTAAAAATGACCTATTTTGCATTCTTCAAAAATAATGCATGATTTCCCAAAAGGTGTGAAAATTGTCGAAAATCGATCAAAACCATGGGCTATAGTCCATGCTTTTAGGCTAAAAATGGCCAAAAATGACCTATTTTGCATTCTTCAAAAATAATGCATGATTTCCCAAAAGGTGTGAAAATTGTCGAAAATCGATCAAAACCATGGGCTATAGTCTATGCTTTTTAGCTAAAAATGACCTATTTTGCATTCTTCAAAAATAATGCATGATTTCCCAAAAGGTGTGAAAATTGTCGAAAATCGATTAAAACCATGGGCTATAGTCTATTCTTTTAGGCTAAAAATGGCCAAAAATGACCTATTTTGCATTCTTGAAAAAAAATGCATGATTTCCCAAAAGGTGTTAAAATTGTCGAAAAACGATCAAAACAATGGGCTATAGTCCATGCTTTTAGGCTAAAAATGGCCAAAAATGACCTATTTTGCATTCTTCAAAAATAATGCATGATTTCCCAAAAGGTGTTAAAATTGTCGAAAATCGATCAAAACCATGGGCTATAGTCTATGCTTTTTAGCTAAAAATGGCCAAAAATGACCTATTTTGCATTCTTCAAAAATAAGGCATGATTTCCCAAAAGGTGTGAAAATTGTCGAAAATCGATCAAAACCATGGGCTATAGTCCATGCTTTTAGGCTAAAAATGGCCAAAAATGACCTATTTTGCATTCTTCAAACATAATGCATGATTACCCAAAAGGTGTGAAAATTGTCGAAAATCGATCAAAACCATGGGCTATAGTCTATGCTTTTTAGCTAAAAATGACCTATTTTGCATTCTTCAAAAATAATGCATGATTTCCCAAAAGGTGTGAAAATTGTGAAAAATCGATCAAAACCATGGGCTATAGTCCATGCTTTTAGGCTAAAAATGGCCAAAAATGACCTATTTTGCATTCTTCAAAAATAATGCATGATTTCCCAAAAGGTGTTAAAATTGGCGAAAATCGATCAAAACCATGGTCTATAGTCCATGCTTTTACGCTAAAAATGGCCAAAAATGACCTATTTTGCATTCTTCAAAAATAATGCATGATTTCCCAAAAGGTGTGAAAATTGTGAAAAATCGATCAAAACCATGGGCTATAGTCCATGCTTTTAGGCTAAAAATGGCCAAAAATGACCTATTTTGCATTCATCAAAAATAATGCATGATTTCCCAAAAGGTGTGAAAATTGTCGAAAATCGATCAAAACCATGGGCTATAGTCCATGCTTTCGGGCTAAAAATGGCCAAAAATGACCTATTTTGAATTCTTCAAAAATAGTGCATGATTTCCCAAAAGGTGTGAAAATTTTCGAAAATCGATCAAAACCATGGGCTATAGTCCATGCTTTTAGGCTAAAAATGGCCAAAAATGACCTATTTTGAATTCTTCAAAAATAGTGCATGATTTCCCAAAAGGTGTGAAAATTGTCGAAAATCGATCACAACCATGGGCTATAGTCCATGCTTTTAGGCTAAAAATGGCCAAAAATGACCTATTTTGAATTCTTCAAAAATAATGCATGATTTCCCAAAAGGTGTGAAAATTGTCGAAAAT
Source organism: Anthopleura sola (assembly GCA_023349425.1). NCBI lineage: Eukaryota > Metazoa > Cnidaria > Anthozoa > Actiniaria > Actiniidae > Anthopleura > Anthopleura sola. The sequence continues at coordinate 3,382,530 of JALHLI010000006.1, read as the reverse complement.
CGATCAAAACAAGGGCTATAGTCCATGCTTTTAGGCTAAAAATGGCCAAAAATGACCTATTTTGCATTCTTCAAAAATAATGCATGATTTCCAAAAAGGTGTGAAAATGGTCGAAATTCGGTGAAAACCATGGGCTATAGTCCATGCTTTTAGGCTAAAAATGGCCAAAAATGACCTATTTTGCATTCTACAAAAATAATGCATGATTTCCCAAAAGGTGTGAAAATTGTGAAAAATCGATCAAAACCATGGGCTATAGTCCATGCTTTTAGGCTAAAAATGGCCGAAAATGACCTATTTTGCATTCTACAAAAATAATGCATGATTTCCCAAAAGGTGTGAAAATTGTCGAAACTCGATCAAAACCATGGGCTATAGTCCATGCTTTCGGGCTAAAAATGGCCAAAAATGACCTATTTTGAATTCATCAAAAATAGTGCATGATTTCCCAAAAGGTGTGAAAATGTTCGAAAATCGATCAAAACCATGGGCTATAGTCCATGCTTTTAGGCTAAAAATGGCCAAAAATGACCTATTTTGAATTCTTCAAAAATAGTGCATGATTTCCCAAAAGGTGTGAAAATTGTCGAAAATCGATCAAAACCATGGGCTATAGTCCATGCTTTTAGGCTAAAAATGGCCAAAAATGACCTATTTTGAATTCTTCAAAAATAATGCATGATTTCCGAAAAGGTGTGAAAATTGTCGAAAATCGATCAAAACAAGGGCTATAGTCCATGCTTTTAGGCTAAAAATGGCCAAAAATGACCTATTTTGCATTCTTCAAAAATAATGCATGATTTCCAAAAAGGTGTGAAAATGGTCGAAATTCGGTGAAAACCATGGGCTATAGTCCATGCTTTTAGGCTAAAAATGGCCAAAAATGACCTATTTTGCATTCTTCAAAAATAATGCATGATTTCCCAAAAGGTGTGAAAATGGTCGAAATTCGGTGAAAAGCATGGGATTTACTATTCATATTTGAGGCTTTTATCTTTCGGCATATGAAGCAAGCCTATCTTGTAATAAGGATACAAAATCAATTTCGTTGTATGAAGTGTTTCTCATATTTTATTAACAATAATTAACACATTGTTAACGTTTCTACAACAGAGTTTTAACTTTAAAAGATATTTACATCCATAACAAGCATCACATATATTCCTAAATACATCAGATGAACCTTTTTTTGGGGGATTACAGAAATCTGAAAATGTAAACAGTAATTATCCAAGTGCAAGGCAAGTGTTACAGCGCGACATGCAAAAGTATGACCACATTTAATGTATTTGCATACTTCTATGCACGGGATTTTGTACTTTAAACAGACACATCTGATGCCAAGCTGTCTTGTTTTACCAAATAAGGCGTGTAAAAAATCGTTTCACAGCATAATGCCTGTGCATTAAAGCATGCGAATATATCAAAAGTAGTCAAACTTGAGCGCATCGCGCTGTTATGTAGTATAGCATCTTACCTATTGTATTAAAGCGAGGGACAGTGGTATCTAAACTAGAGGTTATCTATTTGTTAATGCTATCCCTTACCAATAACAGAAATAGGAGGGGTTTACTGATTTCAGGGCAGCTTCCTGTCCCGTACAGAAACGTCTTTTAAATGCTGGAATCAGGAACTCCCCCAGAAACACTTGCCTTTAGCACTTGTAAGGGTTGCTTCTGGGAGAAGCTGAAATCAAAGAACTGTCCTAAGTCCCTGTCAAACGACTGGATTTAGAAACTGACAATATTAAACTTGAACTGTCTAATATGGTTATTAGATAACAAGTAGCTAAAGTACACATCCTTGAACAACATTGGATATTAGCTATTCTGAGGTGGACGAAAAAACTGGGTAGAGTTCAATAACATAACAGTGCATTGTGGTAGTGTTTTGGGGGACAAAATACAAGCCATCTTAGAAATAAGTCCCTAAAACAATCCCACAATGCACTACATCAGAATGGCTAATAACTCTATTCTTAGCATCGTATGAGTGGCGGCTACACATCCTAGGGATTATGCAGCACGCTACAAGGACTGTGCACACTGTAATGTGATTTTCTCAAGATTTATCAATTTTTCATGTTTTAAACTACTCTCTAGACATTTAGTAGACCCTTTTGAGTATGGTGTCAATGATATCAAACAAGGATTGGCTGTCTTAGTATCTATTTCTTACATGGTTGATGGCCAGAGAATATTTTTTCCAATTAAAAACAGCAATCCACAAAAAAAAAAAAAAAAGAAAGAAAAAACCGAAAAAAATATCAGTCTTTACAAACTTAGAAGAGTCAACACAACAAGGTTTCACTTACAACATCTGGGACATCCCAGGATCTATCCTTGTTTGACGTCATTGGCACCATATTCTAAAAGGGTCTATCACTACATTTCAATTTAATTTTATTTCAAAACATATTTATATATAATTATAAAAACAACAAATATCTTAAATATATGTATCTTAGCTAACTCCTAAGGAGACATTTAAAGTGAGTAATTAATGTTCAACATACAATACTAGCTTAGGGTTTTCATTCAATTTTTATCTACAATATTTACTCAATAAACTGCCACTTTGCTCTTAAACTGTTAGTGTATTGGTTGCAGGGCTTATTGGGGCGGGGTTGGGGGAGCTTAATCAAGAGCGACGCTTAAACGAGTAAATACTGTAACAGGAGAATATCATGAACTGGCTGGAGAGTCCTGGGGACCAAGTGAACATTTTACAAGTTTAAGCCAGAAAAGTTTGCTCAGTTACAGGAGCATTCTCCGACCCTTAAAGAAAACCCTGACTACTACTGCTAGTTTACTGCCTAAATCGTAACCTTATACAAAGAGACCTCAGGGGTTTTATTTATCAGTGGCTCATGATCCACTAAGCAAATAATAGAAATCTCTCACTGTGGTATAATCAGCAATCTTCTGGTTATGTTGTTAGATAAACAGACTACAGGCATATGTGAAGAATGTTTAAAGAAACATTAAACATCTCCAAGAAGAATTTCAAGTCCACAGAAAACATTTTTCTAATTTTTTTCAACAAAGTTGTAAAAGCAATGAAATAATGCAGCCAAGTAGAAAGTTCTATTTTCACACTTCACAATAATTATTTAAGATATTTTGTGATGGCCAAACTTTGTCTATCATTACTTAACACTTATTATATTCAAATTAATGTACACTTTTACAGTGAGATACGCAAAAGTATGACCACATGTTATGTATACCCATACTTTTATGCACTGGCTTTTGTACGTTAACTGACACATTTCAATGCAAAGCTGGCTAGTTTTGCCAAATAGGCATGTAAAACCTTGTTTGGCAGCAAAAAGCCTGTGCATAGAAGTATGCGAATACACTATGTAGCCATACTTTTGCGTGTTGCGCTGTAAGACACTGACGAAAAGCATGCTAGACGTTTCTTTGCTTGAATTTTTGCTACAAGCATGACTGGTAGTGCTAAGTGACTGTTTATTCTGACAATTATTTATGGAGCCCGTTGTTCTCACAGACAATGTGGGTGATGAATGGTAATGATAACACATCGTAACATGCCTTATGTACTAAGTACACAAACTTCCAAGCAAGCACTGTTAGACCATGTTGGTCATGCCACTCATGGTATAAACACATACATTAATAATTACACAGAATCAAGATTAATTTTCTGTCACCTTGTTTTCAGGTAAGTCACATGATCAGACAAATGTTGCTGAAGCAGTCTTGTTCTTGTCATCAGTAAGTTTCTTCTTGTCGTCTCCGTATTCTTCAATAAAGGAACCATCTTCTTTGAATTCTGGTCCTTCACCATATCCATCCAGACTGTCATTATCATCAGACATGTTATGCTTGTCAAGAGAGCCTTGACTGGGATAGGGAGGGGGGTTGTCATCCATCCTAGAATAGTAAATGAAAACAAAATAAATATATGGATCAATGGAAGGGTGAAATTCAGGAATGGACAAATGAAGGAATGAGTGATTGATTGAGCGAATGGATGAATGAATGAAGGACAATTTGAATGAATGGATGGATGAATATTATCCATATATCATATTTATTATGAGTAATAGCATGACTTGAGTGTGATTAGTGATTAAATGTCCCTGAAAGCCGAGGGAGGTTTTGTTGACGTCCCGACGCCGTGGGCTGTGGGACTTTAGCTAAACCTCCTGAGGCTTGAAGTATGTGCAATATAATAATAAGTTTACAGTTCCAGTTTGCAGTTTTCAACTCACTTTGACATATCCATTCCTTCCTCTTCATCAGGATACTGATCCATGATACCTGCTCTTTCCTTTTCTCGTTTACCAACTAAAGAAAAAAAAAAGTCAATTAAATATTTCAAAAGACTCTTTAACTGCTTGCATTTTTACTCCCTCTCCTTCTTCATTCCATCCCTCCCTCATCTTATTTCTTCCCCTATGGAGAAGGCAAAGGTGGTTAGCATTTAAGAAAGTTTAGTACTTTCTCGGCAGATCTTCTACTGAGGCAGACATTGGTTTATAACATTTCTACTTTTCTAAGTGTAGGCATGGGTATTCTCTGGAACGCCACAAATTATGGGTTATGGTAATAACTTTGGGTTTATTTCCAGGACTTGGCATCAAATGTAGATAGAGATTGACACTTGGGTATCTCCCTTCATTTGAGGGCTTTCTCTGAATCCTTACTCCAGAGAAACAGAATTGCTCCACTCCAAATACATCTTTGGGTCAGCTGTGCCCTGACTTTGATCAGCCTAGAGGTTGTTTCAGGGTTTGATCTGTGAGTTAGCTGTGCCCTGACTTTGATCAGCCTAGAGGTTGTTTCAGGGTTTGATCTGTGAGTTAGCTGTGCCCTGCCTTAGATCAGCCTAGAGGTTGTGTCATGGTTCAATCTGTGAGTTAGCCCTGCCCTGAGTTTGATCAGCCCAGAGGTTGTTTCAGGGTTTGATCTGTGAGTTAGCTGTGCCCTGACTTTGATCAGCCCAGAGGTTGTTTCAGGGTTCAATCTGTGAGTTAGCCGTGCCCTGAGTTTGATCAGCCTAGAGGTTGTTTCAGGGTTTGATCTGTGAGTTAGCCGTGCCCTGAGTTTGATCAGCCCAGAGTTTGTTTCAGGGTTTGATCTGTGAGTGAGTCATTCACTAGGATTTTGTGTAATAACTTTGTGAAGATTCAACATCACTGTTTGAAGAACCTACCAGGATACTTAGCACCACGACGTCTTCGATAAAGAAGAACAATCAGAATAACCAATACAAGAAGAATAATGAGGACGATTAGGATAATGAACCATGGTGCTTTGTAGAATGGAGAACTTTCTCTCTTGCCAGATGCTAAAACCCCCAAAGAAACAATTGTTACTATCATGTTAAATTATATTCATTCATTCATTCATTATTTTTCAAATTCAAATATTATAACATATTAATTTAACTAGCAAAAAAGGAGGGATAATACAATGAAAAATATAATTACAATAATATAAAATAAAACAATAAATATAATATATATATATATACCCCGAATCCCTAAAACTTTGACATTTTTGCGATATATATATATACATATATGTTTGAGTGCTATTTTTGTTGACAATTTAACACTAAACAAGGAGCAAATCAGCTACAAACATGTCAAAAAGCCTCATTAGGTATTCTAGAACAACTTGGTAACAAATGTTTGTTGAAAAATGACTAAAATCGCTATCCTTCCAGTGGCGGATCCAGGATTTTACAAAGGGGCGTTCCATTTCGTCGTCACTCTTTCAACAACTAATACATAAAACTTCATTGCAGGACGCAATATACCCCTTTTCAAAGGGTCTGATGCTCAAAGGGGGGACCCCCTCTGGATCCACCACTGCCTTCATATTTATGTATATATATCACAAAAGTGTCAAAGTTTTAGGGATTCAGTGTATATATATATATATATATATATATATATATACCTTGTATGACCTACTGACACCCTACCACTAACCTACTGACACCCTACCACTAATCTACTGACACCCTACCACTAATCTACTGACACCCTACCACTAACCTACTGACACCCTACCCTATATTGTAATTGCAGCTAAAATGGGGGCCATAAACTCAATCCATTACTTACAGTATGGACCTTGAACTTGGTTAATAAGAGCTATATATCATGAATATGATATATAGAGATTACTTCATGGAAAGTGCGCGCCTACTGTTTTTATTCATGAGTTGTGAAGTATCATAAAACGAACAAGCGAGTCTTCGAGTGCGGGTGTTTTATGATACAAAACAACAAGTGAATAAAAACTGTACAAAGCACTTTCCATGGTGTTTTCTTTTTATTTTATTCATACCGAGATTTTCAATTTGGTTTGAATTAGACACTATTTCAGTTTACAAAGTTTGTAAACAAAGCTCCATTTGCAAACTAGAAATTATATTGCTGAAATGCTTTTTCAATTCTTTATTTTACAATGCTGTTTTACAAGCATAATATAGATAAATATATATAAATATAATATAGTTTCATTCATGTTTTGAACTCAAACTTTCTAGTATAGTCGAAAGTCTCACACGAAAGAACAGCCCGTTGCTGCCGGCTTCTGATTGGACATATCATTTTACTCACATGTGAAGAAAAGCCGTACGTGTCTTCTGATCAATTGGACGTATCGTTTTTCTCACACGTGAAAAAGCGATATGCGCATTGTGACTGGTTGGGAAAAGTGAAGAACGAACATTTATTACACAGGATTTTACTGAGTAAATCTCAGTATGTATATAATAAATGAGAATATTATTAGGAAACATGAATTAGAAAGACTCCAGCAGGCTATTTTTCAGTTCCTTCTTAAAGAGCATAAAATATTATGTTTTGTTTCAGTAATAGTCAAATTCCTTCAATTTTTATATTGATTGGGAACAAATTATACAATGGTACCCAACTCTATGTGGGATGTTTTTGACATATAAAGTCAGGTATAAACCACTCATGCCCATTTAATGATCTAAATGATTTAAAATAAGTATCTTACCCACTGCAGGAACAGGACGGGCATCGGTAGGGGGGCTATCAGGACTGCTTCCCAGCTTATTTCTGCCCACAGTAACAAACTGATAAAGACGATTTTCTGCCAAATCTTCTACAATAGCCCATCTCTTCTCCAGATGGTCAAACCAGCCTGTCTCTTTGAAGCTTTCATCGGTAGCTGCAATTACAATATAAGGTAGGGTGTCAGTAGGTTAGTGGTAGGGTGTCAGTAGGTTGGTGGTAGGGTGTCAGCAGGTTGGTGGTAGGGTGTCAGTAGGTTGGTGGTAGGGTGTCAGTAGGTTGGTGGTAGGGTGTCAGTAGGTTGGTGGTAGGGTGTCAGTAGGTTGGTGGTAGGGTGTCAGTAGGTTGGTGGTAGGGTGTCAGTAGGTAGGTGGTAGGGTGTCAGTAGGTTGGTGGTAGAGTGTCAGTAGGTTGGTGGTAGGGTGTCAGGAGGTTGGTGGTAGGGTGTCAGTAGGTTGATGGTAGGGTGTCAGGAGGTTAGTGGTAGGGTGTCAGCAGGTTGGTGGTAGGGTGTCAGTAGTTTGGTGGTAGGGTGTCAGTAGGTTGGTGGTAGGGTGTCAGTAGGTTGGTGGTAGGGTGTCAGGAGGTTGGTGGTAGGGTGTCAGTAGGTTGATGGTAGGGTGTCAGGAGGTTAGTGGTAGGGTGTCAGCAGGTTGGTGGTAGGGTGTCAGCAGGTTGGTGGTAGAGTGTCAATGGATTGGCTGTAAGGTGCCCTAGGCTGTACAAACTCACCCTTTTCCCTGTATTTGACCATAAACTCTAATGGATATCCACCAGCTGTATCGCCAAACAAGAAAGTAATGTTGACAGCTGTAGTTGAGTGAGCATCAGCTAGTGGTGCTCTTGGCTTAGCTGGCTCTGGAAATGAGAAGGAAAAACATATAATCAGTATGACCATAAAGTAAATTTAACTAGATTTTGTATTCTAATAAGCAGACGGTCAACATACAACCCCCACTACCATGTTGATTCACCTATCTTCCCCAATTTCAAGATCAAAGTACTTACTAGCTGGTGCAATAGTCTTAACATCGGCTTTCATCACTGGTCCAGGACCAATCACAGTCTTGGCTTGGAGATATATAACATAGCGAGTCACAGGCTCCATATCTTTAAAAAGGTGTTCATACTTGTCAATTGGCACATCAACAAACTGCACTTTGCTGACAGGTTTGATGGGCTCCTTATCTTCATGTTTTACTGCACCAATGGAATATCCTAAAAGAATTCCATTCTTTTCGTCAGGTTCACCCCAGTTTGCAAAGATGTAGCTGGAGAACGCTTGAGCCTTGAAGTCAGACACTGGACCAGGTACTACGATATATCAAAATATGAATATGGATTAACTGGATAAACATTTAATTGCTTTTATCCCCCCCCCCCCCCTTTTTTTTGCAAAAGCATTATCTATCAATGACAGAACACATGTTAAAGTGCTACTCTGATCAAATTTCAATGTCTCCAATTTTTTACTATTTCAACACATGTTAAAGTACTTTACAAAAGAAGAAAACTGTTTACCATTTTTTTGTTAGCATTTTTAGTTTCAAGTTTATGCTAATTTGGACTGTGATGATAATATCATATTCTCAACTCACAGTTTGCTACAGTATAGATTTCAGTATCTTTCTGAGAGTATTAGATCAATGTCATTCAAACTTTGCAGAAAAAATGTACTTTAAAAAAAATATGAAATGTGAAAAAGCACAAACTGTGGTTGCTATGGCAACTTACTGGGGTCCAGGCCCCTAACAACATTTTTAGCTTTCCTTTGCTGTGTTATTTTTCAAGTTGATCAAAAATTGTTTGACTAAAATTTTGCCTCTGACCATAACAGATATGTTTATATGTCAAAATCTTGAATTTTAGGTAGGGATGGCCTAGAACCATGGCTGTTGCTATAACAACTGATCTGTATGATTAATTTTGAAGAATAACTGAATTACTATAATACTGCTAAATTTGGTTGATTTTGATTGGAACTGAGCTGAGATTGTGCTTATCATAATCCTAGGCTGGTCCAGTATTGAGACTATGACATCATCAGGAATAAACTCCAATATCTTTGGAAGTAAAAAAGATGTTTGAAAAAGGAAAGCAGCATTTCACTTCACTATCAAAGGTCTTTCAATTCATGCAAAAAAAAAACAGCCAGTCAAAAATTTGATCAGAGTAGCACTTTAATTTTTTTTGTAATTAAAATAATTATATAAAACTGCATTGCCACTGAGAAAAGAACTGCAAGAATAAAATGGCTGTACTCTATTTTCATGAACAGCCAACACATCGGCATGATGACACTGAGCTGTAAAAACATTAGCGTAATTAGGGTAAAGGTAAATGCTTAAGGACCTCAGGGGATTTCTGAATGCTGAATCCCCCTGAAGGCATAAATAATGAAAAGTCTCTAATCATACAACAATATACTCACCATCTTCCAAAGTATCAAACTTGACTTCATCACTTGGCGGTCCCTCTCCTCCACTATTAAAGGCCTTAATTGCCAAGGTGTAGCTTGTGAAGGGTGTAAGCCCAGTGACATTTTGTTCCTGAACATCTTGAGTGGTTGACTTGGCCTTGAAGACTTTAGCTCCTACTGGGATCTCTCTTCTTCGACGACGAGCTCGTACTAACTTGCTTTGACCCCAATGATAGACCTAAAAACATATGGATGGATGGGCATTATATCAGGGTATCTGACATGGCGCGATGGTGCGATTTCGCACAATTGACCCAAAATCGCACCAAATCGCACAATCGGCAAAAATCGTATAATTTCGCAAAAATCGCATAATTTACCAAAAAAATGCATATTTTTCACCAAAATAAAGTGAAATATCGCTAATTATTTAAGAAATATGAAGATACAAACCAGTTTGATGCAAATAAACCATTGAAAACTTCATGAAAACAAGCCAGACTCGAACAACTCGAACGATGTCTTCACCATCTACAAGGCGTCTCTCGCAATGTAGAGTAAAGGAACTGGGGCTAGATTTGCTCTAACGCGATATTCTATATATTGGTTTAAATGAGACAAATCCATTCTTTGAATCATCCAATCAGCATTGCCGACATATATTAACAGGAGACATGTGCTTTTTCTGTCCTTCTTCTAACTAAAGACGTAAGTATAGTAAACTAATCCCAAAAACTGTGCAAATAAGTATAGAGCGAAAACACTAGAACCATGAAACAAAATCAAATTGTTAGTGTGTAATAGTTCTTATTTAGCGACTATTAGTTACTATAAAAGACAAGTAAAGTTGTAATGAGGTATTGTTTCCTTTTGTATTTGTTGTTTCTGGTTGAGTGATATTGACTAAATAGTCACTAAATAAAAACTATTAGTTAGTAACTATTTTGTTTTTATTTCATGGTTCTAGTGTTTTCGCTCTATCTTCAAACACATTTTGGAATAATATGGATCACAACATAGTTTTTTATTGAATTTGTAGAGATTTTTGGAAAATCATAATGAATATATATTTTTCAAGTTTATATATAAAAGAAGTGAATCAATTATGAATTATGTAAATCTTGAAATATCGAATTAAAAAAACAAGAATATTAATCAAAAACTGTCTTTTTGTGTATTCTTTTCATGTTTTGTATAAATTAAAGATACCCTAATGCCTTAAAAATGCAAATAGAATGTTTTACCCATAAAACTTGTCAAAATATTAAAAAAAACACATGAGAAAAATTTGCATAATTTGCCGCATAATCAACCATTTTTGCCGCATAATCAACCATTTTTGCCGCATAATTTGGCCTGAAATTCCGCACAATTTCGATTTTTTTGCCGCACCATGTCAGATACCCTGTTATATGTGGATCATTAGACAAGGAATGGATGGATGATTTAGACAATCTTAATATTTCAATATTTTAGCTGGTCCCAATCCCAGATTATAAAGGAGGATTGGGCAATGGGAAACAAGATTGAGATTGAATAAATTGGTGCAAGAAGTGATGGGCCACCTTAAAGATGGAAATAAGACAGAACTTGGTAAAAGCTGAAAAGGAAGCCAGGGATCTGATAACATCATTACATGGACTGTAACACACAGCAAGAATAACATGCTGGATTGTGAGGACCTGTACCAAACACGGAAGGTGCAACAGCTACAAGATTGATATATGCAGGGTTAGTGAATGTGAAGAAAAGTGAAGTTAAAATCAGGTGAAACTGTTGTGTATTCAGGTTGTGAGGAAGAACACCAGAGAGGAGTTGCAATAATAATGACATCAGAAGCAAAGAAGTGTTTAGAGAATGTGAAGAAGAATGGCGGAAAGAGAAAGGAACAGAATGGGGTGGTGAAGTTGGAAGGAAACAGAAAGTGCTGCCATGGATAGACAAAGTCGGAAAGACCTGTGCCTTGCCTTATGCTCCACATGGAGCTAAGAGGAGGAAGAAGAAGAAGAGACTCTCACTCGGATGACATTACCAACTAAGTGGCTTTCTTTGCTGATATTAAACATCTGACGAAATATAATCTCCCACTAGATAATCTTCGAATAAAATGGGGGAGAGGATTCATTTTTTTACTAGGGAGAAAGGTGGGTGGGACTTGTGGGGTCAAGAAAGAGACCACAAAAAAAATTATCACACAGCACATTTACAATAAACAGTTTGGAAAATAATTTTCATTTAACAAGGGAGAAGGTTGGGGTCAGAAAATCCCACCCCTCCCCTCCTTGATCCCCATTGGACCCTGAATGTTATTAACTGAAAAATAACTTACATTGTATCCATCGACACTTCCCCTTGTCACCAAAACACGATCCCATAACAACTCAATAGAACGAGCAGATATTTTGCCCATCTTCACATTTTCTGGCTTCAATTTTGGTGCATCTTGACCTGAGAATGATTTCACAATATCGCTAGATGGTCCTTCACCAGCATTATTCTTTGCTGTAATCTGGAACTCCCATAGTTGGTAGTAACCAGCATTTGGGATTGAGAATTTATCATCATTTGGGTTCCTGATTACTACGTTGTAATTTTCTTTTGTGCCATTATCTAGGATCTTATTGTACTTGAGGATGTAATGTAATCCTGGGGCATTGGCTTGAAGCTTTGTCATAGGCTATAAGATAGACATTTAACAGTAATCAATATTAGGAATTAATAATGATGATGATGATGATGAAGACAATGATGACGACGGCAATGATGATGATGATAATGACCTCATCTCTTTATTCAAGTATCTAGTTCCTCTAGTGCTTTTGTACTAGTTGGGGATATTTTTCACTCACACACACTACCACTACATTTGATAATAGTTATGAACACAACACTCAACTCACATGTTGATTTTTACGGAGGGAGGAAACTGAGGAACCTGGAAAAAACCAATGTAGCACATAGGAGAGAACAACACATCAAACAAACTCCATCCACATATGGTGTTACCTGTGACCCCAACTTTTGGAACCATAGTGGTGTGTTGAGGCCGCTCATTGCTACCCAATTTTAAGTGAAAAGTTGCCATTTTCCCAGAAAGAAGGGTCAAGAATGGAGCACAAAACATTTGTGAAATGTCTCCCTTTTTGGAAACCAGTTGCCTTTGTGAAGGGATAAAATACGAAAAGATGGCATAATGGCAAAAAGCTCAGCAATAAAGTAAACCAAGAATAAGTGGATATGGTATTCAATACAAATGTGCAGCCAGTTATACAAAAATACTATTGAATTAAGAAAAGAACTCTTACCGTCCAAGCAATATCAAGCTCGTTAGCTTTTCCTGGCACTCCTCTGAAATTTTCGGGATACATAGTTGGTCCTGTTGGAATGAATCCACAGTTTTTTACCCATTTATTAAGTAAACTTTTCACAGTACTCTAAACAACTGGCATGGAATATATTTTCAACAAAACACCTGGATAAGCAACAATACATCATTCCAACTTACTATACTGGCTGGTAATGCACTGTCCTTTTGGTGTTGGCATGCTTGCTCGACTGGGCCCAATCTTATTGATGGCTCGCATTCTAAAAGTCAAGCTTGCCCAAGCTGTCAGTTGCAAAGTATAAGATGTTTTTGTGGGGTCAGTGATATTTGCAATGATATGCCATTCCTCTGGAAAGTAGCTGGATTCTTGTTCAACGACAAAGTGGGTGATGGGCGCATCGTTTTCTTTTCCCTTTTTCCAGGTTATAGTGGAAGTTCGGTTGTGACAAGACGTTATCTTGAGGTCTGATGGTGGGAATGGAACACCTGAAATATACACACACAAAAAATGAATTTTTTCCTGAAAATAACAAGGTATTAATATTAAATAATTATTTTCTTTTGATGTATTGACATGATAAACAAACAAACAAGAAAACAAACAAGCAAATAAATAGGATTTAGCAGTGGCATTTTCACGGAGTGGCTATTCTGCCACTGAAATTTAAACTGGTATTCAGAACTTGATTTTTGAGGAGAAAGGAAAGGCAGAGAACCCAGAGATAAACCCTCAAAGCACAGGAGAGAACCAACAAGCAACCTTACTCACATCACACAAAGTCTGGTGAGACTCAAACCTGGGATGCATTGTTGAAAGACGAGTGGTTTCGATCCATCAAACTTCCAAACATGTTAGAGATTTTATAGCACCTTTGTAATTTTTTGTTTACCAAAGCCAAAACACACAGACACCCAGAAGATAGCAAGGTCTAAAAATAACATTAGAAAGGCCTAAATATGTTAGTCAGTACCTTTTACATCAGCAATGGCTGTTGCTCTATCCTCGGATTTCTGGGGAGCATCGGTGAATGCAATGCAAGTGTACATGGCTCCATCATTAACATTAGCATCTTCAATCTTCAGAATGTTCTGGTTTTCTATCCAGCGTACTCGAGAATCATATTCAATTTTCCTACCATCTTTGAGCCACTTGTATGTCAAGAACCGCGCAAGTCTTTGATCAGTCCTTGCTTCACAGTGCAAATCCAAGGCTTTCTTGAGTGTAATGAACAAGTTTTTCTTGGGTGGTCTAAAGATCTCTGTTCTGTCTGTTTAATGTCAAGTATGCTAGGATTAGTATTAGGAATATAGAATACATTTTGAAACGAATATCCATAATTGAAGAATACAGAATACAGTTCAAACAAATTGTTTGTAATTGAAGACATAGCTTATCTCCTATGACATCTTTAGGAAAGATAACACATACACAGGAAAACAAAAGTGGATATTCCTTTTAACATCTCCCACCATGGAAACAATCTAGAAACAATTAATGGTAAGAGTTCCACTTTTACATTACCAAATGTTTTTTTTACCACCATGGGAAAAGTTTCTGAATTTCCCATTAAGAATACTGTGAATATTTTTAACTGTTTTTTTTCCCTTCAAGCCAATGTTAGTTTTTCAGTGTTCCAATTCATCTGGAAAAATGAAATTCCCTGACTTTTCTGACCAAAAAACATTTTTCATTGACTACAAAGTGCACTTATTTTAAGAAAAAAAATCATATCTACCATAAATGGCATTTTGTTTTTAGTTTGATACAAATTCCCTGACTTTTCACTGACTTTTGTTTAAATTGCCAAAGTTCACTGACCATAATCAAAATTCCCTGACCTTGAAAAAGATTTAGAATTCACTGACTTCCCCTGACCATGGCAACCCTGTTTTAACTCAGTGAGTCACTGACAGGTACTTTACATTTAAATTGAATTAGAATGCTATTTATCTATTTGGAAATAGAAAATAAAATAAATACAATAAATGTGAAGGGATCGAATGCATGTTACTAATATCCTACATAGGTACAAAACTCACCATAAACGGTTGCAGTATTGGAAGCCTCATTTTTACCAAGATCATTTTCTGCCTTACAAGTGTATTTCCCTCCATCAGCAGTGACAACTTTAGTGATTATGAGTGAATTTTTAGCACCTAGAGAATACCGTCCACTAATGGTAAGGAGTTGATCATCCTTGTACCAATGATTTGTAGCAACGGGTGCCGCATTTGAATCACACTGCAATACTGCATTTGTGTCCCTGAAAATGTAGAAAGGACCAAATTTCTTGATTTTGGGAGGCCGTGCTGGAAGAAAAGAGCAAAGTGAATTTTCAATACATGATTTTGAAAATTAAGGTCCTATTTATACAGTGATTTTGAGAAGTTTTACAGTATTGTAGTACATTTTCTTAGTCTACTGAAGAATTACAAGCACAGTTAGCATGGTAGAGCAGATCTCAGGACTGTGAAAAGCTCATGGTATGAATACTGTCGCAAAAAAAAACAGCATGGCATGGCTATGGCACTGCTTAAAAAATTCTAGACCAATCATAATGCATGAGAAAAATCAGCCAATCAAGATTATAGAAGACACTGGTCACAGTTGCAGCAAGGCACATGAGTTACAACAATTTTCATATTTCCGCGACTTAATTGACTCAAGACGTCTAGCGTTTTTGCTTCCGTCAATCAAAATCGCTAAATTAAAAATCAATACATTTAATTTACATTGAGCCAAGTTCATTCTGCTCAAGCGATAAGGAAATTCCCTTGACTAGGAAGCCATTTTCAAACGGGAATATCTTTATCATTTGTGGTCTGAATGAACTTGGCCTGTGGTAAATTTGATTGCGGAAGCTAAAATGCCAAACGTCTGGAGTCAGTAGGTCGCAGAAATTTGAAAAATGCTGTAACACCAGCCATTATAATTGATTAATTGCTGGGTAAATAAAGACTATTGTATTTTATTGTATTGTAACTTTTCAGTCATACAAAATCTGCTCTTTGACAGGGCATGAATACTTTTAATTAATTAATTAAAATGAATGATCGCTGAGAGATCAGTTGGAATGGGAAGGATCCTATTCTATAGTGATCATTCATTAAGAAATATTTCACAACATAACAGTAATGGATGGCATGGGTGAAATGAGTACTATGGTGTTGCTGTCTCATTGTAGTTCATGCCTTGTGTCCAGGCCCTAATGACAACATTCTTTGCTTTCCAGCAATTGCTTTGTTATTTTTCAGTAGAAAATGTTTGATTAGATTTTTGTCTAAATTATGACCATAACATCTACAGTGTATTTTTACCAAGCCTCTCTTAAAGGTAGAAATGGCAAAAACTAGAATTTTAGGTAGGGGTGACCTGGAAGTAAGGCTGTTGCTATAGTTAATTCTGAACAGCTCAAGTGCATTAGGCCCCGTCCACACTAGTGCATTTTAGTTTGAAAACGCATACATTGTGATGCATTTAGGCCAAAGTTTTTGTCAAACTTATGTCACACCATCGTTTTGATCATTTTTGAGTGTATTAGTATGGACGGTCGAAAACAGAGCAAGATGGTAGTGTGGATGCGAATCGATTGATGCGTTTTCAGATCAAACGAAAACGGATCCAAATGAAAACGCACTAGTGTGTACGGGGCCTTAGGCTTTTGCCAAACAAATTAAAATTGCAATATTTCTGCTAATATTTCATATTTATTATACAAAAGTATATTTTGGACTCATAGTGGCATTTAGGTTCCTTTACATTTTTATAGGTGTATGGTCGGATATTGGAAAACAGAAATTTAAAAATTTGTGTTGAATGTTTGCAAATTTCTGCACCGAGAGTATGCCATTTTGAAAGCAAAAATTTTGCAATCTCGTTAAAGTCTAACATGTCCCCAAGTTACAAGATCCAAATTTTGAATAACCTCTTGAAACGTTAAAAATACCATTTTATGCTGATTAGTTGCCTTACCCAGGCTTTAACATGCTTCAGATCTAAAGTACTATAATGTATGCTGCTAATTTGGTTAATTTTGATTGAAATTGGGCAGAGATACACAGTAGCTTTTTGTAATCTGATGCTAGTCATGTGTTGAGGCCACCATTTTTTAAAGTACAATACAATATCTTCTGAAGGTAAAAAGATATTTGAAAAAGAAAAGTGACATTTCACTTCTCTATCAAAGACCTTTCAATCCAAGCAAAAAGTATCAAGTCAAAAATTTGATCAGAGTAGCACTTTATCAAATAAAATTAAAGAAATTTCTCACTCTAGTTATTATCTATCAGTTATTGTACAGTAGCTAAGGGGGCTTTAGAAATAAGTTCAAGACTAACCTTCCACTCTGAGCCAAGTTGAAGACACAATCATACCCCAGTCATTTTCAACAGCACATTGGAATACACCTTCATTTTTTCGATTTATTTTCTTGAGCAGCAGCTTATTCCCATCAACTATGATTTCTGGTTGCCTAGATAAGATATGGAAGAGACAAAGATGTAAGGGGTCGCTCAAGGATTTTGTTTGAAGCTGGCAACTGGCAAACTCCATCCACTTTCCATATCTAAGTCACCTACTTTTGTCAATCCATGTACTTGTTAATGGAGATTTCTATTTTTTGATACAGCTACCTAAATAAGTAAACAATCCACCACCTAATTTTTAATTAAATCTCTGGGTTCCTTCATCTTTGTTCATGTAGGCTCTGCCTGTTCATGGTTCTAAATGTGTTAGCATCTGGGATAAACCGCATTAGATTAATGTCTCATATTTACAACTTGTATATAGTAGTTATCCTTCAATATTATCTCTTATAATATGTTGTAAAATCACGTTTTTTAAATTCACACGAATTTACAAAGTGATCAATAAACCTATTCTATTCTAAAAGTTCTGAGTGAGAGACGAGTACACTACACTGCTACATGGCCGGCCAGTCAGTCACCAGTCATGATAACCAGCAAAATACAATAACCATAACCACAAGTTTTAGCTTGGTAATACCTAGTATAGATCTGGATCAGTGTTACTAATAATAATAATAATAATAATTTATTAATTTATTAATTTATATTGCGCCAATTACATAAAAATGTTCAAATGCGCATTACAACTCTTATATAATAAAACTATCTAATATATATATATATACACCGAATCCCTAAAACTTTGACATTTTTGCGATATATATACATATATGTTTGAGTGCTATTTTTGTTGAAAAATAAAAAGTAAACAAGAAGAAAATCAACTGCAAACATGTTAAAAAGCCTCATTAGGTATTCTAGAACAACTTGGTAACAAATGTTTGTTGAAAAACGACTGAAATCGCTGTCTTTCATATATATGTATATATATCGCAAAAGTGTCAAAATTTTAGGGATTCGGTGTATAAATATATATATATAATATGATGAATATGAATGTAGTAATGAAAATAATATTTGAATAAGATAAGAAGTAGTTATTAATAATAAGCTAATTTAAAAAGATTTAAAAAGTTTTCAGATGTTGCTTAAAAATATCAATGCACTGGATTTCACGCAGTGCAACAGGCGGGGAATTCCAAAGCTTTGTAGCAGCAAAAAGAAAAGCTCGATCTCCAAGGGTAACTTTAGATTTAATGGCAGGCACACTAAGGACAAGACTGCTGGAAGATCTTAGATTATATTACTGGTCAAAAAGACTGGCAAGGCAAAGATTTTGCCATTATTTCAAGCCCTGTAGAAGGTTTTTATTCTACGACTTACAATTCTGTGTCGGATGAGAATTCTGTGCCATTGTGATACCACTTGTACTTTGGTGGAGGAGTACCTAAGGCTTCACAGACTAACTCATCATCGCCAAGAACAGGAACTGTTTTCATTGGAGGAGGTTTCACAGTCCACCCAGGGGGAA
This sequence comes from Anthopleura sola, assembly GCA_023349425.1. NCBI lineage: Eukaryota > Metazoa > Cnidaria > Anthozoa > Actiniaria > Actiniidae > Anthopleura > Anthopleura sola. The sequence continues at coordinate 3,363,860 of JALHLI010000006.1, read as the reverse complement.
CTTATTGAGGAAAAACAAATAAGACAATTAAAATTGAGAACACTGAGTGTATGGTTTGATGCGACGTAGACTTTCTAGCAGATAAGCAGCAACCGATCGACCAAATGATAACATTAGGAACCAATAACCAAATATTTTTCTTTCCCTTTTGAGTTTTTAGTTACTCCTAGATTGCTAATATGGATATTCATTTACTGTACTTTATAACCAGCCAACAAGTGTTGATTGACAATCAACCAATAGTTGGTCAATAGTCTGTCAACATTTTAGGAACAATTTTCCAGCACTTCACTTTCGGCCAATCTTTAGTTAGTTCATAGTATATTACAGAGACAGTGTTAGATATTTATTTTGGGTGATTTTGAATGACAATGTTAGAATTATCCACATATCTTAAAATTAATGATGATTTTTTGATGATTTATGATTTATATAGCGCCCTTTCTATTTGGATATAATCAAAGGTGCTTTACAATCATGAGAGGTGGTTAGCATGAGGTGTAGGCACTGAGGGTGGTCACTGCCAGGGTTTCTTTATGTCCTCAAACGTTCTTTTATGTCCCTTCGATATATAAACACATCAAGCATTCCGTGCTACTGCTCTAAGCGCATGCTCAGGGGATTAAAAAGTGAGATAATATTTTGTAAAACATGTTATATTTTAGTTGTATTTTTCTTGTCAAACAATATACCAAAAAATTGCATATTTTACAAAATATTATCCCACTTTTTAATCCCCAGAGCATGCGCTTAGAGCAGTAGTGCGTAATGCTTGATGTGTGTATTGGTTAGTAATTAAGTGAGGAGAGACAGGACTGCCATTTAAAGTGTTCATCTGAGCCACTTGAAAGTCTAACCGTTTGTAGATGTAATTACAAAGGCAGCACTTTCTCCTCAGTTATTTTAAGACCCTGAGTGTTGGTCCGACCGAACCTTGAACCAAGACCTCCCGCACCAAGGTCCAGTGCTCAACCAACTGAGCCAACCGGGCAGCAGTTAAATATCTCATTTACAGTAAAGAAATAAATGTTGACTTACCATAAACAGTGATCTTGATAAGTTTGGAGACCACTGGCTTTCCTTGACCATTTGACACCTCACATTTGTAGTTTCCAGGCTCATGCTGCTCCTTAGAGACCTTTGGGATATGCAAAATCCTTCCAAAATTGCTTCCTGAGATAAGAAATCCTTCTTTCTCATTGATAATTTCTTTGGTTTTTCCATCTCGTACTCTATACCATTTAGTTTGAGGAGCAGGGCTGTTGAAAATAAATGATTAATAATTAACAATTAGACATGCAGCCTGAATAAGGGAGAGAGATCTATTGTCTTAGTATTTGGTCAAATACATGATTTTTTTGCCATTAAATGATTGTTTTTGCCATTTATTTTGGCTTTCAAAACCGGCCTTTTTCGCTGCTAGTGGAACAAAACTGCAACATCCAATTCGTTTGCACCACAACAATTGGTAGAATTGATAGAAGTTATTAATGAGCATGAAATTTTGAGAAAGTGTTGTGTATTGATCAGTTGTAGTCCTGAAAAGAAACCAAGAAAAAAAATCGACAAATTTTGGCATGATCATACTTTTCATGAATTTGTCTGTAAAATGACAGCATGAATGGTAAACATTCAAACAACGAACAAACAAGATTTTTCAGTAATTTCTTAGGCCATATGATAAACAAATAATAGCATGGTTTGAAGTGATATTTGGCATAAATACCACAAGTGATATTTCAAAATGTTTGTGATTTCGTAGTTTAGTCTATAATATATTATACGGTACATTATGTAACATGACTGTGTTCTACAGGTAGTGGATATGAAATTAGAATCAATCTCTTTAGGCATATGAGGTTCAAAGTTGGAAGGTGCTCATGCAAAAATATTGGGTCGAGTCACCATGACTTAATGACTAACTTTCCACTTGTAATGTAGTAAAGGAACTTTAGGGGCAGCACTTATTTGAGGGCGGCGCTCTTGAAAAATCATAACATTTGTACAATGAACTATACCAAGATAATGTTAAGAACAAAATAATTAGCACTTAATGAATGGTCCCGAGGGAAACAGTTAGTTTTGTTTCCCGAGAATCTCAATGTTTCCCGAGGCTCCGGCCGAGTTAGAACGAAACTAACTGATTTCCCGAGGGATCAGTCATTAAGTGTTTTATTATATACTCTAGTCAAACGAAGAAACATTTTCTCTCCATTTTGAACATTTTTTATTTACAAAACACGAACTTTCGATGGACTTGGACCTGATCACGTGGATTTATTCCCCTCTCACGCTTTGATCACGTGCATTTATTACCCGCGCGGGAGTTATTGAGATTTATTTCCCTCCACGTGATGTACTCTCGACCAATAAGAAAACGAGTTTGACTAGGATATATAATAAACATGTTTTTTAAAGTCTCAGTCTGAGGAAGCTTCGATGAAGCGCCGCATTGTTGTGAATGAATGCGGCACTTATTCGATGGTGGTTGCTCTTCTATGCTGTGCTTAATTAGAGTCAGAACTTAATCGGGATGGCACTTGATTGAGTCAATATGGTATGCAGGGGACCAAACCCAATCACCATTCTCAAACAAACTACAGAACTAAAGAAATGAAATGGTTAAAATTTTTTAAAATTTCTGATGACTCACTTTCCACTTGCAATGCAGTAAAGGAACTTCTCTTTTCCTTGGACTGCTGTTTCGAATTCCTTCGGTTCTCCACCAGGGGCAAATTTAGGAGCAAAGTTTGAGTTATCTAATGGCAAAGGAAAGAAATGGTTTATGTGGACCTTTATTGGAATAGACCTCTTTATCTTGGACTTAATGTTTTCCCATGAGAACATACATGAATATGGATTTAACTCAAACAATAAGCAATTATTGGACGAGGTTGAGCAAAATATTGTGATTTGTAAGTGGCGAGCAAGCAATTATTTTGTGATAACCGAGTTCAATAATTGTTTTATCATTCAAATTATTTTTTCTAATCTTTGAGGGGCAGTGCGAGTCAAACAATAACAAAGAAGTCAGCTCATTTTTTCAGGGAAGTGAGCCATTGTCAAATACAGCGTTACTGCGCATGAGTAGACCGTTTTTTGCACTAAGATGGCTCTGCACCGTAATGCGCATGAGCAGACCGTTATTTGTAGGCAGTTATTTGTAGTTCTGTTGGCCAATCAAAACGACGGAAAAAATAGTTTGAATGATAAAGAATCTTATTCTCAAGGGAATGTCATGTGGTCTGAATTGATGCACCAAGACAAATAAGGTCTAATTCCAAGGTTTATTGACTGAATACCAGTATGGCCGCCACTTCATTATCATAATTTGTTAAATTCATATTTTAGTTGACCACTACATTAAAATCATAGATTATAATAAAAACAACAAAGTTAGGAAGTTTGAGCATAAAAAATATTAAATTCTTGAGAAGTTATGAGAATTTTAGCTAATTTTAAAAACGTGAAAACACCACAACGAGGCTAGAAAGGAAACAGATCACTTAAAACATACAAATCTCTGTAATTTTGATTCCAAATAGCTTCACTTGACTTCAATTTATAGCAATGAAACTTTCCGAATACATATTTCTGTTTACTCTTTCTGGTAGTCGTACTTATTTTTTAAGATTAGGTGCTTATTTCTAAAAGTCAATAGTGGCCATATTGGTATCCCACCTATACAGCTGTGGTAAACTCAGTAAAACCATTACTAGAGTTGCTTCCTAATGGGCATTCCTGTGTTGTCAGGCTCTCAAGGCATTTGTTTCAAAGTAGCAGAAATGGTTATAAAAAAGAAGGTTCCCTAAATAATACATACCAGTTCCTATGACATTAAGTTTGTGAATAAACGAACGGTAGACAGAGTTACCAGACTCCACAACGCATTGCAGTTGTAATAGGAAAGGATATTTTTCTAGATTTTTAATGTCTTCCTGATCCACATATGTGAAGAATAAATCACCATTGGGTAGTTGAGCTATGTTCTGTTTCATTTGCAGTCTATTTGAGACTTGCCCTCGCTTTCTTCCCCAATAATATAAAGCTCCAAAGTTACTATCATCTGGACCAGTTTTTTGCTGTGGACATGGAATATACCTGGACTGGCCGACAGTCACATTCACAGTCTTTTCTACAGTATTGGGTGTTATGAAATCTGAAGTTGCTGAAGCATAAAAAGATGCACACAGTCAGTATATTTACTTTGTAAAGCAAAGCACAAATTGCTAGGACATAAAGTCCTACATGTAATAACCTAATAAATGTAATAATAATAATAAAATTTTGTATAATTTCCAATGTGATTATAGAAAATTGAGTGTGATGATTGGTCGAGAACTTCAGAATATTTCTTTATAGTCAGCTACAGGTGAATATTGGATTGCACATGTTTCGTTGGTTGATACAGGCCTCTTTTCAAAATACGAAAATTATCTACATTTGAGAAATAAATCAATGTTTTGGAATAATCACCTGAGTAATGATACTAAAACTATTATTTGTCTCTGTGAAGTACATAATTAAGATCTATTCAACAAATTTCCGATTGTTTAGCGTGGTATGTCCTCTTGATATGACGTCAAAAACAATTTCAAGCCCATGCTGGCTCCATGTGCAAGGGATTCATCATTCTATCAGCATGTCCTCTTATTTACCACGGCTCCTGACCAATCACCGTATGAGCATGTACGAGAACAATTTATTTGATTGATGGTGAACTAAAGACCTTTTTTATACATTGGGGAGACTCGGCACTCGAGGTATTCTCACCATTCCTTGGCCATTACATATTTCTTGTTGTAGACTGCAGCTTTCACAATGATTCTCAATAATTTTGATATTTCCAACTCTCTAGCCTACCTCTATATTTCCTTTTGTGGACTTTCAATATGGCAGTTGTTGCTGTGAATAATATACAATACCTCCAGTACCCAGTCTTCCCATGGTATAAAAATGGTCTATTTCCCATTAACCTGTTGTGACCTTTTTTGTCTTGGTCAACTCATAGCAATGAAAACAATTGTAAACAGAACCAACAGAACAAAACTCAAAATATCTTACCAGTTACTTTCAAGCGAAGCTTCCTTGAGAATGTTCCACCGGCAGAATTACTGACTAAACACTGATACTTTCCATCATTAGTGGGTGAGAGTGTTTTATAAGTCAAATTAGAAGAATGCCCTGACGATGTTATTCTTTGGTAAGGGAGAAACTGTTTAATCTCTTCACCAGATTTTTTCCACATAAAGGTCAAGGGCAATGAACCAGTTGCTTTGCAAGGAAGGGTAAAATAATCTTCATTGTCCACTGCTTGGTCTGGATCATCAAGATCGTTGGGTGGAAAGATGATAGTCGGTGGGGTGAGACCAGCTGAAAGAAGATAAATAAATTATATGATATGATTATCAATAACAAAGCACTTACTACAATACAGATAATTGCCTACAACTTGTGATGAAAACATATTCTTTATAGAAATAATTACTTTTGAGCTATTGTATATTGTTAAAGTGCACCTTACCCCTGATACAATACTTTCACTATTGATACTACATGAAGTGAAAAGTTGAATGGTGAAATATTGAAATAGTGACGTCATCATGCATTTAACAATGAAAACCACCAGAAATTCATTTCTTTCTTAACTTTATAAAATGAAAATAATTCACTCACAATTATTTACTAGTGTTCAACTTACGGTAAGGTATGCTTACCTGATAAGGTCCATGAGCAGACGATGAGAAACAAAATTGAGATCACCATCCTTAATAAGCCCTTGGAGCACTGTTTAAATGAAAATGTAAAAATACGTCAAAATAAGCTAACATACTTAGGTGCATGATAGCATAATTTCACAATTAGGAAGATGTTACATTAACGATTATAATATGAAAGTAATGATGAAAACTTATTTAGATGTGGCTATTGTCATAACAGTTTAAGAATTTCTCAATAAGTTGATAGAATGATGGATTAGAAGGGTAAATTTAATATGCACTACTCTGAAACGAGGGTACCCAAAACTAAATTTGACAAGCACCCAACTGGGCAAAATAATATATTCAGTGTCTATATTTTCTAGATTGGAAGATAAATATATAATTGTATAGAAAATGCACATAACAGACATAAACAAAATTGAATATTTTGGGACTTTGTTTACAATAGAAGACAGTTCATTAAAAATATTTTGAACCTGCAGAAATAATCTTCAAGTCACGAAAACTGTTATGGTAATAATAGCAATGATGATAAACAATGCAGAATAAAGGCAAAGCGGCTTTCAACTTGATGGTCTAGTGATGAAGGGAAGCCAAGAGTTAATCTAGGCAAAATTGAAAAGCGATCATCCATGTCCAAAAGTGTCTGCAACCTTAATACTTTCAAAGGGCTTTGCTTCTGTAAATATACAAATCATACTCCATCTACTGATGATCACTCCTACGACACGGAAACCTCTTCTGTAAACTACAGAAATTTTCACTCCAAATATATGAAAATCATGTTAGCATCGTGATTTTTCATTCAATTGAGAACACAGTCTTGAATCTTTATTAATAAGCTTTACAACTAAGCTTTATTTCGATTAACAGTTTTTAGGCGTAGTTTTTAGCCAAGGAATAAATCCGTGACCAATCGAGTTCTTCATGAGAAGGAAGCGTTTGAACTAAAAAGACAATGGAGTTTGATATTGTTCAGGCCTTTAGCTATTGAAAATGCGTCAAATAAAAGGGTTAGCGCCTGAAAACTAGGCACAAAAGCTCAGAAATAAATAGGAAACAGTCACAGCGTCTGGCTGTGAATATGTCTTGTTAAGGTAGGACAACATGTGCAATGACTGTACCATTATTAATTAGCATACAACCTGGTTTAGGGCAAAATATCTCGAAAAATAAGATGAAAAATTCCTATTTATGACTTTTAACTTCACAATTTACTTGACTAAAGACCATAGGATAGACAAAATCACATTTTTTTGAACATATTCGCGTTCCTGGAGCTTTGTCTTGTGAAAGGTCAGGCATCATGAGGTTCAAGAACAGCGAACGAAACGAGTTTGTTTTACCTCGAGAGCAGCCACTCTAGAAATTCAACCCAATACCACTTGTCAGGACCTCACATAAACCTTAGATGTTCTCTCAAGTTCTTTAGGAGTTCATTTTAACCGCATAAAATAATGTTTTAGCAGTAATGATTCAGAGTGAACGCTCCCAGTCAAGTCACGCCAAGTCAAGCTAACACTCGAGGTATACTCTTTCAAAACAACAGACAGTTCTAGCTCCTAACGCCAAATCATATCAAACCTGAATCAGTGTACTGCTTAAACAAAACCGAAAGCCTCGGAGCTTTTTTTAAAAAAAAGGACAAGAAGCTATTGATAAAAACACCAAGCTGAATACGGCTGTTTTATACGGAGCCAAACCAACATGTCTTCAGACCGCAGCCGAACAAAAATGATTCCCTTGCTAAAAAAATATCCTATACATCGACGTACCTGTAAAGTTAGATGCTCCTGGATCGCAGAAAATACTTAAAACACTAGAGTAAAGTGCTTGGGTTTTTTCCTTAGCTTCGTGCAACGGTCATTTGGAAGGCAGTTATAAGACAAGGGAATTTTGGGCGGTATCCACTGGACCACGTGACCAAATATGACGTCATCTACTGGAAACTAGAGCAATTATTCATTTTTCAAGAGTTTTTCACTTTCTAATTTTAGATTTTGGACCTGTTTTGAGCTGGGATAGGCCGTGAGATTTTCTCAACAGATTGGTATGATATTATTCGTCATGATGATGATGATAGTGAGTCATCTTTAAACATTTATTTTTGAAGCCTGTCATGAATGATATTTCTTTCGAGAAGTAATGAGACTTTTTTCAAGAGTCCTAAATTAAAGCAGTTATCGTAGATTAATAAATTTTACACCGTAGTGAAAATAGAAACTGACGTTTCGGACGTTAGTCCTTCGTCGGAGTCTTAAAAGCTGCTTACTTGAAAATAAGATTCGAAAACAAAAGAGTATTTTGAAGAAGTTTCCTTTCATTGTCAAATAAGTAATCCGATATAAGTAAATTCTTCGAAAAACCTAAACTAAAAAACAGAAAATGTAATAATTAACATCAGATATTTCCTAATATCGTAAAGAAAAGCTTAGACTGATTTCCTTGATTGTCAATTTTTTTCCTTTTCGTTTTTAAGATTATTTTTAACTCTCTTCTTCATACAATTTAAAAAATAATGAAACCAAGAACTGAAGTATACTGTTATGAACTTGAATTCCGAAATAACCGTGTTTACAAACAATGATAACCATTTATTTTATACCGCGTGGTATTGATTTATATCCAGACTTAAAAAAACTCATCAAATTTTGTTCAGCACTGGGTCTCTATCGCATCAGTCATGTCACGCAAATCTAAAAAGTATCGTTCTCAGAGTTTGACATGTGGTTGATAACATTCCTCTTTTTCCGATCCATCTGTTGACGTTATAGGACCTGGCCGGTTAAATCAACCTAGTCTCTGACATCAGTAAAGTAAATCTTGAATATTTAAAGTATACCGTTGTATTTTTGTGTCATTCTCGTTTGTTTACACTAGTTATAGTTTCATAACCTAAAGGCTTGAACTCTCCAGGAACTTGTAATATATTAGACTCTGTTTTTTAGAGAACCACTACCAATATCGTCCGTTACCCTAAAATTCACCAGTGGTAAAGCCGTAAAAGTGAAGTACAAATCCATCAACATATCATGGATTGGCGTCAAGATTATCCTTAACGTTTTGACAAGATTATTCATCAACACTAAGCGCTTACAAAGATAATATCGATTTACAATTTCTCTCAAAGTACCTGGCTCCGGCCGGATTTGTGATATTATAGCGAGGGATATAAAAGTTTACGAGCCTTACGAGCCAGAATTAAAAAAAAAACAACAACAAAAAACAAGAGACAAAGAGATTATTTTCCAGAACTTTTTGCTCCCTAAACATTCTAAAATAATGGCGTAAACTACGAAGTTCCAGTTCCGCCTCCAACAGCGAAGCCGCTGAAAACCAGAGGGAGCCCATTTTGTTAGACATATTGTGGTTACAGTCTTTTCAACGTTATGTTTCAAAAGATGCTTCGGTCACAGTCGAGCGATCATGCAGAGGAGAACCGGAAGCTGGGTGTGGTAGATGTTATAAATCAATTACAAATGTAAAACGGTAGCATGCATACTCTAACCTTGTTACCACAGCAACCACAGATCGACAAAGTTCTGGATTGTACTTTGCGTACATTGACCAGCTGGGAGACATCGATCGTACTCGGGGCTGGATTTAACTTTGCGTGGCTTTACTGCCGCGATTTTAACATTGACTCAACTCAGAGCCATCGATTGTAACCAGGGTAACCAGTTCTGGATTATACTTTGCGTGGCTTTGGTATTGATCAAATTTTAACATTGACCACCTTGGAGCCATCCATCGTAACCAAGGTAACAAGGCCGCCGAGCACGATGTCCACCGCGCGCTCATTCATATATCATTAGCAGTGAATGTCACGAAAACAGTTATATGCAGACATATGACGAATAACTGTTGAACACGAGCCAAAAAATTAATGATTTGATTTCAGATCAAGATTAATAAATATTTTATCTTTTAACAAAAATGTTATGAATTGTTTTCTCAGCAGAAGTTAAAATGATAATATTGCGAAGATTGACCTTGGCTTATTTCTGAATACGAAATTAAATAAATGAATGAATAAAGGGGAAAAAATTAGCTCACATCGAGTCATGTTTACTGCTTATCGCTCGAGGCAATTTTTCGGTCATTTTTGATACACAAATGGTGTGAGAAATAGAGAGCATAATTCTGCGCTGCTTCAGACCTGCCTTCATTAGAAGTCGAAAGGCTCCGACACACGGTGCAACATTGCGTGCAACATCACACTAAAATATAAAAATTTGAACGTCTTTTTTCTAATTTTTATGTGATTTGTATTATCCTTGTAATTTAAGTGCAAAAATCGAGATTTTGTCTGATTTGGCTGCTGAAATAGCACTGTAATCATAATGTTTCAAGCAATGTTGCAGGGAATGTTGCACCGTGTATCTGAGCCTTGAGCCTTAAAGATCGGTTCACTGAATACTTTTGAATTTCAGCTTGAAAAAGAAATTAAGTATGTACTTTTCAGTGCAACGTCTGTGACTCGCGTTTTTTAAGATCTTGAGCTTGGTTCACAAGGCGTCGCAATAGTAGTCAACCATAACTTGACGTGTGAACCACAAAATCATAATTATAGTCATAATCATAACTATAACAGCCGTCATAAGTTTGAACCGTGGAATCATAGTCAGTCATAATCATAAGAAAATAGAAAAGTTTCAATGATTTTTATGCCTGATTATACGGACTGACTATGCTCTTGTCGTTCACACGTCTCTTATGTTTACGACTACGACGCCGGCCTTGAGAACCAGGCTTCATTAGGTTTCCGTACCAAGAGTACAGAATAATTTTGTTTTTCGTCCATGCTCTCTCGAAACGGAAGTCAAAGTCGTGGAGTGCTAAAACGTACGAGTTGTGCTTCATTAAAATGTCACAAGAAGGAGCCATATTTTATAAATTACTTTGGAAACGGATGTGCAGCATGTCAGTGTTCTTTAGTTGTGGTTTTCGTCCACTTTCTCGCAACGGTAACGCTTGTACGGAAAAAACTTAACTTGAAAGCTGAGGCAGTGGACTGAAAGTTTTTACAGGTCTAGGACCTAGTTGCAAGGCAAACGATAGATCGAATTAGAATTTGAAAGGTGATTTTTGTGGAGGGAGGAAAACCGCGGAGAAAAACTGTGACTTTTCTTCCAGGGAAAACTGAATGACGTGTCCTACTTCAGTTATCGTGTGACTCGATTTCCCGGGCCATTTCTGTAGCTAAATATAATCCCATTCTCAGAACATTAAATCCCATTTTCACTATGCAAAAAATGAAGCAAGTTCCGTAGTCGGCTATCTAAGGCTTTCCTTCACTGGGAAAATAAGCACTGTCGAGCGCAATAGTCTGAAACAATGATGGCAAAAACGGACCAAGAACTAGTCAGAAGTAACGGGTTGGACATTTGAGCGCGAGTTGGACTGTATTGATACGAAAAAGAAGCTTTCTCTAAGTAAATTGAGCAGAAGCTGCAAGGGCGATAGCAAGATAACGAGAAAAATATAGGAGCTGCCTGTTACGGGACTTATGGGCAAGACAAAAACATCCGCTTATAAATTATATAACAGATAATTAGGAACAATGTTTTGTCTTGATGTAGACAACCCAACAAATGGTCTACTGGTTTCCTATATTGGTTATTGGTTTATCGGGTCTCTATTAACTTATGTTGATATCGCTAGCGCCTGGGTTTTTATTATACTGGATATGTTTTTATTTCTGCCAGCCCTGCAGCCGTATGACCATGAGCCATTCACCAGACCGGCATAATAAACAGTGTCACGAGCTAAGCAAGTGATCGAGAAGGAAAAAAGCGAACGTCGAAGTCGCGAGAAGTCGACTTGTTTTTGGTATTTCTAAAGGCCGATTTCCATGGTACAACTTTTGGTTACGACATTCGCATGCAATCTACTTACACCACGCTTACAACACGAACTGCGTTTCGGGTAAATCAACTCTACATCTTTCTCACAACTGTTGTGTACGAAACACATGCGCTGTCACTGGTCATACAGAGTCACAAGAAAACCCTAAGCACGAGCGAAGCAATTTATTTCAAATAATTGAAAAATAATCACGAGAACATATTTTAAATCAGTATATTTTCGTTTCTTCTTACGTTGAATTTTATTACCAAAATCCCAATTTTTCGGGTCATTGCATGGAACGCGGTGAGGGAGGGGTTGGTAGGGCTATAGCCCTTTTCCCATACTAGTCTCTCAAATTTTCCAATCTTGGCCCACTACTTTTTAGGGAGCTCCGCGGTCCCTGCATTGACCCATTGTCAAGGGGGGAGGGGGGGGGGGGGGGTTGAAAAAATTAAGCAAGATAAGCAAAAATCATAACGTAAACCAGATCCAGTAACAAGTTCAGCTGTATTTGTTCGTCAAACTTATCTAAGCAGTGTTACTGCAGTTGACGTCAAGAACAAAACATTGAAAACCATTAGGATAATGAACCATGGTGCTTGGTAGAAAGGAATATTTTCTCTCTTACCAGGTGCTGTAGCTGAAAAAAGTATCATTAAAGATCATTAATGCAAAACGCGATTTTTGATAGTTACCATTATTATTATTATTATTATTATCATTATTATTATTATTATTATTATTATTATTATTATTATTATTATTATTATTATTAGTTTAGGTCACAAGTATTGTCATTTTCCACCCTAAAATTTGTAATTTCATTTATTCGTGTTACCTAGCTAGATTAGCTCTTTATTAATTATTCTAGGTAACCAATACCATAATTTTGTAATTATAGATATATAATTATTACTATTTTTGTAAAGCTTTTTTCGTATCGTATCGTATCGTATCGTATCGTATCGTATTGTAGAGGCAGCACATTGGTTCACAACACCCATCTTCCCCAATTTCAAGATCAAAGTACTTACCAGCTGGTGCAATAGTCTTAACATCGGCTTTCGTCACTGGTCCAGGACCAATCACAGTCTTGGCTTGGAGATATATAACATAGCGAGTCTCAGGCTGCATATCTTTAAAAAGGTGTTCATACTTGTTTATGGGCACATCAACAAACTGCACTTGGCTGACAGGTTTAATGGGCTCCTTATCTTCATGTTTTACTGCACCAATGGAATATCCTAAAAGAATTCCATTCTTTTCGGCAGGTTCACTCCAGTTTGCAAAGATGTAGCTGGAGAAAGCTTGAGCCTTGAAGTCAGACACTGGACCAGGTACTACGATATATCAAAATATAGACATTCATTAGCTTTGTTCTCCCCATTTTTGCAAAAGTGTTATCTCTCAATGGTACAACGTCTATGTAACAATGAAATAAAAATGATTTGCCACTGAGAAAAGACCTGCAAGAATAAAAAAGTGCTGTACTGTCATAAATTGTGTATTTTATGAACAGCCAACCCACCTTTTCGACGATAGGCTTTCACGTGGTGAATCGTGTTACGGTCACCAAAAAGTTCGGACATTGTTGTTGAATTGCCTTACGATCGTACTAACTTTTGTTTTATTTATAGAATGATTCGTTTATTCTGTTCTCAAAATTTTAACAAAACTTCTTTGAGAAGAAAATATTTAGATAGTTTCACTAACATTAGACATGCACTTTTGAAAGCCAATAATTCTGGTACTTTTCATTCAATCATGTTCAAATTTGCCAGACTTACAGACGTTTTTTACTAATTAGATTGAAAATTGAAAACTCGCCCCAGTCCCTTGCTCGTTTCTAAAGTGCCCTATATACTCACCATCTTGCAGAGTATCAAACTTGACTTCAGCACTTGGCGGTCCCTCTCCTCCACTATTAAAGGCCTTAATTGCCAAGGTGTAGTTCGTGTAGGGTGTAAGCCCAGTGACATTTTGTTCCTGAACATCTTGAGTGGTTGACATGGCCTTGAAGACTTTAGCTCCTACTGGGATAGCTCTTCTTCGACGGTGATCTTTTACTAGCTTGCTTTGACCCCAATGATAGACCTAAAAAAGAAAAGAAAAGAACTGATAAACACCTTCCTTTACTTTCGTGGGCGGAGTCGTGGCTGGTTGGAATGTATAGTCGAGCTTATCGCTGATAGGTTAATTTTGCTGTTTTGACAGGTCTTATACCAAATACAAACCAAATGATTTACAGATGACTAGATTATCGGATTTGACGGAGGGGGGGGGGGGGGGAAGGGGCAAATAAATCAGGCTCAAGAGGGGGGCACACAAAATTCGAGGCGCACAGCACTTTCACAATAAGAAGTATGGAAAACATTTTTTATTCAACAACAGACAGAGGGTCCCACTGCCCCCCTCCTCGATCCCCATTGGACCCTGAATGTTATAAACTGAAAAATGACTTACATTGTATCCATCGACACTTCCCCTTGCCACCAAAACACGATCCCATAACAACTCAATAGAACGAGCAGATATTTTGCCCATCTTCACATTTTCTGGCTTGGATGTTGGTGCATCTTGACCTGAGAATGATCTCACAATATCGCTAGATGGTCCTTCACCAAGATCATTCTTTGCTGTAATCTGGAACTCCCATAGTTGGTAGTAACCAGCATTTGGGATTGAAAATTTAGCATCATTTGGGTTCCTGATTTTCACTCTGTATTGTTTTCTACTGCCATTATCTAGGATCTTATTGTACTTGAGGATGTAATGTAATCCTGGGGCATTGGCGTGAAGCTTTGTCATAGGCTATAAGATAGAGATTTAACAGTAATCAATATTAGGAATTAATAATGACGACGACGATGATGATGATGATGACGACGACGGCAATGATGATGATGATGACGACGGCAATGATGATGATGACGATGACCTCATCTCTTTATTCAAGTATCTAGTTCTTTTGGTGCTTTTGTACTAGTTGGGGATACTTTTCACTCACACGCACTACCACTACATTTGATAATAGTTATGAACACAACACTCAACTCACATGTTGAATTTTACGGAGGGAGGACACTGAGGAGCCTGGAAAAAACCAATGTAGCACATAGGAGAGAACAACACATCAAACAAACTCCATTCACATATGGTGTTACCTGTGACCCCAACTTTTGGAACCATAGTGGTGTGTTGAGGCCGCTCATTGCTACCCAATTTTAAGTGAAAAGTTGCCATTTTCCCAGAAAGAAGGGTCAAGAATGGAGCACAAAACATTTGTGAGATGTCTCCCTTTTTGGAAACCAGTTGCCTTTGTGAAGGGATAAAATACGAAAAGATGGCATATGGCAAAAAGCTCAGCAATAAAGTAAACCAAGAATAAGTGGATATGGTATTCAATACAAATGTGCATCCAGTTATACAAAAATACTATTGAATTAAGAAAAGAACTCTTACCGTCCAAGCAATATCAAGCTCGTTAGCTTTTCCTGGCACTCCTCTGAAATTTTCGGGATACATAGTTGGTCCTGTTGGAATGAATCCATAGTTTTTTACCCATTTATTAAGTAAACTTTTCACAGTACTCTAAACAACTGGCATGGAATATATTTTCAACAAAACACCTGGATAAGCAACAATACATCATTCCAACTTACTATACTGGCTGGTAATGCACTGTCCTTTTGGTGTTGGCATGCTTGCTCGACTGGACCCAATCTTATTGATGGCTCGCATTCTAAAAGTCAAGCTTGCCCAAGCTGTCAGTTGCAAAGTATAAGATGTTTTCGTGGGGTCAGTGATATTTGCAATGATATGCCATTCCTCTGGAAAGTAGCTGGATTCTTGTTCAACGACAAAGTGGGTGATGGGCGCATCGTTTTCTTTTCCCTTTTTCCAGGTGATAGTGGAAGTTCGGTCGTGACAAATTGTTATGTTGAGGTCTGATGGTGGGAATGGAACACCTGAAATAAACAAGGTTTAATACCGAATATATTTTTTAATGTATTGACATGATAAACAAACAAACAAACAAACAAACAAATAAATAGGATTTAGCAGTGGCATTTCCACAGAGTGGCTCTTCATCCACTGAAATTTCAACTGGTATTCAGAACTTGATTTTTGAGGAGAAAGGAAAGGCAGAGAACCCAGAGATAAACCCTCAAGCACAGGAGAGAACCAACAAACAACTTTACTCACATTACACAAAGTCTGGTGAGACTTAAACCTGGGACTCAATGGTGAGAGACGAGTAGTTTCGATCCATCAAACTTCCAAACATGTTAGAGATTTTGTACCACCTTTGTGATTGTTTGTTTACCAAAGCCAGAACACACAGACACCCAGAAGATAGCAAGGTCTAAAAATAACATTAGAAAGGCCTAAATATGTTAGTCAGTACCTTTTACATCAACAATGGCTGTTGCTCTATCCTCGGATTTCTGGGGAGCATCGGTGAATGCAATGCAAGTGTACATGGCTCTATCATTAACATTAGCATCTTCAATCTTCAGAATGTTCTGTTTTTCTATCCAACGTACTCGAGAATCGTATTCAATGTTCCTACCATCTTTGAGCCACTTGTATGTCAAGAACTGCGCAAGTCTTTGATCAGTCCTTGCTTCACAGTGCAAATCCAAGGCTTTCTTGAGTGTAATGAACAAGTTTTTCTTGGGTGGTCTAAAGATCTCTGTTCTGTCTGTTTAATGTCAAGTATGCTAGGATTAGTATTAGGAATATAGAATACAGTTTGAAACAAATATCTATAATTGAAGAATACAGAATACAGTTCAAACGAATTATTTATGATTGAAGACATAGCTTATCTCCTATGACATCTTTAGGAAAGATTACACAGTATACGCAGGAAAACAAAAGTGGATATTCCTTTTAACATCTCCCACCATGGAAACAATCTAGAAACAATTAATGGTAAGAGTTCCACTTTTACATTACCAAATGTTTTTTTACCACCATGGGAAAATTTTCTGAATTTCCCATTAAGAATACTGTGAATATTTTAAACTAGTTTTTTTCCTTCGAGGCAATGTTAGTTTTTCAGTGTTCCCATTCATCTGGAAAATTAATAGATGTTCGATGGTTTAGCGTGGTATGTCCTCTTATTTACCACGATATGACGTCAAAAGTTGATCCGCAAAATGTTATGTACTCACGAGGCGTAGCTGTTTTTTTACAATAACAAAGTCAAATAAAACATCCAAAAATGAAGAAAAAGTTTGAAAGAACTAAATTCTATCGGTATGTTCTTTTATTTGACTTCATTATTATTATTATCATTTCGGAGGGAGGGGAGAGGGTATGCTATTACTAAAACTATTTAAGAGTTATTCAGCTATTATTATTATATATTTTTTCCTTGTGTGTGTGGGTTGGGTTTTTCATAAGTTTGTCTTTTAATATGTATATATGTATATTTTCTTTTATAATTAGTTCAGATATTAGAGTAGTTATGGTCATGTAAGAGCCACCCAGTGGAATAACCATTATTATTATTATAATGACTTTTCACTGACTTTTGTTTAAATTGCCAAAGTTCACTGACCATAATCAAAATTCCCTGACCTTGAAAAAGATTTAGAATTCACTGACTTCCCCTGACCATGGGAACCCTGTTTTTAACTCAGTGAGTCACTGACAGGTACTTTAAATTAAAATTGAATTAGAATGTTATTTATCTATTTGGAAATAGAAAAGAAAATAAATACAATAAATGTGAAGGGATCGAATGCATGTTACTAATATCCTACATAGGTACAAAACTCACCATAAACGGTTGCAGTATTGGAAGCCTCATTTATACCAAGATCATTTGCTGCCTTACAAGTGTATTTCCCTCCATCAGCAGTGACAACTTTAGTGATTATGAGTGAATTTTTAGCACCTAGAGAATACCGTCCACTAATGGTAAGGAGTTGATCATTCTTGTACCAATTAAGTCTAGCAACGGGTGCCGCATTTGAATCACACTGCAATACTGCATTTGTTTCTCTGAAAATGTAGAAAGGACCAAATTTCTTGATTTTGGGAGGCCGTGCTGGAAGAAAAGAGCAAAGTAAATATTCAATACATGATCTTGAAAATTAAGGTCCTATTTATACAGTGATTTTGAGAAGTTTTACAGTATTGTAGTACATTTTCTTAGTCTACTGAAGAATTACAAGCACAGTAAGCATGGTAAAGCAGATCTCATAGAACTGTGAAAAGCTCATGGTATGAATGCTGTCACAACAAAAACTGCACAAGCATAGCATGGTCAGGGCACTGATTAAAAAATTCTAGACCAATCATATTGCACGAGAGAAATCAGCCAATCAAGATTATAGAAGACACTGGTCACAGTTGCAGCAAGGCACATGAGTTACAACAATTTTCATATTTCCGCGACCTAACTGACTCAAGACGTCTAGCGTTTTTGCTTCCGTCAATCAAAATCGCTAAATTAAAAATCAATCCATTTAACTTACGTTGAGAAATATTTCACAACATAACAGTAATGGGTGGCATGGGTGAAATGAGTACTATGGTGTTGCTGTCTCATTGTAGTTCATGCCTTGTGTCCAGGCCCTAATGACAACATTCTTAGCTTTCCAGCAATTGCTTTGTTATTTTTGATTAAAATGTTTGAGAAAATGTTTGATTAAATTTTTGCCTACATTATGACCATAACATCTACAGTGTATTTTTACCAAGCCTCTCTTAAAGGTAGAAATGACAAAAACTAGAATTTTAGGTAGGGGTGACCTGGAAATACTTTTTTCCTTTTCCCATACTAGTCTCTTACATTTTCCAATCTCAGCCCCCCCCCCCCCCACCCACTTTTTCTCATACTAGTCTCTTATATAGCCCTCCCACCTCTTAGGGTGATCCGCAGTCCCTGAACTAAGGCTGTTGCTATAGTCAATTCTGAACAGCTCAAGTGCATTAAGGCCTGCATGGGTCATTAGGCTTTTGCCAAAAAGAAGAAAAAAAAAGAAAAATGCAATATTTCTGCTAATATTTCATATTTATTATACAAAAGTATATTTTGGACTCATAGTGGCATTTAGGTTCCTTTACATTTTTATAGGTGTATGGTCGGATATTGGAAAACAGAAATTTAAAAATGGGCAGATGAGAATTATTTTAAGTTTCTGTTTGGTGTTAAGCTATTTTAAAAGGACATCTAGGCAAACAATCCTGGGCTTTGTATGGAAGACCTTATATAAACAGTGAGGAGAAATATGCAAATTTGTAAACACCAGGTTTGGTCAAGTGACCTCTTTTGTTGAATATCTCCTTAACAATCAAAGATGGCCAACCATACAAAACCCAGTTTGAAATAATGTTGAAAGTCCGACAATGAGGAATTAACGGGTTTTCAAAGTCCGCGCAATCTTGTTAAAGTCTAACATGTCCCCAAGTTACAAGATCCAAATTTTGAATAACCTCTTGAAAAGTTAAAAATACCATTTTATGCTGATTAGTTGCCTTACCCAGGCCTTAACATGCTTCAGATCTAAAGTACTGTAATACATGCTGCTAATTGGGTTAATTTTGATTGAAATTGGGCAGAGATACACAGTAGCTTTTTGTAATCTGATGCTAGTCATGTGTTGAGACCACCATTTTTTAAAGTACAACATCTTCGGAAGGAAAAAAGATATTTAAAAAAGATAACTACTTTGTAATACATCAACTTGAAGATTTAACCACTTCATGTCTGCATGGGTTGCAGGTTTGATGAGTTAAATTGTTCTCTCCCTTGCAACAAGGGTTTTCCCCGGGTTAGTTAGTTCACTATTACTTCCTCGGGGCTCTTCGTATGTTAGTGTGTTGTGTATTGTATAAAGTAAGTGAGTAGTGTGGTAGTGAGTGTGGAGCAAAACTTGCAGAAGAGCCCCTTTCATTACTGTTCACAGTTATCTTTATTAAACATTATAATACGTTTTTTATTAGTTACATAGTTTTCACAGGAATTACTGAAGGTCTTTTAAAATCAAAAACACTATTGATATCACAGTTATGGAAGCTATAAACGAGATTTTAAGAAATAGTTTAAGACTAACCTTTCACTTGGAGCCAAGTTGAAGATACAATCATTCCCCAGTCGTTTTCAACAACACATTGGAATACACCTTCATTTTTCCTCTCTATTTTCTTGATCAACAGCTTATTCCCATCAACTATGATGTTTGGAGCCCTAGGTGGGATAAGGAATAAAACAAAGATGTATTAAAGGGATGTTTCATTTGGTAGTTTGCCGACTCCGCCTATCAAATCATGATTCTGAGGCAAGTACATTACAATGCTGGTACAAGGTTTTTATTTTACGACTTACAATTCTGTGTCGGATGTGAATTCTATGCCATTGTGATACCACTTGTACTTTGGTGGAGGAGTACCTAAGGCTTCACAGACTAACTCATCATCGCCAAGAACAGCAACTGTTTTCACTGGAGGAGGTTTCACAGTCCACATAGGGGGAACTTATTGAGGAAAAACAAATAAGACAATTAAGAAGAAGAAAACCCTCTGGAACCCCAGGGTAGTGTCTACTGTAATTACAGTTTTAGTAGAGTATAGACTTCAGCTTTTATTTTTGGTGATTTTGAATGAGCAGGCAAGAATTATCCACATTATATCTTAAATATCTCATCTGCAGTAATGAAATCAATGTTGACTTACCATAAACAGTGATCTTGATACGTCTGGAGACCAATGTTTTTCCTTGACCATTTGAAACCTCACATTTGTAGTTTCCAGGCTCATGCTGCTCCTTAGAGACCTGTGGGATATGCAGAACCCTTCCATAATTGGCTGTTGGGATAAGAAATCCATCTCTCCCATTGATAATTTCTTTGGTCTTTCCATCCTTTACTCTATACCATGTAGTTTGAGGAGCAGGGCTATTGAAAATAAATGATTTTAGAATAATTATTATTAACGGGATATCTGCCTGAAAACCACTGCATACCGGTAACCTACCGATATTAATCGCAAGTTAAGCGAGTGAAAAAATATTTAGATCAGTTTAAATTTTCAACGTGAGCTGTTAAGCTGGCCTTTTCACCGTTTTCAAAAATAATGCTTAACTTTGTTTCAATTGATGTCAGCTATGATTTCGCTTATTTCTTTTTGTAAAACCAACAAAATGCACGATTGTTTTCTAATTTTCTATCAAAATGAGGTCATAAATTACGTAAGAGGGTTGAAGTCATCACGCCTATATATCAGAAATTGGCGCTCTTAAATATTTTTGCTCTTCTAGGTTAATATTTTTTTTAAATTTCTGATGATGACTCACTTTCCACTTGCAATGCAGTAAAGGAACTTCTCTTTTCCTTGGACTGCTGTTTCTATTGGCTTAGGTTCTCCACCAGGGGCAAATTTAGGAGCAAAGGTTGAGTTATCTAATGGAAAAGGAAAGAAATAATATAATTATGGACGTTTACAGAGTATCTAGCTACATTCGTTCACTGAGATTCCAATAGGGATTCTACTTACACAGGGCACCGATCGCGCGGGACCGTCGAACCCGCGTCGCATTGGTGAGTGATACTCGAGAGGCGAGCGCTACTCGAGTGGAAAACAAGTAGAACATTACACAAAGTTGAAATAGAGGAATAGAGATGTCACTGCTAAATCTCATTTTATTCTCTTTTTTTTCCATTTAAGACCCTCACTGTGTCCGGCATTACCAAGAGTATCATTTCTTTGTTGAACGGTTGTGCATTTGAAGACACATGAATATGGATACAACTCAAACAAAGGGTTAACATGCATGGTACACCAAGACAAATAAGGTCTAATTCCAAGGATTATACAGCTGTAGTAGTAAACTCAGTAAAGCCGTTACTAGAGTTGTTCTCTAATGGCATTGTCAGGCTCTCAAGGCATTTGTTTCAAAGTAGCGGAAATGGTTATAAAAAAGAAGGTTCCCTAAATAATACATACCAGTTCCTATGACATTAAGTTTGTGAATAAACGAATGGTAGACTAAGTTACCAGACTTCACAACGCATTGCAGTTGTAATAGGGTAGGATATTGTTCTAGCTTTTCAATGTCTTCCTGATCTACGTATGTGAAGAATAAATCACCATTGGGTAGTTGAGCTATGTTCTGTTTCATTTGCAGTGTCATTGAGACATTCCTGCCTCGTTTGCTTGTCCAAGAATATGAAGCTCCAAAGTTACTATAATCTGGACCAGTTTTTTGCTGTGGACATGGAATATACAAGGAACGGCCGACAGTCACATCCACAGTCTTTTCTACAGTATTGGGTATTATGAAATCTGAAGTTGCTGAAGCATAAAAAGATGCACACGGTCAGTACATTTACTTTGTAAAGCAAAGCACAAATTGCTAGGACATGAAGTCCTACATGTAATAACCTAATAAATGTTGTAATAATAATTATTTTTTGTATAATTTCCAATGTGATTATAGAAAATTGAGTGTGCTGATTGGTCGAGAACTTCAGAATATTTCTTTTTAGAAAAAAACTACTAATGGTCTATCACCAATCGAGCCCTGTGATTGGCTGAGCTACTAGGGGTCTATTAGTGATAGACCTCTAGTAGCGAAAAGCGCCGGTTTTGAAAAGCAAAAAATATATATTTAAAGCAAAATCCAAAACTTTTTCCATCCTTTTATTGGACCGATTAGTAGGTTTTTACTAAAACAAAATTAGACCTCTCGCCCTCATGGCCTACGAGTCAATAGCCCATTCGGCCTTCGGCCTCATGGGCTATTGACTCTTAGACCATTCGGACTCGAGGACTAATTGTTAAATAGTCAGCTACAGGTGAATATTGGATTGCACATGTTTCGTTGGTTGATACAGGCCTCTTTTCAAAATACGAAAATTATCTACATTTGAGAAATAAATCAATGTTTTCGAATAATCACCTGAGTAATGATACCAAAACTATTATTTGTCTCTGTGAAGTACATAATTAAGATCTATTCAACAAATTTCCGATGGTTTAGCGTGGTATGTCCTCTTGATATGACGTCAAAAGTTGAAAACTATTTCAAGCGCATGCTGGCTCCATGTGCAAGGGATTCGTCATTCTATCAGTATGTCCTCTTATTTACCACGGCTCCTGACCAATCATCGTATGAGCATGTACGAGAACAATTTATTTCATTGATGGTGAACTAAAGACCTTTTTTCAATACATTGGGGAGATTGGGCACTCGAGGTATTCTCACCATTCCTTGGCCATTACATATTTCTTGTTGTAGACTGCAGCTTTCACAATGATTCTCAATAATTTTGATATTTCCAACTCTCTAGCCTACCTCTATATTTCCTTTTGTGGACTTTCAATATAGCAGTTGTTGCTGTGAATGATATACCATACCTCCAGTACCCAGTCTTCCCATGGTATAAAAATGGTCTATTTCCCATTAACCTGTTGTGACCTTTTTTGTCTTGGTCAACTCATAGCAATGAAAACAATTGTAAACAGAACCAACAGAACAAAACTCAAAATATCTTACCAGTTACTTTCAAGCGAAGCTTCCTTGAGAATGTTCCACCGGCAGAATTACTGACTGAACACTGATACTTTCCATCATAACTGGGTGAGAGTGTTTCAATAGTCAAATTAGAAGAATGCACTGACGATGTTATTGTTTGGAAAGGGGGAAAATGTTTAAAATCTATACCAGATTTTTTCCACTTAAAGGTCAAGGGCAATGAACCAGTTGCTTTGCAAGAAATGGTAAACCTATTTTGATTGTCCACTGCTTGGTCTCGATCATCAAGGTCGTTGGGTGGAAAGATGATAGTAGGTGGGGTGAGACCAGCTGAAAGAAGATAAATAAAAATATGTGAATAACGCGATTCAGCATTGGCATCTCTATACAGAGTACAGTCAATGTTCAATACATGAACTTGAAAATTAAACCACTCCATGCCTGGGGTTGCAGGTTTGATGAGTTGTTCTCTCCCTTACCACAAGTTCACTATTATTGTGTTGTGTATGAAGAGCCCCTTACTGTTCAATGACGTAGCAGGGGGGGGGGGGGAGGGGTCGGGCTAAAATGTTCGGGTCGAGCCTTTTTTTCTTTGATGTATATTGTCAATGCCCCCTAAGACTAACCTTTCACTTCGAGCCAAGTTGAAGATACAATCATTCCCCAGTCGTTTTCAGCAACACATTGGAATACACCTTCATTTTTCATCTCTATTTTCTTGATCAACAGCTTATTCCCATCAACTATGATGTTTGGAGCCCTAGGTGGGATAAGGAATAAAACAAAGATGTATTAAAGGGATGTTTCATTTGGTAGTTTGCCGACTCCGCCTATCAAATCATGATTCTGATGCAAGTACATTACAATGCTGGTACAAGGTTTTTATTTTACGACTTACAATTCTGTGTCGGATGTGAATTCTATGCCATTGTGATACCACTTGTACTTTGGTGGAGGAGTACCTAAGGCTTCACAGACTAACTCATCATCGCCAAGAACAGCAACTGTTTTCACTGGAGGAGGTTTCACAGTCCACATAGGGGGAACTTATTGAGGAAAAACAAATAAGACAATTAAAATTGAGAACAAATTTATAGAACAGTCCAGAGTGCATGGTTTGATGCATAGTAGGTTATATATCTAGCAGATAAGCAGCAACTGATTGACCGTGTGATAACAATGCAAATGATCTGAAGACCACTAAGGAAGCTTATTATAGGAACCAATAACCAAATATTTCTTTCCGTTTTTGATGTTTTTTACATTTACTCCTAGATTGCTTACATGATTGAATTGGATATTTATGTACTGTACCTTATAACAAGCCGAGGACTAATCAACTTTCAAGCCGTAATGATCAACATGCAAACAGTTGGCCAAATGTCAATTAACATTTGTCTACTTACCCTGGGTTCCAGAGTTTTTTTCTGCGTTTCTCAAGAGAGCGGCGAAGAAAACCCTCTGGAACCCCAGGGTAGTGTCTACTGTAATTACAGTTTTAGTAGAGTATAGACATCAGCTTTTACTTTTGGTGATTTTGAATGAGCAGGCAAGAATTATCCACATTATATCTTAAATATCTCATCTGCAGTAATGAAATCAATGTTGACTTACCATAAACAGTGATCTTGATAAGTCTGGAGACCAATGTTTTTCCTTGACCATTTGAAACCTCACATTTATAGTTTCCAGGCTCATGCATCTTCTTAGAGACCTGTGGGATATGCAGAACCCTTCCATAATTGGCTGTTGGGATAAGAAATCCATCTCTCCCATTGATAATTTCTTTGGTTTTTCCATCCTGTACTCTATACCATGTAGTTTGAGGAGCAGGGCTATTGAAAATAAATGATTTTAGAATAATTATTATTAACGGGATATCTGCCTGAAAACCACTGCATACCGGTAACCTACCAATATTAATCGCAAGTTAAGCGAGAGAAAAAATATTTAGATCGATCAGTTTAAATTTTCAACGTGAGCTGTTAAGCTGGCCTTTTCACCGTTTTCAAAAATAATGCTTAACTTTGTTTCAATTGATGTCAGCTATGATTTCGCTTATTTCTTTTTGTAAAACCAACAAAATGCACGATTGTTTTCTAATTTTCTATCAAAATGAGGTCATAAATTACGTAAGAGGGTTGAAGTCATCACACCTATATATCAGAAATTGGCGCTCTTAAATATTTTTGCTCTTCTAGGTTAATATTTTTTTTAAATTTCTGATGATGACTCACTTTCCACTTGCAATGCAGTAAAGCAACTTCTCTTTTCCTTGGACTGCTGTTTCCATTTGCTTAGGTTCTCCGCCAGGGGCAAATTTAGGAGCAAAGGTTGAGTTATCTAATGGAAAAGGAAAGAAATAATATAGTTATGGACGTTTACAGAGTATCTAGCTACATTCGTTCACTGAAATTCCAATAGGGATTCTACTTACACAGGGCACCGATCGCGCCGAGACCGTCGAACCCGCGTCGCATTGGTGAGTGATACTCGAGAGGCGAGCGCTACTCGAGTGGAAAACAAGTAGAACATTACACAAAGTTGAAATAGAGGAATAGAGATGTCACTGCTAAATCTCATTTAATTCTTTTTTTTTTTCATTTATGACCCTCACTGTGTCCGGCATTACCAAGAGTATCATTTCTTTGTTTAACGGTTGTGCATTTGAAGACACATGAATATGGATACAACTCAAACAAAGTGTTAACATGGTACACCAAGACAAAATGTATTTTCTGCTGGTATGCAGGATCTATTAAGTCTTTATCTCCCTCAAGTATTCTGTATTCAATCGTGCATAGTTTGCACGTGCTCTTATATAACTATAAATATGCTGATTAAGAGTACGGTTGTTACTCAATCGCTTTCATATCTACAACTTGGTTCAATCTATCGCGTTTGTTTTTCCCGCCCTCCCGCCCCATTTCAGTTTGTATATTAGTTCTTTTATTTAGTTGCGTACTCCAGGTTGATTTCCTTTCTTTTCAGGCAATAGAGACCCTGCTAACACCCAAAGGTGCTTCCGATGTAACAGAATCGGCCACTGGGCTAGAGAGTGTAGAGTGTAGTTGATCAATTCACGTGCGATGGCACAAAATGTTAATGCAAGGAAGAAACACGAATTTCGCTGTTTGGTTCAAAACGTTTCTCAGGCCAGATGTTGGCTCTATGTATGGATTTCCTTAATATGAGTTAAAAAAAAAAAAGAAAAAAAAAAAAAGAAAAAGAAAAATAAAGAAAGATATGTTAAGCGACGCGGGTCGCCTTGATAAGGGAGGAGTCCCTCTGAAATAACAGTGTTATGAATGCTCGATGCTGGTCGTATTGTATATAAGAATGATGATGATGATTAAAAGATTAATCCAGAGAAATCTTTAAAGATGCATTAAAAGAATTAGGTTATGACGAGCGCGATTCCGGTAGCGGAAATGGTTATAAAAAAGGTTCCCTAAATAATACATACCAGTTCCTATGACATTAAGTTTGTGAATAAACGAACGGTAGACTGAGTTGCCAGACTCCACAACGCATTGCAGTTGTAATAGGAAAGGAAATTTTTGTAGCTTTTTAATGTCTTCCTGATCCACGTATGTGAAGAATAAATCACCATTGGGTAGTTGAGCTATGTTCTGTTTCATTTGCAGTCTATTTGAGACTGGCCCTCGCTTTCTTCCCCAATAATATAAAGCTCCAAAGTTACTATCATCTGGACCAGTTTTTTGCTGTGGACATGGAATATACAAGGAACGGCCGACAGTCACATCCACAGTCTTTTCTACAGTCCTTGGTATTATGAAATCTGAAGTTGCTGAAGCATAAAAAGATGCACATAGTCAGTACATTTACTTTGTAAAGCAAAGCACAAATTGCTAGGACATAAAGTCCTACATGTAATAACCTAATAAATGTAATAATAATAATAATAATAATAATAATAATAATAATTAATTTTTGTATAATTTCCAATGTGATTATAGAAAATTTAGTGTGCTAGTTGGTCGAGAACTTGAGAATATTTCTTTATAGTCAGCTACAGGTGAATATTGGATTGCACATGTTTCGTTGGTTGATACAGGCCTCTTTTCAAAATACGAAAATTATCTACATTTGAGAAATAAATCAATGTTTTGGAATAATCACCTGAGTAATGATACCAAAACTATTATTTGTCTCTGTGAAGTACATAATTAAGATCTATTCATCAAATTTCCGATGGTTTAGCGTGGTAGACACTAGAGAAAAACGTTTGCGCATGCGTGCCTTTCAGCACGCTTTCCAAGAATTTACAAGAGTTTTAGTGAGAAAATAAATGCTTGATTTCTCCAAGTATACAAAAACGTTCGTGGGTATACTTTTGTGAGACCAAGATACTGTATTAATAAATGCAATATGAAAGAATTAGCCTTAAGTTTCAAGAACTGACCTTAAGTTTTGGCATTTTGTAAAGACTATTCTTCAGGCAAGTGTGAAAGTCAAATTTGCATATTTCTACAATAGCACGAAGACGCTTTTGACTAATTTGCATGCGGACTTAGAGCATGCGGAGACGTTTTTCATGCGTGTCAGTGTGGTATGTGCTCTTGATATGACGTCAAAAGTTGAAAACTATTTCAAGCGCATGCTGGCTCCATGTGCAAGGGATTCATCATTCTATCAGTATTTCCTCTTATTTACCACGTCTCCTGACCAATCACCGTATGAGCATGTACGAGAACAATTTATTTGATTGATGGTGAAATAAAGACCTTTTTTATACATTGGGGAGATTGGGCACTCGAGGTATTCTCACCATTCCTTGGCCATTACATATTTCTTGTTGTAGACTGCAGCTTTCACAATGATTCTCAATAATTTTGATATTTCCAACTCTCTAGCCTACCTCTATATTTCCTTTTGTGGACTTTCAATATGGCAGTTGTTGCTGTGAATGATATACCATACCTCCAGTACCCAGTCTTCCCATGGTATAAAAATGGTCTATTTCCCATTAACCTGTTGTGACCTTTTTTGTCTTGGTCAACTCATAGCAACGAAAACAATTGTAAACAGAACCAACAGAACAAAACTCAAAATATCTTACCAGTTACTTTCAAGCGAAGCTTCCTTGAGAATGTTCCACCAGCAGAATTACTGACTAAACACTGATACTTTCCATCATTACTGGGCGAGAGTTTTTTATAAGTCAAATTAGAAGAATGCCCTGACGATGTTATTGTTTGGTAAGGGGGAAAATGTTTAATATCTATACCAGATTTTTTCCACTTAAAGGTCAAGGGCAATGAACCAGTTGCTTTGCAAGGAAGGGTAAAATAATCTTCGTTGTCCACTGCTTGGTCTCGATCATCAAGGTCGTTGGGTGGAAAGATGATAGTAGGTGGGGTGAGAGCAGCTGAAAGAAGATCAATAAATCAAAATTAGTGAATAATGAGATTCAGCAGTGGCATCTCTATACAGAGTACAGTCAAACAACACATCACTATGAAGAAATTGTTATTACCCAACAGTTCCTTTTGGTCGTGCAAACCTAATACCAATCGCCAATTGCCGTTCGCGTCGTCAACTTTTTTTTTAAATAATTGTGTTTTAAAAAGTTTTTTTTGAACTATACTGTTAAAGAAGTAAGGAACTATATAGACCATGGATTATAGTTTTATAATAATATTAATAAACTAATTTGTATAGCGTGTAACTCCGTTTAGCCCAAAGGCGCTGTTTACAGAAAATATTTAAAAAAAGAAAAGTTTTGAGTTTTTTCTTGAAAAGTTCTAAACTGTTCTGCATTCTTAAATCAAGAGGAAGTTCGTTCCACAGCTTTGGTGCACTAACGTAGAACGCTCTGTCTCCATATCCCTTGGTGTTGGAGCGAGGGATAAGGTTTTGTAATTGTAGGGCCCTTTATTTCTAAATAAGCTTTGCTTACCTGTTAATGTCCATGAACAGACAAAGAGAAAGAATGCTGTGAATAACATCCTCAATAAGGCCTTAGACCACTGTTAAAATGAAAACGAAAAAACAAAAAACAAAAAAGAAACATCAAGATTAAGCTAGCATACTTACTCATCTAAGGTGTATATTAAAAGGCAAAATTTACAATTACGACAATTGTTGCATTAAGGTATATCAGCCAACACAAATCGATCGTTTGCTTTTAGTTCGCGTAGCAGCTTGTGCTTAATATTCAATTCAATTCAACAAAGTATACTTTTTCTTATTGTTCTTTTAAGCTTAGAATTCGCAGTAGAGCGTAACTCGAATTCATTAAAACGTTTCACCGTGTTCGAGTTACGCGATGTGCGGAAAACCCGAACTCACAAACAACCTCGGCTTTAGTGTCTTCGAGTTACGCGCAGGGTGTGGCAAAGATAAATTTGGATGTGGTCGAGCGCGTAACTCGAAGAATACCCGATTCCCTTGTAGTGGGAGCTTAACATTTCCTTCACTTGTTCCGGCTCTCGATCCGGTCGCTATTTGGCTCTTACTGTAAGGTCAGTAAGAGAGCGATTTCTTCTCCGGTTATTGCTTTGGTCGTTTTATGCAATCTTTCTAAATCGTGAGAGAACTCCGTCGAGACTGTTGATAAAGTTGGGTATTTGAAGTAGGTATCGGTTCAAACACCTTGGTGAAGTACATAACATACTTGGCCATGCGTTGCGTAAGTTTATTTCTTCTCGCCGTGCCGAGGTACTCTTCTACTCTCTTGGCGCACTTACTGTCGACTAGGGCATTCATAAACGTCATGTAGTCGCTCTTGTAGTTTGTATCTCTATAAAGTCGTTTTTTAGCTTGTAAAGACGACGGAGTGCCTGATCCTTGTTGTTCGGGAATACGCCGTTTTCATTTTCGAAGTGGAATCGCGGCATTTCGTCGTGACCATCTACACGCTGATGAATCCTTTCCGACTTTCTGTAGGACTGGTAATCTGTCGCCGTGAGACGAAGTCTGGACTTACTTCGTCTCGCTGAAGTCGAGTTGAGCTGTTCTGGTGTGAGCACTATTTTGATTTGCGTCTTTACATTGGTTTTTTGGTGCAACCACGCGCGACTTCGTACTTCGGTACGTACCATCATCGTTGAGGTCGCTCCTTTTGGTATCAACGATCAATGCCAACAATGCCCCGACCAAGTGCTGTCCTTTTTCTTTATGGTTCGTCTTCTGGCACAGGAATTAATCTATTATTCCTTTACTTCGCCTGCTGTATATGTGCCGAGATAATACAGCCGTTGATCTGGCTTACTTATCTGATCTTCGACAGATGATCGTTTCAAATGCATGCTTTAAGCCACTTTGGAAACTGAAGATCTTCTCGGAAGACGTCTGCATGAGTTTTAGCAGAGGAAGTCTGTCACGTGAGCTTGTCTGCCATCGGGAGGTCAGCAAGACGAGACAGCGTGTTATCCACTAACGGTATCGAGGCTGGCTGTGGACTGCTCCATTTTAGAGGCGAATTGTGGTGTATGTAGTGATTTTTCTTCTGCAAATACTCATAACAGTCTTTAGATTGGGATGGTTGAATTTACTTGACGAGACCGGCGTACTAGAAAGGATGTGGCGAGTGCGGCACATGAGTGGAACAGGATACAAGTACTTGTCTCGGAAAGGTTTTCATCGATTACTTGAAAGCTCCTCAGTTGCGTAACTCGAAACTTGCCTGCTAATGGCCGTATGTCTCGACACGTTCTGTGATATTTTAAAACGTTGATTCCGTTGAATTTGAAGACTTTGCTACGAATCGGAGCACTTTGTAGATCAAAAAAATCTAACTCCAAAATCTGACACCAACTTCAGAGTGGTTTTACTTAGCAAATGGAGTTTGCAGCACGTAAGAACTAAATTAGGAATATTAATACTAGAATCGATCATAAGTTTCAGATATAAGTCTAACGAATTTATGGTACTCCGATGCCGCATCTTATCTTGATTTCCATCTGCTGCGCTGCTTTGTGCACAATCAACACAATACACTGATAAGTGCATAGAGCATCGATACTAGAGCCATTTAAACCAGAAACGTCGGCGATTGACATATATAATCAACAAGAGCGACAGTTAGAGGTATTATTATGACTAACTTCGACTAATTATTTTGATTACAGTCAATATCTTACCTCTGTCCTCGCTATAAGAGTTGTCCGTAGAGCTTCTGTTCTTACAAGGGTCGAGCTTGATCAACAATAGCTTCAACAATTACCAATACCTATCCTGCGTGCACCCCTATTTAAGTCTTAACCAATGTTTATGTAATACGTTCCGGATGCACATTTATGCTCACTTGCGCTTGTCAACACCGGAACCCTCTGCTTGCAGGGTAGATTACTAGCCATTACTGGGTATGGGGATTAGCGCAGCACGGTTATTCTAAATAAAGGATCAAACTATAGGGCGGGGGCTTTCATCGAAATTCAAGATCAATGCCGAGGGCGCAGCGTGGATATCACGTACAAATGGTGTATGCTGAGAGCTGTAAAAAACCATGAAAATTTATCTATTTGGAAAGGAATTTCATAATCGAGCCGTTCGCTGTAACGATATACACTATTAGTGGCGTGATGCAAAAAATCTGACTGCACCCAGATACATTTAGTAAATAAACCCTTTCTGGCGGCTGGGATATCGGCTGATAATGTCCGAGGATGAGAAATGGTCCGAAAAAAGAACATTTGGCCGAGAAGCGAAGCTTCGAGGGCAAATGTGATATTTTGAGGACCATTTCTCATCCAAGGACATTATCAGACGATATTCCAGAGAGCCAGAGGGGGTTTATTTATTTTATAACCCAACGACTTCACTGAAATGAATTCAGCAAACTGCATCGACTCGTCATCTCCAGAGTTTTCAAAAAATGATTCTCTCTCGTCTCCAAGCTGGATATAAAAACAATTATTTTGGTAAATGAAAGCTGTTTGACATTGAATTATTCTATTGTTTGACATTTGTTGTCGAATTCTTTGTTGGTTTTTAGTAGTTTATAAAAACAATTTCGAAAACAAACCAAAAACTTCATTCACGAAACACAGCTGCTTACCATTGAAGACATTTACAGTATATTTTGTTGATTTTTTCGTGTTTCATGGGGTAGTTTTCTCAACCAGTCTTTGTATTTTACTCTCACTTGTTTGTAAAAACCGAGTTTCTTTGTTTTCCGTTTTTTTTTCTTTTCTTTTTTTAACGTTTTTACCTTCTGCTGGACGAATATCACTTCGGACGGGGGATATCGCCTGATACCCGTCCTGCACGTGACCCATTTGAACCAATGACAGCGCGCGAAAATTCATCGTTGGGTTATAATTCTTTTTATTATATGAAATAGTGTGATATTGAGTGACATCCAAATGATAAAATTGATATCCCCACTCCCACCAGTACACAGTGGGGATACGATTTATATCAACACTGGTGGTGACAAATTTCGACTTTTTGCTCAGCTTCTCAAATTTTCCATTATTTTTCATTGAAGATTTCATATAATAAACAAAATATTACATGGCTGCTTGGAGATACGAATTTTATCTTCTCGTACTGATATTATCTCTCACGAGTGAGCGCAGCGAACGAGTGAGAGATAATATTCAACACTATTGACTATCATGGATTACTATTGACTATCATGGATTACTATTGACTATCATGGATTACTATTGACTATGGCGCGTATTTAATATCAAAATTCAATTCAACATTTGTTTTATATTGTGTTTTTCCAAGTTTACATCCTTTACATACACTTTTAAGCATTCGTTTTTCATTGTAACATTCGGTTTTTTTTACTTCGACATTCATTTTTATTTCGACATTCGTTTTTACTTCGACATTCATTTTTACTTCGACATTTGTTTTTTGAGGGACTGGAAACTAACGCGAATTTTAGATTCGTTGTCGTTCCGAATCTACCTTGTACGAAATAGCTGATGAAAATACAACCTTACAAAAATGCAAAAGAGTCCTGGAGGAGGTTGTTTCTGAGCTTCAAAAGTCAGAATCCTCCACTTCAAAGGCGAAAGTTGGGATTGCTTCAACTTCTGAAGTAAAATCTAGCTCTGCGAGTGTGCATAGCGAGCACCAAAGATTATTTGTGGTATGATCCACGTGGTTGAGCCCAAGCCATAAACGCTCGATATAATAAGCGTCTTAGGAGTTCAAAACTTGCCTGTAAGCCAAAGAAAAAAATAACTTGGACGAGGAATTTTGTTTGCCTGGCTTCTACAGAAGATATATTTCCCCCTTGCACGAAAAGAAGTGTTTTCAGCTGATTCCTCTTGCTCCTTAAGTAAATCTACAACGAGCCAAAGCTTTGGCAAAGTTGATTCATTTACGATATCAACTGAAGCAAGACGCACTCCATGGTGGTATAATAAGCTTGTTTTCGTAAACAAACCATCCAAAGTTTCCTTAGTACTGTTTTCTAAGGAATCTGCCAAGGCCTGAACCCTTGATACGAAAATATCTTTTGTACTACCATCCATATCTTGCGAAGAAACCAAAACAATATTCAGACCGACTTCAGACTATTTCAGACCCATAGTCTATTGACCGCGCTAGTTTCCAGTCTCTCGGAAAACGAATGTCGAAACAAAAAACGAATGTCAAGACAAAAAAACGAATGTCAAGACAAAAAAACGAATGTCGAAAGAAAAAAAGAATGAATGTCGAAACAAAAAACGAATGTCACTTGTCAAAAACAAATGTCGAATTGAATTTTGATTATCAAATACGCGCCATATTGACCGTATCATGGATTACTATTGACTATCATCGATTACTATTGACTATCATGGATTACTATTGACTATCATGGATTACTATTGACTATCATTGATTACTATTGACTATCATGGATTACTATTGACTATCATGGATTACTATTGACTATCATTGATTACTATTGACTATCATGTATTACTATTGACCATCATCGATTACTATTGACTATCATGGATTACTATTGACTATCATCGATTACTATTGACTATCATCGATTACTATTGACTATCATCGATTACTATTGACTATCATTGATTACTATGGACTATCATGGATTACTATTGACTATCATGGATTACTATTGACTATCATGGATTACTATTGACTATCATGGATTACTATTGACTATCATGGATTACTATTGACTATCATGGATTACTATTGACTATCATGGATTACTATGGACTATCATGGATTACTATTGACTATCATGTATTACTATTGACTATCATCGATTACTATTGACTATCATGGATTACTATTGACTATCATTGATTACTATTGACTATCATGGATTACTATTGACTATCATCGATTACTATTGACTATCATTGATTACTATTGACTATCATGGATTACTATTGACTATCATGGATTACTATTGACTATCATTGATTACTATTGACTATCATGTATTACTATTGACCATCATCGATTACTATTGACTATCATGGATTACTATTGACTATCATCGATTACTATTGACTATCATCGATTACTATCGACTATCATGGATTACTATTGACTATCATCGATTACTATTGACTATCATCGATTACTATCGACTATCATGGATTACTATTGACTATCATCGATTACTATTGACTATCATCGATTACTATTGACTATCATCGATTACTATCGACTATCATGGATTACTATTGACTATCATCGATTACTATTGACTATCATGGATTACTATTGACTATCATCGATTACTATTGACTATCATGGATTACTATTGACTATCATGGATTACTATGGACTATCATGGATTACTATTGACTATCATCGATTACTATTGACTATCATCGATTACTATCGACTATCATGGATTACTATTGACTATCATGGATTACTATTGACTATCATCGATTACTATCGACTATCATGGATTACTATTGACTATCATGGATTACTATTGACTATCATCGATTACTATTGACTATCATGGATTACTATTGACTATCATGGATTACTATTGACTATCATCGATTACTATCGACTATCATGGATTACTATTGACTATCATGGATTACTATTGACTATCATCGATTACTATTGACTATCATGGATTACTATTGACTATCATGGATTACTATTGACTATCATCGATTACTATTGACTATCATCGATTACTATCGACTATCATGGATTACTATTGACTATCATCGATTACTATCGACTA
This sequence comes from Anthopleura sola, assembly GCA_023349425.1. Lineage (NCBI taxonomy): Eukaryota > Metazoa > Cnidaria > Anthozoa > Actiniaria > Actiniidae > Anthopleura > Anthopleura sola. The sequence continues at coordinate 3,328,627 of JALHLI010000006.1, read as the reverse complement.
TCATGGATTGCTATTGACTATCATGGATTACTATTGACTATCATTGATTACTATTGACTATCATGGATTACTATTGCGTGCACCACTACTTAACTCAGGGTCCGTGCAGGCTTCTTGTGAAGACATTCAAGGACATTTCAAGGAGTATTCAAGGACCAAAATGAAAATTTTCAAGGACCACATAACGATGGGTGCGATCGGGATTACGAACTTTTAGATGAGGAAAACAGGCGTTTTGGGTTACAAAAACCTTTCTAAATATTTTTCAAGGAGTGTTGACGATTTTCAAGGAATTTTTTCTTTTTTCAAGGAGTTTCAAGTGCCCTTGAAATGAGTTTTCAAATTCCAGCACTTTTCAAGGAGTTCAAGGACCTGCACAAACCCTGTTAACTCTAACCAACGTTCCGGATGCACATTTATGCTCTCTTGCCATTGTCAACACCGGAACCCTCTGCTTGCTAGCCATTACTGGGTATGGGGATTAGCGCAGCACGGTTATTCTAAATAAAGGATCAAACTATAGGGCGGGGGCTTTCATCGAAATTCAAGATCGGATATCCGACGTACAAATTGGTGTATGCTGAGAGCTGTTAAAACACTTGAAAATTTATCTGTTTGGAAAGGAATTTCATAATCGAGCCGTTCGCTGTAACGATATACACTGTTAGTGGCGTGATGCAAAAAATCTGACTGCACCCAGAGATATTTCTTTCTTTTCTTCATTTCTTAAAATGAGGTTCGTTTTTTTTTCTTTTTCCCCGTCGCGATCATGATTGGATAAAACTCGTAACCATAGCAATTGTCTGTCCAATGGAGTTTTGGTTTGTCTATTTCTCAAATATTTAGTAAATAAACCCCTCCTGGCGGCTGGGATATCGGCTGATAATGTCCGAGGATGAGAAATGGTCCGAAAAAATAACATTTGGCCGAGAAGCGAAGCTTCGAGGGCAAATGTGATATTTTGAGGACCATTTCTCATCCAAGGACATTATCAGACGATATTCCAGTGAGCCAGAGGGGGTTTATTTATTTTATAACCCAACGACTTCACTGAAATGAATTCAGCAAACTGCATCGACTCGTCATCTCCAGAGTTTTCAAAAAATGATTCTCTCTCGTCTCCAAGCTGGATATAAAAACAATTATTTTGGTAAATGAAAGCTATTTGACATTGAATTATTCTATTGTTTGACATTTGTTGTCGAATTCTTTGTTGGTTTTTAGTAGTTTATAAAAACAATTTCGAAAACAAACCAAAAACTTTATTCACGAAACATGGATGGATGCTTACCATTGAAGACATTTACAGTATATTTTGTTGATTTTTATGTGTTTCCTGGCGTAGTTTTCTCAACCAGTCTTTGTATTTTACTCTCACTTGTTTGTAAAAACCGAGTTTCTTTGTTTTCCGGGTTTTTTCTTTTCTTTTTTTAACGTTTTTACCTTCTGCTGGACGAATATCACTTCGGACGGGGGATATCGCCTGATACCCGTCCTGCACGTGACCCATTTGAACCAATGACAGCGCGCGAAAATTCATCTTTGGGTTATAAGATTGGATACATGTTGACAGAATTAAACACATGATGTTGAGGAAGAGGTATTTGTCTTTGCTCGGTCTGTCTGATCACCATTGCATCATTCCTTAGAGATTCGTCGATAGAAAATTACTTATTAGAGCTGTTTTCTTGATCGAGGTTTCCTGTCTTTTGACATGTGGCCTACTATTGTCTTTAGCTCTTTTATCGCTATGCTCAAACTACTTACAAACGCACACGCCGTACGTGGTAGACCTACAGTAAAAGATGTTATTGAGCGATTTTGGAATGGGTTCATCCACGTACTCAAAGAGAGAACTATGAAAATCTATGAGCAAACTATGAGAATATTAAAACTATCTAGCCAAATTAGATCTTACCGGATTTGAAATACAAACTATACTGAGACAAACTACGAAACTACTGACAAACAAAACTTTGGAGCTGACCGAGAGGATGAAATTGTGATCTACAAGAAAGCGAACTGCCAAGACGCCATTTTGAATATTTCCATCTATGACAAGATGTATCTTCATCAGAGTTCAGATAATAAAAATTGTTATCCACGCAAATTCAAGGTGACATTGCGGTGTATTTATGTAGTTATAATCTGTATTGTCCTATTGAATAAACATCGGCTTGGGTGTAATGTTGTTCCATTTCAGACCACGTGTCATTCCCCAGAGTATCATTTCATTGTTTAACGGTTGCGCATGAGAAGATACATGAATATGGATACAACTCAAACAAAGAATCTTATTCTCAAGAGAATGACACGTGGTCTGAAATGGGACAACATTACACCCATGCCAATGAGGTCTATTGCTGTGTTTCAGGGCTTAACATCTTTCGTTCGACTCGCCCTGTCGAACATTGTAAGCTTATTTTGTGCTGTGTTTACAAGTGTCTTTATATATCAAACAATGGATGAATCGATCGGACAATACATTCTGTGATATTTTTAAGAAAGCTATGCATCTGTTACTGTATATAGAGATGAAAATAAATACTCCATGCGGTAAGACGCGATCGCGAAACCAGAGTGAAGCTGGTGTCAGATTTTTGAGTCAGATTTTTGAGTCAGATTTTTGAGTCAGATTTTTGAGTCAGATTTTTGAGTCAGATTTTTGAGTCAGATTTTTGAGTCAGATTTTTGGATCTGTTGTCAGATTTTTTCCGGGGGGCATTACATCAGTTGATTTACAAAGTGCTCTGTATTCTTAGCTGAATGTTTCGAATCTAGATAAAACCTTTACAACGCTTTAGATATAAGACAGTCCTTGAAAATGGTGGCCTTTGGAGATCGAAGCAATCACTTCAAAGAAAACAAAGTCCGGTTTCAGATTTTTTTGGAGCTGTGTTATCTACTATCATGATCAACGGGACTTCGTGCCACGAATACTTTAGTAGTACTGCTTCCAAATATCAGGTTACATAGATATACTTTGAACTATCTATAGTGAGAAAGAAATAACTATGTACGAACGTTGAGATAGTATAGTCATCATTTACGTTATATAGAACAAATCCACGAGCCCGTAGAGAGCAGTTTTTAAGCAGGCTGGATTAACTGGGTAACAAGACACCGTAACAATGAAAATACAATATTCGAAAGTTCACACGCTATTCCTTAATTAAGGTAATCTGCCAGAGGTTACCCTTTTTAATGGTCCTTAGCGCAATCCATATCAAAACTGAAGTACCTACTGACAATTATCCAAGTACATAGAGATTATCACATGTTAAGAGCCTGATATCGTTTTTATTCACGAGTTTCCATCATATCGCGAACAAGCGAGTCCGCGAGCGAAGTTGGCCGTGAAGTGATATCGTATCACTTCACTGATATGGTTTTTATTCACGGCTTTATTTCACGGATATCAACCCTAAATGTGTATATAATAAAGAGAAATATCCCTGGGTGCAGTCAGATTTTTTGCATCACGCCACTAACAGTGTATATCGTTACAGCGAATGGCTCGATTATGAAATTCCTTTCCAAACAGATAAATTTTCAAGGGTTTTTACAGCTCTCAGCATACACCATTTGTACGTCGGATATCCACGCTGCGCTCTCGGCATTGATCTTGAATTTCGATGAAAGCCCCCGCCCTATAGTTTGATCCTTTATTTAGAATAACCGTGCTGCGCTAATCCCCATACCCAGTAATACCCAGTAATCTACCCTGCAAGCAGAGGGTTCCGGTGTTGGCAATGGCAAGAGAGCATAAATGTGCATCCGGAACGTATTACATAAACATTGGTTAAGACTTAAATAGGGGTGCACGCAGGATAGGTATTGGTAATTGTTGAAGCTATTGTTGATCAAGCTCGACCCTTGTAAGAACAGAAGCTCCACGGACAACTCTTATAGCGAGGACAGAGGTAAGATATTGACTGTAATCAAAATAATTAGTCGAAGTTAGTCATAATAATACCTCTAACTGTCGCTCTTGTTGATTATATATGTCAATCGCCGACGTTTCTGGTTTAAATGGCTCTAGTATCGATGCTCTATGCACTTATCAGTGTATTGTGTTGATTGTGCACAAAGCAGCGCAGCAGATGGAAATCAAGACAAGATGCGGCATCGGAGTCTTTAGACTTACATCTGAAACTTATAATTGATTCTAGTATTAATGTTCCTAATTTCGTTCTTATGTGCTGCAAATTTCAAAATGACTCCATTTGCTAAGTAAAACAATTTAGAGTGAAGTTTGTGTCAGATTTTGGAGTCAGATTTTTGAGTCACAAGACGACCCATACAGAAAAAGGACAGCACTTGGTCGGGGCATTGTTGGCATTGATCATTGATACCAAAAGGAGCGACCTCAACGATGATGGTACGTACCGAAGTACGAAGTCGCGCGTGGTTGCACCAAAAAACCAATGTAAAGACGCAAATCAAAAAAGTGCTCACACCAGAACAGCTCAACTCGACTTCAGCGAGACGAAGTAAGTCCAGACTCCGTCTCACGGCGACAGATCATTCCTCCAGGAGGTCAGAGAGGATTCATCAGCGTGTAGATGGTCACGACGAAATGCCGCGGTTCTACTTCGAAAATGAAAATGGCGTATTCCCGAACAACAAGGATCAGGCACTCCGTCGTCTCAACAAGCTAAAAAACGACTTTATAGAGATACAAAGTACAAGAGTGACTGCATGACGTTTATGAATGCCCTAGTCGACAGCAAGTGCGCCAAGAGAGTAGAAGAGTACCTCAGCACGGCGAGAAGAAATATACTTACACAACGCATGGCCAAGTGTGTTATGTACTTCACCAAGGTGTTTGAACCGATACCTACTTCAAATACCCAACTTTATCAACCATCTCGACGGAGTTCTCTCACAATTTAGAAAGATTGCATAAAACGACCAAAGCAATAACCAGAGAAGAAATCGCTCTCTTACTGACCTTACAGTAAGAAGCGAAATAGCGACCGGATCGAGAGCCGGAACAAGTGAAGGAAAAGGTTAAGCTCCCACTACAAGGGAATCGGGTATTCTTCGAGTTACGCGCTTCGAGTTACGCGCTCGACCACATCCAAATTTGTCTTTGCCACACCCTGCGCGTAACTCGAAGACACTAAAGGTTGTTTGTGAGTTCGAGTTTTTTCCGCACATCGCGTAACTCGAACACGGTGAGAAGTTTTAATAAATTTGATTTACACTCTACTGCGAATTCTAAGTTTAAAAGAACAATAAGAAAAAGTATACTTTGTTGAATTGAATTGAATATTAAGCACAAGCTGCTACGCGAACTAAAAGCAAACGATCGATTTGTGTTGGCTGATATACCTTAATGCAACAATCGTCCTAATTGTAAATTTTGCCTTTTAATATACACCTTAGATGAGTAAGTATGCTAGCTTAATCTTGATGTTTTTTTTGTTTTTTGTTTTTTCGTTTTCATTTTAACAGTGGTCCAAGGCCTTATTGAGGATGTTATTCACAGCATTCTTTCTCTTTGTCTGTTCATGGACATTAACAGGTAAGCAAAGCTTATTTAGAAATAAAGGGCCCTACAATTACAAAACCTTATCCCTCACTCCAACACCAAGGGATATGGAGACAGAGCGTTCTACGTTAGTGCACCAAAGCTGTGGAACGAACTTCCTCTTGATTTAAGAATGCAGAACAGTTTAGAACTTTTCAAGAAAAAACTCAAAACTTTTCTTTTTTTAAATATTTTCTGTAAACAGCGCCTTTGGGCTAAACGGAGTAACACGCTATACAAATTAGTTTATTAATATTATTATAAAACTATCATCCATGGATTGCACGACCAAAAGGAACTGTTGGGTAATAACAATTTCTTCATAGTGATGTGTTGTTTGACTGTACTCTGTATAGAGATGCCACTGCTGAATCTCATTATTCACTAATTTTGATTTATTGATCTTCTTTCAGCTGGTCTCACCCCACCTACTATCATCTTTCCACCCAACGACCTTGATGATCGAGACCAAGCAGTAAACAATCAAAATGGGTTTTCCCTTTCTTGCAAAGCAACTGGTTCATTGCCCTTGACCTTTAAGTGGAAAAAATCTGGTAAAGATATTATGCATTTTCCCCCTTACCAAAGAATAACATCGTCAGGGCATTCTTCTAATTTGACATATAAAACACTCTCACCCAGTAATGATGGAAAGTATCAGTGTTTAGTCAGTAATTCTGCCGGTGGAACATTCTCAAGGAAGCTTCGCTTGAAAGTAACTGGTAAGATATTTTGAGTTTTGTTCTGTTGGTTCTGTTTACAATTGTTTTCATTGCTATGAATTGACCAAGACACAACAGGTCACAACAGGTTTATTGGTCATAGAGTGAGTCTACCGTCAATTAAATCAGTAAACTACGTTCCTGAGGTTATCAGCACTTCATCTTCATGCAATATGTGCTTTGCTCTACTCTGAAATAAATAAGTACTGATATTTTACTTGTTCTTATGCTTCAGCAACTTCAGATTTCATAATACCACAGACTGTAGAGAAAACTGTAAATGTCACTGTCGGCCGTTCCTTGTATATTCCATGTCCACAGCAAAAAACTGGTCCAGATTATAGTAACTTTGGAGCTTCATATTATTGGGGAAGAAAGCGATGGATAGTGGCAATGACACTGCAAATGAAACAGAACATAGCTCAACTACCCAATGGTGATTTATTCTTCACATACGTGGATCAGGAAGACATTAAAAAGCTAGAAAAATATCCTTCCCTATCTCAACTGCAATGCTTTGTGGAGTCTGGTAACGCAATCTACCGTTCGCATGTATACAAACTTAATGTCATAGGAACTGGTATGTATTATTTCAGGAACGTTCTCTCTATAACCTTCTTTTTTATAACCATTTCCGCTACTTTGAAACAAATGCCTTGAGAGCCTGACAATACAGGAAGCCTAATGCCATTAGAGAACAACTCTAGTATCTTTACTGAGTTTACTACTGCTTTATAATCTTTGGAATTAGACCTTATTTGTCTTGGTGTACCATGTTAACCCTTTGTTTGAGTTGTATCCATATTCATGTGTCTTAAAATGCACAACCGTTAAACAAAGAAATGATACTCTTGGTAATGCCGGACACAGTGAGGGTCTTAAATGAAAAAAAAGAATAAAATGAGATTTAGCAGTGACATCTCTATTCCTCTATTTCAACTTTGTGTAATGTTCTACTTGTTTTCCCCTCGAGTAGCGCTCGCCTCTCGAGTATCACTCACCAATGCGACGCGGGTTCGACGGTCCCGGCGCGATCGGTGCCCTGTGTAAGTAGAATCCCTATTGGAATCTCAGTGAACGAATGTAGCTAGATACTCTGTAAACGTCCATAATTATATTATTTCTTTCCTTTTCCATTAGATAACTCAACCTTTGCTCCTAAATTTGCCCCTGGTGGAGAACCTAAGCTAATAGAAACAGCAGTCCAAGGAAAAGAGAAGTTCCTTTACTGCATTGCAAGTGGAAAGTGAGTCATCATCAGAATTTTTTAAAAGATGTTAACCTTTCATTTCTTTAGTTCTGTAGTTTGTTTGAGAATGGTGATTGGGTTTGGTGCCCTGCATACCATATTGACTCAATCAAGTGCCACCCCGATTAAGATCCGACTCTAATTAAGCGCAGCATAGAAGAGCAAAAATATTTAAGAGCGCCATTTTCTGATATATAGGTGTGATGACTTCAACCCTCTTACGTAATTTATGACATCATTTTGATAGAAAAGAATCGTGCATTTTGTTGGTTTTACAAAAAGAAATAAGCGAAATCATAGCTGACATCAATTGAAACAAAGTTAAGCATTATTTTTGAAAACGATGAAAAGGCCAACTTAACCACTCACGTTGAAAATTTAAAATCTAAATATTTTTCCACTCGCTTAACTTGCGATTAATATTGGTAGGTTACCGGTATGCAGTGGTTTTCAGGCAGATATCCCGTTAATAATAATTATTCTAAAATCATTTATTTTCAATAGCCCTGCTCCTCAAACTACATGGTATAGAGTAAAGGATGGAAAGACCAAAGAAATTATCAATGGGAGAGATGGATTTCTTATCCCAACAGCTAATTATGGAAGGGTTCTGCATATCCCACAGGTCTCTAAGAAGATGCATGAGCCTGGAAACTACAAATGTGAGGTTTCGAATGGTCAAGGAAAAACATTGGTCTCCAGACTTATCAAGATCACTGTTTATGGTAAGTCAACATTGATTTCATTACTGCAGATGAGATATTTAAGATATAATGTGGATAATTCTTGCCTGCTCATTCAAAATCACCAAAACTAAAAGCTGATGTCTATACTCTACTAAAACTGTAATTACAGTAGACACTACCCTGGGGTTCCACTGAGAGGGTTTTCTTTGCCGCTCTCTTGAGAAACGCGGAAAACAAACTTTGGAACCCAGGGTAAGTAGACAAATGTTAATTGACATTCGGCCAACTGTTTCCATGCTGATCATTACGGCTTGAAAGTTGATTAGTCCTCGGCTTGTTATAAGGTACAGTACATAAATATCCAATTCAATCATGTAAGCAATCTAGGAGTAAATGTAAAAAACATCAAAAACGGAAAGAAATATTTGGTTATTGGTTCCTATAATAAGCTTCCTTAGTGGTCTTCAGATCATTTGCATTGTTATCACACGGTCAATCAGTTGCTGCTTATCTGCTAGATATATAACCTACTATGCATCAAACCATACACTCTGGACTGTTCTATAAATTGGTTCTCAATTTTAATTGTCTTATTTGTTTTTCCTCAATAAGTTCCTCCTGTGTGGACTGTGAAACCTCCTCCAGTGAAAACAGTTGCTGTTCTTGGCGATGATGAGTTAGTCTGTGAAGCCTTAGGTACTCCTCCACCAAAGTACAAGTGGTATCACAATGGCATAGAATTCACATCCGACACAGAATTGTAAGTCGTAAAATAAAAACCTTGTACCAGCATTGTAATGTACTTGCATCAGAATCCTGATTTGATAGGCGGAGTCGGCAAACTACCAAATGAAACATCCCTTTAATACATCTTTGTTTTATTCCTTATCCCACCTAGGGCTCCAAACATCATAGTTGATGGGAATAAGCTGTTGATCAAGAAAATAGAGATGAAAAATGAAGGTGTATTCCAATGTGTTGTTGAAAACGACTGGGGTATGATTGTATCTTCAACTTGGCTCAAAGTGAAAGGTTAGTCTTAGGGGGCATTGACAATATACATCAAAGAAAAAAAGGCTCGACCCGAACATTTTAGCCCGACCCCCCCCCCCCCTGCTACGTCATTGAACAGTAAGGGGCTCTTCATACACAACACAATAATAGTGAACTTGTGGTAAGGGAGAGAACAACTCATCAAACCTACAACCCCAGGCATGGAGTGTTTCAATTTTCAAGTTCATGTATTGAACATTGACTGTACTCTGTATAGAGATGCCAATGCTAAATCGCGTTATTCACATATTTTTATTGATCTTCTTTCAGCTGGTCTCACCCCACCTACTATCATCTTTCCACCCAACGACCTTGATGATCGAAACCAAGCAGTGGACAAGGAAGATTATTTTACCCTTTCTTGCAAAGCCACTGGTTCATTGCCCTTGACCTTTAAGTGGAAAAAATCTGGTAAAGATATTATACATTTTCCCCCTTACCAAACAATAACATCGTCAGGGCATTCTTCTAATTTGACATATAGAACACTCTCACCCAGTAATGATGGAAAGTATCAGTGTTTAGTCAGTAATTCTGCCGGTGGAACATTCTCAAGGAAGCTTCGCTTGAAAGTAACTGGTAAGATATTTTGAGTTTTGTTCTGTTGGTTCTGTTTACAATTGTTTTCATTGCTATGAGTTGACCAAGACAAAAAAGGTCACAACAGGTTAATGGGAAATAGACCATTTTTATACCATGGGAAGACTGGGTACTGGAGGTATGGTATATCATTCACAGCAACAACTGCCATATTGAAAGTCCACAAAAGGAAATATAGAGGTAGGCTAGAGAGTTGGAAATATCAAAATTATTGAGAATCATTGTGAAGGCTGCAGCCTACAACAAGAAATATGTAATGGCCAAGGAATGGTGAGAATACCTCGAGTGCCCAATCTCCCCAATGTATTGAAAAAAGGTCTTTAGTTCACCATCAATCAAATAAATTGTTCTCGTACATGCTCATACGGTGATTGATCAGGAGCCGTGGTAAATAAGAGGACATACTGATAGAATGACGAATCCCTTGCACATGGAGCCAGCATGCGCTTGAAATAGTTTTCAACTTTTGACGTCATATCAAGAGGACATACCACGCTAAACCATCGGAAATTTGTTGAATAGATCTTAATTATGTACTTCACAGAGACAAATAATAGTTTTGGTATCATTACTCAGGTGATTATTCGAAAACATTGATTTATTTCTCAAATGTAGATAATTTTCGTATTTTGAAAAGAGGCCTGTATCAACCAACGAAACATGTGCAATCCAATATTCACCTGTAGCTGACTGTAAAGAAATATTCTGAAGTTCTCGACCAATCAGCACACTCAATTTTCTATAATCACATTGGAAATTATACAAAAATTAATTATTATTATTATTACATTTATTAGGTTATTACATGTAGGACAGTTTATGTCCTAGCAATTTGTGCTTTGCTTTACAAAGTAAATGTACTGACTATGTGCATTTTTTTATGCTTCAGCAACTTCAGATTTCATAATACCAAGGACTGTACAAAAGACTGTGAATGTCACTGTCGGCCGTTCCTTTTATATTCCATGTCCACAGCAAAAAACTGGTGAAGCTTATAGTAACTTTGGAGCTTTATATTATTGGGGAAGAAAGCGAGGGCATGTCTCAAATAGACTGCAAATGAAACAGAACATAGCTCAACTACCCAATGGTGATTTATTCTTCACATACGTGGATCAGGAAGACATTAAAAAGCTACAAAAATATCCTTTCCTATTACAACTGCAATGCGTTGTGGAGTCTGGTAAATCAGTCTACCGTTCGCTTATTCACAAACTTAATGTCATAGGAACTGGTATGTATTATTTAGGGAACCTTCTTTTTTATAACCATTTCCGCTACTTTGAAACAAATGCCTTGAGAGCCTGACAACACAGGAAGCCTAATGCCATTAGAGATCAACTCTAGTAACTTTGCTGAGTTTACTACTACTGCTTTATAATCTTTGGAATTAGACCTTATTTGTCTTGGTGTACCATGTTAACCCTTTGTTTGAGTTGTATCCATATTCATGTGTCTTAAAATGCACAACCGTTAAACAAAGAAATGATACTCTTGGTAATGCCGGACACAGTGAGGGTCTTAAATGAAAAAAAGAATAAAATGAGATTTAGCAGTGACATCTCTATTCCTCTATTTCAACTTTGTGTAATGTTCTACTTGTTTTCCCCTCGAGTAGCGCTCGCCTCTCGAGTATCACTCACCAATGCGACGCGGGTTCGACGGTCCCGGCGCGATCGGTGCCCTGTGTAAGTAGAATCCCTATTGGAATCTCAGTGAACGAATGTAGCTAGATACTCTGTAAACGTCCATAATTATATTATTTCTTTCCTTTTCCATTAGATAACTCAACCTTTGCTCCTAAATTTGCCCCTGGTGGAGAACCTAAGCTAATAGAAACAGCAGTCCAAGGAAAAGAGAAGTTCCTTTACTGCATTGCAAGTGGAAAGTGAGTCATCATCAGAATTTTTTAAAAGATGTTAACCTTTCATTTCTTTAGTTCTGTAGTTTGTTTGAGAATGGTGATTGGGTTTGGTGCCCTGCATACCATATTGACTCAATCAAGTGCCACCCCGATTAAGATCCGACTCTAATTAAGCGCAGCATAGAAGAGCAAAAATATTTAAGAGCGCCATTTTCTGATATATAGGTGTGATGACTTCAACCCTCTTACGTAATTTATGACATCATTTTGATAGAAAAGAATCGTGCATTTTGTTGGTTTTACAAAAAGAAATAAGCGAAATCATAGCTGACATCAATTGAAACAAAGTTAAGCATTATTTTTGAAAACGATGAAAAGGCCAACTTAACCACTCACGTTGAAAATTTAAAATCTAAATATTTTTCCACTCGCTTAACTTGCGATTAATATTGGTAGGTTACCGGTATGCAGTGGTTTTCAGGCAGATATCCCGTTAATAATAATTATTCTAAAATCATTTATTTTCAATAGCCCTGCTCCTCAAACTACATGGTATAGAGTAAAGGATGGAAAGACCAAAGAAATTATCAATGGGAGAGATGGATTTCTTATCCCAACAGCTAATTATGGAAGGGTTCTGCATATCCCACAGGTCTCTAAGAAGATGCATGAGCCTGGAAACTACAAATGTGAGGTTTCGAATGGTCAAGGAAAAACATTGGTCTCCAGACTTATCAAGATCACTGTTTATGGTAAGTCAACATTGATTTCATTACTGCAGATGAGATATTTAAGATATAATGTGGATAATTCTTGCCTGCTCATTCAAAATCACCAAAACTAAAAGCTGATGTCTATACTCTACTAAAACTGTAATTACAGTAGACACTACCCTGGGGTTCCACTGAGAGGGTTTTCTTTGCCGCTCTCTTGAGAAACGCGGAAAACAAACTTTGGAACCCAGGGTAAGTAGACAAATGTTAATTGACATTCGGCCAACTGTTTGCATGCCGATCATTGCGGCTTGAAAGTTGATTAGTCCTCGGCTTGTTATAAGGTACAGTACATAAATATCCAATTCAATCATGTAAGCAATCTAGGAGTAAATGTAAAAAACATCAAAAACGGAAAGAAATATTTGGTTATTGGTTCCTATAATAAGCTTCCTTAGTGGTCTTCAGATCATTTGCATTGTTATCACACGGTCAATCAGTTGCTGCTTATCTGCTAGATATATAACCTACTATGCATCAAACCATGCACTCTGGACTGTTCTATAAATTGGTTCTCAATTTTAATTGTCTTATTTGTTTTTCCTCAATAAGTTCCCCCTGTGTGGACTGTGAAACCTCCTCCAGTGAAAACAGTTGCTGTTCTTGGCGATGATGAGTTAGTCTGTGACGCCTTAGGTACTCCTCCACCAAAGTACAAGTGGTATCACAATGGCATAGAATTCACATCCGACACAGAATTGTAAGTCGTAAAATAAAAACCTTGTACCAGCATTGTAATGTACTTGCCTCAGAATCATGATTTGATAGGCGGAGTCGGCAAACTACCAAATGAAACATCCCTTTAATACATCTTTGTTTTATTCCTTATCCCACATAGGGCTCCAAACATCATAGTTGATGGGAATAAGCTGTTGATCAAGAAAATAGAGATGAAAAATGAAGGTGTATTCCAATGTGTTGTTGAAAACGACTGGGGAATGATTGTATCTTCAACTTGGCTCAAAGTGAAAGGTTAATAGTCTTGAAATACTCCAGTTTGACATTCGGTGGAAACCGCTGTTTTTGAAGAACACAGACTCATTTGCACAGGCTTAGCCTCGTTTATAAGTCATCTATTCAAATACACCATTAAAAGTCCGTGGGATTGGTATTATTCAAGTTGCACATTCTTTACATTACAGTTGGCTGTTGCTAATGATTTGGAAAAGTCAACCGTAATGTAAAGAATGTGTAAGTTGAACAATACCAATGTTTTGAAATCCCACGGACTTTTAATAACGTCGTTGAATAGCTGACTTATAAACGAGGCTACTGAAGCCTGTGCAAATGAGTCTGTGGTCTTCAAAAACAGCGGTTTCCATCGAATGTGAAACTGGTGTATTATGTTTCTTAAAATCTCGTTTATAGCTTCTATAACTGTGATATCGATAGTGTTTTTGATTTTAAAAGACCATAAGTAATTCCGGTGAAAACTATGTAACTAATAAAAAACTTATTATAGTGTTTAATAAAGATAACTGTGAACATTAATGAAAGGTGCTCTTCTGCAAGGTTTGATTCACACTCACTACCCCACTACTCACTTACTTTATGCAATGCACCACACACTTACATACCAAGAGAGGTACTAATAGTGAACTAACGAACCCGGGGAAAACCCTTGTTGCAAGGGAGAGAACAACTCATCAAACCTGCAACCCCACGCACGGAGTGGTTAAATCTTCAAGTTGATGTATTACAAAGTAGTTATCTTTTTCAAATATCTTTTTTCCTTCCGAAGATATTGTACTGTACTTTAAAAAATGGTGGCCTCAACACATGACTAGCATCAGATTACAAAAAGCTACTGTGTATCTCTGCCCAATTTCAATCAAAATTAACCAAATTAGCAGCATACATTATAGTACTCTAGATCTGAAGCATGTTAAGGCCTGGGTAAGGCAAGTAATCAGCATAAAATGGTATTTTTAACGTTTCAAGAGGTTATTCAAAATTTGGATCTTGTAACTTGGGGACATGTTAGACTTTAACAAGATTGCAAAATTTTTGCTTTCAAAATGGCATACCCTTGGTCACGTGACCAACTATATGGTGCAGAAATTCTCGAACATTCAACACAAAATGGGCCATATAGAGAAACTAGCCAGGGTGATAAAGAATATGTCATTAGATGACTTTTGTAAATGTGTTTCAAATCCTCATCAATTAGTCAGGAGGTAATTAGCCAATCAACTGCCCCGATTTTGATCCCGTGGCAATACTTGAAACCACGTAAAGTACTCCCAAACCAACTGGAAATCTGTTCTATTGTAATTCTAGACCAATTGCAACACTGTCCCAGTGTCCTTGGACTTGAAGAAATTTCGTCCAAGGACAATGGAACAGAGTTTCATTTGGTCTAGAAATACAATAGAACAGATTCCTCGTAAATAACTGACGAGGATTTGAAGTCATTCGGATGTTGGTTATGTTGGTTATAGATCACTTTCACCCACTCACAAAGCAGTCACGTGGTTGTACCAAAGAAAAGAAATTTTCTGCAAAATTTACCCCTTTTTTTCTTGATTTTTGTGTGCCGTTGTTAACCAGTGTGGATGGCGTAGTGTATCCCCCAGATACCCATTTATTGCTATTTTGCTAGCTTACGTAATTATATTATATATTATATATTAATTATGTATGAGTCAATTCCAAAGTTGCCCATCCCCCCCGGGCAACCACCGGGCATTTGACTTTTTGGGAAAAAATTGGTCAAATTCCCCATCATCTGGGCAAATTGAATGGTCAAATGCCCCACTGTTGAGAGCCACTGAGTGGTCAAATGCCCGCCCCTCTGGTCTGATAAAATCAAAATTTACCTAGAGTAAAAAATATGCTTCAGCAAAATATCGACGTTTGTAGTCGTGAATTTGACCTTTTTGATGAAAAATGCCATTTTATAGTTAGAACTTTTTTGTCTTATTTGATTATCAATCTTTAACTAATGTGCTTCGATTCACGGGTGAATGCAGACCAAACGTACCTGTTTAATTCCTATAGATAGAAATATGTACATTTTTATTAGGCATGGGCTACCTGTGGTTAGGACTCCAATGCTTTGTGGGTCATTTTCAAGATGGCCGACAACTC
This sequence comes from Anthopleura sola, assembly GCA_023349425.1. Lineage (NCBI taxonomy): Eukaryota > Metazoa > Cnidaria > Anthozoa > Actiniaria > Actiniidae > Anthopleura > Anthopleura sola. Next base: position 3,313,054 of record JALHLI010000006.1, on the reverse strand, counting down.
GTCAAATGCTCGCCCGTTCGGGTAGCCATTCGGCTTCAAATTCCCCACTATACGGAACTCAAGTCTTGTCAAATGCCCGGGGTATGCCCGGGGGGGGGGATGGGCATCTTAGGATTTGACTCATACATTAACTGACTATACAATAGCTTGCAAAAAATATTTGTAATTTGTAAAAAAGATAAGTAGTATAAGAAAGACGCATCTTTCTCAGAGAGTTTAAAGTTATGATGTTGCTATTCGATAAATCGATATTAATCGATGAAATTAGTTGATTAATATCAGTAATCGATGATTAATCGATAGTTACACGGGAACAATTCTTAATTATATCGATTATAATCGATTACTATTGACTATCATCGATTACTATTGACTATCATGGATTACTATGGACTATCATGGATTACTATTGACTATCATCGATTACTATTGACTATCATCGATTACTATTGACTATCATCGATTACTATTGACTATCATCGATTACTATTGACTATCATGGATTACTATTGGCTATCATCGATTACTATTGACTATCATCGATTACTATTGACTATCATCGATTACTATTGACTATCATGGATTACTATTGACTATCATGGATTACTATTGACTATCATGGATTACTATTGACTATCATGGATTACTATTGACTATCATGGATTACTATGGACTATCATCGATTACTATTGACTATCATGGATTACTATTGACTATCATGGATTACTATTGACTATCATGGATTACTATTGACTATCATGGATTACTATTGACTATCATGGATTACTATGGACTATCATCGATTACTATTGACTATCATCGATTACTATTGACTATCATCGATTACTATTGACTATCATCGATTACTATTGACTATCATCGATTACTATTGACTATCATGGATTACTATTGACTATCATGGATTACTATTGACTATCATGGATTACTATTGACTATCATGGATTACTATTGACTATCATGGATTACTATGGACTATCATCGATTACTATTGACTATCATGGATTACTATTGACTATCATGGATTACTATTGACTATCATGGATTACTATTGACTATCATGGATTACTATTGACTATCATGGATTACTATGGACTATCATCGATTACTATTGACTATCATCGATTACTATTGACTATCATCGATTACTATTGACTATCATCGATTACTATTGACTATCATGGATTACTATTGACTATCATGGATTACTATTGACTATCATGGATTACTATTGACTATCATCGATTACTATTGACTATCATCGATTACTATCGACTATCATCGATTACTATCGACTATCATGGATTACTATTGACTATCATCGATTAGAAAAAACCTACTAATGGTCTATCACCAATCGAGCCCTGTGATTGGCTGAGCTACTAGGGGTCTATTAGTGATAGACCTCTAGTAGCGAAAAGCGCCGGTTTTGAAAACCCAAAAGAAATATATTTAAAGCAAAATCCAAAACTTTTTGCATCCTTTTATTGGACCGATTAGTAGGTTTTTACTAAAACAATTAGACCTCTCGCCCTTATGGCCTACGAGTCAATAGCCCATTCGGCTTCGGCCTCATGGGCTATTGACTCGTAGACCATTCGGACTCGAGGACTAATTGTTAATTACTATTGACCATCATGGATTACCGTATTCGGTTTAGGGACAACACAGGTCATTCTACGATAAACTTGAGTTTTTTTTTTTTTGTTAATTACGACTTTCCTGTATTCAAGTCATTAAAAAGGCGCTTTTTGTGTTCTTCAAGCCTCAGCAAATTGCTCACGTACTTAAGGAAAACTATACACAGTCCTTGTCGAGGTACTCATCTTCAAATACGTGAAATACCGATGTACGTGGTCGCGTAACATGAACAAAGTATAAGAACAATGTTTTATGTGACTACTGCAGAATCTCAATCTAGTTCAGCACAAGTACTGAAACTAATCGGGGGGACCACATTTTTCGAAAGCCCCCGTTGTTTCGCGTAGGGATTACTGATTATGTGAATCTTTTAAAAAAACCATAGATTTTTGTATTTTAAGAAGTCACGAATAAAATTGGTTTAAAAGAATCATGAACACGCGTCGAAAAGTAAAAAAGTAATTAAATGACCATGACTTACCGACGTTACATGGTTTCCCTTCCACCCCGAATAGTTTACTGCGAAAATAGTTCTTTAAATCGATGGCACTTCACACAACGTGCAGCAAATTGCTGCTGCTGTTACTGCCTCTGCCATGTCTGCTGTTGCTGGCGTTGTCTTTGCTGTTGCTGGCGTTGTTTTTGTTGTTACTGTCTCTGCCATGTCTGCTGTTGCTGCCGCTGTCTTTGCTGTTGCTGGCGCTGTCTTTGCTGTTACTGACGTTGTCTTTGCTGTTGCTGGCGTTGTCTTTGCTGTTGCTGGCGTTGTCTTTGCTGTTGCTGGCGTTGTCTTTGCTGTTGCTGCTGCGATTCTGAATGCAAGAGTCAGTACCAGACCATGCTTCAGTTCGCACCAAAAAATTGGGTCAGGATGGTGCCGGAAGAGGGGGTGTATCAATCACAAATCACGGACAATTTTTTCTTAAATTCACGAATCACGAAAATACGGTATTGAATAACCTTGATACAAAGATTCAGGGAAACTAATGCAAAATCACGAATCACGTCTTCGAATCAGATCATGCATCACACGGGACTGAAATTCATGAATCACGTCTTCGAAGCAGATCATGCATCACAGAGGGACAGAAATTCATGAATCACGTCTTCGAAGCAGATCATGCATCACAGAGGGACAGAAATTCATGAATCACGTCTTCGAAGCAGATCATGCATCACAGAGGGACAGAAATTCATGAATCACGTCTTCGAAGCAGATCATGCATCACAGAGGGACAGAAATTCATGAATCACCTGCTTATTGCTTATGTTTTTAATTTCACGAATCACGGAAAACCTCTTCACCACCTGTTAGGTCGTTGAAGAATTTGGTCGTCGACCAACAAACGGAAAGAAACTAATAACAAGAAATTATAATAAGAGAATAATTATTAATTTATTTACATAACCTTTTATTCTTGGCTTGTGGATTACGCATCAAAAATTTCCGAACTTAACACGACAATTTTTTCATTTTCATTGGAATCTTTAGTAGTATTTCCTTGATTCCATGTTTCATCCATCTCTCCTTCAGCGGATGTCAATTTTAAATTCCCAATTCGTATTTCTAAGAGTTCATCCTGGGAGTCTCTTGAAGTAGAGTCACTCGTGGTTGAGCTGGATTCAGAAGATTCAATTTCTTCGCCGCTAACTTCACTATACTCCTCGGTATCTTCTTCTTCTTCTTCTTCTTCTTCTTCCTCACTGTTTCCGTCATTATTTTCATTCTCTTCATTAACTAACAAACCAGCTTTTTCCAATTCCTCCAACTGCCATCCAATATCCTTCTTATCAATTTTAATCTGTCCCAAAACATAAATTTTAAGACAATGTTTAGCAGTCAAAAAATGTGCTGTCATTTATTCACACAACTATGGAAGAAAAATATGTTTGTAAAATGGTTCTATCCCTGCTTGTGAAAACCTTTACAGTTCACGATAGCCATGTTACTAGTAAGAAAATGCAATAATATTGTTGTATGACAATAGAGATAAGTTAAGTTAAGTTACATATTTGTGGGTCCATCTGCTCAAAAATACTGCTTTACCTTTTGTAAATTCTGCGCAAGGGATTTTAGCTTCTTTTTGCTGTCGAATGTGTAAAAGTACAAATAATTTTTTACGAGATTTAAAACTAGAGTTAAGAAATAGATACTTAGATAATCTGATGTTGTAATCGCATAGAGATTTTTATGTGCCATTCTAAGAACCTTTATATGATTATGACGACGACGACCACCCCAACCTGACGCCGCACCACACCCCCATCTAACGCCCCGCCACCCCTGATGCCCCACCACACCCCCATCTAACGCCCAACCACACCCCCATCTAACGCCCCGCCACCCCCACCTTATGCCCCACTACAACCCCATCTAACGCCCCACCACCCCCCTGATGCCCCACCACACCCCCACCTAACGCCCCACCACACCCCCACCTGACGCTAGCAATCAATCGAAGGAATAGATGTGCAGAAAAGAAGAGTCTAGAAGAGCAGTTACAAATTTCAGAGATATTTCCAGGAATTCCACGATTATTAAGAACCCTGGATGTGCAAAATACCTGCTTGTTTGGATCCATACACAATAGTCGGTAACATACAGATCATTTAATATGTAGCGAGGATCATCTTCATTAAACAATACGTGGATTTCAAGCAAACATTTGAGCAATCTTCTTTTGCCTAGGGAAAGAGTCGAAAAATAAAGTTAACATTAAGTGTGAATGGAAATGGAACGAACAAACGAGGAGACGAATAAAAATCGTAGCAAGAAAAGAATGAGTACAGATCGTTTTCACTCACATGACAAGGTAGTCTCCTTAGCAGCCGTTTGTTGGAGAGGAATGGACCGCGGGGGGAATGGAACGAAAACTAAAAACGGTTGCTAAGGAGACTAATGACAAGGCGGCCTCGGCAATACTAGTATTGGTGTACCAAACAATAGACAAAATCGGCTAACGCGTTGTTATGTACTCAATTCAGACCCTCTGGGAATAAAAACTTTTGGTTCAAAATTATGCAAAAGAAAAAACAATTATTCCCAGAGTTTTTGAATTGGGTCAAAACGTACATAGCAACGCGTTAAAAGATTTGGTCTAAACATGACAAGGTAGTTTTACCTAAAGCAAAGATCTTTTTGGTGTCTTCTAGTACAAGCTGAACAAGATTCCAGTTACGGTGAAGAGGGTAGGATAGACAACGACGATAACAGGACGTAATAACGTCATTTATGTTGGTAAAAGTCTAGGTGAATAAAAAAAAAAAAGAAAGAAAGTTAGAAAACGCGGACACACCTACACAATAGTCCCCCTCACAGTTCCTTTTGCCATCTTTAGCCGTCTTTGCATTTAGTACTGCTTGTAATGTAAGGTTATGATAAGGCGCGGAAATAGAGCAACAAAATCGTGCAACTTCAAGTTGTCAAGATGACAAGTTGTCGCGAATTTTCTTGGTTGCAGAGAGTATAAAGAGCTTCTACTTCTTTTACAAAATCACGCATCAAAATTTTGCTGTTGCGCAGGGTGGTTATACGAGCAACATACACTCTGCAACTTGCAACGCAACAACGTTGCACGATTTTGTTTCTCGTATGCCCGCGCCTCAACTTAACCTAACATTTATTACTAGTACTACAGCAGACTTATACTTATTGCTCACCTCAAAATAACAAAGCGTTGAACTTATTTTGTTGATGGTCCATCCAGATTCAACCTAAATCACAAATCAAACAATCTTTCTACGATTTCATTGGTACGATACTGACATATCGAATCGAGGAGTCATACTTATTTCTGACACGAGAGAAATGCAGGCTTTCTTTTGGTCTAAACAGGTTTAAACTGATTTGCGCTAGTATAGAAACGACGCGCGCCATGATAACGCGACGAGAACACTGCTCAACCAATCAAAATGCTCGGATACGGCACGTAACTTTCGTAACGTTAGTTCTTCTGCTCTAATGCATTTCGCATACCGCTATTTCAAAAAAGGTTGGTTGAAGGTTTAATTGCATGTTACATGGACACGAGTGAAAAATGCACTGCACATGCTCGGAAGTTCGGCAGAAAAACCGAGTCGAATTTACGAAGAAAACCATTGGAGAATTACATGTCTTATATTATGCGAATTTCTCTCATATTATTAGATGAGGGAAAGAAAACAACTAAAATAATGTGTCAGGAAAAAATAAGCACTAACTTTCCACTAACGGCCATAACTTGCCGGTAAATCTCCAATGGTTTCTTTGTAAACATGCGCAGTGCGTTTTTCACTCGTGCCTGTTGCATGTTGGTTACCAAGCTTAAGATGTGCTATATTCATATAAAAATAATGTCAGCACAAAAGAAAATACGCCGGAAAAAAGTGCAGACAAAGTTTGGTAAAATTCCATATTGTTGTGACCTTTCGCTGCTTGAATTCAAATCACCCATAGTGCTTTTCAGGCTTAGTACAATGCAACATGCAACAAAACATTCACCAACCTTTTCTTGAAATGCTGTAGCTCTATGCATACCGTGTTCTCTCCTTCAGTTGTGCGATGGTTGTAAGCATAAGCAAAGATAATGTCAACCAGACCAAGTAACAAGTTCAGCTGTATTTGGTCGTCAAATATATCTAAGCAATGGTGTTGTAGTTATGAACAAATACTTAAAAAAAGAAAGCAAACAAGCAAACAAGCAAACAAGCAAACAAGCGAACAAGCAAACAAGCACACAAGCACACAAGCAAACAAGCAAACAAGCAAACAAGCAAACAAGCAAACAAGCAAACAAGCAAACAAGCAAACAAGCAAACAAGCAAACAAGCAAACAAGCAAACAAGCAAACAAGCAAACAAGCAAACAAGCAAACAAGCAAACAAGCAAACAAGCAAACAAGCAAACAAGCAAACAAGCAAACAAGCAAACAAGCAAACAAGCAAACATTTCTTTTTGATGTATTTCGACCCCATTACTTTTCCTTAGTTAGGCAGTTCGGCAGTTAAACCCCTCTAATCAAAATTTCGAATCCCCCCAAACAAAAATCCAGGATCCGACCCTGCAAGTTGTAGAGGTTGCAACAAAGTTTCGAAAGAGGAACACTGATAGATAAAAAGGATACATTCCTTGTTTGGCAGATGTCTCAATTTATCCTTTTCTTCTTCAGTAAATGGATCTGTAAAATAGATAGGGATCATTAGAATTGTGAAAAAAAAAAATAGTGTAATACAGTTGTGTATTTACAGTTAAGTTGTCATCACGTACCTGCAGTCTCATCTGCTGCAGTGACTTCAGTGTCTGCTGCTGCTGCACTCTGAAATAAAAGAACATTTGCAGAGGAATAAATGATTAACGACCACAACCAGCACTATCTTTGCCACTATCACCACCAATACTGCAACCACTGCCCCAACCATAACCTCTATCACCACCAATACTGCAACCACTGCCCCCACCATAACCTCTATCACCACCAATACTGCAACCACTGCCCCAACCATAACCTCTATCACCACCAATACTGCAACCACTGCCCCCCCCATAACTTCTATCACCACCAATACTGCAACCACTGCCCCAACCATAACCTCTATCACCACCAATACTGCAACCACTGCCCCCACCATAACCTCTATCACCACCAATACTGCAACCACTGCCCCCACCGTAACCTCTATCACCACCAATACTGCAACCACTGCCCCAACCATAACCTCTATCACTACCAATACTGCAACCACTGCCCCCACCATAACCTCTATCACCACCAATACTGCAACCACTGCCCCCACCATAACCTCTATCACCACCAATACTGCAACCACTGCCCCCACCATAACCTCTATCACAACCAATACTGCAACCACTGCCCCAACCATAACCTCTATCACCACCAATACTGCAACCACTGCCCCCCCATAACTTCTATCACCACCAATACTGCAACCACTGCCCCAACCATAACCTCTATCACCACCAATACTGCAACCACTGCCCCAACCATAACCTCTATCATCACCAATACTGCAACCACTGCCCCAACCATAACCTCTATCACCACCAATACTACAACCACTGCCCCCACCATAACCTCTATCACCACCATTACTGCAACCACTGCCCACACCATAACCTCTATCACCACCAATACTGCAACCACTGCCCCCACCATAACCTCTATCACCACCAATACTGCAACCACTGCCCCAACCATAACCTCTATCACCACCAATACTGCAACCACTGCCCCCACCGTAACCTCTATCACCACCAATACTGCAACCACTGCCCCCACCATAACCTCTATCATCACCAATACTGCAACCACTGCCCCACCATAACCTCTATCACCACCAATACTGCAACCACTGCCCCACCATAACCTCTTTCACCACCAATACTGCAACCACTGCCCCACCATAACCTCTATCACCACCAATACCGCAACCACTGCCACCACCATAACCTCTATCATCACCAATACTGCAACCACAGCCCCCACCATAACCTCTATCATCACCAATACTGCAACCACAGCCCCAACCATAACCTCTGTCACCACCAATACTGCAACCACTGCCCCCACCATAACCTCTATCACTACCAATACTGCAACCACTGCCGCCACCATAACCTTTATCACCACCAATACTACAGCCACTGCCCCACCATAACCTCTATCACCACCAATACTGCAACCACTGCCCCCATCATATCCTCTATCACCACCAATACTGCAACCACTGCCCCCCATAACCTCTATCATCACCAATACTGCAACCACTTCCCCAACTATAACCTCTATCACCACCAATACTGCAACCACAGCCCCAACCATAACCTCTATCACCACCAATACTGCAACCACAGCCCCAACCATAACCTCTATCATCACCAATACTGCAACCACAGCCCCAACCATAACCTCTATCACCACCAATACTGCAACCACTGCCCCCACCATAACCTCTATCATCACCAATACTGCAACCACAGCCCCAACCATAACCTCTATCATCACCAATACTGCAACCACTGCCCCCACCATAACCTCTATCACCACCAATACTGCAACCACTGCCCCCACCATAACCTCTATCACCACCAATACTGCAACCACTGCCCCCACCATAACCTCTATCACCACCAATACTGCAACCACAGCCCCAACCATAACCTCTGTCATCACCAATACTGCAACCACAGCCCCAACCATAACCTCTATCATCACCAATACTGCAACCACAGCCCCAACCATAACCTCTATCACCACCAATACTGCAACCACAGCCCCCACCATAACCTCTATCATCACCAATACTGCAACCACAGTGCCAACCATAACCTCTATCATCACCAATACTGCAACCAGAGCCCCCACCATAACCTCTATCATCACCAATACTGCAACCACAGCCCCCACCATAACCTCTATCATCACCACCACCACCAGTACCACTGCTTCCAAAACCTTCTGCTGCCACTGCCACCACCACCACCAAAACCATGGCAACCACCACCAACAACTCTAGCTTCATCATCAGCCAACACCTTTCCCTCAACATCATAACCTTAATATAATAAACCATACAGTAGGTTATTCATTACATAATTTCACCTTAATTTTCTCTTGATGTTCTTTGTATTCCTTATCCCATGGTGGACTGTACTCTAAATATGCTTGTATACTAGTTTCCTCATCAAAGAAATCTGCCCTGTTATAAAATGAACAAGATTGCAATTTGAGCCAATCAATCATTCATTAACTTTCAGGAATCTTCCAGGGGCAGATCCGGGGGGTGGGGTAAAGAGGGTGACTAGTCATCACCCCAACTTGTTCTGCTTAAATGAAAAAATGTTTATACCTGAAAACCAGATAAAGTTCATTCAGATTACTTGAGGTTCTTAAATTTCACTTCTGTCAATTTCATACACCATTTTTTTACCATTTCCCCACCATTTATGGGTTTCCTGTGGTAATGGCTTGGGGTACACTGTAACCCTCACCCCACTTTTTCAAATCCTGGATCTCCCCATGTCCTTGCAAACTAAGAATAAATCAAAATCAGTGATATTTACAAATAATGTTCAGGGTCAAACTTGAGGTCTTCAGTTGCTAGACGAGCAAGTCTTCTTTCATTCAGGCTCAGGGATTCTGGATCAGGCACATCAGATATTTCATAAAGTTCTTCCTTTAACAAATATGGAAAGAAAATGTTAAGCTAGTTTCAAAACAATTGAACAGAATACTAGGGATCAGCAGATCCCTTGGGTGGCATGGGTGGTGTAGTGGATGCTGTGGTCTGTGTTCGAGCCCTGGCTGAGGTTAGATCATATGTGACTTGAGTTAGTTTGATGTTTTGTTCTCCCCTGTGCCATGAGAGTTTTCCTTTCCTCCATAAAAATCAACATGTGAGTTGAGTTGTATGCATAGAATATATAATGTACTGTAGTAGTAGTGTGTGTGCATGACAGTGGGCCAAATTGGAAACCAGGATTCATATAGAGTCTTTGCACCATCATGTGATGGCAGCCATGACAGCATGCAGGAAAAATTGAATCTGGTCTAATCTGATTTACATGAGAAAGAATTCAGTATCCCAGGGGAAAAAGACTGTATTGTTATGCCTCCTGTCATGGCTGCCATCACGTGATGGTGCAAAACCTCTATACTGAATTTGTATCCTACTATAAAAAAGGGATTTATTTATCATCTATTTATTTATCTATTTATTAGATAAAGAAACCACTTATAAGAGAGATGAGGTTGGCCCCAGGTGGGTTATTCTAGCCTGTGAACAGTCTCTTTTTCCCCTCCAGGATCAGTCACCTTGAGTGTCGGGAGACCTGAATAACCTGCCTCAAACTCGCCCCCATCCCCACACATTCTGGTCTACCAAAACGTTAGGCAACTGATCCCACAGGGAAAAGGAGGGACCATTCACAGTCTAGTGTATTCAAGTTACTGTATCTTTTACATGTAGTTGAAAAGTCCTTTAAAAAATCATATCAATCAAACATAAATAAGAGTAGGTCTGCCAGTGGTAGCAGCAGACTAGTAGTAAATAGTAGTAGACCTTATTCGTTGTGGCACAATGTTTTTCCCATTTCAGGCCATGCATCATCCCCTGGAGTATCATTTCTTTGTTTACGGTTGCACATGAAAAGATCACATGAATATGGATACAACTCAAACAAATAGGCATATTCTCTAGGGAGTGACACATGGTCTGAAATGGTCTAAATAAGGTCTAAATTGTTCACTATGTCTTTAGATACTGTACCTGCCGCTTATCAAAAATTCCCTTCTTTTGGTTTGCAAATCCATATTTTCCTTCTCCACCTTTACATTCTAGATTCAATGAAATGTCATCCTAAAAATACAATAAAAGTTCATAAATACTGTAGTCTACCAGACATAACATAGCAATTGGTTGAGATGGTAAGGGAATGTATTGAGAAGGGAGGCCAGAGGAGAAGAAGAAAAGGGAGGCAATCGATTCATACAGAAGATCTAGTGGAGAGGTACGGAAAGGAAGGTTTGAATTAGTCAGAGTGAAGGAGAGAAGGGAAGGAAAGGGAAGGGAAGAGGAGAGATATTTCGTATACCTCACAAAGAACTTGCTCAATTTCCCAATCAAAATCACTGTTTTCATCACTGGAATCATCACAAGTTTCTGCTAGTTTGGAATCATCTAAAACAAAAACAAATTCATAGAAAACAAAAATCAAAATGAATTCATAGTAAATCAGCCAGGTCATTATAAGATGAATAAAATAAGTGAAATTCAATCTCTCACCATTAATAACCTCAATCAAAGGTTTGTTAATCTTGGATTTTTTGATTGGAGAAAGCAAGGATGTTAGCATATCCAGTCCCTCAAAGTGTTCACCCTGGTGAAGCTTGGGTAGTTTTACAGTGAATGTTCCTAAAACAAAGTTTTATGAAGGCTATAATAAAGATAGCTTTTGCATCTTTTGCATCAAATTTGGTCTTAGAACTATAAATTATAAGAATATGGGTAACATAGGTGGCATACATTGATAATACATTGTCTTTCACAACTGTGGTTCAAAAGGTTTGGGTCACTGGTTTGAGCCCTGATGTGTTGTTCTCTTCTCTTCTGTATGCTACAAGGGTTTTTTCCAGGTTCAACAATTTTTACCCACAATAAAAATTAACATGCGAGTTGAGCATTGTATGCAAGCATAAAAAAAATTCAATATAGTGGTAGTGTGTAAGTGAAAAGCGTCCCCAAAAGTGATAGAATGACTTGACACTTAAATAAAGAGACTTTTTATCAATGTGGTGTAGTGGTAATGCACTCACCCCTCACCTTTGGAGTCTTGGGTTCGATCCCTGGACTCCACACCACATGTGAATAGATAATTTTAGGTCTCTCCCTTGATTCAAGTTTTTTTCCCAGTTTAATAGCAAAAGTTTATCAAGTCTGCCAATCTGTTTTATTACATATGTGGTTTTACTGTAACATACCTTTTTCGACGTCATATGTTGCACCCTCCCGTCCATCCTCAATGACCTTACCAGGAAGATTAAGTCTGTAAAATAATATTTGACAGTCAATTAAAATTCACAACATGCTATTCTTGTTTGGTTGGGGTACAGCAGTTTTTGTATTAGTGGGAAATGAAAATTTGTAGCTGTACTCTATCTTGGTAAAATTACTGGAAGACAATCAGACACAATTTTAATATTACGGCATGTATAGTACGGTGTATATATGCTGTAAAGCAATTAACTCACAGTGTGTTTCTTACTATGTAATATTAAAACTGCTCTAAAAGGCTATTTCAGTAATACATCAATATTTTACCTTAAGAAGTAGGGTTTCACATAGAATTTAAACTCATTCCCATCAATGAAGAAGTCAACATCAGATATCTGGAAAAAATCGTGAACAATTTTTAGAATACTGGTTTAGTATTCTAAAAATAGTGCATTCTGAAAGGTTGTTAGAGCAGGCAGTATTTTCACAGTATCTGTCTGCCGTCCTGTATCCTGGGATAACAGATTGCTAAACAACTAAAAAAATTGCAAAACAATTGGAAAAGTCAATGGGAAAATATATATATCAGTTTGTATAATTTATTGATTCCAACACAAGATAATTTTTCTGCTACTGTAGCAAAGAATGAGCTATCTTCAAAGAGTCTACATTATTCAAATAACTAATGCAGCTTTATAGTGGGTTAGTAATAAACTGGATGAATCATAGGGGGGTTAAGATATTTTTGCCAACCAGGAGAGGGGTTGGGTAATATTTGGAAAAGAAAACAAGTGAATCATTGCTATACCTAAATGCGAAATTCAACAAATCTTTTAGTTCTTGTTCTTAGTTTATTAGACTATTATATAACTTCATATGAGTTAGCACTAGGATAGTAAGCTTAAAATGAACTATTTAAAAAATAAGAAAATTTCTCCAACAAATATTGTAAAACATATCGATAATCTTTATAAACTAATAGTTACTTTAGATATCAAATATCATACATTGATGTTGATATTCGTTGGACTTAAATGGAGTGGAAGAACGGAAAGAAATAGATGAACTAAGAATAATATCAACTTATGTTCACACCACGTGCTGACCTTAACATACGGTGTTTTGATGGTAACGATGACGAAACTCTCCTCTTGATTCAGTTGAAACGCTGGAGTTAACATAATGATTTCAAATAGTATCTAAAATACTTATACTTGGGATTATTTGAATGGAAATTTTAGCCAAAAGTCAAGAAAAGTTTGAAAAGTCGATTTTTCGTGGACGCCATTTTGAAGTGTTATCGTTCCCAGGTGACATCGGGCTTTACAACCACAGGAGACCCGAAAATGGTCTACTAGCTGGCGGCCAAACCGCAAGTGCAGTGATACCCCTCTTGTCCTTTTTAAGGATTTTTTTAAGGAAATGTTTTCAATAGCAGATATCAGAGTTATACTCCATTGCCTTTAAATAATTGATTTAACTCAGTTGGGTCAGTTTTGGGTCAGTTTTGATACATTTACTGCATTGTTGACCCAAATATCTCGATTCAAAATAATAGCCAATCCAGCTGATCTAAAATAGTGACGTACAAATGACGTCACTGCAAAACTGAGATGTCATGCAGCCTGAGAAAATTGACTCATAAAAGTTAATATCGGAGATAAATCTATACACTATCACTATGGTATTCATTATTGAATGTGAAAATAAAATAAAGAAATAAACATTTCCCGAGTCGCCGGACATGAGCTCCAAATTCTAACACTAAGCATGATGGGAAATTGAGTCCTTTCGCTTTTTTGGCTCCTCTAAAACTTCATCTGATAATATGTAGTGGCATATTAGTGAAGAATAGAAGAGGGGGGTGGGCGCCCTCCCGAAAGTTTTCCTTCGACATTTTTTTAATGGAAATAAAAGTTCGACAGACGAAAATAACAGTAATTTTTTTAATGATATTTCCTTTCATTTGCCTGTTACAAGACTCACTTTCCCATAATGCTTTGTGAGCTTTGACGCTTGATTGTTAAAAATTAAAATTAAAATTAATGTTCCGTTCCACATTATTTATTCGTGAAAAAAAAAAAAAAAAGAAATGATGAAAGTTCAATCCGACCAAAATAAACCCTAGAAGCAAACGATCCTATGTAATTGTCCCCGGTACTACGCAACCTCGTTAGAAACCACTCGCTTCTGTCAGGAGAAAGTTTTATCATGGGCATAATTACCTTGTGTGGGAGAATACCATTTCAGCTCAAATATTACAGCTGGATGATGGATGATAAATGGATGTGCAACAGCAGGGCACATGGGAAATGCTATTGCACATATAACATTCTTGTTGTAGGTACTAAAGTTACGTTCCTCAGTTCCTCCCTTCCTGTTTTACTGGGGTTTACTCAGGATTTCAGCGCCTTGTAATACAATACTCTTTTGCAGTATCAAATGAAAACGACCAGTGAGTTGAGTGGCGTTTTACCGTTTGCAAACACGTATTGGTAAAGTGTCTCATAAGTCAGACTACGTTCGGAGATTTAGATCCGGAGATTTCTCGTCATCTTGAAGGTAAGATCATTATTCATTGAGTCTATACCAACCATAGCTGAATCTCAGAATATAAAGTTTACTTAGGGCTAGAAAACGAGAGTGATATTATCAATAACTCTTGTTTAGGTCAATGATATTCTTGTCGTCTGATTTCCGACTTCCCAAAGAGATTATGCTAGAGTTTGTTCTTGTGCAAAAGCGCATTGTTTCGTCAGGTCTTTTCATCATTATCCACTAGTATTAACTCTAGGATTCAAACAGTTTTACGAGATTTACGATTCTCCAATGTTATTGTTAATGTAAGTCTAGTCCTCTTGGTGCGTGTAAGAGATTATACGAAGAAACTTCTGGGGTTTGTTTGTGACACTACCTCCGAACACGACTCCTTCAGTTTAAGCACGCATGACTCCACTATCTACTTGGAAATCTTCCAAATAAGTTCTTAGTAAATGCACAATGATTTCGTCATCTACGTATATAACTTATTCGCATGCAACTTTTCATGTACGAAAGAAATTCAATGCTAACATGCTTTTCGAAAGAGCGAGAACGGAAGCCCTTTTTAGAGGGAGGATAGGGAGGGAGGGGGTCAGTTATTTCCGAGTACAGTTCAGTTCTATCCCTATAAAAAGCACCAATCCCGTTATCCCTAAAACGTACTTATTTCCTAAATCATTCCTTAAACTATTTAGCCCAATATCTCATTACGGTATTCCTAGCTAAAGCCCGAAAGAAAGGATTTTAGAAATAGAAGGTTGAAAAATACTAGCTTACACATTAGATTTTGATATTGAACAGAAATCTAAGTACTTTTACTAGGTATAGTAACGGGGAGAAAATTTTTTTCGCATGGTCGTCATTCGTTACCATAGCAACCACACTACGAAGCAAACAAGATGACCTTGAATATAGTGGAAGTTCACTGATAAAGTTCCGCATATATGATCCGACAGGGAAATTTTTTTTCGGTTCGGTTTTTGGTTGTTGTGGTTTGTTGTGGTTGTTTTTGCTGCTGCCGCTGTTGTTGGTGTTATTTTTTATTTTTTCCTGCAGTTGCTGTGGTTTCTTGTCTTGTGGTCGTTGCTGTTGCTACTGGTCTTATTCTTCCTTAGTTTGCGTTTTCTCTCACCCAACATCTTACACTAAAAATAGATAAACGAATTGACATAAATCAGCCTTTTTGTTGTTTATGTAGAGATTGCCCGTGTGTTTGTAATTCTCTCAACAAATAAACTCATTAAAAACAATGAATCAATATCAGAAAAACGCACGAAATTGATTATGATACTTATGACGTCATCTTTTTCTTTGCCAGGTATTATAAGCAAGTCGAGTTCGTTTGTCTGAAAAAGATGTGGTGTTTTGCTGTAGTGTTGTCCATTTGCGTTGCATTATCGGCATTTACAGCTGATACAACTATTTTGAAAGGTAAGCACCGATTCTAGGGTCTGAGATTCGACTACTTGACTCGTTATCACATGTGAATAGAGTCATGTCATGTCTCTCCTTTGATACGAGGATTTTTCACCGGGTTCTCATGTTTTTCACCTCCACAAATTCTCAGGATATAGAAATTCGTTTGTTTTGTCCTCCAAATTGAGCTGCTTTGACGTCAAGTGAAAGGGGTCTATGCAAGATCAACTCAGAGGTTGTTTCAGGGTTCGACAAAATTGGTGTTTGTTCTGGAGAACATCTTGAATGGTTTAAAATGATCTTTGAGTTTGTTTTGTACAAAGTGCAATTTAAAGTATATTCTTTATTATATACGTTGCACCATTACTGCCTATGGCCTTAGGGTCCATAGTGTGTTCCTATGGCAACAAAGTGTCTCTTGTCTCGATCTTTCCTGATTAGAGTATTTGAACCGCAACAACTCGCGGTCGAATGGACAGTGTGGGGAAATTACTGACCAACCGATTGGCCAACTGACTGACTGACTGACTGACTGACTAACTGACTGACAATCAAAATCATGTGTCCTAATGATTTACTTGTTGTACACCACAGAGAGTTATTCGAGCGGATGTTCAGGATCCTTGACCAACACTAGCGGTTCAATCAGCAGCCCTGTAATCATCAGTAAGCCCGGCTTTTATCCTGACAACACGCAGTGTAAATGGAGCATTGATGTCCCTAAGGGTGGAAATGTTACTATCTTCTTCACTAAGTTTGACACCGAAGCATGGTAAGTTAGAGTGACGAGTGATCTAGGAATTTTTCGAGGGGGGAGAGGGCAGGGTGGAGGGTGAAGTCAGATACTGAAGTAATTATGGACATATTAGTAATAATGATAATGATGATATTAATATATTAATAATACAAATCACAAGTCATGTATTTGCAATATCCGGTCACAAAAATAGTTGGCTAATAGAAATAACCTGTTTCAGACTCAAAAACATTTTTATTCAACATGTCTGAAATTGTCCCCGTGTCGACTTATTATTGTTTGTTTATTCCATAGCTGTGATTACGTCAAGATTACCACTGAGAGCGGCTTCCTGATTGGTCAATACAGCGGACCGCGTTTTCCCTTTAAAGTTATAGTCAAAAGTGACGAAGCCAAAAGGATCGATATCATCTTCAAGTCAGACGAATCCGTTTACAAAGCTGGTTTCCATGCCAACTATCACGTGTATGGAAAACCTGGTAAGACATGTGACGTAATAGCGGCCATGTTGGATCCGACTTTTGTTATGTCAACCAACATGGCGACCATGTTTTTTGTCCTTTGCTGTCTTTTCATGGAAAATAATGCACGCTACTCCTAAAGATGTGACAGTTCGTCAAATTTTAATTAAATGACAAATTCAAATTTGATTCGCAAATTATTAAATCTATGACCTTCATCGTACTTGGAATATGCGCAACCTTGGATCGAAGGAACCAACCGAACAAACATGGTTCGAGCCTCCTTAATTAAATCGTATGACTATGAACAACTCTCAGTAGGGACGTACGCACTGTGCCGTGACCGTGTCGATGCTATGTCCCCGCGTTTTCATTGGGTGCGTATTCATCTCGAGCACTGTACTTGATTATTAAGTTATTATTAGTATAGGAAGTTTAGTAATCTCATTCAATTTCTTCCATCCAAGTTTCCTTCCTGTTTTTGCAAATATATTGATTGTGCATAAATAAGAATAACATGTTTTTTTCTCTAAAATGTTACAGCTCCCACAACAGCGCCACCAACACCGCCTACCGCAAAACTGACCACTAAGGCTCCACACATCCCACATGGTGTTGGGGATTCGCTGATGGAGTAAGTATTGATACAGTCTTTCGATTCCATATCTAGTCTGTGGGCTCCCCATGTTTTCCCTTTGGAGGCTGATAATATTATGGAGCTTTAGATTGGACTACAAGAACAACTACGACTACGACTACGAGAATATTCCTTTTTAAGTATGCTGCTACAAACTCGTAGATTCCATTGTCTTGGTTCAACTGTTGTCTTAGAAATGTGTTGTGCCAAACAGAGGACGATAACTATCGAGCGAGTTTGTAGTGGAAGATTTTTAGCGACAAAATCTCGTATTCGTACTCGTACGTTTCAGACAGTTGCCCTTCGTCGGAGTAAAAATAAGAAGCAGAATAGAGTTGGATAACATGTTTATATAAAGTAATTTCCATTTGCAGGGCATTCCTGAAAATGAGCAACGCGTTGTCAAGAATCATAAAGTCGGTAAGTATCGGTCTTATAATCTGAAGCAGAAGCTGAGGCGCCGTATGAACGGCAAATAAGGCCATTCCGACACGGGTGATAAAAAGGCACTGCGCTGCTCGGAGATTCGGAAGAAAATTCATAGACGAGTCGTGTTTACCAAGAAAACCATTGGAGAGTTACATTCTTGTATTATGCGAATTTCTCTCATATTATTTGACCAGGGAAAGAAAACAACTAAAGCAATGTGCCAGGAAAAAATAAGCACTGACTTTCCACGAACGGCCTTAACTTTAGAGATTTACTAAACGCCGGTAAATCTCCAATGGTTTTCTTTGTAAACAGGACAAATTTCAGAGCATGCGCAGTGCGTTTTTCACTCGTCTCGGCCCATCAACCCTTGATATTTTTTTCGACTGTTGAATTTTTTTACAGGCTTCGTCCAACTTGGGAGGAGATTCTGCTGACGAAGATGATGTTCTTGCTTTTAAGAGTAAGCCACCCATGTGTTGTATTATTATTAAGGCTATTGTTCTCAAATACATTTGAGATAATTGGACTTGCTTTATATTGAGTCCATATCCAATATGAGCGCAATAGTGTTATAATGGTAATTTTAGAGCCGAGTGAAATTGCGCGCACGGCACGGTAACGGGAAAAGATGATGTCTATCAATCAAGTCACTTTGCGCGATATTACTGTTTATCCAATCAAATGCTCGGAAACGTCCCTATCACAGTAACGGTACAGCACGTCTGTAGTACATCGTATCTTTGTACCACTCGAAAAATATCTGCCCTTTTGAGTTAAATAATAGTATAACCTTAATCATTTATAATTGTCATATGTGGTACTCAAATATTTTTGGTGTGATTTGCTTGAGGAAGTCAAACTTGGCTTGTAAAATATTTTAAGCTCATTATGTTCAAGTTACCGGAATTCTAAATTTATATTTTCATATTTTTTGGTTTGAAGGTAAGTTTTACCAGGCAGTAGAGTCAATGAAGACGCTGAAAAGTGTCTATTCCTCTCCTCTTACACAACACGAAGTAGAGCAACTTAACATGGTACTGAAGCACCTGAATGCTGCGTCCAAGAAAGCTACTAAAAAACTCTCAAGTAAATATGAACTGTTTGATGCACCTAGTAATACTTTATTACATGAAATATGCGACCTCCAAAATCGAGAAATTAACGTGTGGCGATAATTTCATGTAATAAGGTATATATCATAGATATAGATATATTATGTTTGAGATATGACGCGGGATGATTGGCTGGTTATACTGTGATTATACTGTATATAACAGTGATTTAGTATCAAAACGATATTGAACATAACTTTGCCTCCTATGTTCAGTCCTAATTTTGACTCCCTTATTCACAGTTCGGCTATCGCCGTCAGCTTGTTTCTTACCGAAGAAAGTCGGGCCTTGTCGTGCTGCCTTTAGACGTTGGCATTTCGACAACACCTTGAAAAGGTGTCGCACTTTCATTTACGGTGGTTGCCAGGCAAATGGAAATAATTTCTTGAACAAGAAAAGTTGCCAAAGTCTTTGTGGACCCAAGAAACCAGGTAAACATTCCAGTCCAAGATAACTGGGATCACACAAAATAATGTACTGTTTATGCCACTTGAATTAGACCTCATGGACTATCATGCACTGTAGTTGCAAATAAGTTAATCCTAAAGAGGTATTTAAATCATATCCTGTGCGAACTGCGGATCTAAGGCTCTGGTCAAACGTCGATTGAGGTGGTCCTCAATGATGTCATTAGGTTCGGCTCATGTGAAGTTCGACGTTTGACTTTAGTCTAATTTATCATATCTTTTTGTATCTAATATCGAAGGAACCATAACACTAGCTTGGGGAGACTGTTGTCTTTTCCCTAACCCTCTAACAATTTATCTTATACAACTTCTTAACTCATTATGCTATTTCGTATTTTCATTTCAAGAATGCCCCGATGGTTCCACTTTGGTCAAGTGTTTTGCTAACCCTTGTGACGTGACATCCTGCCCAGCCTATCCCATCAACAAATGCCAGTCGAATTACTGCGGAGGTTGTAACGCTGAATTTTTTGACCAATACAATAACAGTATTACAGATCACTGCTCGTGCCATGCTGGAGAGCTGGTAGTCCCGCGATGCTTGGTTGATCCCTGTCAAGTGTCTCACTGTCCTTCGTATCCCCAAGCAAAATGTAGAACCAGATCCTGTGGTGGTTGTTTTGCGGAATTCGTTGATGATGATGGAAATGTTGTTAACTGTTAGATAATAGAAGTTTCCACCAAATACCACGTTTATTTCATTAGGAACTTCTAGATATATTTTCTTTTTGTGATAATCTAGTGATTCGAAAACAACGTGAATCTGGAATTTTTATCCCGACTGATCGCAGCCCCAAATTAATGTGGACTTCCTTGATATTTTGAGTTGCAAACAACTTATATTTCGGCATGAATGTGAATGCAATTTGTAAGAATTTCCCATTGCATGTATATCTTGGTAATATGATAGGTAGATATCTTGATAGAAACAAGTGTTAGTTTTACCCATTTGATCGGTATATTACGATCATTTTCTTGTTTTAGGTGAAATCAATATTTTGACTTAATCCAAAGTGAATAAAATTAGAACACTGGAGCATTGCGCACAAGATATCTGATACTCCAACACACTGATCCATTGATCACAAGACATCTGACCTTCCAACACACTGAATAATTGCGCAAAAGCAATCTGAACCTCCAACACACTGGAGCATTTGCGCACCAGACATCTAACCCTCCAACACTATGAACCATTGCGCAAAAGATATCTGAGCCTCCAAAACACTGGAACATTATGCGCAAGATATCTGAGCCTCCAACACACTGGAACATTATGCGCAAGATATCTGAGCCTCCAACACACTGGAACATTATGCGCAAGATATCTGAGTCCCCAACACACTGGAGCATTGCGCACAAGATATCTGAGCCTCCAACACACTGGAGCATTGCACACAAGATATCTGAGTCTCCAACACACTGGAGCATTGCGCACAAGATATCTGAGTCTCCAACACACTGGAGCATTGCGCACAAGATATCTGAGCCTCCAACACAATGGAGCATTGCGCACAAGATATCTGAGCCTCCAACACACTGGAGCATTGCGCATACGATATCTGAGCCTCCAACACACTGGAGCATTGTGCACAAGATATCTGA
This sequence comes from Anthopleura sola, assembly GCA_023349425.1. NCBI lineage: Eukaryota > Metazoa > Cnidaria > Anthozoa > Actiniaria > Actiniidae > Anthopleura > Anthopleura sola. The sequence continues at coordinate 3,291,479 of JALHLI010000006.1, read as the reverse complement.
GTCTCCGACACACTGGAGCATTACGCACAAGATATCTGAGCCTCCAACACACTGGAGCATTGCGCACAAGATATCTGAGCCTCCAACACACTGGAGCATTGCGCACAAGATATCTGAGCCTCCAACACAATGGAGCATTGCACACAAGATATCTGAGCCTCCAACACACTGGAGCATTGCGCACAAGATATCTGAGCCTCCAACACACTGGAGCATTGCGCACAAGATATCTGAGCCTCCAACACACTGGAGCATTGCGCACAAGATATCTGAGCCTCCAACACAATGGAGCATTGCGCACAAGATATCTGAGCCTCCAACACACTGGAGCATTGCACACAAGATATCTGAGCCTCCAACACACTGGAGCATTGCGCACAAGATATCTGAGCCTCCAACACACTGAGGCATTGCGCACAAGATATCTGAGTCTCCAACACACTGGAGCATTGCGCACAAGATATCTGAGCCTCCAACACACTGGAGCATTGCGCACAAGATATCTGAGCCTCCAACACACTGGAGCATTGCGCACACGATATCTGAGCCTCCAACACACTGGAGCATTGTGCACAAGATATCTGAGTCTCCGACACACTGGAGCATTACGCACAAGATATCTGAGCCTCCAACACACTGGAGCATTGGGCACAAGATATCTGAGCCTCCAACACACTGGAGCATTGCACACAAGATATCTGAGCCTCCAACACACTGGAGCATTGCGCACAAGATATCTGACCTCCAACACACTGGAGCATTGCGCACAAGATATCTGAGCCTCCAACACACTGGAGCATTGCGCACAAGATATCTGAGCCTCCAACACAATGGAGCATTGCGCACAAGATATCTGAGCTTCCAACACACTGGAGCATTGCGCACAAGATATCTGAGCCTCCAACACACTGGAGCATTGCGCACAAGATATCTGAGCCTCCAACACACTGAGGCATTGCGCACAAGATATCTGAGTCTCCAACACACTGGAGCATTGCGCACAAGATATCTGAGCCTCCAACACACTGGAGCATTGCGCACAAGATATCTGAGCCTCCAACACAATGGAGCATTGCGCACAAGATATCTGAGCCTCCAACACACTGGAGCATTGCGCACAAGATATCTGAGCCTCCAACACACTGGAGCATTGCGCACAAGATATCTGAGCCTCCAACACACTGAGGCATTGCGCACAAGATATCTGAGTCTCCAACACACTGGAGCATTGCGCACAAGATATCTGAGCCTCCAACACACTGAGGCATTGCGCACAAGATATATAAGCCTCCAACACAATGGAGCATTGCGCACAAGATATCTGAGCCTCCAACACACTGGAGCATTGCGCACAAGATATCTGAGCCTCCAACACACTGAGGCATTGCGCACAAGATATCTAAGCCTCCAACACAATGGAGCATTGCACACAAGATATCTGAGCCTCCAACACAATGGAGCATTGCGCACAAGATATCTGAGCCTCCAACACACTGGAGCATTGCGCACAAGATATCTGAGCCTCCAACACACTGAGGCATTGCGCACAAGATATCTAAGCCTCCAACACAATGGAGCATTGCGCACAAGATATCTGAGCCTCCAACACAATGGAGCATTGCGCACAAGATATCTGAGCCTCCAACACACTCTAGCATTGCGCACAAGATATCTGACCCCCCAACACTTTGCATTGCCTGTACATTGCTCAAGCCATATAAAATTATCAAATTGGAATAATCACACTACCTTATCAGTCAAGAAAATGGCTTGGATAAAGTAGCATATAGTGATAAAAATGTTACTTATTATATGAGAATGCTTATAGTTGACATAAGAAGAATAACACTGATACAAAAATAAAAAGTACTTAAAATAACTCGACTAAAATGTGCAAAATGACTGATTTTTAAAGTTACACTTTATTGACTATGTTATTTAACATTTAATTACTTTTTGTTTGCAATTTATGTCATAGTCGCCATGTTGGTGATATTTAACAAAAGATTTCTCAGTAGCCTCCTTTGTTAATACCACCAACATGGCCGCCACGCCTTTGTCTCTTTACTCTATCAGGAATGATTGCAAACTATCAGTTCTTAACTGTTATTTTGTAGTTCGGTTTATAACTAAAATATTGAAGTTCCGGGGTCTAGAGGATTGAAAGTGTACCGGTCGTGTTGTCGTCGTCTGCGGGCAGAATTAACGACCTCTCCTATATTTAGAAACATCACATCGATAGAAGCGGTAGAGCTTCCCGGAGAGCACTACATAACCTTGCTGGTTCTGCACTGACCATCCCTTTACTCCATTCTCCATACCAGGAACTGATATAAAATGAATGAACGAACAAATGAATGAATTAATGGGTGGGAATGAATGAATATTAAATTGTGTTTATATTGTAGGTTTAAACTTATACTGTCTTGTTGACTGTGTGATACTGTGAAACCGTGAAGAGAAAATATGAACATGAACACTGACGCGAGATACCAGAGGTGCGTTTATAACCGGGGGTTCACCAGTGGATTCATAACTGGGGGTCACCTGGGGGCTCCTAACTGGAAGGATAATTGTGTTTTATAATATTTTCCTTGCAGGGAGACTAACCTACAAGGACATGCACAAACGTTTGTGGTCTAGAGTCTGAGGTGACATCTTTTGGAAATTGACTAAACATTTAAGTATTGAAGACAGAGAAGGAAGGAAGAAGAAGAAGAGGAGGAGAAAAGAGGAGGTAGTAAAGAAAATAAAAGAGAAAAAAAGCAAAAAGTTGGAAGAAAAGAAAAAAGGAAAAAGAAAGAAAGAAAGAAAGGAAGGAAGGAAGGAAGGAAGGACTGTAGGAAAAAAGGAAGGAAGGATTAGGAATTTAAAAAATTTCTTACCGTTGCATCGACGTTGGAAACAGTAGCAGTATCGTTTACGTAAGTTAACAGGATCCTTCGGGTCAACCATCAGAGGAATAGAGATTAAAGTATGTTTTACAAGCCTTTTTGTGTTCACAACAGCCTCGTCATGAACTTCGTCCACTGGCACTTCTTCCTTCTCTAATTTCTCAACTTCAGCTCGAACGAGGGGTCCGCAACTCAAAACGAAAAGGACAAGCACTGCAAGATATTTCATCTGCGGAAAAAAATTGAAAAACGAAATCGTGAAAAAATATCTTCTGTCGTTATTGTGAGCATGAATATTACAATATTATTTTAAAATTAATTTGTTCATTTTTTTGAAAGAATAAATGATAAAAGTTGTAACTATATATAGGTGTATAGACAATTATGTTAACGTTATTCATTTTGGCTTCTAAGGGAAGAGCTAAATTTGTCTTCAGTCCACAAGAACATTTATTCAGTTTGAAAAAACCGTGTTCATTTTCAGAATAATTGATTACCAAATGATTAAATTACTCCATAAACGAATAAACAATGTCTGTGCTTACCTTGTTCTTGGACGATTTTTCTAGCCGGTTTTTCTACTACTTTGGTGCAATTGTTCACCTTGAGCTCTTGACGATTCCGAAGTCCAAAGTCGAACTAGCAATTCGCCAAGAGAAGCCTTTATTTATACAAGCATTTCAGAAAAAATCATTGAAGTTATTTTAGGTAGTTTTATGCAATGATAAAGAATTAAACAGTTCAGTGGAGCCCAAAGAGGGCTTCAAACGTAAAATTCTGATATTGGGACAATTTTCATTCACAAAGTTCACGTCAATGGCAGTGAAGCGAAGCAAAGCTACCAATGGTTATGTTCTTTTTAAAGACGTCCACAATATCAGTCATGACAATGCAAAAATAGCTTGCACTTTGAATGAAAAGTTTCATTAAATATTTTTAGCTTTCAATTGTTGGTAGTGCAAAAGACCAAACTTGCCATTGGCAATATAATTTTTAAACATCACTTTAACCTTGTTGGATAACATTTTGAAAGCTGGTGTCAAACGTTATTATCATTAATCTTGTTAACATTAAATTTTTGGTCATGAAGACAGAGCAAAGCTACCAGCAATCTACATTTTCAGTAAATATCACTCTAAATCTTAGAACAATTTCTAAAGTTGGAATCAAAGGTTTCAAAAGTATTAAAAATCTTAGCTTTTTGCATCTTGTATTTTTTTCATGGTCATTGAACACCGACCTATCAAGGCGTGGTATTTAAATATCTTATTAATGGCTCTCAAGTAGTATATGAAGAATCGAGAATATACTATTTATTTACCTATACGTGGCTCTTACTATTCACGTGTCAGTGGACGATATGTAAACAAGATAGAAACTTCTTGGACTTGTTTTTAAATTGTTTATCAGACATTTTGGCTGAGTTATCAAACAAAACACTAAGGTTGATTATAAAATTAATATGAAATTCACCGAGGTAAAGTTTCCTTACGAAAATGATAAATGAATCAGTGGAAAGACGTACAGGAAAAAGATGCTTAGCTTTTACCTCGAGTCATTTGCCTAATGCATCTGCGCATGCGCAGTATGCCATATTACTATAATATTTAAGAACCACCACCCTTAAGTACTCTGCTTTGATTATCACCCTTATTATTGCCCCTACAATGAAGATATCAAGAAATAAAAGACATAATCCTGGAAGTATAGAATATACTGAAGAAGCTAACATTTGATATATCGTTACTTCAGTCTTGCTATTCAGGATACAGTCTAGCTGTGAGTCGTGTGTACTCTAGTCAACCGTTTACAGCGCACTTAATGACGCACTGAGGCGGGGCAAAGGCCAAGCAGAATGATTTCGTATGCGTACTTCCCTGCAACGTGGGGGCATTAGACTGTTGGTGAACGGTTTTAATCTTACATAACTAATCTCATTATTTGACACTCTTCTTGACCGCTACAACGCTGGGATGACGTCAAAGCTTTGGCGTAAACTTCATTCACACTTTATTTATTTTATTTTTTCCCTTTATGCATATGTACTGTACTTACATATGTAAGTATGAATTCAATCAGTAAGTTAATTATGAAGTATTATTTTTCTCAGGAAAGAGAAGCAGAGTATTACAATTATTCTGCTCTTTAATATTTTTTTCACTTGACCACGCATTTGACGTAATGATGCTCACGTAAGACCCCGATGATGCAATACACTTTTTTTAAAGTTCTGAACACTCCTGTTAGTTAAATGAATGTTACTTTTGGACTTTAAAATGAATTATTTTCTAGAAATTTCTAGACTTTTGCTAACTCCCATTTCACCTTATTAGGATAGAACTGACATTTGGTCTCCTTGGTACTTAAACTACCTTCCAGCTGATCTGAAATGGTGACGTAGAAATGACGTCACTGCAAAACTAAGTTGTCATGAAGCCTGCGAAAATTTACTTATAAGGGTTTATATCTGAGATAAATCTAGATTTTTAGCAGAGGTTTTTGATATTTTGTATACATATGCTATGTAAATACTATATTCATTATTAAGAGGGAAAATTAAATAATTAAATATAACCGACCATTGTACGTGGGTTTATCCATGTTACAAAATGAAGTTACAACCACGTATGTGAAGATTTAATAGATCGCCAACCTTTCGGACAAAGCGTCCATCATCAGGGCAAGTGAAAAAATGTACAACACGCGCGAGATAACTTTCTTTTGTAACAACAGAGAAATTTTCCCGAGTCGCCGGGATAGTAAGAATGACACTACAGTTTTGCGAATTTTCTTGATTCTGATTGGCTAATATCTTTCCACAGATCAGATGTTCACATCACTATCCTTTTGTTATGTTGCAATTTCATCCCAGACGGCCCGAGATCAATTCTTCTTCCCTTTGAGAGCCTGCGTTCCATTTTGTTAGCGCACTATATTGACAAGAAAGCAGGGAAATTGTAACAGCATACCCAGAAGACCGTTACTAGGTAACGCGAAGGTGGAGTGACCCTACTGCTAAGGCTACTTTTACTAGGGCTACAAGCCTACGTCACCACTCGTACGATATTTCACGGTATTCCACTCAAAACCATTGTATAACTAGTATGTACACAGCTTCTCAATGCTTGTATTACTTGTATTAATTTTAAAGCTACACTTGTTTTAGTTCGGTTGAATCATCAAACCCTGGTCCTTTTTATGTACTATTTTTGAGGTTACTAACTGTACACAGGGGGCGTACCTAAGACATTTTGGCAAGTAAGCACGCGGGTGGTCAGTATATATATGTTGTGATAAAAAGGTACATTTTACACCGTAAAAAATAAGAAAGATCACTTACTGACGTTTCGGAAGCTAGTCCTTCGTCAGAGTAAAAAGCAACCTGTGATCTTTCTTATTGTTTACGGTGTAAAAATTACCTTTTTTCATTTAATAGGAACACCGACGCAGCCCACACTACCTTACCGCTAGTTATCATTTCTCTAGTATATATGTGTGAATCGGCCAAAATAAGATTTTCGATTCAAGTACTAAAAAAAAAAATCTCAAGTACGCACGTGCGTATTTGAGTAGCGGAAGATACGCCCCTGGTGCATCTATTTCCGCTTCTCAATCAATATTATTAAGGATTAGTTGGTTGTCCAAAAATGGGGAAATTTACTGCAACGCCAAAAAGTGCAGGTTGATAAAAATAACCCAAACACAGGAACACGTATCCAAAATCTATTTTAAGATTTACTAATTTAACTTCAAACTATTCTAAGATTGCGGTATCCACATCAGTTCTGCATCGTTGGACTTTGTTAAGAATACTTTATACTTTCTGTTGAAAAACACTCTTGCTCGTCGTTGCAATGAACTCGAAATATCTCTATGAATTCTTTTTTTATTTCAATCTCAATCATACCTTATCACAGATATTCAGTACTGACCCAACTTTGAATACATTGTTCAATATTCTCAGTTAAACTTAACTGATTAACAAATAGATTTATCCAAGCTAATAACCCTTTTGGTCACATCGGTAAATGATATAAAGCTTTCCATTGATTGCATAGTAACCCTTCTTGTTGCTGATAATCCAGCCTTTGAAGCCATTATACATCCCAGGAACTGAAATGAAAGCATTCAAACCTTGTAAGGCATCAGTAAGATCACAGGAAAAGAACAAAAGAATCGTAAGAAAATAAATAGATATGTGAACGAACAAAGGAATGAAAAAACTATCAAATGACTGGCGACTTAGTTGATTAGATATGAATGGAAGGACGGAAGCAAGGAAGCAAGAAAGCAAGGAAAGAGGACTTAAGGATAAAAGGGAGATAGAAATGATTCGAATGGATGGATGGATGGATGGATGGATGGACGGAAGCATGGAAGCAAGAAATCAAGGAAAGAGGAGTTAAGGATAAAAGGGAGATAGAAATGATTCGAATGGATGGATGGATGGATGGATAGATGGATGGATGGACGGACGGAAGCATGGAAGCAAGAAATCAAGGAAAGAGGAGTTAAGGATAAAAGGGAGATAGAAATGATTCGAATGGATGGATGGATGGATGGATGGATGGATGGATGGATGGATGGATGGATGGGAAAATGGCTCGATATGTGAATGGATGGATTTATGCTTGAATGGATGGATGGATGGATGAATAAAGGGAGGGAGGGAGGGAGGGATGGATGGATGGATGGATGGATTGGTGGATAACGAATAGGTAAAGGAATGGGTCAGACTCATGGATAATTTATGAATTAACTAAAAATATAAGATAGATAAATCATTAATTGATAGATAGATAGATGGATAATCTGACAATATTGCAAACTATTAATCATAATATATCCAATCTTATACATTATCCGATCATAGACATTACCGTGGCATTTGAAGGAAAAGCAATAGCAGTATCGTACACCCAGGGTGAACGAGTTTGCACTGATGACAATCCCTGGGAGATATATGTTTGGTGATGGCTTAGGAGGAAGAGGAGGTGGGAGGAGCTTGGCTGGTGCTGCTTCATCGTTTGAGTCAGTGGCGAAGACGAAGAGCGCACAGCTCAAAAACAACAGCGAAACTACAAGACTCTTCATCTGGTGGATAAATAGAAATATGTTATTATTGTACTATACTGTGAAATGCATATGTGAATATACAATACTGAATGGACTCAAAAAAAATATGAACCCCAGATTGTACTAAAATATTAGGTATATTTACCTTGACTGGGTAGATCAGTTGACAGCCTCTTGAAGCTAATTCTTGAAAAATTCGATGCCGAACAATGATTTTCGAAAGTTAAGAAATCATGCTGGACCAGCTCCTTTATATACCATCCAGCACAGCAACAGGTTTATATTTTTAGATTGTTGAAACGTGGTTTAACGAGAGCAAGTCATAGTTTCTATAGTAATGCAATCAATATTGATATTATTAACCAACTTGAACAACATCAGCAGTGTTGAAAATATTTGAAAAGTTTCATCAGCACTTTTGAACTTTGTATCTGAAGACTGTCCTATTTTTTAAATTTTCATTGTAATCATACATATGACGCAGATTAAGACTTTGCTCGCTCGAACGACATACCGTATTTTTCGTTTTGGGTTTCACGTCATTAAGGACAATTTTAAAATCCTTTTTTTCCCTGGTTTTCGTGAACGTTTATACAAAAGAGTAAGCATTTTTGTTGCTAGGACATTAAGTTTTTCTAAAATTGTACTTGGAAATCATATCCAAAAATATAGATGATAAATATTATTGATAATCACGTCATACACGATATTGGCAGAGTTGTGAAGTGAATCTTGAAAATATGTGATTTTGCCGAGAAGTTAAAGGAGTATTTATGGAATGAAGAAGAAAACTGGGAAAAAAGGATGAAAAAATAAAAAATAATATAAACAAAGAAAAACAAAAAAAGAAAAAAACGAAGAAAAAACGGCGGGAAAAAAACTAATATAACAAAAATATGACGAAAAAGTTAAGAAAATAACAACACTACTTACCAAAAACAGAAGAACGAAACAAGACAAACAAACAAATTCAAGAAATCTGAAACAATTAACAACAACAATAACAGTAACAACATAAAAAACAAACAAACAAATAAACAAACAAATAACACGAAAGACCAAATAAAACAATAAAGATACAATTATGCTTTTTTTTTTTGGTAACCATGGCAAATTGTGTTTTATCTATAACATAATCGATAATTGATAAATAGATAAAATCAACCTTAAAGTAAACAGAAAAATAAGGTAATGTCAAACAACATAATAAAACGAAAAGTAGGTTACTATACTAAAACATTCAAGTTGCTGTTTAAATTAAAAAAATAGCTAATAAATATTCCTAAGACGTCAACAAGCAAAAAAAAATAAATAAATAAAAAAATAAAAAATAAAAAAACAAAACAAAAATAAAATAAAAAAAACAATTGCTAGAGGCGAGGGCGTTGAATGATTAAGTATCGTGAACGGTGTCTCATAAGGTAAGGTGATCCTACTGGTATGACTAACTCTTGTTTTTGGTGTCCCCTGGTGCCCCCGCACCCCCTAGCTAACTGCTTTCGCCTTTGGGGGTCAATTGCCTCGGTAACGATGTCAGTCTGGCTACGGCCCTGCATTCAGGTCTCAGTTTTTCGATCATTTGAGATTCCAATGCTTTTCGTATTTAACAATACGATTTTTTCATGCCCAAAAACGCTTTTAAAGTGTTAAAAGTCTGTGAGTGCTCGGGGGCTTTGCACCCTGTACCCCTAACAGGGTTCTGCCCTGGACCCGCAGTCAGATTTATATTTTTAGATTGAATTGTTGAAACGTAGTTAAACGAGAGCAATTAGCTTCTATAGTAATGCAATCAAGTACGAGCTAGTTATTGAGAACGGAGGCATTAAGCTATATACATCTCGAGGGCATGCGAGGTAACTATGTTATACTCAAGCAAAATCACGGCAATTCTGCGAAAGTTTAATTATACTAAAAAAGAACTCACTGAAATTCAACAGGATGCAATAAAGAGTAGTACTTATCATGTAACAACAGTGATAACACACCAAGCAGTGCTCCATTTTGTTCCACTGTGATGTTTCTCCTTCCCCCTTCATAAGAATTCATAGGTATCTATCGTAGCACAAGCACGTAATTCCAAATCGGGCAACAAATCGTCAGTATCGAAGCTCCGCATAGAAACTTTGCTGAACATATTTTGAGTGATAAACAGGTCATCATCGATGCTCGTCGTCGTTATCACAAAATTAGTAGAGACCTTAAGCACCGACGACGAATTTGACGACGACGACAAACCGGAAGTAATTACGTATTACATTTTGCTAATGCGCATGCGTGAAATGTTTGTTTTCGTCGTCCACATGAAGTCAACAACTTCAGAATTATTGGTTTGACGTCTTCGATAAACGTGAGTATTTCTTTGCCTTTTATTCTTTCCTTAGATATATTTTTTACATAAAACTTCTGAAATTATATACCAGAAGACTTGTTACGAAGCTTGAACTATAGTTTCCTATTTCTAACCGAAGTAAATAGTATCAATTTACATTTTCTTCGCAGCATAAATACAAACATTCCAAAGGTGAACTGTCATGGCGGACAGCAAGCAGTACGTATTCATTAAATTTATTTTTTAAACCTTTCCAAAGCACCACTTCATATGCTGTGAGATTCAGGGAAGATATGTGTTATTTGTCTTTAATAGTGCTTCAATGGCTTGGACTAAAGACCACGATTCTATTCTTTGTGGCGAAATTCTTACTATGGAGCCATTCAAGTTTGCAAAGCGTTCCAGCGAGAGGGGCGAAGTATGGAGAGAAATTAGTGCAAATCTTAATGCATTGAGCAACCCAAAGTTCAAGGTCAACCAAAGATCAGTCAGAGACAGATTTACTTTGATCCAAACAAAATATAAAGAGAAACAGAGCTGGATAGAGCCATTGCAGAAATAATTGCCAAAGAAAAGGAAGCTGATAAGAACAGGGAGGAGAAAGCTGGAAACCTGAGTAAGAAGAACGAACAAGACAAAACAAATGCAGAAGACGTGAGACGCAAAGCTATGGAAAGTCTAGGAAAAAGAAATGCAGATTCTGATTCTAATGATTCTAAACCCAAGAAAAGTAGGAAGAAAAGTTCAGATGCAGTGGAATACTTGAGGGAAAAGCTGGAAGCAGAAAAAAGTTTAAGGCAGGAGGAAATAGAATTAAAAAGAAATGAACAGAAAATTATGTTTGAACAAATGAAATTAATGCAAGGCCAAAACCAGGCAATTTTCACATTACTGGAAAAAAAGCTTTAAAATTTGATTAAGAAATATTTCTTTTTGTTTTGTTAAAGTTCCTTAAGACCATGACATTGAAGGTTACAGGTTTATTTGAGCTATTTACAAAAATGGCATGAAGTTATAGAATTTGAAACTGTTCATGTTATTTCATAAACTTGTTACAACAATTATGTGTATAATTTTTTTATACTCATAAACTGACAGTTCTGCTTTGCTATGTTGAGTTCTTTAGTTTCTTCTTGTCAGCAAAGGAAATGCAAAGAAAGCGATTTATCACAGTTAATGAATGAAGCTTTATATTATTTTGTTTTCAATTTGCTATTAAATTGTCATTTCACCTTTCTTACTCTTGTAAAGGTTTTTTGATAAATCGGTGTGGTTTGGGCCAGGAAATATCCTTTAATTCTTAATGAATGAAAAGAACATTAAATAAATAATCAATTAAAATATTGATGGATTGATGGAGGGTCTAGTTCAAAATAGCTTGATGCTTCATTGCCATAGAGACATGTCAGGGCATTTCTTAGTATTGCACTAACCACATACATTTTGCCTACACAGCTGAGACCGATTTTCAAATTCTTTTTGAAATCCATAAATTTGAAAGAGGTAATTATATCATTGAATATTCACTCTACTGACTCCCTAACTGAGCTCATTGATTGGTTGAAAGCAATCATCTGAGGTGTTAGCACTCCATACCTAAATGGAGCTTGCAGATGTGCCCGCAATGGGTAGGCTGAATCACCATAAATGCAGTATGGTTGACCTAAGGGTGTGTTAGCAAACCTCTGTAGGTCATTGAGAAGACCAGAATCAGCAAGTATACCTGCATCGTGCCTTCGTCCTTCTAAACAAAACAAAAGAGAAAATAGAAATACTAAAATGAGACTAAGAAAAGTCGAAGGTAATAGCTGAATTTATGCTTAGTCTTACCCACAGGGCCATATATGTGTCCTATGAGTCCATTTGGCAGAGCAAAACACTGGAATTTCAAAGCATGCACTCTCTTGTGTCCATTGTATACTATGCGCTGATGCTCCCCGGGTCGACATATTGGTCGCACCGTCCCATCTATAAACCCAAAGCAATTTTGGAGAGCAGCTCCTCTTGCAGCAACTGCATCAGAGTATGCTTGAAGTACTTGCGGAGATAGGATCTGGTGATTCCACTGTGTAATACGATGGTTGTGTACATTATATATATGGTCAATCACTTGATTGCAAACCATGCTCAACACTGGTACTGGCATCCCAAATCTAGGAATCATGTCGCTGTATCTGCATGGGTAGGCTAAACGTCTGAGCAAAACACAAAGGCCTTCAGTTCCACTTACGATAGATTGCTGATAGCAAGTAAAATGATCGGGAATTAGGAGGATGTCAGTAAGAAGTTGAATATCAATTTTCCTCACTCGAAATTCAGCTAAACATTCTGAATCATTCATGTCATCGAGATCCAGTCTTTGATGATCCTCGTGCATAAAATAAGGATTTTTCGGTTCAAATTCCTCATATAATAAAAGGAGTTCTTCATCATCCAAAATTCCAGCCGCGTGACTTAAAAGAAAAAGCTCCTGAAGCTCGTGAAAAGCAACCATTGTTACAATTATGGCTGGCCACGTCGAGTGTTGCTTAACTCTTCAAATTTCCCGCCGTGAACACCGTTCTCGAACCAGTCTTCGCTCGGACATGAGCGTCGTCGTCGTCAACTTCGTCGTCGATGCTTAAGGTCTCTAGTGTTGAGTTGAAACTATCCTATTTTGAATACTTAAATATATTCAAATCCCGCCTGCACGCTTTCGATATGAAAGGGTTTTAAGTAACCAATTGTATTGGCCAATGGTATACATATTTTCAATGGTCTTCCACCCATCCGAGAAACATTCCCACGAATAACAATTCTATTGTCGTTCCTTCACCAACTAAAATAATACTCGTTCGGTCTATTCAAATTTTGCGAAAACCACTTGAATTGGGAACTAATTGATATCATTCATGAACTTGAACAACATCAGTGTTGAAAATATTTGAATCAACAACACTTTTAACCTTACATCTAGTGACTGTCGTATTCTTTAATTTTCATTTTAATCATATGTATGTACACTGACTCTTGATTTCACTCGCTCGAACAACATGGATATAATTTCCGTTACGGATTTGAGGTCATTCAGTAAGCACTGTTAAAATCCATTTTATTTCGTTTTTCGTGATCGTTTATACAAATTAGTCAGCATTTTTGTTGCTAGGACATTAAGTTTTTCTAAAATTATGATGGATTGATAGATGGATGGGGGATGGATGGGGGATGGATGGATGGATGGATGGATGGATGGATGGATGGATGGATGGATGGATGGATGGATGGATGGATGGATGGATGGATGGATGGATGGATGGATGGATGGATGGATGGATGGATGGATGGATGGATGGATGGAAGGAAGGATGAGAAAATAAACGACAGCACATCTCTATGAATTCTTTATTATTTCAATTTCAATTATACCTTATCATGATATCACAGATATTGAGTACTGACCCACTATAGCCATGTTGAATACATTGTTCGCTATTCTTAAACTTGAAATAATTTATCCAAGCTAATAACCCTTTTGGTCACATCGGTAAATGATATAAAGCTTTCCATTGATTGCATAGTAACCCTTCTTGTTGCTGATAATCCAGCCTTTGGAGCCATTATACATTCCAGGAACTGAGAAAAAAAAAATTAAAATGAGAAGAATCGCAAGAAAAATAAATGACGAACAAGGAAGGAACGACTGAATGAATAGCTGGCTAGTTGGTTGATTAGATATGAATGGATAGACGGAATGAAGGACGAAAGAAATGAATGAAAGAGGATGGAATGGAAGAAATGAAGGAGGAATGAAAGGAAAGAATGAAGGAAGGAGGGAAGGAATGAAGGAAGGAAGGAAGGAATGAAGGAGTGCGAAATGGATAGATCAAAGATCAAAGATCAAAGAGACAGACCAAACTGGAGTGATTTATGAATGGACTAAAAACCAAAATTGAATAACTATACATTGTCCGTTCATGGACATTACCGTGGCATTTGAAGGAAAAGCACCAGCAGTATCGCACACCCAGATTGAACGAGCTTGCACTGATGACAATCCCTGGGAGATATAAGTTGGATATTGGCCTTGGAGGAGGACGAATGATCGACGTCTTCTTTGCTGGTGCTTCATCGTTTGAGTCACTGGCGAAGACGAAGAGCGCACAGCTCAGAAACAACAGCGAAACTACAAGACTCTTCATCTGGTGGATGAATAGAAGTATGTTATTATTGTCTATATTTCCCTTTCTTCTGTTCATTCTTACTTCGACTGTTTCTATCGTTATATAAAATGTTCTTTATTCAATAATCCTTATCTTTATCCCTCCCTCCCTTCTTCGTTCGTTTTTTCTTTCGTTTATTATTCGGTCTTTCATTCTTTCCTTCCATCCCTCTTCTAAGAATAATGATCACCATATTCGCCGCGAAGCATATATATTGTGTACCAATCTACGAATATTCACCTTTATAACCCAACGATGAATTTTCGCGCGCTGTCATTGGTTCAAATGGGTCACGTGCAGGACGGGTATCAGGCGATATCCCCCGTCCGAAGTGATATTCGTCCAGCAGAAGGTAAAAACGTCAAAAAAGAAAAGAAAAAACACGAAAAACAAAGAAATTCGGTTTTTACAAACAAGTGAGAGTAAAATACAAAGACTGGTTGAGAAAACTACGCCAGGAAACACGAAAAAATCAAAGTATGCAGTAAATGTTTGTAAATGGTAAGCATCCATGTTTCGTGAATGAAGTTTTTTGTTTGTTTTCGAAATTGTTTTCAAAAACTATTAAAACCAAGGCGCCAGAAGGGGTTTATTTACTAAATAACCTCAGAAACCGAATCTAACCCTAGTTCCCCTCTTTCAATTTACACCCACAATACATATTCTGTAAAATGATAGCATATTTACCTTGACTGGGTAGATCAGTTGACAGTCTTGAAGCTAATTCTTGAAAAATTCAATGCCGAACAATGAGTTTCGATAGTTAAGAAATCATGCTGGACCAGCTCCTTTATATACCATCCAGCACAGCAACAGGTTTATATTTTTAGATCGTTGAAACGTGGTTGAACGAGAGCAATTAGTTTCTATAGTAATGCAATCAATTCATTTGATATTATTAACCAACTTGAACAACAACAACAACAACAATTTCTTTGTACTCTGAAGAAAATGAAAATTACATTGAATAATATAAAAAAAATTGCAAAAAAACGAGCACAGCTACCTAAAATAGCTAGAAAGTTAAGCGAGTTAGGCAGCTAAAAGATCAGTGGGTTTGCTAATTAAAAAACGTTATTTATAGATGTATTGAAAATAATTAATTGACTAACTAATGAGACACGAAGCACGAATAGAAACACACCTAGACACAAAAAGCTTCATCAGCACTTTTGAACTTTGTAACTGAAGACTGTCCTATTTTGTAGGTTTAATTTTAATCATATGTGTGACGCTGATTAAGATTTTGCTTGCTCCATCGACATACATATTTTTCGTTTTGGATTTCACCTCATTTTTTCTCCGTTTTTTGTGATCGTTTTACAAATTAGTCAGCATTTTTGTTGCTAGGACATTAAGTTTTTCTAAAATTATACTTGGAAATCATGTCCAAAAATATAGAGATGACAAATCATAGTAGTATTGATAATCAATTCATACACGATATTGGCAGAGTTGTAAAGTGAATCTTGAAAATATGTGATTTTGATGAAAAGGTAAAGGAGTATTTTATGGCACCAAGAAGAAAACTGGGGAAAAAGGGATGGAAAAATAAAAATAAAATAAACGAAGAAAAAAAAAAAAAAAAAAAAAAAAAAACGAAGAAAAACCGACGGGGCGGAAACTAATATAACAAAAACATGACGAAAAATTAAAACAATTACAAAACTACATACCAAAAACAGAAGAACGAAACAAGACAAACAAACAAATTAAAGAAATTCAAAAAGAATTAATAAGAACAATAACAGCAACAATATGAAATGACGAATGCAAAAAAACAAAACAAAAAACAAAAAAAAAAAGCAAAAAAAAACAAAAACAAAAAACAAAACAAAAAAACAACAATAAAACAAACAAACGAATAAAAATAAAATATTTAAGGTAAAATTATGCATTTTTTTTGGCAACCATAACAAATTGTGTTTTATCTATAACATAATCGATAATTGATAAATAGATAAAATCAACCTTAAAGTAAACAGAAAAATAAGGTAATGTCAAACAACATAATAAAACGAAAAGTAGGTTTCTAGAACATTTTAGTTGCTGATTGAAAATAGTTGATAAATATTCTTAAAACGTGAGCAAGGAAGAAAGAGATGCGCTCGAGGGCTTTGTATGAGTAAATATCGTGATTTTCGCCTGCCAAGGCAATATACAGACAAAAACAAATTAGAAATGGCACTTGAAAGGATTATTCTCCTAGTAACGACATCGAGGAGCAAATATCTGATATGTTGTGCCGAAATAAAGATAATTTTTCGTTTTTGGTTGGTTTGTCTCAATGCTTTTATGATATCAAAAATGTTTGCAAATGAAAGAGAGAACGAAAGAAAGAAAGAAAGAAAGAAAATAACGGAAAAAATGAAGAAAAAGACATAGAGACGGAAATGGAAAAAGGGGGGAAAAAAAAGAAGAAAAAAAAGATCACGACAAAGAAAGAAATATACTAAAGAGAAGGTGAAAGGAACTCAAAGAAGAAAGAAAGAGAAATAAAAACAAAGAGAAAAATTAGAAAAAAATAATTAAAAAAAGGAAAAAAAAAAAAAAAAAAAAAGAAAAGAAAAAGAAAAAGCGAATAAAGCAATTTCAAACGTAAATCGAAAAATAAACTTCCTTCCTTTTTATGTACAAAGATTATTAAATTTCACTTGTCTTATTTTCTCAGCTTTTTTTCTTTTCATTCTACAAAAATAAGACTAAAGGATAGACCATTGTTCTTACATTTGAAAAATTATTAAAGTAAAGCTAGAGAACATTGGCGTACGTTTTTCAATTACAGTTTGAACTGTTCAGTATTGATATGGAAACACTGTCCAAATTAAACACAAGACTAGCTGGAAATTAACTTACAGGAAAATGAATAAAGCAAATGTAAACAGAAAAAAAAATATGTGTAAATAACTGAGGTAACCCTGTAAATATTGGGTACTGTTTTAGTCTTCGTAAAGATTTTGGGAACGACTTTTTTATGCGCTAGAAAAAATGGATTTCTTCTGGCTCATTTTTTTCATTATTTTGAGTCAAGCTACTTGTTGGTTTCAGAAGGAGAAAGATACTATTACGTCATACATGGATAGCTTCAGATCAGATGTTAAACACGGTAAAGTGTTGGAAATACTGAACGATCCTCAAAGTAAAATAAGCTGTGCCTTAAAGTGTCTGCGGAAGTCGTTTTGCACGACTGCAATCATCGATGAAGAGAAAAACGTCTGCTTCTTAAGTAAAATGAACAAAGTTGATAAAGAAGAAATTGAGAGAAGAGCTTCTTACTATTCTCAAGCTAATGGCAGGTTTTCACATTTACAAATGGTGAGTCACTTATTTACTCAATTTTTTTTCACGTAAATTTTGAGGTTTTCTCTAGTTTTTGGTGCTTACTAGTTCGATTATAATAAAGGCAGTAGCCAAGCCATGAAATTCACTAGCTAATAAGAATAATAATCTACATAAATCTATGTTATATATAATATATAATGATAATAATATACATCAATCTTCAGGGCTCCGAGTTCATTAGTACCTTTGTACTATTTAGTACTACCCTCATTAAATAAAGACTTCAAAGTGGTTTTTTCTCATGAGCGGGAAACGATACGTTCAAATTCTTAGCCGTACTAGTACTGTAGCTGTACCGTATCTTACCCTTACCGTAACTAAGCGTTGTGTTCGGATGAATGGACTGGAAGTCAGTACCGTATCTTTCTCAATCACATCATGAAAACCGCTCCTAAAGATAGCGTTACGGATTACCCTATATGATTGGATGGAGGTAGGGTGACCCTACTGCTAGGGTTAACTTTAATTGTTCATGTTCCCTGGAGAAGGAAAACAAAAGATTCGTCCCTAGCACCAGGGTCACCCTATTTTCACGTGAACGGTCTCTCATAAGGTAGGGTGACCCTATTCCTAGGACTTACTCTTGTTTTTTTTTTGGTGTCCCCTGGGGAAGGAAAACAAAAGACTTTTCCCTAGCATCCCCGGCTAGCACCAGGGTCACCTTACCTTTATGTGAATGGTCTCTTATAAGGTAGGGTGACTCGTTTGTTTTGGGTGTTACTTAATGTGTATGTTACTTATTTGCAGCTTGGACCCGAAGTTGGAAAACCATATGGTACGTGAAACATAGTATTATTGATAATCTAAATTCAAATATTGCTTGACAGATTAGAGGATTTGACCAATTCAAAATCTGCTATCTCGTCAGTTTTCTTTGCCTTGTCTTTGTCAGAGTCCTAAAGGAGAGACTCAATCCTGTTGCCCGGCGCCGGAAAAAATCTAACATCATAATATTTGTCAGAGTAAATTTAGACTGGAAATCCCGTGTTGGCGATTTTATTTTCACTTCCAGTGACCAAAATCCCATATCTGGTAATAAACCTGGAGAAATCCCATGTCAGTGGTTCTAATTCCCAGTTTCATTGACCTTAATCCCGGTCCTAGTGATGAACCTTGTGGAAATGCTGTGCTGGCGATTCTATTTCCCATTCCCAGTGATCTAAATCCCGGTCCTTGTGATGAACCTTGTGGAAATGCTGTGCTGGTGATTCTATTTCCCATTCCCAGTGATCTAAATCCCGGTTCTAGTGATGATCCTTAGGGGAATCCTGTGCTGGTGATCATGTTTCCCATTCCCCTTGCCCTACGACATCTTTACAAAGCCTCATGATTAAAAATTAAAAATGTCTTTTTCATTTTAGTGCCCTATAAAGACAAGGTATTTAAGAACTGCAAAGCATTGAAAACACTTCACCCCAATGCTCGTTCTGGTGTCTATTTGATCAAACCAGACAGTTCAAATATACACAAACCATTCAAGGCCTACTGCGACCAAGAAACGTCGGGAGGGGGCTGGACACTAGTTTGGACATACACCTTCACTGATTACAATAATTTTGATAGCATTAGAAACGCTGTCACTCCGTTACCTAAATGGAACCGAACACCTCATGCACCGGGCGGCAAAGTTTGCCAACCGGAATCAGAAACAACTCCGCTGAGCGAAGAACAAACAGGCGCCATGTTGTTTTCTCTGTGGTGGAAGATTGGAGAAGAATTCTTGATCAAGTCAAATATCATGAACTGGATATCCTGCGTGCCTGACATGGGAAATCTTGTTAAAAACAGGCAAGGATCGATTAATTGTCAAGTAGCTCGCGTTGTGATCGGAAAGTGTGGCGATATAGTTCCGACCATACTCGCACGAAGAGGGCCTACATGTGGTCTTCGACTAGTTACAAGGCGTCGAATCGGACCTCCATTCCAGAGATGTTCTAATGGCTATATCGATTTCAATGGAGATACACTACGAGGATGGCCGGTTCATGATTCCTGTGGGAATTGTAAACAGACTCAGTTGAAAGGTGTGGCAATGCCACGTGGTAATGTGTTTGTTCGTTAACAACCAATCGAATTATATACAACAGTTGATAATCTGTACGCCTTGGTAAGAATTCTATAAAATTTGTAGTACAAAGCGAATCGATTAAGGGACGTTAGTAGGTTATAGGTTCATGATCACCGTTATAAAATGTTTAACAGTGTGTATACTCACAGAGCAATATAGACCCCATGCAGCACGTCGGAATGTAGCTCAATTTGGAGGACTAAACAGTAGGTTCCAATTCTCAGGAGATTGAAATTCTTTTGTGCTCCAAATTGAGCTGCTTTCACATCACGTGCTACATAACCAGGCATGATAGTACAAGGTAGTTAGTGGCAGTACATGGTGGTACATGGTAGTACAAGGTAGTTAGTGGCAGTACATGGTGGTACATGGTATTACATGGTAGTGCATGGTAATGCATGATTTTATAAGGGCGTACATGGCAACATTAGTTGGTGAAGGGTCGGATCAATGGTGTCATTTCATTCAGCGGCTGAGTAGCTTTATCAACGGGTTAGTAAGGTAGGGCGTGGCCTTATCACATGGCAACACGGTTACACTTGGACGTTTAATAAGGTTTTAAAAAGTCGAGGTTAATTCTCATAACCATAGTTCAAAGGTTTAAAATTGTTTACACGTGACAAAATGGCCGTAATTGTCTATTCAGAAAAAAAATGTGGCAATTCAAAAATACCGGCATGAAGAAGAGACGGCGCTGAAATTAATTTTCATGTTCAGAGACAGCTACCATGCATCATTGTAATGCAAATAAAACCACTCGCATTCCACGAAAAGAAGTGCAAGATACGCATAAATAATCATCGTACCGTCGGTTACTGTTCTTAACCATGCGCCTGATAGAAGAGTAAATCGAGGTAAACTTGTTTTGAATGGTATTCTACTAATGGTTTTGCCGGCGTATAAATGTTAAATGTTAACCAAGGTATATGGTAACCCTTATACCTCAGTAATTTGTCCGAGTGTAAAGACGGCGTTAGTAAGCTTTTGAGAGATTTTTGTAGCTTGCTCCTAAATTGAAAAAATAAATAAAGGTATAAGTTGCTATAATTCTATTATTTTTTGTCTGGCAGTCCACTTTCACAGGCACTCTGTCGTATGACACTTCTTCTAATATCACTTTTCTTTATTGAACCATGATAACCCAGTAATACATAAATTTCTTATTTATGTTACAATATTTACAATGTCTTTGACCTTCACAATAAAGAAGCGAAGACTCTCATTGTAAGCTATGTTTTACTCACTATCATCCTAGATAGGCAGTGTACAGTGGTACTTTTGTTATACGGACACCTCTGGGACCTTGCCTGGTGTCCATTGACTAGAGTTTCTACTTTGTGCAGCAAATGAAAGTCGTGCCACAGAATTTTGTTGTTGTACAGGGTTGTAATGCGAGTAACATCCACTCTGCAACTTGCAACGAAATAATGCTACGCGACAAGTTGCACGATTTTGTTGCTCGTATTACAACATCTTAAATTAGGATGAAATATTGATGATTACCCAGTGCTACGGACTTGGCAAGAGTATAGAATATATTTGCATGGCTTCCTTGTTTTATTGTAACTATCCAATCTAGCCATGAAAATAACTTTATCAAAATATCAAGGCACTATTTCACCACAGCTATGAATTATACAGCTCATTACTGCTTACTATACAGCTCAAATAGGTTTTATGATAGCCAACGTGGTGCGTTTTGGTGTACCTTAGGTACAAACATCTTTTGTTCATCTTGTCTTATATGATGTGACAGTTATTTCTACCCAAGATAGACCACAATGCCTCCTGTTTAGGAAGCTCAGAAGAGCCCTATGATCTGTTATCTTTGATTTCCTATTTCAGTAGGAAGATATTTATTAATTCCTACCATGTCTTAATAATTGCAGTAAATATGCAGGGACAACTGCTTGAAAAATACGTTATCTGTAGGGAGGTGTAGCACCCCCCTGATTCAAATGATTACGTAAGACAAAGGCCAAAGGATGAGACGAACCTAACGACCTTAAAGAGGACCCTTATGATCTATTACTTTAAATGCGTACGACTCATGTGAAGTTCGACGTTTGACCGTAGTCTATAAGCTCTAATATACCTCTTAATCTGTTATAACGCGAGACAAAAGTATTTTTTAATAACTGATACGAAGGCAACGACTCTGACCAAGTATTTGAGGCAAGTTACAGCCGGTTCAGACGTCAATCTTTTCGTGCGCCAAACTCACTCAAACAAAAATTTTTTATTATCATTTCTTTGATCAGATTCAAACTATATGGATGGCCTGTTTTTCACTCAAACGTTGCCGCAACGTCGCCATGTTGTTGGTATTTAACAAAAGGTTTCTCATACCTCCCTTATCACTAACATGGCCGCCATGAAGCGGAACTGAAGATGCTACTATTCTTACATGTTTCAATAAAACATTTGCTCGGATGAGAGCCTTGTCGTCAAATATCCTGGTCAGGCTTAGAACCACATCAAATATACAGACCTTTTGAGTACGATAAAGAGGTTGCATTCTGGTCTAGTTTGGGTACAAACATATTTTGTTCACCATGCCTTATAATGGTGTTGTTTGTACAGAAGCTAGACCAGAGTGCATCCTGTTTATCGAATCCATAAGAGATTTACACTATTGATATTCCAATCATTGATGCACTATGTACAAGTTTCCTTTCCAACAACATATGCCTTCCGAAGTCTTTACTCCTACCTACATTATACTCAAGGCATGGTACCAAACCACTTTACTTCACAAGTTTCCTTATATATATATACATATTTGAATGATTATGCTTTGGACAATTTAAAATATAAATCTTTTTCATAACGACAGCAATATGACCTAATAGGAATAGACCGCTTGCAGCACATCATAATCCAGCTCAATTTGGAGGGCAAAACAATAGGTTTCAATTCTCAGGAGATTGAAATTCTTTTGCTTTGCCCTCCAAGTTGAGCCTCATTCCGACGTGCTGGATTGGTAGGTAAACTTTATTTTAACACGCTAGTGTTACCCGTCTTTCCAAGAATTCTAATGAATATCTAATGCATATTTTAGCAGTGATTCAAGACTGTGAAAAACTTACGGTAAGACGTGCCGGGCCGTGCCCGTCACGTGTCATATACAGTGTCATGTCCAAGCATCTGATTAGATTTAGGTAAAGGTAAAAGCCTTAGTACTTAATAACGTCAGTGTTCCTCCAGTTAGTAGCTGGTCTTCCAGGAAGCCGACAGTGCGCACTTTACCCCCTCTCTCCATCATTGCTCTGTTTTAAGAGTATTCAAAGCTGAAGCTACACTGATTAAAGAGAATTCAACTAAACAAGTGTGTGAGATCAACTGGAATTGAACTACGGATCTCATGCTTATTTTTGCACGCTGTGATTGGATGTTGCCAATTCCGTGTCGTGAGAGTAAACTTACAGTTTCTCTGCAATCTGCCGGACAAGTTCCATATCAAGTAAGGCAGCATTGGCTCAGTCTAATGAGCAGGTACTAGATACAATAGTCGGAGGAACCAGGGGGTATTGACCCCCTTGAAGTCTCAAATTGAAGCAGAAACTTTATCTTGAATGATTCAGTGAAATCATCATTCACTGTTTTTACGTATATATTTTTGTTAGTTATTTTGGCGCCTCATGCAGCAGTTATCACATGATGAGCATTCATAGTCATTCCGGCATTATTACTGTCGTTATAAGAAAACTCTGTTAATTCTTATAAGAACCTTTCATGGCCCATCATACGACAGCAATTCCGTTGAGAATGAAAACCTTGTTTATCACCTACCAACCTCGTTCTCATACGCATCGATGTGAGGCTATGGGGCAAAACGTATTGCTCAACCATCATGGCTGCCATGAAATCAAAGCGACACGTCTTATAATAATTAAATATATATTACATTAGATGGCACGATTAATTGTCTTGAGTTTACGCCATCAGTACCCTGGAATCTCCTTGGAATCTCCTGATGATCAGCTCAAAAAACGATTATTATCAAATTATCTGTTTTGTCTTCAATGAAACAGTCCAGTTACATCAATACCATCTTGTCACATCGCCGGGCGGAAGACCAAAACGCCTCAGGACAAAACAACACAATCATTAAATCCATGTTTTGTCTATCTTGTTATCCTTAACTTGTATTTTTAGAAATATTTTTGTGCGTCGCCATTACATCCGCCTATTTCTGCCCAGTAGCTGATATTACTTGACGTCAGACTGCGTCGACCTTGTAAATAACTCGTGTACTGGCAGCAAGGACATATGACTTCATGTATGACAAATGGTAACTAACTTTTTATCAAACTGTGCGCTAGCTATTTTTCTTTAACCAAGAAAGAACATTTATGTCCATACAGTGCTTGCCTTTTATGTATCACTACATCTAGAATCAATGACTTCTACTTCTAATTTCGCCGCCAGCAGCCAAGCCAAGAGTGTTTCATGTGTTCTCTATTGCACAATGTCTTTGGGCCGTAATGGAAAGAACTAAATATTATGTACTCTCTATAAATAAACCGGTGTATCTGCCTTTGGCTTCCCAGCGAACGCAGTATGTCAAGATGCACCATTGATCCTAATAGAGGGCTATTTTTAGCCAATGTCACGTGATAGTCTTTCCCGCCAATTTGAAAAAGATGTCAGTCTGTTGTAGATTGTCACCTGGCCATTCAAATGTCATGTATGAAATTGCCAAAAGAAGGGCAAATGTCAGTTTTTTGATGAAAAACTTGTAAAGTTTTCTTAACTTGGATCATTTTGTTGGCCAAGGTTCTCACTGACACCTGTTCGTTTTCGGTAACGACATGCTCGCTCGACATATTGTGTTGGACGGTGAAATAAGTTCTTGTTTATTCATAAAAAATTCCCCGCCTTTATGCTTACAATAGCCGTTTTCTTTACACCTTAAACATAAGTTGACCGTAACAACGAAGACGATCCTGTATATGAACGGGTGGGCCTTCTCTCGAACCTCGTTAGGATTGCCTTTCTAAAGTCTTGCTTTCCTAGTATGTAAAGCAAAGGGTTGAATAAAGATGTACAAAATCTTTGATAGACAATAAGATACTGGATTGCTACATTAAGGGATACTGTTTCGCCATCTCCATACATGTAGTTGTAGTGCAATCTAAAAGCAAAATAAGGCAGCCAGCAGATTGTGTAGACCAGAAGCATAACCAAAAAGATGATGGCGGCCTTCCATTTGTGGCTTTCGATTGAGAGGCGATTATGAGCTTGGTAGCCGGGGAGGTTGTTGCGGGTCATGATCCTACGCTGCCGCACAACCTGATAAAAGATCCGTCCATAAGCGTACATCATGAATATTAACGGAAAAAAGAAGTACGCGATGAGGCAAAAAATATCATAACGAATCTCGTTTTCTTTCTCATATTCGCTAATTTTTGATCTCGCGTTATCATCGGTCGGTAAAGAAGTCCAACTGAAGTGTATCAGGGACATGCCAACAGAGGTAACCCAGATGAAAGCAAGGCCGAAAAGTGCTCGACTCTTGGTCATAAGGGTAGCGTACCTCAGGGAGTGCATTATAGCAAGGTAGCGGTCGAATGTGACGGCCATAAGATGCGCAACTGTGGAGATGGACGTGAATCTCAAAAATACATCAGATGTGATGCAAAATGGTAAAGTTCGGACTATGTTGCATGAAACAAACATTGGAATGCTCAGCAAACCTGTCAACAGGTCAGAAAACGCGAGGCTGGACAGAATGAAGTTTGTGATGGTCCTCAGAAGTTTATTCTTTAAAACTAGGATGATGACCCAGGAGTTTATCATGATGATTAGGAACGCCACCAAAAGAGGGAAAACATCCGCTTCTGCGCTAAAATACGCGTGATCCTCAATATAGGGTGCACTATGGCTTGAATTATTCGATTGAAGACTGGAAATTTGAGAGACGTTGTCGGCCATGGTGACAATAGATGCACTCACTGTTTCCCAATGTTTTCAAGTTCTTCAAAACCTTGTATTTATTGCTTTTGAAATCAGGAACTACTCTGAAATGATTCCTTACATCCTTAGATATATTCATCGATTACAGCGACTTCCTTCCTATTTTCCCTTTGGCGAGGTTTTTTCCCATTTTCGTTATTCTCTAGTGACGTGCTCTGTCTTGACGTTTTGATGTTAATTGAGGATCATTAATGAATAATGACCTTGATGTTTAAGGATCCTGCCGATGTTGCTGTATTCTGATATTAAAGCAACCACGCTTTCATGCCCTTGTTTCTCTTAATTTCCCTCACTTGATTAGTGATGAACGAGGCAATGAATGAATCTTATATGCCAAGATGCCTTTTTCCTGTTATATCCTTGTAGTTCTCGACGTTTCGGCAGATAAATGACCTTTAAATCAATGTAATGAATAGGCTTGACGATCTACAGTGATTCCTTTAATTTCCTTGTCGTTTTGTCGTGTAGTATTGCAGTGAGATCTGAAAAAGAAGAAATGAATGAAACTTATTTGTCTCTTCAAACGCAGGAAATTAAAACCAATCGCTTAAAAAGAAAATGTTTACGATAATGCTACGAAATTGAAAATTAAAAAACTACCATTAGACAAATCTGCTCGAGGTTTAATCAATGATCTTTAAAAGTTTTGTAGAAATTATGAATTAATAAAGCTTATGATTCAGGAGTGTGACTGAAGCATGCTTGCCTGAGAAGGGTTCATTAAAGTCAAATTAGGAATCAGTTCTGTCACTTGAGTCGGGTTGTATAATTATCCTCCTTATGAAACAAGGGTCATTTTTACTTCAAAACACATTAATTTTTGAGCTGTTGTTCTATGAAAATGAAACATAAATTGCTACAATTAAATCTTTGCTATTATGTGAAACACCTTTTTGAATTTTCGAATTACTTCGGTTGTTTATCGATAGTACCATCTTTTTTTTCCCTCGAGTAGGCCTCTGTTCGACTTTGCCGTCACTTTTCCTCTCTTCCGGCAATGAAAAGGTTTCATGTTCATATTCATAAACTTTATTTTTTTCTCATCAAAAGAAGAATATAAACTGTGAGTTTATCCACGTATCAAAAATAAAATCGTGAGGTTTTACATCATCTTGCATTATTAAATATTTTTGGCAATTACTTTTTTCACATTATTAACAATATTTCGTTATTTCTTCAAAGAAATATAATTAAGCAAGTATGGAAATACTGTTCGAAGTTCTTGTTTATGTTACACAAATCACGACATGACATTCTATGCGCAAAATATACACTTTTGCTACAGTTTATAAAACAGTATTTCTCTCATCTTTTTGCTTTAGATTCAAATTTATATTTTTGTATTCTGCCCGAAGATCCAACAGTCAACAATAACATACATATTTTGATGAAGGAAAATTTAACGGAAAAAACATTGTCATCATAAGAAGTGTTTGATGAACTGTATAGATCGATATTGTCTCACCAAACAAGTGGGTCTTGATACTCTATAGAATATGAAAATGCGCCTTACTTGAAACTATATCCATAAGATTTGAATAAGGTGGCAAGAGGTTTTAAGTCTGATTTTAAGATCCTTAAGGAATAAAGATAAGAGAAAGAATAGGAAAATAAGAAAAGAAAAGGAAAAGAAAAGAATAGAAAAAGAAAAGAAGAGAGAAGAAAAGAAAAGAAAAGAAAAGGAAAGGAAAGAAAAGAAAGAAGAGAAGAGAAGAGAAGAGAAGAGAAGAGAAGAGAAGAGAAGAGAAGAGAAGAGAAGAGAAGAGAAATGAAATGAAATGAACTAAGTAAAAGAATGGAGAAGAGTGAAGAGATGAGAGGAGAGGGAAAGCAAGGCAAAGAAAGGAGAGGAAATGAAGTAAAAGGAAGAAATATAAAAAGAAAAGAAAAGAATAGAAAAAAAAGAAAGAAAGAAAGAAAGGAAGAAAAGGATGAAACGAAAAAAAAAAAAAAAAAAAAAACACAAAGGAGAGAGAACATTACAGATATTGAATCCTTATATTTCTTCTACCACAACATCTAGTCACTCCGATAGCCTCCAGAAATAACTTACTTTTCCAATAAGAGTTGTTTTTCTCCGAGCACAAGCCTGGCCAGTATTACAACCTCTAATAGTGATCAGTTTTACTGTCATACCTTTTATACACATCACCGGTTTATTGATTAGACGTCGAGTCCCATTAGCAGTCTTTAAATTCTTAACGAGGGCCTCACAATAGCACAAGCCCTTACTAGTAGCTAGTGATTACAATCTTGTGCTTCTAATATATGATATATGTCGTATTGATCTATCAACACTTCAACAGGGTCATTAGCTCAGGGTAAGGGAAAAAAACACTTTTATGTTGTCATTGTTTAATAAAGAAAAAAAGCTATCTTCCTTTTGATATTTAAGAACTGATAGGTGAAATGCTTCTATTCATGGTTATAAAGTGTTCCTTTGAATGCAAAATGGGTTTTATTCAATCGAATTATGATATCTTTGGAGACATTCTTCTCAAGGACAGCGCCATTACTATGGCGATATGTATTGGCCATATGTTTTGAAGTCTTGTATCTGGACAGTACTGATAAATAGGTATCTTCATCTCACTATTACTATATATATCAATTTATTTTCATTCAAACAGCATTCTAGTAATAATAGTGGTTACTAGAGGTTTTACTGTCATTAAAATTGGAAATAAATAAATAAAGCAAAGTGAAAAAAGAAGGAAAAAACACCACAACAAAAAAGATAAAAACGCTTGTTTTTCCAGGCCTCAAGCTACCGGGGAATACGTCACTATTTCATAATATGATTGTTTTGATCTGAATCAAAATAAATTTAAAGAGAAAAAACATCTAGATTTTTCTGTACTTTCGTAACACCAATACCACCACCATCAGCAGCAAAAAATATGCTGGACCACTAAACAATAACAGCAGCTGGTCTAGAATAAAAACGATTCTCATATATATGATATATCTTTTAATTCTTAATTTAACTGAGAAAAAAAGCTAGGAAAAGTGAACACGTGTTTGAAGAAGAAAGCAACAAGAAAGGCAAGAAAAGCCAGTTTTGAATAACATGGCAAAACAGGAAAAACCATACGTGGATAAATAAACCTTCGAAGATTCTAACTTTGAATCTTCGCCAGTCTAACTGATGAGCGTCTGATTTTGAGTGGTTCACTGTAATAGCATAGATACCTCATCCAAATGTGAACAGTAAACAAGAAGTCATATCCTAAGTAACTCCCCCACGGAATATAAAATCACACAACATGAAATCAATCCAGTTAATTATCTCTTAGAGTATTTGGAATAAATATCTTTGCGATACACATAAACAAGGATAATGACCTATTCGCAGAGTCGTGGGTTGGGTATTTTAGGATGTCTCGTAAACACGGTCACTAAGACTTCGTGTGTGGTTAGGTTTGAAGTGAAAACAACGATAATAGTACTAACGAAAAAAAAAAAAAAAAAACACGCACGATTTTTTTCTTCCTTTTTTTCTTTCCGTTTCACGTCATTATCCATTTTTGTAAAATAATGTAAATAGTACTTGGACTCGATGAGTGATCTCGCTCTTGAGGTCAGTTAACAACCAACAACAACTACATGCATTTCCCTTGAGCATTATTACTTTATCTATCGCACAGTGAAATCAAATTTTTACCAGTGTTTTTCTCTCTCAAAAGACGTGAGTTCGAGGTAAAGAATGAAAGCAATAATTATAATAGAAGTTCTAAGCGAATAACAACAGATGTATGAGGCATATGTGGTTCCTTTCAGCTTAATATTTCTTTATCTAGATGTAAAACTTAAGAGACGAATCCTTTAGCCCTCAGTTTTTTTTTTGATTTTCTAAAAAAAAAAAAAAAAAATGGAAAAAACGTTACACACAAGCTAAACTGCCTAGAGCTTTTCTTTAAAAAAATATATAATCTTTTTCTTAGACCAAACGACAGCGAGAAAAATGATAATGCAAACATGCAAGCAAGCAAGAAAGTAAGTAAGAAAGAAAGATAGATAGAAAGAAAGAAACGAGAAAGAAAAAAAGAAAACAAGAAAAAAGAAAGAAAGAAACGAGAAAGAAAGAAATAAAGCCGAAAAAAGAAAGAAAAAGCTCACATATTCTTGATCAGTAGTAAGTGGTCTCTTGATGTCAACCCAAACAGGTATCTATACATCATCCCTCAGTAAAATACAGGCGTTTTGACATACTTTCTCAGACGACAGCCTTTTTTTCTAACTATAGATCACGGTTCCAGGAAGTTATCACAACCTTGCAGCCTTGGAAACAATGCACCATGCAGATAGACTAGACTTTTTTAAATTTCAATTAAAATCAATATGCGTTGAAGATAGTGCAAGGGCAGAGGTGGATTAGCCGTAGGTACGATCTGGGGGTCGGCTGGTCTCAACCCTGATGCCTTCGGGCCAGAACATTAGTTTATCGTGCGCAATTCTAAGTATGAGTGTAATAAGAGTGGGTTCGTTCCAACAATATTTTTTTTGAATCACATATAGCCTTGAGTATATTTTATATGTCTTTCTTTACCCAACATGCGAACTTAGAAGAAAGAAAGAAAGAAAGAGATTAAATACAACTAACGAATTGTAATTTGCAAGGTCTATAATACTGTTGTTTTGCTCCTTAGCTTGTTGTGGGTTAGTTGCCGACAAAGTCTGCTGATCTCTACATATATAATACACGGAAAAGATTAAAGATAAGTCTTCCTATTAATACCCCTCCCCCCC
Organism: Anthopleura sola; assembly: GCA_023349425.1. Taxonomy (NCBI): domain Eukaryota; kingdom Metazoa; phylum Cnidaria; class Anthozoa; order Actiniaria; family Actiniidae; genus Anthopleura; species Anthopleura sola. The sequence goes on along the minus strand of JALHLI010000006.1, from coordinate 3,260,843 downwards.
CCCAAAAAAAAAACTAGAAAAAACAAAAACAAAAAAAAAAACAGAAAAAACAAAAAGACGATTCATTGTTACTTTTTTGACAGCAACTCTGAACGACATTTGAATGGCTTTTGAATGACCCGGATGTAGAAGCTATTCAAGTAAAGTATTTTGTTCAAATGCTATAACGAGAAAAATAAGATGCTTTTGAGAGAACCCCAGGCTGTGATTGAAAGCCGGATTTTTTTGAGAAGTGAACTAAAATTATAGCTTAGCTTGCTAAAGATAGCGAGTATATTGGATTGATTCTGGTAGTTGTGAGTCACGGAATGATCACACGAACATGAAAAAAAAAAAGAAAAAAAAAAAAAAAAAAGCGGAAAAAAAAAAGAGGAAATGAAAAGGGAAAAAGAAATAGAAAACAAACGAAAAGGAAAATGAAAAAAAAAAACGAAAAAAGTAAAGAAAAGGAAAAAAAGAAAGGAATATTAGGAAAAAGAAACACATTAGCAATAATAGAAAACTAAAAGAAGCGAAAATAAAATCTCGCATACAAAGATAGCAGTCAAGCTACCTCCCCCAACGAAAATACTGTTTTAAAAGCAGATCAAGTTATCTCCCCCATCAGTGTAGGAAAGGGGATGGCAGAGTAGTGGTACCTTAATCACGATGACATTTCAAATATCATGATCATTCCTTAGATGGAATAAAATAATCTGTCAACAATTCTAGTATTATTCAAAACATACAAAGCGAAAAGGGTTTTGTTTTGAAGGCAAATCTGTATAAACCGACGACATTTCTGTTTATATTTTCATAATAAGCTAGAACTTATTGCTACAAATAAAATGAATTCATGAAACTGAAATCAAAAAAAGAATTCCATGTTACAAATAAATCAAAATCGTAAAATGCTGTAGGAAATAATTTTGCTGTGCTAGGACCTCGAAAACCGTAAAATGAACAAGCAAAAAAATCTAAAAGAAAGTTGCAAAGGAAAAATGCTAATATGAGTTTTCGATAAAGAAAAAAGTGTCAACTGAAAGATTATTTTAATGTAAAAATGTCTTGAAGTTACTTAATGGAAATTTCTTTTCCAACTGATCTAGTTTATAGCAATAATGTTCGGCACAGTGATGACGGGAAGATAAGTACTTTGACATGCATTATCGAAGGCACGTAAGGGACCACAGCAGTTATATGTACGGTAATTATACGCTATATGTTATATGTTATATGTATATAATCATTCATGGTGGTAAATGTTTCGCGTGAGATGAATGTTTAAATACCTCAGTATTATTAGATTTTCCATATAGGATATAGTTAAAGGCAAGGACCTACAACAGTGAATGCCGTGGGCTGTAAAGCAAAGCTATCGCAATGAATAAAAGCGAAAAGATGGTGAATGCCGCATATTCTAACCTTCAAAAGTGGCGTTTATATCACTATCATATACAACCTTAGCAACTAAAATATGATCGAAGAAGCTACAGCACTAAACTTGGGATAACATTGAATACCTAATGGTAATCCTAAGCGCTTATCTCCCTCTAAGATTCACGTTGATGACCACAAAAGATTTCAAACATGAATTTTATCACAAATTTTGACACAACCTCAGGGCTGATCATAGTCATGCCACGTTTGACTCACAGATCGATTTGGAATTTAGAGTGTTGGGCTTACGCGGGAGGGAGGAAGACCAGAGAATCTGGAGAAAAACTGCCTCGAAGGCAGGGAAAGTACGCTGCAATCTCTACTCACTTGTGCGACCGAGTCTTGGAGGCGAGCAGATTTCGTGAAGAAAGATGGCATATTTTGATATCGTTTTTTTGAGTATCGGAGTGTTTTAGATTTTTCTCTCTAATAATGATTGTCATGTCCTCGGGGGGTAGGCGTGACTGTATTTTAGTTGATTCGGCGTTTCCTTGATATTATCACAAGCCTAGAAAATTGAATTGTATTATTATCAAAATACTCCTGATATTTGGGATTGTGCTTTAACAGAAATAATGAGAAATGCCGTCAGCAAGTTTTAGTCACGTGGTCAGAATTTGGCGGGAAAATGGCTGAGATAAGTATCTGACAAAGCATGCAGGGACGAACCGGTGATAATAAAGTTCCCAAAATTACGGAAGCGGTCGTGAGGCTTTTTGAGCGATTCTGTAACATGTAATTTGGAGAATATATACCGTGAATATCAAATGGTTCCGCAACAAACAAACAAACAAACAAAAAAACAACAACAACAAACAATGAAAATTGTACAAAAACAAATAAAACAATAAAAACAGAACTGGATTCAATTCAACATAAATTATTTTGGAGCCCGTAACCTCGATACCTCAAAGTAGAATCAATGACGGTATAATCTAACAGATGCATTACTGGGTCAGACCTCATGAAAACAAACTAATTTTGACCATTCTATGATGCGAAGTGTGGTTAATGAAAAGACTTATTATGCATTAGAAACTTTAAATCTATCTTAGAATAATAGTTATAAAATAATAATGATTGATATAATGGTTTGATTTTAATAAAGCTAAGGAGGAGAGGGGAGGGTGAATGAAAAGAAGTGGGGGTTGGTGCGTGGGGAATATCTCGTATTTATCGAAATGCCAAATTATGTCAGTTTTTGGGACGAAAACACGAAATCAGCTGTGATCGAGGAAATGAACTGTAAAGTGCTTTAAATAGAAAACATTGTGCTGATAAAATATTTCATTTTCCTCACATTAAAAAACTAGTCATATACTTGTCAGAGCATTAGACGAAGAGAAGACACTTCAAGGACATTAACAAAAAGGGCTTTGACAAGCAGACTTCCTTGAAGTGTGTTTAAGGAGAAGGGAAAATCCCATTATCAAACCTACTTGTCTACTTATATAACGTATTGAATACTATAAACGTGACGAAATTTGAAACAAGGAACATATCAGCAAATCAAGGGATTCAAGGGAACAGAACTAGAATGTCATAGAAAGGATTCAAGGACACCTTCACGAGGGAAAAAGATCTTTGCAGTAAAAAAATTCATTCAATTTTCACGAAAACATTTACATCACATTTCATCCCCGTATCATCTTTTAATCGAGGGAAAAAAACTACTCGAATGTCATAGAAAAGAAGGACACCTGATTGCTAAACTGAGTGCACGAGGGAGTAAGAACTTTGTATGATAATTTTTTAGTCAATTATCACGAAAACATTTATATCACATCAGCGTATCATCGTGAATGAAGAGAACTCAAATGTCATAGAAAATAAGGCACCTGATTGCTTTTCGAGGGAGCATTGAATTATTATGCATAATGATTTTTAATTTTCACGAAAACACTTGAACACTACCTTAAAAATCTAATTTCAAACTCCAATTAGATCCTTGGCTTCTCAGTAATTGGATCTTAGCTCTGTTGTGAGCGTCCCACGTTGTTTTACAACAGCATAAACTGCATAGGTTTTCAGTGGTTATTGCCGGAGAATTTTCACTAATTTTCCCGATTTGAGAAAAACATACCGACTTTTAAGCTAAAAACTCTTCAGAATTTTTGAATTTAACGCTTTGAAAATTTGCTTCTGAAGTAAATCTTTAAGACCCCTTAAACGTGCTGTAGAGTGTCGAGGTGTTGATGACAACGTTTAGTGTTCTAAGAATGGCGAGAAAGTGAGTACGGCATATCAAACGACATCTGTAATATCCCACCGAAATGATGCTAGACGTAAAATACACAGAAAGACAAATTAGAAGTAGTAAGTAGACTTTATTCCTACGCAAGGAGCGGGGTTTCAAAAGCAATTTCAAATTTATTATCTTCATGCTGCTGTCTTTCCTCTATTTCACAATTTTTTGTTTGGCCCTCGCTACACTACTGACACCAATTTAGCGGGTGTGACGTCATAGCGGCGCCATTTTGAATTGGAAGTTTGGGTTCACATTATCGGGTATCCCTTCCCCTCTACAAATTGTTTTCGTTTTTGTCATTATTATATTCCAGTTTCAGAAAGGAAGTATTATCAAGAAAAAAAAAAAAAAAAAAAAAAAAAAAAAATGAAGAGAAAACAAAACGAAACAAAACAGTAAAAGAGGCCCAAAGTTGTTTTTTTTTTGTCTTTCAGCTTTAAAATATGCCGATCACGTACAACAGTGTTTACTCTTGATATCTTAACAGACTTCCAGAAGTAATTGTCTGAAGACAAAGCTTTGATCCAAATCATTTTTTATCCTTCGCGCCTGTCATTGCAACCAGTTTACCATTCAGAACAATTTTAAATGCTTTACGATTAAAAAACACACCAGTTGATAAATATCCCCGTCATCAATATCCTTCAATATCTCCGCTTGGCTATGAGGATTAATCCCAGATGAATTCCAAATATGAGGATTAATCCAAGGTGAATTCCAAATATGGCAAAACATCGAAAATAAACGAGATTTTCAGCCAATGGTAGCACTCTAAAATTGTTACAACATTGAAATGGTTTAATCGAGAAGAGCAATTACAATGTATGCCGCAAAGACAACTTGTCTGCAACTTTAGTGAACAGCCGGCGCTAACGGACGATTGAACTGTATTTAAAGGTAGAATTCTTTACTCAACAGATAAATGTGGGAAATTATATTTTCAAAAAACCGCAGTAATTTTGATCCCAATTTAACAATTTACTTATTGACGAAAACTTGTATGAATACGGCCAGAAAAAACAGTGATTGAAATTGGAATTCATTCAAAATAATCATGACCAAATTGCCCGTCAATTACCCATCGATCCTTTCCGCTTGTATAAGATATACTTGCTTTGAGATATTTGAGTTAAGCAATATTTGCACGCTATTGGCAAAGAAACACTGAAAATTTCCCTACCAAAACCAGCATATTTTACTGAATTCGTAAACTGTAGGATAATAATACAAGTGATTTACGAGCGTGATATACGAAGCGATATACAGGCAGTATTTTTGAAATGTGGAATAAATTTCCCAGCAATGAAACAAAAGTTGTTTTTTTGGTAATTAAAATTTTAATTTCATCCTAAAAAGGGGCCAAACTAGTTTTTGTCACTTGAAAAAACTTAATCGAAAAAAAAATAATTTTCTTATTTTAGAATTATTTCCAAACGTAAAATAAAGTGGAAAAGTGAAGTAAATCAAAGAAAAACAAAAGAACAGAAGAGAAATAAGAGAAGAGAAAGGAAAAAAATTGCCTTCGAAAATTAGTATTTGCTTGTTTCTAAATTATTTGATAAGTAGAATACACTTGGTAATAACTGATTTTTCTTTTCTTTTTCTTCGCTCTCTCTCTCTCTCTCTCTCGTATATATCAGATTCTCCTTATTTTCTTTAAAACATTACGGATAATTCTCTATATGAACCTATCAACTGGATATACTTTGAAGAGAGCATTACTCAATTCATTACGTTAACCTATCTCCAGCGATGTGTTAACCAAAAATAACTGCAGCATCGCCAAATTAAAATTTCTATGTTGAAAATTTATTCATAAACGCTTTCTGGTGTACTTACATATCGCTGAATCTTTGCTCCTCCAGTTAGTAATGATTCAGCTTATGCTAGTATTTGAACAGTCGATCTCACACTAAAAGAAGAAAATTAAACAACAGTTAAATTTCCCAAACGTCGTCAGATGTCGAATGAATGTCCTGCCCTCAAACGCGACTCCTTCAATAAAAAAGTAGCCAATGAAATCGTAGTTATCCTTCGTTCTCATGGCAACCAAATGATCGCGTTTGCATGGAAAATTATATCATTGAACAGGCTCCGAATTTAAAGACCAATTCGGGTCAAATTTTTTTTCCAGTAAAAAAATATTTTTTTATGATTAATATCTAAGTCGGTATTCTTTTTTATAGATCAAGGAAGTATTAGTTTGGATTAGGCTATCGCTGCAGCAGTATTGTGTTTTGAATAAGGTATTGATAAGTTTTACTTGATTTATCGAGGAAGAGCATTTTCAATATAATACTGATAGCTTATTATCATAACAAATGATAAAAGAAACGTTCCGCACCATACAAGATGGTTTAGCGTAGGCTGGGAAGGAGGGAAAGGAAGGTTGGAGGCTTTAGTGACCCCACATAGAGTTTTCCCCTCATATTTTAGCATTATTTCCTCATTAAAAATCATATATATATTCAGTCTGTCAACTAAAAATCTAAAGTAGAGTAAATAAATTGGTCGCTAAAAAAAGTCGTAGGGGTTGGTATCCAGTGAAGAAAGGAAGGATGTCACGGCCCCCTTTAATTTCACTCCACGCCTATATGCATCTAATATTCTCAGGCCTGTAGCAGGGGGAGGGGCCTGGCCCTCCAATCATTCCGGATGTACTGTATATTGAACACTGAAAATTTAAGGTTTGTTAGTAAAACATAAGGCGTTTTAGAATACAGCACCCCAATACTTTGACCTAGAGCCCTCTTAATATTGTTGGCCTTGCTACGGACCTGACGTTTTAGCACTAGTTTAGATATATACATATAATTTTCTGGGCTTGTATTTTGCAATAAAGTAAAGTAAACAAAAAACAAAAAAAAAAAAAAAAAAAAAAAAAAAAAAAAAAAAAAGAAAAGAAAAATGTAGAAAAGAATAGGTTAAGGTTTTGTTTAAAATCCTATTGTGAGCAAAAACAAGAAAGTCATTTCTGTTTAATGAACGTATAACATATTACTTCTCCTTATTTTCTGTCGTTTCTTAATTTTTTTTCCTCTCTTTTTTTCTTTGTCCCAAGACGTTTTTTAATAAACTTTAAACATTTTTTATTCCTAGAAATAATATTGAAAATCTCTGAATAGAAGGTAATAAAGAAGCCAAACATTTCTTTACAAGTTTTGGCACATATTTCATCATTTATTTATCTATAATGATAGGCCCAGGTTGATTAGCTTTATTCTTAAAACCTTAATCTAGTTAAGATTGGTTGATTCAATTTACAACTTGGGTTGTTATCCAAGTTTCTTAAATTTAGTCTTGAAATATTTCATCAAATCATTCAATGATTTAATAAAAATTACGACGGTTATTCTGGAGATAATTAGACTACTTTCCGAGACGATATCGAGTAGATAAGTAGTTCCTGTTTATAACTGATTAACTTAAAATGAAGATCTTTTGAAAAAAATTGAGATATCAGGTAGAAAATAGCATACAACGCCAAAGAGGAAGCGTCAAGATCGGCTGTCAAGAATTTCATATTATATTCTATCCTTTATATGAGGTAAAGTTGACCTACATGAACGTGTTCTGAAAGAAAGAAAGAAAGAAAGAAAGAAAGGAAGGAAGGAAGGAAGGAAGGAAGAAAAAAAGGAAAGAAGGAAGGAAGAAGAAAAAGAAATACGAGGAAAAAAAGAAAAGAAAAAAGAAGAAGAGGAAGATAGCTGTAGATGAAAAAGATAGTTAATTGGTAAAGAAGAGAGAAGTAAGAATGAAAACGGGAAGTAGAAAAAGCGAGTGTACAGTAGGGAAATCGTGTGAGAGCCACAGGAGACAATCATTCAGTCAAAATAAATAAAAGCAAACCTATGTATTTAATAAGATGGAGCTAGGAAGCACAGTATGTTTTAAAGTAATTGGTTCAAATAAGATGGAACATAAGACCCAAAAAGGATAGGACTCAATAGAGAAAATATGGTTTCTAGTGATATATAGACTTGTTTTGACATCTAAGGGATGGCGGAGTTTTTGATGATCAGTCAGCTTGTGAAAACTAACTAACTGAATATATAGTGCGCATTGCTTGTACTGTAGTTAATGGCAGAATCCGAGATCTGATATAGTTATTGACGTGTTGCGGTTTCGGTTTCGGTTTAGCGATTCTTTATTGACACCTGTCAATTATAGGATATTATAAGAAACCTTGGTTTTTAGACATATTGATCCAAACTTCATATTTTTGGTCTTGGTCTAATAGCACATGTTCATTAGAATGATTATACATGATGGGAAAGCACGTATTGTGTACGCTGCTACTGTGCCATCTATCTATGTGGTCGTAGGTTCAATTTTTCGGGAAGATCTGCAATCTGGACCAGGATTACAGAGTGGGGAGCGGGAATTGAATCGCTGGATCTAGGATTTAGGTATCAAGAATGGGAAATTGAAATACTAACATGGGATTTCCCTAAGGTTCATCACTATTGCCGAAATTTAAGTTACTGCAATTGGAAATTGAATCACCTACATTGGAATTCCCCAAGGTTCATCACTGGGACCGAAAATTTTCCTGAACCCCAGGCTCCCTTTAGGACCCTTTAAACTGTAAATAGAAATAATTTTTTAGTGATTTTCCGTGACTCGGACAATTGAACATTTGCAGGGTTTCCCATGCAACTTTTTACAAACTGACATATGGCGAGACAAAAGCAGAAAACTGAAGAGAACTGTGCATTAATTTTTTCGCACCTCTAAAAAACTTCTTTACGAACGAACAACGAAAACAAAAGCCAAATTATTTAGCTTGCTGAAAAACGAAAACTCTGGTTATTTAGCTGAGGATAACAGTGAAACTTTTTATCATATATTTTTTTGGGGGAAAATAACAATTAAAAAAAAAAATAAACAACTAAAAAATAAAATTAAGAAAGAAGAAAAAAATGATAATAATAAAACACACACACAACAGAAAGGGAACACTGTAGGGAACACTGAACTATTAAAATCCATGACAACTGAATTAGAGTAAAAGTATTTTGGTAATTGGCTAGTTCGTTAGTATACTGTATTTTGGTTATTTAGAACAAAATAATCCAAGATCAAAACCGACTCAATAAAACTGAAGATAAAAGGGCATGAAAAAGCGAATCTAATCTGAAAATAATCATCATTTCAGGGCTGCTAGCGGAAGCGGATAGCTTCGTCTACGTTTCTTATTGACACGGAATTAAGGTGCGAAAAGATATTTCTATATTCATTTCAACCTAAAACGAAAACAAACAGAAAGAAATCTCCGCGTCTTAACTTCGTCAATTATGCCTAACCTTCGCTGTTCAAGCTAAAACCGCCAACTCGTTAAAAACAAACGGCTTCTGGTTTTCATAAGCACGTATATCGACTTTGAGTCCAGTGTTTTGTTAGTCTAGGGTGTCATGTTTGTTACGATGCTTAAATATATTATTTGTTGATGAATTTTTAATTCCATTGTAATACTGATGTGTCGAGGGATGAAAGGCTTGCGTTCCTTCATCTTGGTCTAGACTAGTGCTTTTCAGTATCATGTTTAACTGATTATCTACTGATAAGAAACAAGAGAAGGCGCGCGAAAAAACCGAATTGCGCATGCGCGAAAAATCAAGAATCAGTCGATGAACGAATACAAATATTCGAGGATTTTCGTTGGAAATCACGATGAAGACTAAAAAACCCTAGGAAATAATCTACTAAATATATTTTTGTCGTATTTTACATTATTTGCCTTAAGTGATAATATAAACATATAAGATTGCATTAAGATCTCGTGATGCGGAGCCCTAAATCTCCCAAGCGTTGGAGGCAATTTTTAGAGAATTATAAAACAGTCTTTTAAATTTTCCACACATGCCGTGCAGCGAGTTGTTAGTTAACTAAGGCTTTCGAATTTGTGAAGATCAATTTGATTTTGAACATCTTATTTGTTTCCTTTCCCTAAGAGACACCAAAAACAAGCCGAGATGCTGATCCTAGCAGTAGAGTCGCCCTACCATCATCTAAGTGGAAACTGTGTAAGATATAGGTCTCTACACTGTGAACTGAAGAAGAGTCTTTCTTTGTTTCTCAGTTTCTTGGAGACTTGCCTCTGATACAGTTACCACATTGATGTCTTGGATTTATATCAGAACAGAGAAAAAATATTTTCATGTGAAATCGAAAGATCAGTACCAACACTTTTAATCTTCGGTTTTAGCGAATGTGTACCTTTCTTCGACGCCATCACCCACGCGCCATATTGGAAAGTCTTAATAACAATTTGTCTTAGGTTTTTACTATAATTAGATACACCATCTTGACTTCTAGAGCTTTGTAATCTTAGCATATACGCATAAATTGATCGCCTACCATGTTCGCGAAGTATACCCTCAAACAATATTGAACTCCTTGATGGAGCCCGTCGCTACACCAACATGGTGGCCTTGTCTTTTTTTGATTCAAAACTCCCACAGACTAAAACCCAGAATACTGGTCGCCATAGAGCCGCTTCTGATTGCTAGCGCTGTCTCATAAAATCATATTGGACTCATATAAAAACCCAAAGAAGGATTATTCAAAATAGTACTAGTTAGTTGCCACAATATTTCGAAGATTAGTAGCACAAGATTCAGACATGCAAAGGAAATCTTTACAGAAATGAGAGACAGAAAAGCCAACAAAGAAAGGCTTAATTCTACAACTTGTCCAAAGAAACTAAAGATTATATATATCTAGGGCTAGGAAATATAGAGGATTATCTAAAGAAGTAGAAGTTATTTCCGTTATTTTGTGATCGATAGGGAATCAGGATCAGACTCTTATGATGGAGTATAATAGGTTAGCGATAACTTTGTTCATGGCTGTCTTGCACGAGACTAGATAACATAAAGACAAGTCTTGCTTTTTAGGTTTCAATAAGCGTTCGTTTTTGATGAAAGCTGCTGCTTAAAAATATTTGAAATATAAAGCCAAAATACTTTAAACAGTTCGAAATATCCAGAGCAAAAGAAGAGAAAACTGGTGGGATGTTAATCATCATAAAAAACAATAAAATTGTAGAACAGGAAAAAAAACAAACACAAGTTTTAATACTAAATAAAGGCGGTTTTATATCCTTGAAAAAAAACAAAAAAAAAACGATTAGCTTTTGCGTCTCTTTTTCTATAGAAATTAAAAGGTTCCCTCAAGAAACGCCCGGTTAAATATCCTAGATATAACGACTCCGAATCCAAGGAAGAATTTAATTTGCAACACGATTGAAATGGGAAAAATTTATGTCAAAGGGAGTCATTAGGCGAGTCTATCATAACTTCAAGGCGTCCATATAATTATGAAAAATTGGTTCCTTTAAAAACACACACACACACGAAAAAATTGGTTCTTTTAGTGGCATTTTCAAGTCTTTCTAATCTATTTTTTATTTGAGTGATCAAAAAGTTAATCGACATTCGTTTCAAAAAGAAAATTAATTGTATGGCACATCAACGACCAAAGTAGTGCTGAGTGCATTTGTGAGCATTTTCGCTTTGAGAAAAGTTCTTTCAACTTCAGCTACTCATACCTGGAAACAAAGACGAGATTTCAGCAGAGGAAGAAGTACTTTGGAGTCCTTAATTCCGAATTTTAGTATTTTAACTCGCGTTCTTCATCTAGAAGAGATCTCAATTGATGTTTTTACCAAAAGAGCGTACCACTTTCGATCTTCCTTCGCTTTTAACGATTGTATTCAGTGAATAACCTCTTACCTTGGTGTTCATGCAGATATATTTTTCAATCAGTCTACCCTTGTATGTATGAGTATCGTGTTTTAATCCATTCTAATCGGTTTTCTTGAAAGCTAGGCGAATAGAAAACAAAAAAATATATATAATGCCAGGGGCTTTCGGATGTACTGTTGCCAAGGGAGATTTCTTTCTCGATCTCGTTCTTTCCAGAGAGGGATAAACAGCATGTAAAAAAGAACACATTTTCTTTTCAGTTCAATTTTCTACGAAACAACTGCGCCAAGAAATGTTTTTAAAATTCGTTTAGAAGAGACTTTTAATTGGTATTTCTTAAAATCCAATTGATACGTTTGACTAAATTGAAAGTAGAATCGGGTGATAACATCATTAACGTACTGTCCATTCTTTGGAAACGTAGTTCACAAAGAAGACGATGTATATTAGTCATTGCCTAAGGTGGCAATGAAGTCAAATAATTTAAAACATCAGGCGAGTACTCTGGTGAAAGTTTTCGTTAAAATAATTATAATGGAAATTTTCCCATAAAATGGCGGGGAAATAGCTTTTAAAATTGACCTCGTGATAAACCGCCGTAAAAATTCTGATCTCGAGCTCTCCTAGCTAAAGACTGCGTTAGGCGTGAACGTGTTTTTATGGCACACGGAAAGACGAAGATACGATGAAGATGTTTGTGATCTAATTGCATGTGCTGGAAGTACATACAATATACCGCCAGAGGAGAGGAAAGAATCGTCGGCAAGCAATCCAAAGAGATAAATAAGGCTGCATTAAGAAGATCTTAAGGATCCGGACTCTCGAGTTAAGCTACGTTAAATTGAAAGTAGTCGTTATCAAATGGAACGCTTAATAAGTTCGAGCTACTGTCAGATTAGGGGAAATACTTTTTGTGGGGGGAGGGCATAGGATGACGATTGCCTCTTTCATTTTTGGCAGTTTTGCGTATGTATTATTTTTTGGACAGAAATTATTCGAAATGCTTGAGAAAATCTATGCTATTCTATGTTGAGAAAAGAGGAAAACTGGAAAATAGCGTATAATAAAAGTGACGGACGGACAAACAAACAGAGAGAGAGAGAGAGAGAGAGAGAGAGAGAGAGAGAGAGAGAGAGAGAGAGAGAGAGAGAGAGAGAGAGAGAGAGAGGCAGTTTTGCGTATGTATTATTTTTTGGACAGAAATTATTCGAAATGCTTGAGAAAATCTATGCTATTCTATGTTGAGAAAAGAGGAAAACTGGAAAATAGCGTATAATAAAAGTGACGGACGGACAAACAAACAGAGAGAGAGAGAGAGAGAGAGAGAGAGAGAGAGAGAGAGAGAGAGAGAGAGAGACTAAATTAAAATATTAAAACGAAGCCTTTTTGCTAAAAAATTAAAAAATTAAAATAAATACAAGAGACATAACAATCAAAAATAAATCTATTTTTCACTGACATGTGTTTATTTGTGTGACTTAATTCCAAGCCACTCCGCCACAAAGACGTATGTGTGAGCGAAATCTTCAGTATGTGGTTTTGATCATGTAAGCATTTTGTTTGGTTTGGTTAAAGATATGTTATTCTTGTTGTCTAGTACGGATTGCGGTTATGAAGCAAGTGTTTGTGTCGTTTGGATCAAATGATTTAAAAACGATTCTAAAAGGCATTGGTAATTTCTTACTTTCGCTGACCCGCAGCTAATGTTATTAGCGATTAATTAATTGATTATAATAAAATATTTTTCTATAAAATATAAATATGGATAAAAGTTTTGAAGGAGCGGAAAAGCCTGATGATGATGATGATGATGATGATGATGATGATGGTGATAATGATGATGATGATTGTAATGATGGCTGAAGATCATGGTGGCGATTAAGATGATGACCATTGATGTTGATGATGACGATGATGAGGATAATGTGATAATGATGATGTTGATAGTAATGGCGGTAATAAAAGGGAATATGTTGATGATGATTATGAGAATAATATTAAATGACAAGCAATGAAGGCATTACTGTTACATCTTTACATGATTTAAAAAAAACACAAAAAATGAAACACAGAGCAACAACTCCAACCACAAAAACTTCTGATAAATCTTTTCTTAAAACAACCTATGTGTATATTAGGGATGCTAATGTCTTAGTAACTGATATTGGAGCTTTCTTGATATCACGAGGTGATGCTGCAACTAAGTCTGCCTCTAACTATGACATATTATACAGTAGCCAACATGGATTTATGAAAATTTTGCCTCAGAGAATTCTTTTGGAAGACATTATTTTAAGCTTCCTGAGTGAAGCCATTTTGGCAATTCAATCTTCCCACCCCTTTGCCTTACTTATGCATCAGTTTTCGAGCTACTAACCTGCCTTTGGGTGCTGTTTACGCGATTATTTAGAATCAAAATCATAATGAAATCTAATTTTGAAGCCATAAGTAATTTTTTTTCATTCTTTTTCTCTCGTACGTGTGTCGCCAGGTATTTCAAGATCTACACCTCAAACACGAGCAATTGCAAATGGCCACATTCAACAAACCCATTAAGTAAAGGCAGAAAACCTTGTTTTTGTTGTGTACAAAAATGTCTACTTTAAAGGAAATAGAATACCTTAATCTTGAGTGAGATTGCTTTTATCCTGGAGGTGTTTTGCGTCTCTGATTGTGATGAGTAGTCGACTACAACTACTGGGTCAATACAGATCGTCTAAAAATATTAGATATTTGCTAATCAAATTTATAATTGGCATTGTCATGGAAACGCTCCTATTTGTTGCAAATAATGTAAACGTTCGTGTTCGAGGGTTTTGTTTTTTTTTTAGCTTATTTACTCAAACGTCAATTATTTTAGCTACATTTCGTGCTAGAAGCAGTAAAGAATTATAAGTTTTCGAAATTGCGGTCGAGGGATTTGTCTGTCCTTGTCACTATTATTATAACAACGGCTTCTCCTTAAAACTGATAAGCGTCTCTGACTAGATTACTATCAAAAACCTTGACAAGACACTTGGAAAAGGATGAATGATTTCTTGGTTGTATGAGATACGTGGTGGTTCTAGGCTTTTGTCTTAATTTGGATGAGGTTCTTTAGAATTTTGAATTGGCTATGGTATGGTAATATCACCGCTTGACCAGTTGAACAAAGGGAGAAATCAGAAGATATTTCGTATCAGTTCTCATATATGATCGACTGTTTTTTTATGTTGAATTGGTTGATGTTAGGATTATTTTAGTCGAACAGAAATTGAAATAAAATGGAATTGAATAAATATTAAGATGATATGAAAGTGAGAGAAAAGGAATGAATTATAAAGAAATAAAGCAAAATAAATCGAAATGAAATTAGAAATAATTAAAATATTAAATGGAATGGAAGGAAATGAAATGGAAGGAAATGAAATGGAATGAAAATGAGAATAAGGTGAAACAAATGTATGTGAGTAAAACAAATGTATGTTAGATGACAAAAAGGAAAGAAAGAAAGAAAAGAACGAAGAAAGGAAGGTAGGAAGGAAGAAAGAAAGAGAGAAAGAAAAGAAAAATTCCTGGAAAGGCGAAGGTAACCAAAAGAATGCAGATTATTTCCATTCCCCTTCAAGCACAAAACTGATTAGCAAGCTCTACCTGTCAAATCTAACCGGAATAGAAAAATTCTGGATTACAAAGGATTTGATAAAAATAAACAGTCTGATCTAACACGGACATGTGAACCACATGTTTTGATTTTTTCAGCAAATCCAGCTGCTTTAGTGTCAACAAAGTAGACTTTCCACAAACAATGGATTATTTTTTTGGCTAGAGTACGTATCAAGTTCGCTTAGCTCTGTGGCCTCGAACGTCTGTGACACCTGTCACCGAGATTGGCATCGGTGACTCAACAAACGAGCATGTAGTCATACTTTACTTAAAAACAAGATTAAGTTCGCTTTAAAATGTAAGCAAATCGACCTATATTCCAAAATTAAAGCGTTTTAGTTTGCGATTTCACATCCTGATATAATCCGTGATCTAATCTAAAGTACGAATTGTTTTTTTTTTCCGACAAAAGACAGATTTGCGGTGAGCTGGATTTGTGGTGTCGAAAAAGTTTGGCGCCAATGCCGACGTCAATTCAATTTCCTTCGAACATTTCTAATGCTCGCCAAAATATATATGTAGATGGAACCGAACCCACGACCCTCCTTATAATAGCAGCAGCGTGGACCAGAGTACAGAGTTGTTTTAGTTTACTCTCATCTCTGGAGTCTCGGATTTGATTCCTGGACTAAGCCGGAAACACGCGTTAGGTCACTTTCCCTTCATTCAAGGGTTTTTTTCCGGCTTCTCCGGTTTTCTACCCTTCGAAAAACAAACTAAACTATCCAATTCAACTTGTGAGTTAATTATGGCCGTGCCCTGACTTTGATCAGCACAGAGATTGTTTTAGGTTTTGATCTGTGAGTTATAGGCATGCCCTGACTTTGGTCAGCCCAGAGGTTGTTTTAGGTTTTGATCTGTGAGTTATAGGCATGCCCTGACTTTGGTCAGCCCAGAGGTTGTTTTAGGTTTTGATCTGTGAGTTATAGCTATTCCCTGAATTTGATCAGCCCAGAGTTTGCTTAAGGGATTGATCTGTAAGTTATACCCATGCCCTGAATTTGATCAGCCCAGAGTTTGCTTAAGGGATTGATCTGTAAGTTATACCCATGCCCTGAATTTGATCAGCCCAGAGTTTGCTTAAGGGATTGATCTGTAAGTTATACCCATGCCCTGAATTTGATCAGCCCAGAGTTTGCTTAAGGGATTGATCTGTAAGTTATACCCATGCCCTGAATTTGATCAGCCCAGAGTTTGCTTAAGGGATTGATCTGTGAGTTATACCCATGCCCTGAATTTGATCAGCCCAGAGTTTGCTTAAGGGATTGATCTGTGAGTTATAGCCGTGCCCTAGCCTGAGTATCAGGCTTAAGGGTTTGATCTGTGATGTTTGTTTATCATACAATAAAAATACAATAAAACTAAATAGCTAATTTATAGTACAAAAAACCTTTTGTCTTCTATCTGGTTAGTAATTTTCATGGGTTTATTGTGTACAATCTATTTATAATTAATATTTATAACTAATGTATTTTAACTATTTTTTGATAAATATTAAAATATTCTATTCCATTAAAAACCATTCACGAATTGTTTAAATGTTAAACTAAAAATGAAAAGAAAACCAAAAGCGAGTATCGAAAAAATCGATATGAATTGAGTTGTATAACTTGTATTTCAGAGGGACCAAATACTGCGCCCTGTGGGATACCAGTAATGGTATCGATGTCTGTTAAGAAAAGCAATGCAAAATGTAACGCTAGAAAGTCGATAATTAACTATCACGAGAAATATAAAGAAATCGTAAAAAAAAAAAAGGTTTTGCCGACGACTGACCCATTAACAAAAGCCAGTACTCGATGACGTTTAGTAATTTAGGCACTTCAAATTCTTATCAGAATAAATACTTTTCTTTATCTTTTTTTCGGCGTACTGAGTAAAAAGACCTTCAACCTTCAAGTTTTATCGATATCCTGTCGGAAACAACCTCTACGTCAGTGCACGACTACTCACAAATCTTGAAATGACCTTGCCAGGTTTTGCAGAGGGGAAAAACGGGAATCCCGAGAGGAAAAAACCCTGAATTCATTTAAGGAAGAGATCTAACAAACTTTTCTCGCACAAGATTCAGTTACAAGTCCAGGAATCGATCCTGAGACCCCACTCAGGTAAGAGGCGAGTGAACTACCACTACGTTGTTTCATTATCAGTGATTGATCGCATGACAATGCAAGGGAAGCTCATTACGAAACCAACGATGTAAGGTCGTGTGATAAAGATCCAACAATCTCCTATTTTGGTACAATGTGTAATCTTTCTAAATGCCGTGCTAACATTAAGTGCCTTTCTGTTGATCCCTGTATAGTATTTATAACAAGACACTAGGTTATCAGCGTTATTGTTACGATCACTTGACATATCTCTCGGTAAACGAACAGTAAGCGAATGCGAAGTCACCGGAAGCGTGCGGTACAAGGTATAAAAATCCGAATCTAGAATAAAGTCAGTTTTGGCCGAGGTAGAAAAGAAAGCTGAATGAAATGATTTTACACGCTGAAAACTATTTTTTAAGATAATGCATGAATTTGAATGTCAAAAGAAATTGTGTTATTTTTCCAGTCTGATTTGAAATCGCTTGTTAATAAATACTCGGAATCATTACGTTCGATCATAGTTAATAGATCATTTATTAACTATGGTTCGATGTTGAATCTTTCACTTTCTCCGAAACATGTGAATGAGTACTGTCTACTCTGAACCGTTAATTATTTTACTTGTAAGCAGATGAATGGTTTCCTTAATTGAGAAAACTATAAAATACTAGGCCAAATACCAGTCAACGAATAAACTGAATTCCTAATGAATGTTAGTGTCCGAGTGATTTGACTATAGTGTAAACTATATCCATGATACAGTACTACAAATAATTATGACTAGCTAAATTAATAGCACTGATGAAACAAGAGAATTCATTAATCATTTCATTATTCGAATATTGAGTTCATTATTGACTCGGACTCCAAACTTAAAAATAAATTATCGACCAGAGTTTTGATTGGATTCTTCAACAATTGCCATGCCAAGGTAGAAAAACTCCCCAGAAAGGCCATCCCTTTTAAATTTTAGTTGTGAAATGAATATATAGTTTGGATTTTTGATTTTTTGATAAAAACTCAACTCAATATTCGAATAATGAAATCATTAATGAATTGTAGGGGGTATGCTTGATCCGTTTTGACTGTAATTAATAGATATCAATATATCTTATTTCTATTGTTTCGTTAATGTCTAGTACATGACAAATTGCACATTAACAAAATCACATTATGTATAATGGTCCTAATATGATACTGAGTGTAATAAGATTATTACCTACCACACAGGGTCCAGATTTACTCCACAAATATCGTAGAAGTAGCTTAATATTAAAATCCTGGATTAAGAGCAGCCTAGAATAGCGGATCTTCGAACCAGACCAAAATCACTGAAGATTCCGCATATCAGACGCGACACCAAACGATTGATGGAGATCTGCACAATATATATCTCGTGCTTCAAGTGATATTTATACCATTATACGGTTATCAAATCGAGGGTCATATGGCGTCATTGATAAGCCACATCGTTAATACCTAATATCTGCTACTATTATCTATTGAGAGAAGACTGTTTATCAGATCTGTAGTCACGTATTGATATTGGTTCACAAGCTTTAGGTGGCAATACTGACACCATTTCGTAATGAGCTTTGATAACGAGAAGGTTTTGAACTCATTTACAGTCGGCCAAGAAATTTATTTCTTCTCAACTGCATAACTAAAATAAAGTGACCGATCGCGAATATATGATCATGAACCACGAGGAATATTTAATGATTTAGTCACGTGAGAGCTATATCCATAGATTTGTATATATGTATATACAGCGATTTGCAAAATTCTGCAAAATATATATATATATATCGATATATCAGGTGCATTATGGGTAATTTTTAAAAGAAAATCGCTTAAATTAGGGTTAATAATAAACTTTTTTGAAAGAATATTGATAAACTATTGCGGACTAAGTGTTGCTTGGTATTTTGTTTAACATTCCAGCGAGAAAAACAGCATTTTAGAAAGAAATAGAGAATATGCAAATTTGTATATATCGATATATTGATATAGTTGATTTTTGCAGAATTTTTGTAAACCGCTGTATTTGTCTACATCATATATATAAATATAGAAAACTATACAGGATATATAGGTATTATAGGTATGTGTACATATAGTTTATATTTCGTATCGGCCGATCTTCTATAAACTAAAATAGAGTGACCGAACCGTGAGGAATGCTTTTTGGTTGTTAATCATGTGCTAGAAGTTAGTTAGTGGCTTACGTACATGTTTGTAATCCCCTCAAGAACTCAAGTACGATCAAAGATTAAAATTTGATTCTGAAACTTATCAAGACAGGTACAGATTGTGTAGCGAGCTCAATTTACTAATTGTCGTGATATGGCATGCATTTTTTAGATTTATCGATTTAACTGTCAGCATAAAACCATAAAAATTTTCGTGATTCTTACCTTAAATACGAATCATCTTGCTCTAGTTAGCCAAGCAGTCTGTGTCAATGAGTGTTGTTCGTTTAGCAATTCAACTACAAAAGACAATGGGAAGGAAAAAGGAATGAAAAAGAAATGAATAATAAGAATCGCAAATAATTATATTGTCTGAAGAAATATGAGGACCAAATACTAATCCTTGTGGAATACCACAGTACTACCTTTACGGTAAGCACGTCTACAAGGGAAGCAGAAAAGCACAAGAAGAGCGAAGAAGTTGCTTCCAGATGGTATACAAGTATAGCTTGTGTAGTCAATACGTGCCCTTACCTACGGAAGCTCTAACAGCTACTAATCGAAAATCTATCGAGAAATACACCGTCTAAGCGTCCCTAGAAAGTGCTATGTCAATAGCATCCTTTACAGTTTGGCATAAAATTCCTTAATGGTTTGATAATGAGCATGGAAAATGTTTATGCACGAAGAATCTTCGAGATCGCTAAAAATACTTCTATATGTCTTGTTTATCGGTTTACCTTTTGATGAACACATTAACAATAACGAAAATCCATTTGACCACAACATCTAAATGCAAGGTGATTACGTCTTTACTCAGAGATATTGTGAAAACGCATCCTCCATTTAGATAAGGACTTCGGCACAATAAAATGGAGGGCCAAAACTCCATTAGCACTTGAGCGAGGAACAATAAACGGATCGATAAAACGCCTGACTTTCCTGCTCGCCCAATTCAGAGACGTTTAAGATTGGTTAATTAAAGGTAGTTCATATTGTGAATGCCTTCAAGAATTGGCTCATTGCCCCCAATCGGGCCAATATCTCTATGGGAAGTGAAATTGGATTATTCTGTTTTATGGTGACTTTTAATTGTTGATTAAAGGTTTTTCTGATCACTTGGAATACTAACTTCAGCGCTCTAATTATCTAGATTTAGAGTGGTTGAGTTACGGCGCAGCTGAAACGACTTCGAATTCATTATTTGCTTCTTTTTCTTGGAATTAACTTTAGAATTTATATACGTGTAAATCAGCTTAAAGTTGCAAGATATATTTTAAAATAAACCAGTTTTCTTCTTATTTTTCTTCTTCGATGACATACGTAGTTCAAATGCGCCAAAATGACTGCAATACTAATATAAAGTTCACTTTTAACATTCTGTTTGACTGCAGTGTATCGATCGTTTTCTGGCCATTCTATATTTGTAATCAAAAATGCCTCGAACTAAAGGACAAAGTGATGGCCATCAGTAAGACACATTCTTTGTCTCTATTTTTAGAAATAGCCTTGGAATTTCCCAGAAATGTGCATTCAAGAAAGCACTCAAACATATCGAATATCTTTGCCTCTACTAAAAATGCTGTTGGGCATTAATTACTTGAAGAATATTCTTCTAACTTCAATTAGAGCTAGAAAATATACAAACACTTCCAGCTTTAGCACACATCTAAACCTTAAACATTAATTTCCTTTGTAACAGTGTTTTGTTTTTCGTTTAGAACACGGTATTTCCAAACATTAAAATTTTTTTGAGTTGCATATTTTGCCTTTAAAAATGTTTGAAAATTTTGAAATTGAATGGAACTAGACTGAATTATAAAGCGATCAAAAAAATAATAAGTAACATTGCAGGTTATGACTAGCGGTTAATTATGACGTTGGTGTGATGTATACGACAAGTGAATAAGAAGCAAAATTTAAGGTGCGAAGGATTACGATTTTCTCTGCAATGTTAACTTGTCTCGCAGCAGCGTTCCGACACAAGTTCAGTGCATGGAGCATTGCGTCGTGTAACCTACAATGCAATTTGAAAAATGATGCGAGACAAGTTGCAGCAATCGGTCCGAAAAGTAGAATTCGTTTCTACTTTTGGCAACGATTGGTTGATGATGATGATGATGAATATGTTTAATGAACCACTTGGCAGCACGTGCTGAATTACAGTGGAGGTCAGCTTACATGTTACATGCAATATACAGATACTAAACAAATTATTAATTAAGCAATAAATTACAACATAGGACAACACAGAAAAGTAGTAATTATGCATATCGAACAGTGGCAAACTTATTTAACCTTTCGGTGCGGTACAGCATTGCCTTTTGGACGCGTTGCGTTCCTGATCGCAAGGAATATCCGTGCAGCACACACGTACTCCGAGGGATGATGGAGCCCAGGGGTTCAATTTCCCTAGCAGTGGCGACAAATTTGGTAGATATGTGGATACGACGGTCTATTAAGGATTTCAGGTTCTCCGTTGTACCTTGTAAAACCTTTTCCAGCTTGTCACAAGTTGACCGTCCCAATTACTACTGTAAAATAACTACTGCCACTGAACTTTTTGGGGTACTTTTGGGTTTCAGGGGTTGTCTTGGACTTACAAAATGCAGAAGTGAAACAATCTAGACGCCGGTTTCAGTCCTTCCACAAGGGCCTTCATCAGAGGGCGAGATGTTGGAGATGAAAATCAGAAACAAACCTTTTTTTTTAAAGAATTATATTACGAATCCTAACTACAACTGTCAAATATCTAATCAAAATATTTATACTACTGTGGTAGTTCTTAATCAAAAACACGTACAGAGACTAGCAGTATTCCAGGAATACATTTGAAGCACCAAGAAGGCTAGCAATTACACTCTTTTCTAAAACAAACGTAATTATCATCCTGCAAATGCATTTCTAGAAGCATATCTGAGCTCCAGCATGGAAGCTATCACCTTTAAATAAAACCCATAATTTTCCGCGTTTGACTGGCTCAAATTTGTTCCTTTTTTTCTTTTTGAATATATACCTTTTTGCTTTAACGCTATTTTTGAAATTCGTTTAAGTTAAAATAATAGAAACTGAAATTCAAAGTCCATTTGTAAGACAAGTTCGATAACGAATTTTCAGATTTTTTACGACTAGTTATACCTACGAGACGTTTTGTCTAATGTGCCTAAAAAATACGACGAGCATGTCAAGGCCATTTATTCTCCTGTCGGTTCCGGACGTTTTTCGATAGCCAAAATTTTGGATGGAGGTAATTATGACCGCTTTCATACACTTACGACTCTCATAAAATCAGTAGTGATTTAGGTGCTTGCGGTTTCTGTTCTGTAGATCTGGACGATCGAATTGGTCGCAAGAATAGACCCTTGCAGCACGTCGGAATACAGCTCAATTTGGAAGACAAAACAAGAGAATTTCAAAATCCTGAGAATTGGAAACCTATTGTTTTGTTCTCCAAATTGAGCTGCATTCCGACGTGTTGTAAAAGGCCTATTTAAAGTGTTAGCGGAAAAAAATTAGAAATGCCTGTTGAATTTCTTTCCCGAGTAGACCAAGCTTACTACAATACTACAGTTCTATCAGTTTTCTACACACTATAATCATCACTAACGTACCGCTACCACTACCATCATCATCGTCGTCTTCTTCAAAGCAAGACGAAGTGAGGACACGTCAACTTCTCTGAAATTGGAAATTGTCGATAGACCGATTCTTAATTGTTTATCGGCGTCTTCTTATCGACCACAACAGAAAGTTATTGTGTAGCACACTTAGTGCCGGAGGTTATCCCAGTGGTAAAGCCCTCGAGAAATATTCCCCGAAACAAAATACTTTACGTACCTAAGTGAGTTGCTGGAGGGAGGTTAATTAAATGGGAATGCCTTATGGTATTGGGTTACTGAAATTAACCTATGCATTATCCTAAACACATCTAACGTACCGAATTTGAAGTGACTGGCGGGAGGGATCGGAGGTTAGTAAAATTGGATCTGATAAGTTATGGATTACTACTAAGAATTAACCTTAAATGGCCAATTAAAAACCTTAGAAGTATTGAGATACCGTCAGAATAAAACTAAGAGAAAAACGAAGAAAAAAAATCTAAATTAGAAACAAAAATAATGAATATGTTCAAACGAACAAACAAACAAGAAGAAAAAAATTGAAATAATAAGAAACACTAGGAAAAGACAAACTAACAAAACAAAACCGTGGAAAACAAAAATAACAAATAAAAAAACAGAAAAAAATATAACGAAATGAAAAAATAAATTGAACGACGAAAACAGCAACAATGATAACAAAACAAAAAATAAACAATTATGCAAATTGCGAATTGTAAAAATGCATACAAACATGGATGAAAGAAAAAAGAAAGAAAGAAAGAAAGAAAGAAAGAAAGAAAGAAAAAAGACAGAAAGAAAAAAACTAGACAGCAAACAAATAATTAAAGTAAAAAATCCTCGAATTCCACAGTTAGAAATGCCGACCTTTTGAAATCCTGATTCAAGCTGAAGTGCATAACAATCCGTGGATACCCTTCCGCAATATGCGATGAAGATAGAATGATCACGTTGCCTTAAAACAGATCATATCAAACCAAGCTGAATAAAACTATTAGGTTAATGGACAATAAAGTATGAATCGGCTCCTGAAAAGGAAAAAAAACAACCAAACAAACAAGCCCGCCCGACATTTTGCAAACCATCCAATATGGCCGCCCGGCACTTTGACAATTAATGCTCATTCCATACTGAAAAGAGTTTAGCGGTTATTTCTCAAAACGGCAGGTAATTAATACAATTGAAAACTTTCTGAGTTTGATCTTAATGTTCGCCTAATGTTTTCCATATCAGAGTTTTTGTCTCGTCAACATCATTTTGACTAAATTAACTAAAGTCACATCAATATTCGACATCTATTTTGTCAGGGCTGTAGCGCCCACATAGGCCGAGGTGGCCCGTCCCGTCCTCCCCCAGTTTCCCCCAGAAAAGCAAAACAACTATGGAATTGGATGTTCATTTTTGTTCATCACGTGTTGCGAAGTCACTTTGTGCCCTAGTTTTAGAAAAAAGCTGCTACGACCCTGTTTCTCAAGATTATCTGTAAATAAATAAAGTAATAATAATACTCATGGGAATGACATATGGCCTGAATTTTTTTGAAGCAAGAAAAAATAAACTCTCTTTCAAATTGATCGTTAGCCGCCATGTTGTGAAGTCACACACCTAATGAAACATGACGTCAGTTAATTTCAATGGACCCTTTGCCAGAATGGCAGCCGAAAATTAAAATGAGTTAAAATCAAAAACCAATACCAGCACTCGAAAGGTCACCTTTACTTTAGTAATCCTACGAAGATTCATTATGTCAGGTGTTATATCTGCCGAGAAAACTATTTTTTAAAGCTGAAAAATGTACAGACGTTTGTAAGGCTTGAGATTTAACGGCTCCCCAGACAAAGACATGGCTGCCATGTTGGTGGTAATGTTTGCGACTGAATAAGTTAATACAAAATCTTTTCAAATGGCACCAACATGGCGGCGATGACGTAACGTGCAAACAAACACATTACTGAAAATTCTCTTCCTGCCTTCGTCACTAACTTAGAATATTCTTTAATATTCAAAGTCACTCTTTTTTTTTTTTTGTTTTTCTTAGTCGGCTCAGCACAAAGTGCTATAATGTGTTGACCCAAGCTGAGTTTCCGCTTACATGTGCGCGTGATCGTAATGGCCTCCACTTAGGCCACACTGAGTCAGCCTCATTCATCAAACAGAATAGTTTTTGAAAAACAATTTTGAACCTAGTAACTTTTAAAAAGTGAATACAAGCGAGCCAAGGTGAAGAATTTTTTTTGGTTATTTGCATTGATATCAAATGAAAATATTTACAAAAAGTAAAAACTTGGCGAAAATGGCGAAGATACGCATTCCCACATTACCTTTCGGTCAAGATGTAACTCTGGTGATGATTTTTCAGATGTTAATTAGCGAATATTCTACATCCAAATGAAGGAACGTACTAGTTTTGATAACATTGCTGCATCAAAGCAGTAAAGGGCTTGAAATCCCTAATGAGCGAGGAGCTAGCTTAACTGAACTGTAGTACTGTGTCTTCACAAGCTTCTCATTTGGGTGCTATAAGCGTTTTGATCGCATGTAGCTCTGTTTGGTTAAGGAATTGAAAGTCACGCGAGAGCCGGTCAGGTGGTCTATAAGCCCCCACTCAGTACATAAATTGCTCAAATATACGAACATTTTGCCCATTTGACATGATGAGCTACACGAATGCTTTATAGCCGCCCACAACTTTAAGCCTGGTGGATCTAGGTCGTGTTTTGTTGCATTAACCACGTGACAGACTTCGCCAACAGAGAGACAAAAATAAAATACATAGACGTATCTGTACATCGCAAAAAAATGTTTAAAAAACCACATGTATTTAATAGACGTATTCACAGTTTTACTAAACATAGATTTTGTTTTCAAAATTACCGCAAAAGAAAATATTGTTCGATACAACATGGAATACAGCATTTGTGACGGTTCTTAGGTGGTGTTACGTCATAGATGAGTTGCCTTATTTGGAGATAATAAGATATGCTAGATATACCGGTCCTGATTTGAAAGGCTTAGGGAGGATAACAAACAACGAAAAAAAAGAGAAGAGAATCGAATAGAAATAAAATGAAATGAAAACAAGAAGAAAGGCTAGGAAAAAAAAGAGAGAAAAGACATGAAAAGAAACGAAATTAATGAAAAGGAAAATATGTGATAGGAAGAGAAGAGAAGAAAAAGAAAAAAGAAAAGAAAAGAAGGAAACTGAAAGGAAAGAGAAGAGAATAAAAAATGGGAAAAGAAAGAAAGAAAGAAAGAAAGAAGGAAAGAAAGAAAGAAAGAACCAAAAGAAAAGCACACAGTTATTTTACTTCAAATCACTTCAACGTGTTTTGGCTACCTCTGATCTCTAAAATAGATACTAAGAACTAAAAAGATCTCGCGGCGTTTGCTTTTAAGGTAATGCAATCTCAAGAAAGCCTTTTTAATAGTTCGATCTTTCAATGTTAAAAGTCCAGTTCATGAGAGACATTTTGCATTACTTGTTCTTATAACCGACTTGAATTTCTACGTAACTATTCCATTTCCTTCGCCGCAAGGAACCGGAATACTCAAGGGCCAAATACTGGCGACTCTTTCAAGTAATCAAGTCTTTTTTCTTCTCACCAGCCATAATCAAGTACGTGCTTCTTGTGAGCTTATATCAAGAAAAGTCTATTGAAAAATTCATAGCATGAGTCAGCAAGTGGTTCGTTTTAATTTCAAGAAAAATTAATCAGCGACAGCAGCATGAAATAAGAAAAATAAACTGCTGCAATTTTTGATCAGTGATGTTGGGGAAAAAAATTAAAGAACGATCAAAAACACAGCTCAAACTGTGAGATAAAAGTCTTAAATTTCATTGTGGTTTTTTTTTTTTTTTTGGGGGGTCATTTTTTGGTAAAACATTCTTTATTGTTGTCGTCCTCTCTTCTCAGTGTTGTTTTTATGATCTGAGCCTATGAGCAAGATATCAGTGCTATACTAAAAGCAATGACTGCTAAAGAAAACGCTCTGAATAGACCGGTAGCAGACTCCATAGGGTATCTAATTTACCATACATCACTACAGTTCAGTGAAAGTACTAAATTGCATGTAAATATATGAAGAAGGGAAAAATTCAAAGAAGACAACTAATGAGGACGTGACTGACTCAAGGCCTCATGTATGGCCAAAAGAATAGTATGTTTAGAAGAGGAACAAGTAAAAAAACTGA
Source organism: Anthopleura sola (assembly GCA_023349425.1). NCBI lineage: Eukaryota > Metazoa > Cnidaria > Anthozoa > Actiniaria > Actiniidae > Anthopleura > Anthopleura sola. Next base: position 3,233,725 of record JALHLI010000006.1, on the reverse strand, counting down.
AAACACTAGGGAACGGAATCAATGAAAAATTGTAGGACGCACTTGGATATGAAATAGAGAAACAAGTTAGGATATAGTGCGGGGTATTAAAATTAATATTTTCTTTCAATATTGGATTTTTGGAGTAAAAATGATTTGAAAAGGAGGAAAGAGTATGGAAAACACAACAAAAAAGAAAAACAAACAAACAAAGCGAAGTATGAAGAGTTCGGAAGTTAAAAAAAGTGATAGGACTACAATACAGGTAGATTGAAAACAAAGAAAAAAGATTGGACAAGAAAGGACGAGAAAGAGTTATGAAAAAGAAATCTAAATTGGGAAGAATGTGACTAATTCATTACGGCTTGAAGATTCGAGTAAGGGCAAACTTATGGTGGGAATGAAAAAAAGGACCGAAAAATAAAAAAATAAAATGTAGAAATTTGTGTACTGCCCACTACAGATCAAAGTTATGAACTATGACACGAGAAAGAATATATAATAAAAAATGGTAATAATAATAATTAATAATAATAAATAGTAATATAAATTTATTACGAGCAAAAAAAAATCAAGTCTTAGTTGATAAATTGTAGTTTTTTCTTCGCAACCATGATAATATCTGAGGCAGTAGCGATATTACCGACAGTGCTCCGTCACTAAATCTAGACGAATATAGGGATAAAAAAATATTAAAGGGACGATAAGACAGCTGAAATGTCACCTAAGATCTTATTTACAATCAATCTTTGTCCTAATAGTCTTATTTTTGTCTGGATATGAAAAAAATGGAAGTATAGTTGAGTGTTAGAGATGGAGTGTAGTGATAATGTGAATATTTATCACTGGTAATCATTATGATGATAGCTCGCAGTAATTAAGTTCATTATGGCTAGGAAGAATGTTTTTAAAGATTCAAAGAAGCACAAGGGATATTAAAAAGATAAATCTGTCAAATCAGTGGTAAAAGAAGAATTGATAAAATTTTTGGAATTGAAATGTTATCTGCTTGGTAACTGGAGGATGATTTTTTTATCACAAAAAAATAATTCCAATCTTTCATGTGTCGAGTCAAATTGGATTTGCAAGATTGTTTTAGCTACCAGAATCAATTTTGTTCGATGCTTTCTGAGAAACGCTATCGTTAGAGCCTTCGAATTCATTCGATAATGGCCCAAAAATGCTAGTCTCTTATTGCCTAGGGCTTTTTTGAACGAAAATCGAAAATGCATTAAATTAACACAGAAACTTTGATCAAAATGATTAAAAACGAATGAAGAAACATTGAAGGAAAATAAAAATCATTATGTTGTAAATCACTATTGCAGATTTGAATACTTCATTTCTAGTAACACTGGCATCACTCGGTTTAATCGATCGATAGAGTTCTCTACTTACATAATATTTAAGCTTGAAGCTTTCTCATTTGGTTCTCCGGAAGCTTTCACGCGTGTCCCTTTTCTTGTAAATGATCGATGGCATGGTCAGGAACTATATACACAACCTCGAGAATGATTATGACGTCATCATGCTCGACGTCATCAGTTCAGACTCACTGGTCTCTCAATATATTGGCTCAAGAAGGAAACAAGGTTATGTGGTATGGACGGTCTTCGAGGTGTCGTTTGACGAACGAAATCTCGCCTACCATTTAAATTACGAAATTGAAAATATTTTTGGAAGTACTGAGTTTTGGGATTTGACGCTCAAACTTGGGACAAGGTGATAGACTTCTTTTTCCAATCTGATTATCTCAGCGCTTTGTTTGGTTCGGATTCGTGTGACAAATGTAACTATGTTTAATTGAAATGATTTGAATATTTGAGTTATGCATATTCTAGCCATGCTCTAACAAAAACATAAAGCACTACTGTAGACATGAAAAAGATATTTTAATAATAATAATAATAATAATAATAATAATAATAATAACTTTATTAGAATTAGTAAGCGTATTCCAAAGACGTCTCAATGCGCTTTATAAAATAAGAACCTTATATCCAAAATACTATAAAATATTGATTGATTTGTCTAAAATTATGCTAGAAAGCAACATTGTTCGAAAATAAAAATGTCTCAAACTGCTTTTTGAAAGAGTTCAATTATTTTATTATATTATTATTTTATTGCTTTGCAGATGTTTTGCAGAATGTTAAGATAATGAAGTATGGCTGAGATAACTAACTTGATCTGTTCAGAATAACATTCAAAGGAAAATAATACATAATCAACTATGCATGGGATGTGAATGGAACAAAGGAGAAATACATATAACTGAGGAAGAAGGGTTGCACAATGTGACATCAAATCGAAAAACATCGAACAAACTAGAGAACAATAAGCTGAGCCATGCATTCACACACGTTCGTATTCCCTGTACAATGAAAAAAGGACGAAAAAATAATTACCAAGAAAGAAAAAAACAAACAAAAAAACGAAGCGATAGAATAAAGTTAATTAACTTAAAAACGACTAAATCACAACATGACAATCAAATATGAACTATATACCACCAAAGAGATACAATTTGCAAATTTTTTTTTATGTTATCGAAAAGTTCCTATCTAAAAATATTTGGGAAATTGAATTGAAATTATCGTTATTATTGCTTCCTTTCAAATGCTCTTCCTTCCGGTTGTGTTGGGTTTTACGAGAACTCTATTTTCGTTTGCGCACCATTAGTCCAGCTAGCTGGTGATAGTATAAAAACATAAATGAGATGTTGAATTCCCTTTTTAAATGAGTAAACAGTTTTTTTTCAATGATGATGATGTATTTTAGATATTAGTTGTGTTAGGATGCACGCTTCGCATGCTAGAGTGAGTGAGTGTGCCTATAACGAATGCTAAACATGAAAAGGGAAAGAAAGATAAGAAAACAAAAGGGAGAAGGAAGGAGAAGTTTAAATAAAAGAGTAAGAAAAATGGAAAGAGCGAAAAGGAGAAAAAGAGAAAAAAAGAAGAAAGAGATGAAGAAGAAGAAAAGAAGAGAGAAAAGAAAAGAAAGATAAAAATTAGAATAGAAAAAGAAATGGTAATAAAAAGTAGAAAAAGAAAAAGCAAGATAAAATAGCTTCTTACTATATCTCATGGTTGTCATTGTCAACATCAAATGATCAAATAGGCCCAAGACATGCATGCTTGAAGGCTTTTCACTCAATCCCCCAAGGCAAACTTAGTTATCAGTTGAAGTTTGTTTGGAGATGAATAAATAAACGGAGTATTACTACAACATGATGACTACCAGTTGTTGTTGTTATTATTATTATGAATATCATTATTATTATTATTATTGTTGTTATTATTATTATGAATATTATTATTATTATTATTATTATTATTGTTGTTGTTGTTATTATTATTATTACTATTATTATTATTATTGTTGTTGTTGTTATCATTATTATTACTATTATTATTATTATTATTATTATTGTTATTATTATTATCATTGTTGTTGTTATCATTGTTCCTATTATTATTATCATTATTATTATTAATATTATTATTATCATTATTACTAACATCAGTACTATTATTATATATATTGTTATTATTATCATTATTATTACCATTGTTTGTGTTATTCTCTATTTATTGTTATTCTTTACTATACACATCATGTTTAGGATTTAGTACGTTGGCTCAGTTCAAACGTCGATTTTCTCATGAGCCGAACGTATAATGATCCACGAAAGCAGACCGCCTTATCATCCACTGTTTTCAATGCGACTACGATAATTAAATAAAAATGTTCTTCCTAAGTTCATGCTTCTATCAGCTACCTAAATATCTGCATATTATACTCACGTGACTACTTCAGGCATGTTTTGTTCTATATATAGTTCACTTTATCAGGTTATTGAGTAACCGATGATTCTAGAAGCAGATACATAAGATTGAGATCGAAATCTCTTCGACCCTTGATTCGGGCTGACAGAGTTTTAAAACATTTTCCCCTAAGGCAAACTAATGAAAAGCTTTTCTACAGACGTCGAGGTTTGAAAACTTAATTTTTTTCTGCTACTCTCTCTGGTAGTACTGCATTGCAATCGTTTAATTCCTGAATACTCTTACTTGTGAGGTAAAGACAACAGATAGTAGATTATAAAAGGAAAAAATAAAGTGAAATAACAAGAAACACGGGAGTACAAGAAACTGCAAAGAACGATCTCAAAAAGGAAAAACGAAGAACTTACATTTGTGTAGGAAGGGATGAAACGACGAGCACCAACTAACTCAAGATTAACATAAGGGGCGTATATAAAGCGGTACGAACGAACGAACACCGGAGGGATAGCTAAAGATAACGACAAATACCAAAGAATGTGACGCATTGAACAAAGGCTAAGATACTTGAAAACTGAACAAAGGAACACTAAGTGAAAATGCATCAAATATCTATTCAGATCTAACATTCTCATTTGTTCATAAAATTTCAAAATTTCTTCCTTTTTTTGAGTCCTTTTTCAGCCTTCAAATTTTTAATGTTCTTTCTTCGTCCTTATTTTTTCCCAATACAGTCAACTGAGAAAACTGAATAAAAAAGTGGATGAAAAAATGGAAAAAAAGAATAGAAAAATATGAAGATCAAAGCGGGAGAAAAATTCTGATATTTTCTTATTATGAACAGCAATAGAATCAGAAGTAATTGCATCCAGTGGCCGGCATATAACATGCAATTATCACCGTTTTTGATTATGTAAACAAGCGGGTTTGAACTAGAACGAAAATATCGAAAACATATGAATTTTCGTGCTGTGAATCACCGGTGAACGGATTCCCGCGGTGCTGACCGGATCTCATTACCTCCCTCTCTCCCTCGTTTCAATCTTTTTATTCCTCTGATAAGCAAAAATAGAAGCTTTGGCATGATTTGAAGCACCGTTTATTATATATTATTTGTCAGGGACGGTGGAGCACATTTTATTACTTGGAGGGGGGAGGGGACGGGGACAATAGTATGGAACTAAGGGAAAAGACGTGGGTTGGGAGGTTGCAATTTTTCATTTTTCCACACTCTTCCTATTAGAATGCAGTCCTGAATTTCCGAGGTCATCAAAACTTTACCAACTTCTCACCCTCCCCTTAAAGAAAAATCAAAAAAATATACTCATTTTCTTTTCTTTAAAAAGTTTCTATTTTCGCTGCTGGGACAGCCTTATAATCACGACAAAGGATTATTAACGTGGCTTTAAAAATATTCGTTTCATGAGTTTTGAAAATGTTTACTTTAGTTCTAGACGGAACAAAGCTTTCAGCGCACGATTTCTTCAATTCAGGAAAAGCAAAAGTTACATCTGAAACGATTGCCGAAATAATTAAATTTCATTTTTATCAACACGTATTTATACAATTTTTAAAAACACCGCTGTGTACCCTGATTGCAAACTGACTTCGTGTAGATCAGCACAGACTACGTACTTCAATGGCCGGAAACAACAGCTGGAAACTATAAACGATATGATACTCGGCGCAGTACAAAGAAACCTAACTCAGAATTAGAATACGACAGGTTTTGATAAGAGCCACTTATTTATACTTTTATACGTCATATCCTGTGTAAAGATGTTTACAAGCACAATGTCTGATTCAAATGATAGAATGGTTTTAGGATCGCACGGTTATTTGATAAAAAAATAGAAATATTTGTTTACCAGAAAAGCGGTTTTTCCTCTGATGTCACCGGGAAATCTGCTACAGTTTCCAAAACGGTGTTTCTCATGTTTCTATCCTTATAGTAGCACACTGCATTTGTGGGCGCAAATTGTTGTAGTGTGCGTGGGTGGCCACGATTGGGTAATATGATTATTCATTACGATTCTCAATATTCCGCGAACTCGGTAGTTGCGAGTTTCCCGTTGAAATTTGGTTTTTCACTGCCGTCAGTAAAATTACTGATTAGTTTTGATTGACGGAAAACGAATTTTACGACAAGCCATATAATGTCTGAGTTCGCAGAATATTGAGAATCGCAGTAATTTACCACTTTCACATTCCCATAATACTTTGCGTTGGGGGGGGGGGGGGGGTGGGGGGACAACAATACCAAAAATTATTTGAAAATTCAAAACTTTTCATGGATTTTGAGTATATTTGCTATTATCCGTTGAAAAATACAGTATCAGTTTAATCAGAGTTAATTCCACACGAATGTGAGAATGAAACGTTTGGTGTTACAGACAATGTATGGACGTACCAAGAAATATCATGACTTTTACTCGTAAACCTGTTCAACTTTCTTTCTGTCTGGCTTTTGTGAATTCTGAACGAATCTATCATAGATGCATAAGTGTTTTTAGATGTTTTTTCTTCAATTCTTATTAATCATCTTCATGGTAATATTAACGATTTTGTCTCGTTTCGTGATTCGATATCGATCTACGTAGAGTACAAACACATGTTTATAAATCTTCCGTGGCTTTGTCACAAGTACTTATTGATGTTTGATACCTGCGCGTGCTGTGGTGAATTCACATTGCAACAAAACACTCCATCTAGATTGTCAATACAACTATGACCAACTATATAGAAATATTGCTATTGTAACATTTAAAAAAATATCTTTAGGAAGGTTTGCGTCATTAAACGTTTGGTTATGTTTGAAGCTGTTTTAGTGTATATATTTCTGTGCGTGTTTATCCATGGCATGTTTACCCAAGGTACTTGATACATTTTTTTCAGTAAAAAAAACTACTCGTTATCTGATTGATCGGTTATAAAATTGCAACACGCGATCTCACACAACAATTAGTACAACTTGTCTTGTGTTCTAACACTCAGCAGTAAGGCCCGGTAAGGTATAGACGTCGAATTTCACATGTCGAATCTAATACAAATGAGCAAAACCTATTTTTAAATTCATTAATTTGCATTAGATTCGGCGCCAGTGGGATTCGACGTTTAAACCGTGCCTAAGAATCATACCAGCTGACTATGTTATTGACTTAAATTCTAAAATAAACTACAACTTTGCTAAATGATGCATAGATAAATCAAAAGTGGGCTTAAGAAGGAGTTTGAACGGTTAGTTAGTGGTATGCCACAAAAACCAAACAAAAAACATTAACATTTTATAGTTTTGGTCGACAAGAATAAGTTGCTTTGTTGTCACACCTCTAGTATCGTGTTTTTATTTTCTTTTCTTCTGTTTTTGCTTTCTTTTGTGTTCTTTTCTTTTTTGTTCTTTTCTTTTGTAATCTAATCTTTGATTGCATATTTTGTATCCCATGGGTCAGATTACCACTACATAATATTATAATTCACATCATGACTAAATTTTTCGAATCTCTCATATTTCATATATAGCTTCTTTTAACTTTCTATTTTTTGGTAATAAACCTATGACAGGCAAGGTATTGCAGGTCTGCATCTTAAATATATATTTTGTGGCCGAACAAGCAATATTTAGTGTGGTTGAAAAATCAGCTTTGTTTCGCGGTATTCAATCTACGAACTTGGTTTTACTCATATTATCCATACAAAGCTACTCAGCTTAACAGTTTAACAGTTTTTTTTACTGAAACAAGATTGATGACAGCGAGGTTTCCTTCGCTGCTGGCTACAATCACCTAGAATTATGGAGACCTACCTCACTAATGATAGTTCCAGACTTCGAGCTTGTCTAATGAGATTTCCACTGAGCTGTTATCTAGTTTAGTAGAGAGTTCTTACTAATAAGCCTGTCCAACGACTTCCTTGATCGAAATAGTTTCATCTAACTTCGATTGTTGCCCAACTTTTGGTAAACTACGCAGTAGTGAATCACCAATTCAGTCGCACTCAAGTCAAGCCACAGGCAAGTCTAAATACAACTGAGATCCCTGGGGGCTTAAAACGAACCGTGAAAATTAAAGTAACCACTGAAATATTCCGCTCGGGGCATTTTTAATTATTAAGTCTCGTGAAGAGTGAGATTCAATATAATATGATGGGGAAAATGTCATGAGAAGCACACCAGGGAACCAAGTGTTTTTTCACTTTTAGAAAAAAACCCTAAAATTTTGATTTTTGAATGGAATAAAATTAGTGATATATAGTCATGTGATCTAGGTCAGTGTAGTGGTTTAATGACAGGATGGAGGGAGGGGAGGGGGGTGGGAAGACAAAATCTACCTTTTGCACAAAATATAGTTATCATTATTATTATTATTATTATTATTATTATTATTATTATTATTATTGACATTTTATTGAATTCGGGCGGTTACTTAGGCAAAGATGATGATGATGATGACGATGATGATGCATGATGATGATGGTAGATATGATGATGGTGAAGATGAAGAGGATGGTGATGATGATGATGATGATGATGATGATGAAGAGGATGGTGATGATGATGATGATGATGAAGAGGATGGTGATGATGATGATGAAGAGGATGGTGATGATGATGATGAGGATGGTGATGATGATGATGATGATGATGAAGAGGATGGTGATGATGATGATGATGATGATGCATGATGATGATGATGATGATGATGATGATGAAGAGGATGGTGATGATGATGATGATGATGATGATGAAGAGGATGGTGGTGATGATGATGATGATGATGCATGATGATGATGATGATTATGATAATGATGAAAGACGTATTTCATTGTTGCAACCCTACAACATGAATGCAGTAAAATCTTTAAGATTAATTTAATAAAAGATGACAACTTTGGGTGGTAATGAGACGAGACTAGACAAGACAATCAAAGCCTGGCTTAAAAAGATAATCTTAAATCCTACAGACATCTCTTCGGGTTTAGCATAGGTCATTATAGCTGGAGGGAAATCTACAGATTAATTTGGTCGCCAGAGCGACTCGGCTTTAAAATTCCTTAGCAGAAGCTCAAAGCGATTGCTTGATTGTAACAGAAGTTAAATTAGCTTGGCGCCAATGTGTTGCCATCTCATACCATGTGTCATCCTCTTGAGTATAGTTTCTTAGATGTATAATGGGCGTTTCACTTTCAAGAAGTGGTCTGACACGATGTCTGAAATGGAGAAACATTACGCCCCAACTGAAAAGCATAACCGGCCAACAAACGACACAGTTGAGGATTGAGGAAGTATTGGTAATGGCTTTAAATTTAGGAGAGCTAAATTATCCGGTAACCGGCTCATTTCTAAAGATGGTACTGAAGTTTAGAATGATCCTCAAAAAATCTGTCTCGTCTTGAATTGCTTTGTATATTAAAAGTAGCCAGGCTATTTTAGCAAAATATTAACCAAAATAGACTCAAATAAGTTCAGATGTTTTTGTGCTTGGTATTAATTAAATAAGTGAATACTATTTTGTTTCTCAGTTCAACTTATTTTTTCTCGGACTCAAGGTTTTTTTCCTCGGCTAAAAATATCGAAAAAAAGCTGGGCATTTTTACCTTTATATTGCTTGTGGAGTTGGTGTTCTATTCAAGGGATGGGCTCACTGCTGCATTGACTGCTTGACTGCTGCATTGAACTGGTGTTTAAAATACTCATAAAATCATTTCTTTTGTCTAGTTCCTTGCTGGAGGTGTTAGCATTGATGTAAGTGAAGTTTTGATATCTTCTGTCAGTGCGCTAATTTGTTTTGGTGAACTGGCTTGATTTTTAATTCTAACTAAGCATTGATAGCAACTTAGATGAAACAGAGAAACCGCCATGGCAATGACCTTTGATGATTAACTCAAAATAAATTAATGAAAAAGAGCTCTAAAATTCGGCAAACTTTTAGCACCCCCATTGTTTGGAAAGACAAAATTTCAGATAGATTTAACGTAAAGGACAGAATTGGACGATAATTGCTAAATCTAAATCCTAGATCCTAAATTGAATCCATTGCTTTGTAGTTTGCCGTTTTTCTTTTTCGCCACATACAGTGAAGTTTGACCAATTATCGCGCTTCTTGGTGATGTTTTATTACGGACTCGACTCATTTCGGTAGCCACAGGGGGTGTATAAACTAAGTGGAATTGTGTATTATGCCGACAGTATCCTTTCTTAATCTTGCATGAAGTATTTTTTCTTTACTGAGATCAATATCAAATGACGATAATTTCAAAGCGAAACCCCTTAATAATTTTCAAAAATATTTTGATAACTGACAGAGCTGAAAGTTATAAGTTAAAACGCAACGCATGCGCAATGGCACTGAGAAGAGTGGCCAATCAGTGGCCAATTCGGCTTTGCAGCCATTCAGGGTGGCAGAAGGGGGGTATCGTTCACGAATCACGGACATATTTTTCATGAATTCACGAATCACAGAAATAGGAGTAATGAATAACCTTGATACAAGGATTCTGAATACAAATTTTCACGAAAACCAATGCGAATCACGATCTCAAGGTATTCAAAATAAGAAATGAGCAGATACCATATTACGAGGAAATTGAGATTTTCGAATAACGGTTCAAAAAAGGCCGAATCACGCGTCACGCGTAGTCCCTAGCTGTGCCAACTTGGCCGTCGTGGCGGCTTTCTATCATTAATATATATCCCTAAGACTCAATATATATATATACATTTCTAAAAGATGTGATCTGTGCTTAACAGAAAAGCTGCACATTATCAAAGCAAACAGCGACACACTTCTAAACAAACGATCCGAGTTAATCTCCAAATGCCGACACGAAAACAAGTTCTATCTGAAGAACAATATAAATACTTCCAGCTAATTAACCTCCATCTGAACAACACTTCTTTTGTAAATAATTATCATACCTCTTGTATATAAATATCATAGTAATAGGAATATTTTTCATTAAAGTCTGTCTGATGAGTGCGCAAGCATGAAACTCGGAGTAACAGAGACTATGTCTCTTCTTTAATCTAGACTATACTATATTTATGCTCTGCGCTTCTGCGTATCGAGCACTGTTATGCAGCATAGACAAGACATACTGTTATATATACAGTTGGTTTGCTCCTAGTTTTAGTTATTGTTTATTTTCTAACAAAAAAGCACCGAAACATATACGTGTGTATATATCTCAAATATAACTATCACGTGACCACTGGTTAACAGCTTATCAATTCCTCCCTCTTCACCTTGAAGCTCTTCATTGAGGTTAACCATCAGTTAAATCCTTCGAAATGCGATTAAATTCGTTTTTCCCTCTAATCACGTGACTACATATTTGTATATTTGTATATTTTGATCATCTCATTTGCATATCTAATCCAGTAATATAGATTGTTTTTTTCAAAAAATCCATTTATCTTATCGGCAACAGTGTCACTTAACTCACCTTTTCACTCGTAGACCAAGCTTACAATTCAAAATATTATTTATACACCTGTCGAAGACTGAAAAGCGAGCTGGTTCACTCAGACTATGTGACGGTTTGAATCCTTCTATTTGTGTATTATAGGGAATCTAGGGTGGTGGAGCGCAGTAGTCCTTCCTTGATTCGAGGGGTTTTCTCCTTCCGCGAAACCGAAGACGTTAAATTCCAATTCGATCTGTGATTTAACTGTGCCTGACTAAGATCAGCCCATAGGTTGTTTCAGGGTTGGATCTGTGAGTTAGCCGTCCCCTGACTTAGATCAACCCATAGGCTGTTTCAGGGTTGGATCTGTGAGTTGGCCGTCCCCTGACTTAGATCAGCCCAGAGGTTATTTCAGGGCTCGATCTATGAATTAGCCATGCCATGACTTTGATCAGCCCCGCAGAGGTTTTCAGAGAGTTTGATCTTTGAGTTAACCGTGCCTTCACTTTGATCAGCCCAGAGGTTATTTCGGCAGGGATCGATAAAATCTGAAGGTGTATTAACTAAATTTTCAAGCCTTCCTGAAATTTCCAGAAATTTAAGAAGAGACCTTAGACTTGATATACAACAGATCTACAGACATTGCTATCGATGGTTTAATGATTATATTGCCCCGCCGGCTACAGGTCATATATTATGCGACTTCTTGAAGTTGCTACAAATTAACCTTTATCATAAACACTGTTTTATTAAGTGCAGTTTTGTCTCAAATATTTCTAATTCGTTTTTGCCTTGAGCTATCCATTTTATTGCTAAAAACACAAACATTGTGGTGTCATAAAGATAAAGGACACTGTTTGCACAATATCGCCATATACCGCCATTCACTCATGAGTTGGCGCCCGGAAAAAAACGACATGAACGAGTTCAGAACAAATGAAAGATGTATCAGTTTATAACTACACTTTTTGGCCACGCTTTCACTGTTAACGTTTGACTTATTTCATTATCTAAGGTGGCTGCCTACTATAGAAAAATCCATGAAAGAATCACAATTTTTAAAACTCAAATTTAATGCTGATTTCAAATCTTTTTCTATTAAAGTCCTGTCATTTTTTTCAAACTTTGTCAAAAGTTTCTTCTTAATGTACTCTTTTGGAAATCAAAAATAAAAAATAAAAAAATATAGAGTTCCGTGCAAAATTCGAGGGTTTTGCCCTGTTGAAGCTCAAAACGTGTATGGTTCTTCAATAAAAGTTTGAAGGTTATTTGTGCGCGCGCACGTAGTGGCGTCAGATTGCCTGCTTCATGGCGTCATTGTGATTGCGTAGAAGCGTGCGCAGTAGCTTCATTTTTCTATAGATTAAATGTTAATGTATACTTCTTCTTGATTAGTTCTAGCAGTTTCTACCGCATACAATCAAATGCACACACAATACATCCTTGAGTACTTAGCTCACCCACAACGAACTAGAGTTCTGGCGCATTCTATTAAAATCTAGACTTTCGCAAAACCCTTCATCTCTGTATTTAATCTGTATTTAACGCGCACTGATAAAGCACAGGCAGCCCAACCAGGATCGCAAGCGAATTTCGACGTTTGCTTTTTTTCACTTGCTTCGCGGATCGCTCGTGACTTTGAATCTCAGAGAGGTCGACTAGGAGCAAGTCGATTTAAGAACACGCGTTCAAAAATGGATTAAAAACATGACTTAAAAACTGATTGCGTTTGCACCTGATGCCGCTAGTGTTGTTGACGTGCTGTAACTCAAAGTTAAAGAAACCTTTCATTACTAGTTAGTTTATGATAAAAATATTAAGGTTTATTGTTTTCTGTTCGGATAAGAATTGACCCGAGAAATAAACCGGCAGAAGACTCTATAACAGATTGAATTTGATGCGGGTTTTGTCGCGGAGTATATTATCAAGACTTCAACTTAATTGGAAAAATATTCTGTGATTTTTTTAACTCGCTCGTATCGCTTTAAGAATCAAGTGAAGCACGAAAAGGCACTGGATCCAAAAAAGCTAAAATATATAAGTCTTTTTGAAACTCTGTCTTAATCATACTTTTTTTCAACGGTAGCTCAAGTAGAATTTCTGGACCTGATAATCTTGGTAACTGATTTAAATCGTCTTGAGTGGCATTTTAGAACAAGATCTTTAGAGATTGTTTTGTTGATATTGTTTTCCAGAATGTTTTTGTTCATTGAATGAATGCTGCGCATTGAAATTCTAGCTTCCTTCTCCTAGTGGAGACATAACTTAACCCTGGCGTAGGTGGTAATAACTTATTGACGTTTGTCCCTCATGAATCGAATAAAAACCATGAAAGTGTCAACTAAATTTTGAACTCAGTTTCCTCCGAAAGATGAACAAAATTAGGCAGCTGTCGATGGGTAGCCTTAGAGAACAGACCTCCTAGGCTACTCAATGGGCGAATAGACTTAAAAATGAAATATAAGCAAAGAGTTTGTTTGTGTTTCTAATTCTTGTGGTAAGTTATTTTTAGATACGCTCTCGCGGGAGTTGCTTTTTGCAGTCTAAACCCTGTAAATATGAATCGCATGAGTTTCGCAATTCTTTTAGCAAGTCTAAGTCTGTAAATATATATAATTTACACACACACACTATGCGTCTTACAGCGCACTACTGAACTGGCAATTCCATTCAATTGATGAGAAAAAAAGGTATTGACAAAATGATTTTTCAACTTACCTTGGTACGCAACTGGAAGGCTTGAACTTATTCAGTGGATCGCTCAGTACCTCAGTTGTGTCCTGAAGACTCTATTCTTTTTGAGCCTCTATAGCCAAATGAAACCTGAACTAATTATCTGAGTATAAAGTCAGATTCTCTACAGGCTATGGACTGAAAATCTTGTATCAATAATTTAACACTTGCAATTCGTATTAACCAATTAGGTAAGAGCTAGATCACTAAATCATCGACGCGAACGCCACACGATAGAACACGGAATCTCATGCAAATCACGAAACTGGGGCACAATATGTTTAACTAGGACGAAAATAAATGCTTTTGATGTCAAATATTCTGCAGTTCCGCTTCCCAAACAATAAAAACAAAAAGACGAATAAGATGAAATGAAAACCGAAGAAAATATACAGACATGTTTTTGTATGGCTAGTTTTTAACACCATACTTTAGAAGTTTTTCAGTTGTCTTAAAAAGTGTTATAATATGTTATTTGATATTTGTGTAGTTTTGCATGCAATGGTAGCCGTCTGCCTCTCTTTTCCTTTCCTTTCCTTTCCTTTCCTTGCTTTTCTTTACCACCACATAACAGAAAATCTTTAGAAAATCTTTAGAATAATTACTTCAAATCAAATCAAGGAAGTTTTACGATGCATAAAAGGAAAATACAAAAGATGGAAAGAAATCATTAAACGACAGAAGTATCATTTAATTTTGCCAAGGGCTACTGAAGATGATAATGAAAACACTATAACACCAGTTAGTCACCGCCATCATAATCATTTGCCGGCCACCTTGACGCCCGTGAAATTATTACGCCCTGAATTATATTAAGATGATGACTTATGCAGTGAATACTTCTGTTCTAGGCAAATAAACGTTGCTGAAGGTGTGGGAGAGTCTCTGATGGTTCATAATAGGGACATTTTTACTCATCAGGCACAAAACAGAGAAATATTGACTTTCTAATGGCAATACCCTCAGGTATTTGGGTGTTTGTCGCTAACGAGTCATACCCCAGCAAGGTTGATAACATTGCGCACGGATGCGCTTTATAGGTTATTTTGCCGGTAAGATAGCCGGATGGTATCCCTCGACCACTTATCTAACTTAACAGGTTTGTCCATGTAATGTACAGGGAGTTAATAAACAATCTTAAACCAACAGAAGCATCTCATGATCGAGTGATGATGGTGATAGCAGTATAGTACTCTTGCCGAGGTAGGGCTTTGGTCGGACGCGCACGACCAAACGTTTTGGCTACACACGAACAAAATACTTGGTATGCATGAGCACATTAACGAAAAGTATTCAGACGTATGACCGAACATTTCGACTAATCACGACCAAAAATTTGGCTAAGATTCGACGCACGACCAGACTTAGTAACGAGATGCGGTCAGACGTATATATATGACCGTAAAAATCGTGGGCTACACATAATCAAACATTTGTCTAAGATTCGACGCATACGACCAGACTAAAGACATGTTCTTGAATGCTATTGTTACCGATGGCAAATACAGCTAAACTAACAAATATAACGGTCTGTCTTCTGAAAGGATTTCAATCATGTAGCTAGATCAACTAAGACATATGACAAGGATGGTGGGTAAAAGCTAGAGGAAATGTTATACAAGCAACGAGCTTATGAGGGAAATAAAGTTCGTATTGCTTCCCAAAAGTAGAACTGCTAAGCCCGAAGTAAATATGGAATAGCAAAAGAACAATATGCGCAGTGCATCTGATTCTAGGATAATATTGAATTACTGGGTAATGATCGCGAGAACACTAAAAACGAAAATAGATTAAAATATTAAATACCTCTATTGGTTGAGCATCAAATGTTGGCATGGAGAAGGTTTGTAGTGACTTGTTCAAGTGTCTTGGATCCGTCACAGGAGAAGCCACTGTCGTTTCGGCGAAAAAAAAAACTTATCCTCAGTGGGTTGTCGGAATGGCAAATCTCAGTATGCGAGGCCGAAAAAGTTGTCACTGTATTTTATAGGAAGCCAAGTAAAACGACCTGTGGGCAGTCGAGGTGTTTTGCTTATGTGATAACATTTGTTCATCCGCACGGACGCGTTTTATGGCTTTTTTGCCGGTAAAATAGAAAATGTATAAGTAAAAAGCTAATTTCATCGGTGCGGAGATGTTAACATTATCATAGGTACTTATATACTCATTTATAAAACTCTACGCAAATATGTTATTTCACATGCAGAAAGTCTGCCGGAGGAGTGATGGGGGCGTAATGGTAGAAGTCGCTTCCCATAGTAAAGGTTTTCTCTTCGAAGGCTTTGAACTGGATTCTCTTTTTTTCCCCTCCTTTCGTCGGCGTAAACAGCTCTAAATATCAATTGTATTTACTGGAAAAACAAGGACAATTGCAAATTGAAGACGACCTCACTGCTAAATGACCCCCTCCCCCGCTCCCACACACACACACAACATGTTTATGGATTGCTTGCATATGGTTTCGATTGCTTTTGTTCAATTATTAATTGTCTTTCAATTAGCATCTGAACAAAACCAGTTACATATAATTTATTTTTCAATTTACAAATAAAATATAAATCATAAATAAGCCGGCTGACGATCAAATGATATACCGAGAGGAACTAAACAGAGATTCAAAATCACATTGTTTTGGCAAACATATAAAATAACCATCAAGCCTTTCTAGCTACTCAGTGATAAAGCCTCG
This sequence comes from Anthopleura sola, assembly GCA_023349425.1. Lineage (NCBI taxonomy): Eukaryota > Metazoa > Cnidaria > Anthozoa > Actiniaria > Actiniidae > Anthopleura > Anthopleura sola. Next base: position 3,217,135 of record JALHLI010000006.1, on the reverse strand, counting down.
TCAAAAAGAAGTTAAGCTTTTATATTGTGCGCGTGTGGAAAAGCATCAACCTGCTCTCTTCGACTTGATTGCTCATTTCGAGATAGGAAGATCTTATTTCTTCTTACTTCCTAAATAACCAGCAATAATGCATGAATAGGACTATAAGGCTTTAATATCCGCCAACTCCACACAGGAGTCGGACAAGTTATTAAACACCTTTTAGATATATTGTTATCTTTCGCTGTCTTTGTTACCAATGTTATTAGCATGGAGGCCTAATATGAGAGAAAAATACAACAGTAAAAGGCTCAGGGAATAATAGTGCTTAGACAAAACATCAAGTGACTGTTAGTTATATCGAGAAATGAAGCATCAAAACTTTCTAAAGCACGTCACGAACATGGACTTTTAAACATATACACTTCAATTGGACCAAAGGCTTATGAATCATTCATGAGTTTTTGAATGAACGAATCAAATGTTTGTTCACTGTGCTTTGTGATCCATCTTTGATCATTGACAATGACCTTTTTTTTCTTTACTGTGTTATCAAAATCGTTTTTCTCCTTCTCCTTCTCCTTCTCCTTCTCCTTCTCCTTCTCCTTCTCCTTCTCCTTCTCCTTCTCCTTCTCCTTCTCCTTCTCCTTCCCCAGCCCCTCCTTTTCTCCTTCTGCTTCTCCAGTTCCTTCACTTTCCCCTTCTGATCTCCTATTTTTCATATCCTCCTCCTCAGTCCTCCTCTTCTCCACCTCGTCTCTTTCTCTCGTTCTTTCTTTCTCTCGTTCTTTCTTTCTCCCATTCTTTCTCTCCACCTCTTTATCCCTTTTCGTTTCCTTCTTGTTTTCCCAGGGAGTACCATTTTTAAGTTTAAAACCATCATCTATCAATGCAGTACTTTCGTGATCCAATGTCACTTACGTACACGTGATTCGTGGTAAATTAACAAATTCTCTTAATTCTAAGGAATAAAACAGCCTCTTTTGGCGAGAACAAAATGAGGACCAATTAGTTTTAAGATAATTAGATTATTTTGGCTCAAGGAAGTTTTCTCGTGTATTTTTCATTTAATTAAAAAATCGCAATCACCCCAAAATGATCTTTTCATTATCAGATTTTAGCACCTTTTTTGTATTGCGTCACTCATTTAAATCAATCTGCGAGCTACGCGCATAGAATATTAAATGTATAGTGGTGCATGGGAGGTGGATGAGTCAGGGCTCCAGTAAGTTCGAATTAAGATATTCACTATCCGGACTAAGAATGGAAACCAATGCTCGAGCATTGTTTTGTTAAAAAGAACCAATATTCTATGGGGGGACAGGGCAAGCAATACCCGAGCAATACATTATTTAGCAATTAGTCCTCGAGTCCGAATGGTCTACGAGTCAATAGCCCAGGGCGAGAGGTCTAATTGTTTTAGTAAAAATCTACTAATCGGTCCAATAAAAGGATGCAAAAAGTTTTGGATTTTGCTTTAAATATATATTTTTTGGTTTTCAAAACCGGCGCTTTTCGCTACTAGAGGTCTATCACTAATAGACCCCTAGTAACTCAACCAATCACAGGGCTCGATTGGTGATAGACCATTAGTAGGTTTTTTCTAACTTTAAATATCCAACGCTTTTGAAGGATTGTAACTCTGGTTCTTTTCATTGAAACACGTTCAAAGTTTCCAGACTTACTAATATTGAGATGTTTTTGCCCCAGTTTCATCCTAGTCCCTTGCTCGTTGCCGTTTTGGTCAATGGGGTATTTTTTAGCAGTAATCCAGTACCAATCGAAAGCTACTGTTTTTGATTGCTCATTTTTAGCCGGTTAGAAAGCCTTAACTGAGAATGATATCGCCCTTCTTGCATGACTGCAGGAAGTCAATCAAAACCTTTATATTCTACAACCATTATTCCCTGCAAGGGGTTCTTCCTCATTAAAACTACATGGAATGGGTTGTTTGCATGATATAGAATAGCCTCATTTTACCACAATGACCAGAATGCTTCACAAATTTTGAATTCCTTCTCATTTACATTGCATACATATATATTTCTTAATATATTTCAAACCTTGTAGTATTATTTATTATTCAGTTCATATCATTAACTATGTAATTCAGCCCTACGACTGCAATCTAGTTTTCTAATAAAGCTATTTATCTATCTATAACTGACAAAAAAGTGCGCAAAGGATACGATAATGAAGGGCAATGCTTTACCCAATACGAACTGATTTAAGCAGGGCATATAGATAATCTATATCTTTATTTTACTTTGTTTCTATGTGCTTAAGATCAGTTCATCTCTTTGGTCCAATAGGGGAGGGTTAGGTACCTGCACTTCACTCTTCACAGCTGTTAGATTCAAATCATCGTAAATCATGGCTTCAAGAATACTTTGCTTGGAGAAAAAACTGAGTTCCCTAAGATACTCGAGCACCTTTAGGTCAGACGCTCTGACTGCTACGAGGCAGTTTACGTGAAGGGAGGGTGGGTGACCCTTCTGTTAGGGCGGCTAATTCTTTTGTTTTTGGTGTCCGCTGGAGAAGGAAAACGAAAGACTTGTCTAACTTTAAAAAACCACCTCTAATCTAGAGAAAGTAGGTTCTTAGATTTTTGAAATCAAGGTATGAATTTCCTAGTTTAGTGTCTGTATGGTTGTCCATTACATTAGCTGCGAGTGATGAAGTATAGGACCATTTCCCCCCACCCCTACCTCCAAAGGATTGATGAATTTCCGCTATGGATTAGGCTGACCTTACGCGGTACCAGACGAATATTCAACCGTTCAATAATTAGACCAGTACATACCATTTACACGGAACCGTCCCTTTAATTTGCACAGCTAGACGTTTGAATTTTTGTCCGGATCGCACAGTTCCTTGTAAACGCAACGCCTAAACGCACAACTTTTTGAACGATTACAAATTTGTCCGGTACCTTAGCTTGTAAGGCCAGCGTTAGTCAGATACCATGTTTACTGAAGTTTAAAGGACTCGACTAGGTAACGAATCTGCTTACGTATCTTAGTTTTTAAGGCAATAGATTTTCGCTTTTTAAGTTGATTGCTGATGAATAAGTTTATGATTATATGTTGATTGCTTTTTTGAGGGAAGAAGACTGGTAACGAATATTCATGCCCTTTTAAGGAAAATGGCCCTTGCTGTCGTCATTATTGTGGGTACGAGGTTCTCTCGGAAAATACGAGAGACGGCGCTGATAACGACTGCGAGGGAGTCTTGGATAATAGTAACAAGATATTTAGCTACGCTATTACGAATCTGCCCCAGGATTCAGTGTGGGACGAATTCGTTACCAATCCGATTTCCAGCAGTTTCATTGAACATGATTGCAGGAGAAAACCTATTAACAGTTATCAGCCGATTTCGTACTAGGGTCAGCTTCTTTCCTTTTTCGGATGTCAGCAGGATAGAGGCTATCAACGGTTGTCAGAGTATCAGCCGACTTCGTACTAGGGTCAGCTCCTTTCCTTTTTCGGGTGTCAGCAGGATAGAGGCTATCAACGGTTGTCAGAGTATCAGCCGATTTCGTACTAGGGTCAGCTTCTTTCCTTTGTCGGATGTCAGCAGGATAGAAGCAGAGCATAAACATTTTGATGGCTAATCACAGTTATAGCACCGAGACTTGCAGCAATGTTTTTAGGCGTGACTCTGTCGAATTTCAGCATACATAATTGGGAAGGTTGAGGGCAGAAAGGCTGTAATATTTATTAAGTACATTGTACCGGCACTGTACCACCACCGAGAAACATGACAGCAACCTTTTACAGACGTGACTCTTGCTTCATCGGATGTGTATAAGTATGCTTGGATAGGGTCAGAGCAGAAAGGATTTAACAGTTTTACACTTCATCATCCCCTATACCAGCACCGAGAGACATGGCAGGCAGCACTTTCAGATCAAGTTATACTGAGCACTTTAGCTTCTTAATCCAATTGTTTTTAGACATTTTGATTAGTAATTAACATTTTAATCAACTGAGGAAATGTGAACTGAGAGTCTTGGAGAGCTTCCAGAACTAGTCTAAAAGTCACTCATACAACTGGAATTGAACATTTTGGACAGCAACTGCTCTCGTCGCTTGAGACCCACGTCATACGAAATCAACTCTATTTGTCTTCCCATTAGTTCAAATGTCATGTTAGATTTTTTAAAGTGTTTATGACATGATATTTTTTATGTCATTTCTAGAAGAATGATAGGTGCTGAATTCAATTCCGATATCAAAATCATGATTAAAATAACCAAGAACCATTTTTGGATGTTGGTATAGGGCAAGTGCTGCAAACAAAATGACGTCACAAGACCTAGTCACACAGTCATTTGGTCGCGCACTGAGGGAATTTTTCGAAGCAAATAGCATAATTAATAAAAATGTTTTTGAGCGCTATTTTTTGGTTTTAAAATCGTGCTATATACCTTGAAAAATGACCATGCCCCTCAGTAGGCCTTGTGGTTTCATTTTGTTTACAACGCGTGCCCTAAGGCACCATTCAAAAATGGTTCTTTTAATTGTGATCATTTTTTGATATGAGAATCGAATTAATCATCTATTATACTTCTAGAAACGACAAAAAAATATCATGTCATTAGCACTTTAAACGAAATGATAAGATCTAGATATAGATTTTGTTATGTCTGTGAGATTCAGGTCACACGAGCTGAAAAGATCTACTATTGAAGTTGGCAAGCATAGTTTGTATCTTATAGAATGTCTAAACACCTGACTTATATTTACAATAAAAAATAAGGGATTCCAACTACTAGTATTGCCGATTACTAATATTATAAATAGCAATATTAGCCATTATAGTAGTACTATTTTTCTTTTTTAAAGGAAACTTGCTCCCTTAACTTGTTTCCTTGTGGAAAGAAACTCAGGCCTTTTTGGATTGTATTTTTTTGGGTCGCTTTGCGTCTTGCACCCATTTTTTGAATGAGTTGTTGGAGTTTTTCCTCCAACCATCAGTCGAATCAAAAATAGCTCAGAAACAACTAGAAAAAGACAACTGCCACATTAATCATGCGACTGGAAATACGTAGTTAGTGGACTAATAAAATATATTGCCTTAGTTATATATTCTAAAAGGACATCAATAATACTGAATGAGCTGGCACTTGCCTCTTGATTCAGCTTGACTCTGATAGGCCTAATATATGCCAAGTGCATCGAACCTATTCCGATATCGATTCCCGTTTTTGTGATTGGTTCTTTGCTCGAGATACTTGTTTGGTATTAAATCAGCCAGATTTATTGAGAGCACCGTTGAAGAGAAGAAAATAGATTCCTCGGATATTGTGTACTTCCGTAACTGAGTAACTAAATTCATTTAGTCCAGATGCACAATACATAAATAACTATGCCGATATAGAAATAGGATATATCTAGACTACTATTCTTCTGAGATTACAGCACTCGAAATTTAAGAGTCGGAGATACGTGCTAGGCACTGTGAACACGCTTGCGTAGCCGGCCTAAGCGTCTGCGTCCTGACTTTTCACTCACTACAATGACCCTATAAAGTCATACCGTGACTGTGCGCCCGGCATTGCTGTATCAAATGGTTCCAAATATATTCGGCTTTTAATACATCGGTTTTAAGCATTAGGGCTCAGAAATGCTAGAAGCTGAACCTAAGATGCGGTAAAAGATCGGCAAATGATGTTTGAAAGTAAGGCCTGCTTTTAGGATGTCATGCATTAAGGTTGTTTTTGGTATATGTCGTTCTTTCCGCCGTCTTAAAGTAATCTGGCTACTTTAACCGGATTTTCCTTCGTCTATCTCTATAATATGAGATTATCAGTAACAAAGTATGGAATTATTCCTGATTTTTGTTCATCACCTGTGCCTAAGGGGTGATTAAACGTCGGAAAAAGTTATTCACAGTCATTGGATTATTTCACTTTGATGATGACAAACTACCAGAATATAACTCATCGAATTTCAGTATTCGACCCGATCACCAAACCAATTGTCGTCCGTCAATTCTTACAGAGAAGTAGTTTTGAGAAAAGAGTATTTGGTCACCGACGCTTTGCTAATGGAATTGGACCTTGGTCGATTTTTCCTCAGAGCTTTTCGGAAGTCATTTTTACCGAGAACATAGATACATGGATTGAGAAGTGAACTCAATACCCTCAAATAGGCAAAAACGTATTCTGTGATGGGCTCTAACTCAAAAAAAGTATTGCCGATGTTATGTTGTAATCGCCATAAAAAGTATGGAAGCCAGCAAACAATATAGACGATGAACATTATAACAAAAATTAAAGCTGCTTTCCACTCGCGCCTTTGTCTCTTTTTCGAGTCTTCCATTCCCGGCGCATTGTTCTGCCTCATAATGTTACTCTGACGTACTACTTCGTAGAATATTTTCGAATTGACGAAGATCATGAAACAAAGAGGAAACCCGAAGCAGGCTACAAGGTTGACAATGTCGTAGGTAACCTCAATGTTTGCAATCCTCTGAGATGCATTCTTATTAACATCGCTGGTCGATGGGTTGTTCCAGGTTAGCTGCACGAAGGCCGCAGTGATCGAGATGAACCAAATCATTGCCATGGTCGCGAAGCCACGACGGGGAGTCACTAGAATGTAATAGCGCAAAGAATGTATTATTGCGAGGTAGCGGTCAGCTGTGACCGCCAGTAAATGAAACACGGTTGAAATGGATGTAAAGCGTAGGAAGTTCTCCGCTAAGATACACTCAAGGTCTCTTCGCAAGATATTGCAAGTGAGGTTGATCGGGATGCAAAGTACACCAGTGAGGATATCCGAAAGCGCAAGGCTGCAGAGCATGTAGTTAGCAGTATTTCGTAGCTGTTTTCGCCGTACGACAAGGAATAACACCAGACCATTAAAGAGGATGATCAGAACACCAAGAGTAATGGGCAGAACATCAAACTGAGCACTGAAGCCATTATAATCAGTGTAATATTGGTCTGAAACGTTCAAACGACTGTCACTGCCATTACCTTCAATGCCATTTGGATTCATTCTGTATATACAGTCCTTTCTTCTTTTCGGTATTTGCACTACTGACTCTGTTTAGGCTGTTTTTCTTCTTAGTTTAGCTGTCCCTTATATGGTCTTCCCCAAAGTAGATGTATTTCTAGAAAAAAAGGAAATATTGTATTAGAGCTAAGTGGAGCTTTTGACAACAAAGTGTTCACAGATTGGACATGGACATGGACAGCCCATATTAACCTTAATCTTATTATCCTTTTCTTCTTACTTAATCAAAGGAAGTGTGCGCGGGATGACTATTAGTTCAGAGGAAAAAGGCAGGCGCATTTAGAAAAGTATTCACATTTGCAGGTTAGTTCCATTTCTGTTTTTCTTTGATGGTTGAAGAGCGGGAAGTAAGTCAAGAAGACGTTCAGTCAAGCACGAAAGTAAATTTGAACCTTCACAGGAAAAAAAGACTAGAATTTCCTTCAATTAAGCAACGGATTCTCACAAATGTGTCAAACCAACTGAGACAAGTTGAAGATTCTATGTCAATGTTGCCAAAGATATTTCCCAGTGAGTGAGGTTCGTGTTTGAATACACAAGTGGCACAAGATGTACAGAGCAGATAACATCGAGCAGAGTACTTGGAAAGCGTGGTCGCGTCCATCAAGAGAAAAACATCTTAGGCAAGAATGCTTTCTGATTGAATTAATAATAGAAAACAAAGTGTGCAACTTGTGCAGATTTCTCACTTACTATCTGAATTTTCTTGTCGGGTTGTTACAGGATTTGGACGTTTTAGATACCAAAATCGGAATACTCTTCCGAATAGTACTCAGATTCTCCAGGAAGCGAACTATATCAGTTACTGATTTGCCGAACTCTGTTTTATACACAAGTTTCCACCCTTTTTTATGTTTATAATTTCTGTTCGGTAACGTTAGATAAGTGATGAGCGGCTCTGATAAATGATAGCTTTAGTTTTTTTTGATTAATTCGGTCGTTCGTATGAGAGGCCATCGAGCAATACTTTATAGGTTAACCTGCATGAGTCTTTGATGTCAAACTCATAAATCTCAAGAAATGATTTCTGATTGAAAAATAAATTGGGTAACCTCGATTTCTATACCATTTTAAAAGTATTCATTCTGTACTTCAGTTTTGCTAGTCGCCGGACTCAGTGCTCTTTTTGTCAAACCGAGGTATAAACAGTTTTTCTCATTACTTTTGCTAGACTATTTCCTGACTGAATAGGGAATAAGTCTTAAAATATGTAAATTCATTGCTAACACCCGGTAGAATAAAAAAAGTACATGAAAACATTGGGATACCTTTTGGTTTTTCTTGCTCTTCGCAATGCCGAACTTTTATATTATACATATATATTTTTTTTAGAAATTTCATCTGTAATCTTGTTCATAAAATCAATAACAAAGTCCAGCTGCCGTCCACAGTTCAGTTTTAAATAGAAAGATTGGCAAGGCGTTCTCTCCACATTAATAAACCCAATCAAACTGTCTTCACCATTTGGCAGTGCATCTATTGTCAGTTGTATAAAACTCTTGAACTTCATCGTGTCTTTCAACATCGCTCTGGGAGATCTATCTTTTAATTGTCATTGGGATAAAATCCTCAAAAGAATCTAAAGCTTTTTCCTCATCTTGAATCGAATTCTAAATCCTGGAAATTAGTGGCACTATTGGTCTATAATTTAATTTAACTAGCAAGAAGATTCGAGATCAAGTCAAAAAGAGCATCATAAATATTCGAGGAAGTTTGCTGTTCAATGAAGTGTTCTAGAAAAGGGAAGCTAGAATGGTCGAGAATTTGGCCAGATTTTGGCCTGAGGTCTCGAGGCTTTATAGACATCAAGTTATGCTGTCTGGAAGCCGAACTAGAATAATTGCAGCCACTGGCCACATTCAAACAGATGCTGTACAATAGTGTCTAGTAATTATTTCAGTACTCGTCTAGATCTTCTATAATTGTTTTTAAAGTAACTTCTATTCTTAGTTTATTCATTTGAATTTCAGGGTGGTCGGATATGAATAGTGAAGAACTAAAGAAATGCACAATCTGTAAAACAGATGTTTTTTTTTAAATGCCTGAGTCAAAATATTGGTCACAGTAGCGAATTTTGGGGGTGAGTCCCAGGGTGCCCGTGACCCCCATCTTTCTAGTTTTGAATTAGTTGGTTAGTAAGGCGCATCTTCTTGATTTTGTGACTCCCCTACTCAAAATCCTAGATCCGCCGCAGGGCCAAGATTTGTAGATATGATTTGATATTTCCGAACAAAATAGAATGTTTGGTAAATGATGATCATAATGTAAAAACGAGCAAACGCCAGAGAGAAGAGAGAGAAGAGAGAAACAGAGGCAGATAGAGAAAAAGGAGAAGAAGGAGAAGATGATGATGCATGATGATGATGGTGAAGGTGAAGATGAAAAATATGATGATAAACTGCATGAGCTTGATAAATATAGATGACGATGACGATGATGATGCATGATGATGATGGTGAAGGTGAAGATGAAGAGGATGGTGATGATGATGATGAACATTAAGAGGACGATGATGAAGATGACGATGCATGCTGATGATGATGACGACGATGATGACGATGATGATGATGAGGATGCATGTGATGATGATGATGAATAAGAAGAGGATGATGATGATGAGGATGATGATGATGAGGATGATGCTGATGAGGATGTATGATGATCATCATCATCATCATGAAGATGAAGAGGATGATGAAGAACAAGAAGCAAAACACTGAGAGTAACTTACAAAGAAGCATGAGAGGGAGGCGAATATAACAGTAGCTTCTTCTCTCTTCTCTATCGATAACTTGTGATGATGATAATTTTGCTAAATATAATGACGTGTTACATTTATTCAATATTTGGACCTCCATTTTGAAAAACTCCCACCCTTATTCTTTCTTTTCTCTCTAAAATTAAAAAAAAATCTTAGTCAAAAAAATTGTTATAAAAAATGGACAAAGAAACGAGTGAGACCAAATGAGGGCGTAGAGACCCCTACGGCTGGAGAAACCCCTACGGCTGGAAATCCGAGCCTAGACAAAATGCATCTATACAAATATGCAGGCTCAAAAATCTTTCTTTTTTCAAACTAACTTGATTTTCACCCAAGCAATCATGACCTAGTTGCTGACTTTATGTAACAGTTTTTTGGCTGAATTATTTCAGAGAATTTTTTTTTTCTTTTTGCGTAGAAATTAATTCCGTTTATAGACTAAGGACATTTTTTCCTATTTCGATTTTTTTCAAAGTAAATAGAAATAAGACAAATTCAGATAAGACATCAGTCACCGTCAGTGTTTCAAACGAAAGCTGCGCACACAAAAATAGCACCATTTCAAGAGGGAAGATAGGTTGTCATTTCCAATGTGTACTTTGTCTGATTTTGAATTTACAAGGCAAGTGAATTGCTCTACTGGTAGGCGGTCATTGACTCAGTCATGTCTAGAGGCAATGTTCACTTCCATTTGACAGACAAATGTCACGAGGAAACTCCCACAGAAAGCGAATTCCCTTCAAGTTAGTCGTGTACCTTGACCCTGATACGTGATTGTATAACATGAATAGGGAATACTGTACAGCATTAGCTTGACTTAGGCAAAAACGTGACTTTTGTTGAGGGAGATAAGAAGTTCAATTCAAAAAAGGGTGGGGTATTTTTGGCTGATTTTGTGCTAAAAAGATATGGTATTTGACATTGAAGATGATGATCAAATGAAACGATTGAATGAATGGATGGATGGATGGATGGATGGATGGATGGATGGATGGATGGATGGATGGATGGATGGATGGATGGATGGATGGATGGAAGAATGGATGAATGGATGAATGGATGAATGAATGGATGGATGGATGGATGGATGGATGGATGGATGGATGGATGGATGGATGGATGGATGGATGGATGGATGGATGGATGGATGGATGGATTAATAGATGGATGGATGAATAGATGTATGGATGGATAGATGGATAGAAGGATGGATGGATGAATAGATGGATGGATGGATGGATGGATGGATGGATGGATGGATGGATGGATGGATGGATGGATGGATGGATGGATGGATGGATGGATGGATGGATGGATGGATGGATGGATGGATGGATGGATGGATGGAAGGACAGACGGACAGACGGATGGATGGATGAGAAAGGACAAGTCAGCTCAAGTGAAGAGACAAGAGCAAACAATAGAACAAAACAAATACAAAAACAAAGCAAAAACAAAAACCAAAGCTAATTAAAAATCTAGAAGTTTTTAGTTAGCGTAAAACATACTTCTGTTTGGCTTGCTAGTTTACAATACGATTAGATAACCGAGTGGAAACTAAAAAAATAACTGATTAGCCTTTAGGAACAAACAAAAATGAATTTAAAAAATAAGCAAAAAAATCAAGCCTACCAAAATAAGACCACATAAGCCATTAAAAACAAGATAACAACTGTTATTAAATCGGCTCTCCCTTTTGCATGCAAATTTGGGCAATTTATAGGCTAGCATCATGGAGCCATATTGCCTAAAGGTGAGAATTTAATGAGTGCGCTTCAGATTGCTCTCCAAAAAGCTACTGAGTAAGATCATATCTGTCAAACAAATATCATTATGTTAATAACTTTTTTTTAGGTCGTAGGAAATTTTTCGCTCGTGGTGATTTTGAAACAAGTATATTTACGCATATAGATTGTTCCAACATATGAACACTGACAAATCTAAAAATCGTAAGAGTATATATTTATTCGGGTGGGGCTATTCTGCTTGTTAAATAAACTGTAAACAAGGAGATAATCAGCTGTAAACCTGCTCAAGTCTCGTTACGTATTCTAGAATGGACTTGGTAATAATTCTTTTTTATGAGAAACTATATTAAATTGCTATGTTATGTGTATATGTACGTGTATCCCGAGTACGCCAATCTTTTAGGGATTGAATTATTTATTTAACAATTTAAGGGAATATTCCTGATTTTTTCTGATAACAGTTTCATCAAGGTTTTTTTTTATCTTTTAGGTTTGCGGACATAAGAAAAAAATAAAAATTTATCTGAAGATATCGAAAAATATCGAATAGTTTGGCAGCACTAGAAGGCACGAAGATATTGTTTATGTAACTTATATCGTAGCAATTGTGTTTCAGACTCAAAGCTAATGTTCGTAAGCTAACAACTTCTGTAATGATATATTATTTTGATTCTATTAATATTAATATTTTTATATCTATTCTATTCAGAGTATTTCTAGTTATTCAAATGATAAGGGAGCAGATGTATTGAAAATTCAATATTCTCAAACTTAAATTTGAATTTGAATCATATTTGGGTAGTAGTTCAAAGTATACTTTTAAAGTCAGTTTCCAGTGAAACAATTGCTAACTTAAGTTGTAATCACAGGTGCTGTGGCGACCTTTTCTACATCGAGCTAAAAAACGGAAGCTAGCCACAAAAAGCAGAGAAAAAGTTTTAAAAAATATGGATATATACATGGATATTACAAAAGTTTAGAAGTTTATCTGAGTAAGAGCGAAGTGATATTTTTATGCTCGCAATTATTAATTCTTGTTAGTTTATATTATATTTCCCCCCACCGTCATTCAAGTTTGTGGAAATTAGTTAACGCAGGCCAAAAACAGAAAAAAAATACATCATTTGTAGAATACATTTACCTTTTAGTAGCCAGAATAACGATAACGTTTCTTCCAATTCGTTTCGTTTTGATTTCCAATTATTCTGTCATATTTTATATATGTTTGTGTCTCATGCGTCGTTCATGACGGCAACAACTAATCCGTATAGTCTAGATTTTTGGATGGTTGGTGCGTTACGTAGTGATGAAATATCTACGTCAAAGGCAAGCAGATGTTTGTAAACTTGATGTATTGTTCTTATTTTGACATAAGATTCTTCACAAAAATTGCCCTAATTTGTCAAGCAAAAACAAATACGTGAAGTCAATATTTTTATTGTCTTCTGAGTGCGTCATTGGACCTTTAAGGAATACTTGAATTACGAAGTACTCTTTTTTTGCCCTAGTCTTGCGAGCCCTCTTCTAATATATAAAGCGAGCTGTAATCTTTAATGTCACCATGAGAAAACGAGAAAAAAATTGAGAAAAAAGATAAGACAGTTGGTAGTATTCAACGCAATTCGAGGCATATATCCCTACTCAAAATACGACTAGATAATCGCCCGAAAGTGGCGGCCATGAGTACAATTTTTCATTTATACATCGGTACATTTAATCGCCCATCTTCAAGGATCAATATTTCTTTTTAGAAGCGCTTAAAAATGTGCGCTCTATTCTTGAGGAAATGATTTTCGTTAATGGACAAGCGGGTTGATTCTATGTGCTCGTTTCTTAGTGTTTTAGATTGCTAAAATTACCGGATGACATCGATATAGTTTTGTTCGTGAAGGTAGTCAATACAGTAAATTTATGGATAAAAATCCCAAGCCTCGACTTCAATCTATTTTTCTGTGGTCATTCAAGTGAATCAGGGAAGGTCTAAAAATTGATAAATATAACGAAAATAGTTTCATCAAAGGCTGTAGTCTGACAGTGGATAGTCGAAAGCCCATGATTTTAAAGGTGCTTGGTCCCGAGTTGAGCTTTACTTGTACCGAATGCATTACCAGTTCAAACGTCGATCTTCTCATGAGCCGAACGCATTGAAAACAATTGGTACTTAGGCGGGTTTTTTTATGTTACAAGGTTCGGCTCATGAGAAGATGGATATTTTAACTGGGCATTAGTTAATTGCTTGGCGACTTTCTTTTTGATTTATCTGGTTTGATTTGACACATACAACTAAAGGTTAACTTAACCCAGGTCGGTCTCTTTTGGCCTATTGCTAGGGACACCGAGTCTGGTTTTCCTTCCTCAGGAGATACTTAACAAAGCCATTAAAAGAGGGTCCGTCACTATATTTTCAGGTAATTGGCAGTCTAAAGATATCCGCTCCTACACTAGTTTATGTGCCTCGTTATGATGTTTACCGCGTATTTAATTATCACGAAGAAGACTAGGAACCAACAGTAGAGCAGAAGGTCAAAGATAGATAACTTTATTTAAATGTCAAGGTATTTAGCTAAAAATCGAAGGCCTGGTTCAAACGTCGATCTTCTCATGAGCCGAACATATTGAAAACAATGGATAATAAGGCGGTCTTGTTTGATGGCATTAGGTTCGGCTGATGGGAAGATCGACGTTTGAACTGGGCCTCAAGGTTTCAAGATTTTTATTTTTCCCCAGACAATAATTAAAGTTATATTTGCAAATCATTCTATAACTATGTACTGGGAGGTGCAGAACGAAAAAAAGCCACTAGAGCCACTGCTAAGCTGCTAAGCACTGCCTAAGCTACTTGGAGACACTGTATTTATTCGCGTCTTGCTTGCTTTATTTCTATCTTCCGCCCGGCCCTGAAGGCTTACTTCCCGTAAATGAAAGTATCTTTATATATAAATGTATCCTCACAAAATGTCTCTAAGATAAGCTATCGATATCACAGCCAAAGGGTTGGAGTATCAGTATATCTTGTACGTGATTGCGTGCTCAGTCCTACATGACGTAACCTGAACGCTCCAAGAAATAAATACATAGAATGTGTACATTGGGTTTAATTAAGCAAATACAGGATTTAAAACGATAGTCGTTAGGCAAACAACACTTAGACAATCATCGATCACGGAAACGTCTGTGTTTTTTAAGAAAAATTGGTCAGAGACAAACAGTTTTGATTTTTGACAGTATTTGCATAGTGTGATTTTCACAGATTGAAAAAGAAATATACATGTATATGATACGATATTTGTCAATTCTTGACCAACAAAATACGATCCAAGGCTTTTGCACAGGAAGCGTTTTTAAAAACATCTTATTGTGTATTTATCATTTATGATTATTATTTATGGTGATTTGAAGCAGAATGGAGGAAAGGAAAGGAAGGACGGGAAACAAAGTCAAGAATTGTTTAACTTTTGTAAATTGTTTGTCAGTTTTTTATTTGATAATTATATTCTACACGAAATTGGAACCATTTTTGCTTCTATAGATAACCTTATATGGTTTAGCCCAACAAACCATTGTGTTATATCGCTTACAACTTGCTACAGGGCTAGATTGTCAATCCAAGGAAAGAGAAAAATTGAGCCTTATGTCTTTTACTCAAGGATTCATTTGATTAAAAAAATAATAAATAAAAAGAATAAATAAATAAAAACGTAAAGGAAAAAGGAAAAAGAAATCGATAGCAAATGATGGGATCCGAACCAACCATTTTTTAGAAAACAACTCGTAAAACGTTGCCGGTTCCGTGGTGCCATAACCCCGTGATATCCTCAGAAGCTGAGGCGTCGTATGGACTTCGATTTGGACCTGTCGACAAGTAAGGCCTATTCGCCCTTAGTTCATGGATTGCACAGGATGACGTTCTAACCCGAAGGCAAAATGGAAGAGACTAGCCGGCCCCTAGACCGTATCTACGGCTAATTCCTTACACTTTCTGTAACTCACGTCAATTTGAAGTAGAAAATGATCAAAAAGCCAATACGGTATTATATTCAATACTACTACTATTGTGCAAACGCTTTATTGAAGTCAGTAGATAACTAAAACATGACTGCAGGCCAGCTGCTGGAACTCATTTGCCCGGGTTTTTTCATTAAAGATGAAAATATTTTTTCTTTTACAGCAACTATAATTAAGTAAATTGCTAGAATCGACCATTTCAGAATGAAGCAAGATGATGAATACAATTTTAAGAGATGACAGACGAAACACTAGCAAATTAATGTTCACAGGAACAGTTTCACCGCCATTTAGCATGCTTCAAAAATAATACAATCGGTATTGGTAGCCACACTAATGTCTTTAGCGATAAAAGGATATAAAAAACAAGTGAAACCCTTGAAGAAATCGATGTTTATGTTTCCTTAAACAGATCATTTGGGTTTCATTTGAAGGGAGGGTAATTTACGGTAATCATTTTAGAAGTAGGAATAATATTAGGGTACTGGCAAGTTTGTAGTTAATGAATTATGGTTCGTAATCATTCACAGACAAGGGAAGCGGTGAGGTGTAACAAATGGAACTGATGGCAAATCGTTCACAAAATTCAATAGATGTTGCAACGAAGAAAAGTTAAAATGTAGACCATCGTCATGTTAATGGCTTGATAGAAAAAAGAAAAAAAGAAAAGAAAAGAGGAAGAAAGATTATTTAGTATTTACTAAAGTATTTACTAATCGTGTCTTGAATTCCACAAACATAAATAAAGTCTGGCATCTCAGTGACGCTCCGTGTTAATGGCTGATAGAAAAAAGAAAAAAAGAAAAGAAAAGAGAAAGGAAGAAAGTATTTACAAATCGTTTCTTGAATTCCACAAATATAAATAAAGTCTGGCATCTCAGTGACACTTAGAAACTAAATGATCGAATTTTGGGTGCATGGGTCATGCGCCGAGCACTCAGTGATGACGGATATCTTAACACTCCAACCAATCCTATATGCAGATACAACATTCTTTCAGCCAAAATGCACCAAATTTCAGAAAAATTGTCGATAGTCTTGTGTATAATCACCCAACGAGGCATAAAAGAAACATATCATAATTTCTAGTGTCATAGTCTTTGGACCGGCGATGCTTCAATGTTTCAGCAGTCTGTTATCTCCTAAGAAAATACTTATAACTGCTTTACGGGTTTACGTTTCCAGAATCGAATGAATGGGAAACGAATTCGAAACGAAATTCACAGTCCTACCGTAGCGGTACCGTATCTTACCGTACGCGCTGTGATTGGATGAATTACTGGAAGACAAATGGAAGTCGTTTCAAAGTTACGGCATGTCGTACTAGACATTTCCGATTTAGCGGCATAGGCATAGTATATTCCGCGTTTCCTTAAACACGAATGAGTGGCCGGCATATAGTATATGCCTATTCCGTTAAATCGGAAATGTCTACTGTATCTTGCTGCAAGTCAGTACCGTATGTTTCACACTTCAATGTACGAAAAGCCGCTCTCGCTTTCGTTCTTAGCTTTGCATATGTCTTATCACTTAGTGAAAGGGATATCGATAAATTATATTAAAAGCTACTCTTGTAAAATCTCTTTGTTTATGTTTTCTATTTGTATAGTGAGTATGACTGTAACCACTTGATAAATCTTTTCATTAGAACAGGCTTAATATTACAGGGCACCCTATCAATCGGTATGTACATTGTCTTGGATGCATGGCCAGAAAAACTCCTGTAAGGTAAACATTAGTGTATTATACTAAGCCACTAGCCACACCTAAGGTGTAAAACCTTGCTCAAATTTAATTAACACTGTAGGCTTTAATGATCAGTGCAGTGAACCTAGCGAAGGACGGTCAGTACGCCAGGCATCAATCCGATTGATTCATCCATGGTCCATCCAATTCACTGTTCAATCCATCCACTCAGCTTGTAATAATTTAGTGTTTGTTTATTTTTTTTGACGACAAGAACCGAAAAGTCACTTCAATTTTTCTCACTGGTATTTAGATCATACGCCAGAATAGTTCTTGCTTAACCGCCGCCTCATGACGAACCACTGTATTAGTAAATATTCTATTCGTTTCAGCGACTAAAGAACCTCTGAGTTCTCTAACACTGCTAGTTGTACTGTTTGTACATTGGAGCAGGCTTTACGCCACCAAAAAAAAAAGGGAAACAGTAATGTTCAATTAAGCTGCATTTGAAAAGACTAAGTTTAGCAAGGCCTTACAAGTGTACCTCAGCCACTTTTTTCCTTAGTATTTCGTGTTTCGTTGAAATAAGCTATCGTAAAGTAGTATGGTATGCCACTATTGAGCCCTAACAGAAGCGACTTTAGTGATCCCTAACACCTGTAAGAACAGGTGGACCTGAGTGAAGCCAAGCTAAGAAAACATCGAAATTTCTTCGTTGGATGAACTGCCAGAATCAAGAGCAACTCATAACCGCTAACGTAGAACTATGAAGGAGTACGTCACTAGTTCGGTGTCGAACCTCGAATGAAATCCGCGCGTATATAGATCACTTTGCCTCTTGGATTTTGATATAGACATGACACAAAATTGGGCTATAATGAAATTCCCACGTATATATAGATCACTTTGCCTCTTGGATTTTGATATGGACGTGGTACAAAATTTAGCTATAAAGTAGGGAGTAACTAAAAGTACGCCACTAGTTGGGTCGACCTTTGAATGAAATTCCCACGTATATATAGATCACTTTGCCTCTTGGATTTTGATATGGACGTGGTACAAAATTTAGCTATAAAGTAGGGAGTAACTAAAAGTACGCCACTAGTTGAGTCGAACTGAATGAAATCCCCGCGTATATAGATCACTTTGACTCTTGGATTTTGATATGGACATGGTACGAAATTGAGCTATAAAGTATAGGGAGTAACTAAAAGTACGCCACTATAGTTGAGTCGAACTTTGACTGAAATCCCCGCGTATCTAGCTCACACAACTAGTGAAGTCGAATAAAATTGCGTACTTAGATCACGCAGGTCTTGGATTCTGATAAGGATCGCGGCGCCACAAAATTATTTTTAAGTCAGTTATTGTGTGAAATATCTGAGAAAATCACAAGATATTTGACAAGGTCTACACTGATTTTCAACCTTACCGATAACTAGCTCTTTCGCCTGCAGTAGTTCTCTCTGTGTGGACTGTCACCTCGTTTCTGTGATATGTTTCGCTTTACATTGTTTATAAAACACATTTCGCCCTCAAAACTTCTATTAATTTTAGCTCCTTAAGTGATTCGTATTTCCCGGCTGATTTCCGGTACCCAAGATTAACTTTTATCTAGATATACGTATTTTTAATTTTCTCATTATTGTTTTGGAATCAAACACCCCTAGGCGAAGTAAGAAGCAATCGAAAATAAAATTAATAAAAAAGCCAACGTAGAGGGCAACAAGCGAAGATTTCAGCACACACACAGAGCAAATACAGGTACTTTCTGAATAAACTAGTGAACTTGTCAGTGAGATTTATTCAATGATTCAGACATCCTTTTGAATTCGATATTATCAAGAAAATAATAAAAAGATCTATAATGTAAATAAAGTTAGAAAGTATAAATTTCTATATCATTCACGGGGGGCGAAATAGTCAATATAATATCACTTTCTCCATAAAAGCTTTTTGGATTTATTACTTTAATAACATAAAGCTGTACGTACTGCAAAGCTGTGGTTACATTGTAAACTAAAACACTAAAAGCCTTGGTATTCTTTTAATTTAGTAAAGTTCAATGTAATTTCATTTTTGACTGCATCTCCCTCAACCTAAACAATGAGAATTTTTCCCCGCCAAGGCAATTATGGAAAGCTTTTTGTGTAAGTGTGCAAACAAGCGTAAATCGATATTGGCATGGTTATTGAAGCAGCAAGTATTTGCGCCTCCTTATTGTGTTGTTGGATTTAGTTTCAAGGCTATTTGTATAGTCTTATAATTATTCATAAGACTGTGGGGTCTTTTTTTGTCCGTTTTTTTACATGTAATGACTACCAGTCTCAGTCAGAAAAAGATGTCTTGCTGATAGTATTATCTCTCTTTTTAAATGAATTGTCAATGTAGACACCTGATACGACAGGGAGATATCTCTAAAAAGATTACTAGATGTCAGAAGTTCCAAATGAATTCGAATTTTTAATTTATTTGTTAGTAATAGCAGTAGCGGTTGTCATGAGTTTTAGTTGGTAGTAGTGAGTTGTTATGAGTTGTGTTGGAGTAGTATTGGTAGCAGGAGTAGTATTAGTGTTTTAATGGTGGTGGTAGAAGAGTTAGCTGAACGAAGTAGAAGTTGTTGTTGCTTCTTTTTTTGTTGTTGTTGTTAACAGCAAAAGCAGCTGTATAACAATAGTATTTTTTCTTTCTTTGCATGGTGACAGCAGCAGCAGCAGCTCTACTAGCAGATGTTGTTGCTAAACAGTAGTCTAGAAAGTAGTGGTGGTATATTTTTAATGGTAGTGGCAGTGGCAGTGGCAGTGACAGTGACAGTGACAGTGGCAGTGGTAGTGGTAGTGGTAGTGACAGTGGCAGTGGCAGTGGCAGTGACAGTGGCAGTGACAGTGACAGTGGCAGTGGTAGTGGTAGTGGTAGTGGTAGTGGTAGTGGTAGTGGTAGTGGTAGTGGTAGTGGTAGTGGTAGTGGTAGTGGTAGTGGTAGTGGTAGTGGTAGTGGTGGTGGTAGTGACAGTGGTAGTGGTAGTGGCAGTGGCAGTGGCAGTGGTAGTGGCAGTGGTAGTGGTAGTGGTAGTGGTAGTGGTAGTGGTAGTGGTAGTGGTAGTGGTAGTGGTAGTGGTAGTGGTAGTGGTAGTGGTAGTGGTAGTGGTAGTGGTAGTGGTAGTGGTAGTGGTAGTGGTAGTGGTAGTGGTAGTGGTAGTGGTAGTGGTAGTGGTAGTGGTAGTGGTAGTGGTAGTGGTAGTGGTAGTGGTAGTGGTAGTGGTAGTGGTAGTGGTAGTGGTAGTGGTAGTGGTAGTGGTAGTGGTAGTGGTAGTGGTGGTGGTATCGTTATTAATCATTATCTTTTACATATTTCTATTAATCAATTTATATTTATTAGTCTCTATGTCTAATATACTGTGCTGGATGTTGAGTTCACTAGGGGTAGTGGGTGCGGATGCGGTGGATGGCTTTTTGCCCTTGATGTGTGGTGTTGCATTCGCCCTGCTGCCCGTGGTGGACTCAATATTTCATGCAGTCTTTTTTTGCTTTTGCCGTTTCCTTTATATAACTTAGTATTTCATATTGATCATCATTGTTATTATTATTATTATTATTATTTATTACTTCATATTAATCAACCATTAAATTATATTAATTATATTTTATATTGATGTAAGGCTGAGGGGTTTTCTGGAGTGGTTGAGCGTTTTCGACCGAAGTCATCATCATCATTCTGGTGATGGCTTCGGTCGGGGCGTTCGGCTGTTTTGGAGGAATTCTTAGCCTTATATCAATATCAATATTTTTTAGTGTATTATGTCACAATTATATTTTACTATAAATAGTTTCGAATTTTCTATAATTTATTTAGATTTTCAATAAGGGAAGAGCCACCTAGTGGATCC
Source organism: Anthopleura sola (assembly GCA_023349425.1). Taxonomy (NCBI): domain Eukaryota; kingdom Metazoa; phylum Cnidaria; class Anthozoa; order Actiniaria; family Actiniidae; genus Anthopleura; species Anthopleura sola. The sequence goes on along the minus strand of JALHLI010000006.1, from coordinate 3,196,042 downwards.
TATTGAATAAATCATAATTATTATTATTATCATCATTATTATTATAGTAGTAGTAGTAGTAGTAGTAGTAGTAGTAGTAGTAGTAGTAGTAGTAGTAGTAGTAGTAGTAGTAGTAGTAGTAGTAGTAGTAGTAGTAGTAGTAGTAGTAGTAGTAGTAGTAGTAGTAATAGTAGTGGTAATATCAGTGGTAATAGTACTGGTAATAGTATTAGAAGTGGTTGCCGCTGTTACCTCTAAACAACTACAATAGCTTTAATTTTGCTAGTGCTATGTGGTCGTTGCAATAATGATAGTAGTCGTAGTAGAAGTATTAGTAATAGTAGTATAGTAGTGTAGTAGTACTGTAGTAACATTCGTAGGAGCAGTAGTAGTAGCTTTCGTTGTTAACTTTCAAACTAAAAATCAATATTTCATATTTGGTTTCAAATCAAACAAATCGATCATTTTCTAAGGAAATTCATCTAATTATTTTGATTCTCTGTTTGTATCTAATAACAATAACAATAATATAAGTCCTTAATATTCTTCAAGGATCCAAATGGGGTTTCATCTGTTCCCAGCCAAAACATGCCTTCATCATATATACACTATCCTCAACTATACTAATAACTACAATGGTGTTTACAATCCCCTTGCAAGTTGTATACATAGACTCAAATAGAATATCAAAATAGCCTTGAGGACTGAAATGTTCTGAACGTGATGTTGTGCATAGTGGGAGGGCTAGAAGTGTGGGTCGAGAAAGCTTCATTAAATATTTTGCAGTAAAATTTGTTGTTCCAGCTTCTACTTCTCGATTAAACTAGAATGAACTACAAATATGTTTTCAGAATTTTTTTTTTTTTTTAATGTAAAAAACAATGCAAAAATAACAGAAATTAAAATCAGGAAGAAACTAAACTGGGAAAGAAAGGGATGAAAAATAGAACAACATATAAAATTGTGTCTACTTTTTGGTTAAACTAAAATGAACTAAAACTACATATGAAGTACTAATTAATGCAAAAAATACAAATTAAAACTAAGAAAGAAAGAAAGAAAGTAAAAAGGAACAAGCAAGCAAACCTGGAACTGGATTAAACTAGAAAAGACTACAAAATTACATTATCACGTATCAAATAAGATTAAGCTAGAAAGAACACAGCTGCTATTCGTCGATCATTATGACAACATTTTACAAAAAAAAAAAAAAAAAAAAAAACCCGCCAGACTACGCCAGTTCGTGCAGGTCTTCGTGTCTGACTAATATCAACAAAACTATAAAACTATGTAGTCGGCAAATTTATCGAACTTAATGAATGGAATAAGGATCACTGTTGGGTCAAGAAGCGTCAATATTACCCTGAGGAAGGAAAGAATTATCCATGACTCTTTCAGATTTATTGCTTGAAGCAATTGTAATTAACAGGTCTGATATTGGATGTAAAGCACTTGTAAGGTTGTCATTACTGATGGTTGAATTTGATTGCAATTTTGTACTGATGTGACGTGTGTCTTCAACCTCCTATGTCATTTCTAATTGAATTTCTTTGACGATCACATGCGATCTAAATTTATATTAACAAAATTTGGACATAGAATGTACTCGGGCTACTCATGCCTACATCACTACGTGGTTGTAATTTTTAATCAGTGTGTTGCTTGTACGTCCAACATATTTTTGACAAACTGTCAATTTCCTGAGTGCATTTACTTGGACTATATGGTTACATTTAATGTTAATTTCTACCATTTTCTACTTTTTTCTACTAACCAATACAATCACTGACTGCATTCACTCGGGCTACTTAGTCACATAAATGTGATCCTGGATTTTCTACCATTTTATTCTTTTTTCTACTGAATCATTATAACTTTACGACTGCCTTGCGAAGATATAAACTAAAGTAATGACTACTTTCAGATTGCGTTTACTCAGGGTTTTGCAGGCATTTGAAGATTCTTCTTTCAAATGATTAGATTCGCCATACTAAAGTGGCATTTACTCGGGTTTCATGGTTATATGTTGTCATTTTCTATTCTAAAATTACTGAAAATTAATGGATTCGATCAATTGCCTTAAATTAATAACAGGAAATACTGTTGCTCAGTTAGCAAGAAGACATGCAATAATATCGAATTGTGTAGGTTTGAAATAGGCAATGTGCATCAAAGATCACAAAGCACTCCGGGAAAGTGATTTCTTCAAAAATTGAACAGGGAAGCCAAAGTAAATATCAGAAAAAATTACTGTTATTTTCGCCTGTTGAAATACTTTCATTTCAATAGAAAATGTGGAAGGAAAAATAGTCAGATGAAATTTTAGAGAAGTCAAAAAAGCATAAGGGCTCGGTTTCCCATCATGCTTTGTGCTAGAAATTCGAGCTTGTGCACATCGGCTATTAAAACGTTGAATTTACTCGGGCATCATGGTTACCTTTTGAAATTTTTATTCTGAAATTACTGGAAAGTACTGGAATAATATGAATGAATAATTAATCGATAACAAGGATGGAAAACCCTTGGAGATCTTATTTACTAGGTTGTCTAGGAGGTAAAAAGTCTATTAACAACATCACATTAAAAAAAAGACAAATTATGCTTCATCAATCGAGGGGGTGAGGACACAGCGAAGTATTTGCTAATTAACTGCTAATTTTGCTGGATAGGAAACCTGGAAGTCATCTTCTGAAGGTATTGCCCAGTTAATACTCTAGATCTGGTGCTGGTTGACGCTAAATTTAAACTCCTATATCATAATATTTGTTTTATAGAATAAATTTATTTTATAAGGTAAAACTTTAAAACGTGTTTGGAAAAAAACTAGAACGTTTTCGAATGTTTTCTATTTTTTTAAAAAACTCCTATATTTCTAATAAACACTACTAAACATGAATAAATACTAATGGTATTTTTCTTTTGTTTTCATTTGAAAATTAGACATTGAGTAAAATGAAATAATTATACCGTAATGTGTATAATCATGCTGATGGATATCACTGCAGAGATGAAAACACATGCTCTAAAACAAATATTACGTTTGCAAACCCTAAACGTTTTCCATTGTTATGACTAACGTGCTGCAATGCTAGAAATTATATATTTTTTAACTTAAAAAACATTGAATTTGTGTAGAAGTTGCCACATTAAGCAGAAATCGTTTAGTTAATTCAAACACTCCACAGGGGGTGTTGTCATGGAGATAAAAATTGTCAAGGATTGTAGAAATGCTGCAACGATTTTTGTAAATATGCTATATAGGATCCTAGTTGGAAATCAGTCTCTGTTGATTCACAGAGGCGCCGTATGGACTTCAGACCTGACGGCAATAAATACCAGTTCGCCCTTAGTGCATGGATTACGCGGGATTATTTGGCCCGAAGGCATGGGGGAAAGACTAGTTCCTTCACCCCTAGACCGTACCTACACCTAATCCATTGCATTGTCTGCAACGTACATCGATTATATAATAATAATTTATTACTAGATAATTACAATTGAATATAATTGAAGATATAAAAAGAAAAAATTGCTAGGTTACCTGAGGTAGTTAAAAACTAATCAGAGTCAGGTAGCCAACATACAAACATTACATTAAAAAGATAAATAACTTAGGTCATATTCACATGTAACAACATAATAATATAATTATTATGATAAATAACAAACATAAAAGTATTTAAATGAAATTAAAAAACTCATGAATATTTAATGAGAGCACAATAGAATCATCGACCATGGAGGAGGTTTTAAATCTGATAAAATATCATCTTCATTTCCATAAACTTTAACTAGGATTTTCTCTGCCAAATTTGGTTCATTCGTAAAAAATTCAGTAGAACATGTGAACATACACCTAGAGGTTTTTTAAGCTGTTCAATAAACTCGCAGATCGTGTTTTATTGGGTCTGAAACCGCTCGGCTTCGTATATTAAACAATACATAATAATAGTTACAGAATTGTTATTAAGTCGTATTTTCTCAGACCAAATTTTTGATATTATAGTCAAAACTGATTCATAAAATAGAAAAACCCATTTTAGTTTGGAAAGTGTTTAACATCAACTTAGAAATAAGCTACAGTAAGTAGAATATATAGATAACTGGTAGATAACCGATTTGTGAAACTTTGTTGTGATAGTTTCCTAAAACCGTGATCCAGTTAGAAAAAAAAGGCGGGAAACTGGGTGTGTCAAGTCCGTTACTTAGGGATGGATGGATAGATACCTGGATGGGTGACCTTGGAAGACCACGCACTTGTGAATGATATATTACTTTTCCTTGGCTTTCATTCATTCTTTCTTTTCTTTCGTTCATTTGCACTTTATTTATTTCTTTTTTCTGTTTTTTTATCTTATGAATCAAAACATCATCTGGGGAAATCCCAAATGTACTGTGTGGCAAAAAAGAAAACAATGCGCGCGCTGTTTTCAAATTTACGTTAAGTGCACTTCACTTTCTTTGCATTAAAATACTCTGTCGATGTATCTGAACATCGCGCTTTTAACAATAACAAATGCACATCGCACTATTTCCAATAACAATCATCGATATTTATATCACATTATCAAAACAACTCAGTCCAAGAAAAAACTAGAGCTAGAGAAAAAAAAAATTAAAGAAAAATAAAGACAAAACAATTGCTCGTTCAAAGTAAATAATTAATAAATTTAACGACGTTTTCCCTCCTTCACTGTTGTTTTTTAAGCTATACATTTGATAAATAAAATCATGGAACTAAATCCAGAATATTATTTAATCCACTGCCCTTTTTTTTATTCTATTCTCTGGTTATGTAAATTATTGCATAGTAAACCCAAGAAGCGGTCGTCAATGCGAAAATTTCTTTGCGAAAATTAGAGTAAGAGGGCGAAAGAGTCATTTCGCCAGTTTTTCTTTAATGAAAGCTTGATATCTATCACCATAGATCATGAACAAGTAAATTAAGTTCTTAAATAAGTTCTCATTTTATGTCATAAACATGATATAGTCTAAAAATAAAATGAATTTGTAGTAAAGCGAGCTTTATATTCCAAATCAGAGTCCGAATAATAAGGTAACATACTGGTCGTGTCGGTGATAATCCGGAAAAAAGTCTGTGTTAATTTTTTCATAACTTTGAATACCATAAAGATTTTTAGTAAGAGAATTATAATACTGTAAAAGACTCAACCTTTTAGTCTTGAGTGCGCAATAACTTTTCGTAATCCTTCGTTTCCGATAGCCTCTCATGAACAGAAAGTGCCACGCTGTACCCTTCTTTTTCCTACTCATAAGCATTCGCATTTTCACTAATATATATTATTTTTTTCTCACGTAATGGTCAGGGGATGGATTTCTAAGTTGTTATACGGATTAAAAAAATAGATGATATGAAACTGCTAAGGTGGGTTGTCAATTGGAACAATCAATGTCATTTCGTAAGAACCCAAAGTATTAATTGAGCTGTCATAAAAAGAACTATGGCTTTTAAGATATGGAACACTAACTTTGCATTAATGTATTCCTAGCTTGTTTGTGAGGGGAATTGAATAACATAGAAAAGGAAATTGAACTAAATTACATCGAAAGGACTCAGAAAGAAGAAAACATTATTTGTATGTCTAAATTTAGAGGAAACGATCTAAAATGAAATCTTAATTTTTTGAAAAGACATAATTATTTCGAAAAATAATGTCTAAAAATTTTATGAAGAAAATCAATTTATTGAGAATTAATGATTAAATGACTATGCAAAAAATATTTTTAGCGAATAAATGAGAGTCTAATTCTTTTTAAATCGTTACATCCGAAACTGAATAGCCGGAACGAGAAATGAGAAATACAAGTATATATGTATACACTGTATATCAAATACGGAAGGAAAAAATACTTACGAGATCTTTCACACTTTAACTGTTTCTTCGACTTGTCTTCTCTTCTCTTTAGTATCTTTGTTTTCTCGTGTCGAACGTAAAACTCAGCGGGAACTGAAACGAAAACACGACATGAAGGCGTTACCTCATGCAGTTAGAATAACAAGAATGTTTCCCAAATAAACACTGTTACCAAGGCATCGACCCTTGTAATTATCACACAGAGTATATACATCTCCTGTAATGTACTCCTAAGTCATTATGAGAACCGCGTAAGTTTTTAAGCTCAATATTAAAAGATGAATGCACAATAGATTAAAGGTTATGTTGGTCAGAAAGCGGGTAATATAACTATGATATTGATGCATCGATGAATGATGATTGTATGATGTGAGCGTTATTAAAGAGAAATTCAAACAATAACAAGAATATGCCGGTCGGGTTTGGTAAGTGAATTTATCCAATGGTCAATAAATCAACAGAAGAGCTATATTACAGTTTCTTAAGTTGGTTTCCTTTGATGTCCATATTCGTGAACACACTACTTTATAAACTCATTGAACTTCTACAAAAAAGTCTAACTGAGTCGATATTCAATATTTCGCGAGACGTGCAACGATACATAATTTTTATTCTTTGACCGACTAAATGCACTCAACCTCGATAACATCTACTTTTGACGATTGTTTGCCATTGTATTAGTCATTATAGGTCCATGTGGAATATACCAACCAATCCATTGATAACGAGTTTCAATAAAGTCAAGGGTAGACGTCGAGAAGTTGATGTACAATAATAAAACAGAGGAGGAGGAGGAAGCACAAAAAAAAAAAGATGTCATGCATGCGTAATGTCATGTCTTTTTTAGAAAAAAAAAAAGATTCAAACAATATTCTTTCCTAAACTATTCCCCAAAAGCGTTTAGCGATAGAATTTTAGATTAAATGTGCCTGGTTTTTCAATTGTCGAAGCGCGCAATGTAGGCAAACAAGTGCTTAAATTTAAGAGTTTAAAATTTTTCCTCACCAATAAAAAAAGAAGAAAACCCAAGTTTGATTAAATAAACAAGCCAGCATTAGGTTAATAATACCATGAATTAACCTAGTCGAATAATTCAAAAATGATCAGTTAACTTTCTGTTTTTCAGGCCCGATTCTTATTCGCAGCCGTTAGCGCAATCATCCTTCAACAAGTATTTTGTTTACTTCTTAGCTCGGATTTGAATGGTCCAGCAGTCCACCCAAAATGAAATTTCTTACAAAAGAAATAAAATGAACATTAAAAAACGTCAACTTACAAACTCAGGTCCTGTTCACAAATAGTTTACGTAGTCTATGTCGCCTAAGAATCATCAAAATGCCGCAGTCTCTTGCCACTCGCTTTCAAAGTATACTGAATGTAAAATAGTGGGGTGTTTATACGGAGTTTTGGGAGACGTTTTCGAGTGCGAGAAGTGTTGACTGTATGTGCACTATGCTGATATTGGCTTGGCTCACATTGCAAACAAAACTTCTAAAAGCACCGATTCTATAATAGGGGCATTTAGTAACGGAAACGAAGTCACGTTTTTCAAGAAACCTCTCAGGATCTATATATCATGGCGTTTCTATTTCTTGTTGCTGATACTGAACTGCAAGGACGGGCGCATGCGAATGTGCACGTATAGTGCGCTTGCGTTTGTGTCTTGCTTGTATGTTGTCCGTCCGTAACTTAAGCGATGAGCTATTTCTGGAAAGAAATAAACTAAACTGTCCGCAGGAAAACGAAAAATTAGTCTCAATGAGAAATTAGAAAACCGCTCGCGGGCATAAAATCACGAAGAACTAGAGTTCGCTGTTGACTCTTTATTGTTGGGATCTCAATATCTGAAGTTGACATGTGCCTGATGAGGAAATGTCCTCTTTTATAAATTTGAATGGGTCAGTTTGAAATGATGAAATAAGTTTAAATCCGCTATGGTTTTCCTTGATCTCTTAAAGGAGCGGAAAAGAAATGTCTAAGCTAAAAATGAAATCGGAAAGAACCACTGATGTTTATTATGGCGGTTTCAGGAAATTGAGGGAAATCAGGGGGTTTAGGACGTGGTAAAAGTTTCTCATCAAAGTTACTTCAATCCTGCTCATCGAAGAAAACAATTTTTAGACCTTATGGTTATGATTTTTTCAATAATTTTCGCTCATTCAGAATGAACATTACTTTCCCCCCTTCAAATAGCGTAATTGACTTGAATGAGGTATGCTTTTGTTCTAGTGATAAAACCTTCACGAATAACTTTTTCTTCGGTAATATTTGCTATACTGGTTCCTCATTAAACTGTCAATGAACTAAAATTAAATATGATGCTCGTTTGCACACATATAAGTAAGGTAATTTTGAGGGATTTTTCAAAAATTGTTGTCAATTGATCTATGTTTGCCCTGATGACAGACCTCTTCCAATACAATATTTTGTATTTGCTGCAGCTACACTTATCCAAACAAACTGGAGTTATTAAATATGATGCTGGTGAAGTTGTATGACAATTCCTTTTTTGAAGGATTTTTCAAAATATATAATTAACTTGACTGATTTAAGTTTGCCCTGACGACAGACCTTGTCCAATATAACCTTTTAGTATTTGCTGTAGCTACACTAAGCGCCGCCAAAGAAAAAACCCTGGAGTTACTGAATATGATGCTGGTGAAGTTGTATGACAATTCCTTTTTTGAGGGATTTTTCAAAATATGTAATTAACTTGACTGATTTAAGTTTGCCCTGACGACAGACCTTGTCCAATATAACCTTTTAGTATCTGCTGTAGCTACACTAAGCGCCGCCAAAAAAAACCCTGGAGTTACTAAATATGATGCTGGTGAAGTTGTATGACAATTGGTTTTTTGAAGGATATTCCAAAATATGTTATTAACGTGCTTGACTGATCTATGTTTGCCCTGACGACAGACCTTGTCCAATATAACCTTTGCTATTTGCTATAGCTGCACTGGACCAAAATACTGTGTTAGCTAAATAAAATTATGCTGCATAGAGTGGAACACCAATTCGGTAATTTTGAAGGACTTTCCAAAAACTGATTGTCGCGACTGGAAGATGTTTGCCTTAATTGACAAATCTTGCTCCCTATAACCTTCTATATATTTGCCGTGATATTACACTGATGGTTAAATTGTACAGATGTAAGTTGTACAGTTGTACAATAATTTTAAGGGATTTGTTACCCTGATTTTTGGGACCGAAAGATGTTTACCCTCAGTGACGATAGCTGAGCTCCTGCTCAGTATCAGTATAAACATTTTCTTTGCTGCAGTCATTTGCTGCTTAAAAAAAATGGTTCTAACTGAATAAGATGCTGTTTTGCACACGTTTAGGTGCGTTTGAGAGATTTTTCAAAAAACTGTGAATAATCGATTGAAAGATTGTTTGCCTTGGTGACAAATAATGTCCAATAACTTCTTCTATTTGTTGTAGTTATTACACTCAAAACAACTCAGTGCAGTTAAGTTTCGAATCTTTGGCTATCTGACAGCCTGCCATAATACTCGTTTGAGTTGGTCGTTACAAATAAGGTGCATCCTCGGCTGCCAGCATAAGTACAAACAGACGCGACGGATTAAAGAATGAAAGAAAGCATTGATTCATCCAGCAAGCTGAGTCATCCCATGGTCTTTCTTGATCCAAGGGTTTTGTCATAAGTTTCCCTTGTTCTCGGCTTCCCTCAACAAAACTCAACACACTAAATTTCGATTGCATCTGTAAGTTTCCCGTTTCCTTCCTTTGATCATCCCAGAGGTTATTTGCAGGGTTGGAGAAAATGGATAATGATATCGTGTACAACTGGATGATGATAATGAGGTTGAGGATGTGGAGGTGGTATTAGAATGTCAAAGCAACTTAAGGAATAAAATCCCCCAACAACTTGAGCAAACAAACAAAAAGCGATGTTCAGTTAATAACCGTGTACAACTGGATGATGATAATGAGGTTGAGGATGTGGAGGTGGTATTAGAAGGTCAAAGCAACTTAAGGAATAAAATCCCCCAACAACTTGAGCAAACAAACAAAAAGCGATGTTCAGTTAATAATGGCGCAGGCTATAATCTGGTTAATGTACTGGCGATGATGTCATGATGATGTGGCGCCGAGACGTGTAAAGCTTGATATGAAGTTTAAAGCGGTTTTCTTTCATGTAATAATGTGATCAAGAATTGTTGATAATGAGATGGAAGTTGTTGTATGATTGCAGTAATCAGATTGGGATTGTGATAAGAATCTTACTGAATACTGAAGTGCATAATAGACATTTATTTCAACCACAGTTGTCGTAGCCTAACAACTGAAAAGACTTTGGTCGTTCGTAGAACGAATTGGATTGAAATTCTTGGAACACTTAACATTAGGTTCATATTGAGATATTCGCAACAGACGAAGCAATTATAAATATACTGCTATAGGGTGCTATATGATAAAGATCGCCTGACTTTTACTAATGTTTCTTAGATGTTCTGAAAAGCATGATTTACTGGCAGTCAAACATCTTTACTTTATATGAAAGGTCATTGATAAAAAATGATATTTATTTCTTTGAAAGACCACTTCTTTCAACTCTTCTGCACATCAAGGATGTTTATTTTTGAACCAAAAAATAACCTTTTAACGTCCAGGATTGCCTTAAGTTTTAGAGTCTCGTCTTTCACCCTTGAATTGTCTAAGTCTTTCTCACCCGTCACCCTTAAGTGTTATTTGTATTGTTTTGTCAACAGCAGGAAGTAATCCTAGTCAAGAGAGCAAAAAACGTGAGGCTAAGATATGTCAAAATATAGAAACTTGTGATTAACTGTAAACACGCATCTCTGTCTTTGATGATTTTAGAAAGAAATAAAGTTCATTCAAAACCGTCAAATTCCTGACTTCTGTGCTAAGGTTTCACTTCTATTCCTATTTTTTTCATTATCCTTTTTTTTTCTTTCTGTCGACTATTGAAGAGTTTATGGCTTCAAAGTATGTATTTATAGCGGCAAAGGAGTTCTAAAATTATACCCGGCGCTAAGGTCAGTGCAATTGACATTTTGGAATCATAACGCTGCGGAAGAAATGAAATAAGAGTGGACCATGACAAAAATAATTCCTAAAAAAATAGATATAAATAGATTGAAAGAAAAATCTGTTCCATTATAGGTCAAGATCATGTTTTTTTCTTTAGCCGTAGCGAAGGTTTTTATGTCCTCTCTTGTTGTTGTGTGGGAGGCATGAAGCACTAACAATTGCATATACTTCTTTTTCTCAAATTGTCAAAACCGTTTTTCCCCCTCAGAAAACAAAAACGAACAAAACCAATCATGAACGTTTAAAAAATTCGCCTACAATTAGGTCTTTTTTCTAACTAAAAATACTTCTTTACAAAAAAAAAAAAAAAAAAAAAGAAATAAAAAAAAAAAAAAAGAAAAAAAATATTTAAAATACAAACAACCGAACTTAGAAATGACTTTTGGTAGAAGCTTTTTGGTAAAAGGGTTTTAGATAGGATTTCCATTTTATATATTTATATAGGGGAATTCCAAACCGCGTTCCGTCTCACAATAACGAAGTTTTTTTTTCCTCTTTTCTTGTTGTTTTATTATTGTTTTAAAACAAGTTATGTGGTCGAGTCTTACATATTATTCAGGATTAGGAAAAAAAAATACAGCAGATTAGGGCTGGTTTCCAATGATGTATCATTTTCAGGTCGAGTGTTCAAAAACGGCTGCGCGGAAGTCTATAAATGTTATGAACGGTAGACGCTTGTTTCCATAGCTCAAAATGCCCTTTTTTAGCGTGAGAGGACTGGAATCTAACCCTAAACCTTACCCTAAACCTAACCAACCCTAGAACCAAGAGAGCATATGAATAAGAGAAGGAAGCTTCTTTATACCGCGCGCGCCATGTGAATTCCCAGTTGGGGTATTTTTAGCTTGCAAAGTCGTTTGGTTTTAATTTTTTTGATGACGTGGACGTGTGCGCGTGCCTCAAAAACAACATACTTTTCTTCGATTTTTCTCACTTTTTTTGACAAAATCTATTGGTTAAAGCAAAAAGATCAGGATTGGCTTAGTTCTGTTCTCTGATAAAACACGACTGAGGCTGTTGAACACTCAAAAAGATGCGAAATTTATGTTTTTCCCCAAAAGTCTTTACATGCTTTCGCTACTTCCAGGTTTGGGTGAAGCACACAATTTTCGACGCACAGGAGTAGGGTATGGCGAAATTTTACTGCACGTGAATGCTAAAAATAGCCCAACCGGGAAACAAACAAAAACAAATAACAACAACAAACAAACAAGCCAAAAAGGAAGCAAGCAAGAAACTACTCAACCAAGCAACCAATCCAAACAAACAACTAACCAACCATCTAACCATCAAACCAAGCCACCAACCAACCAGCCGATCAACCAACCAACCAACCAACCAACCAACCAACCAACCAACCAACCAACCAAACAACCAACCAACCAACCAACCAACCAACCAACCAACCAACCAACCAAACAACCAACCAACCAACCAACCAACTAACCAACCATCTAACCAACAAACCAAGCGACCAACCAACCAGCCGATCAACTAACCAACCAACCAACCAACCAACCAACCAACCAACCAACCAAACAACCAAACAACCAAACAACCAAACAACCAAACAACCAAACAACCAAACAACCAAACAACCAAACAACCAAACAACCAAACAACCAAACAACCAAACAACCAAACAACCAAACAACCAAACAACCAAACAACCAAACAACCAAACAACCAAACAACCAAACAACCAAACAACCAAACAACCAAACAACCAAACAACCAAACAACCAAACAACCAAACAACCAAACAACCAAACAACCAAACAACCAAACAACCAAACAACCAAACAACCAAACAACCAAACAACCAAACAACCAAACAACCAAACAACCAAACAACCAAACAACCAAACAACCAAACAACCAAACAACCAAACAACCAAACAACCGACCAAACAAACAAACATATTGTAAGTTTTGTTTTCCGATATTACCCTTGACTGAATCACCAATTGATGTCATCAAACCTCTTCAGTACAGTTACGTAGTCATGGCTTAAAAAAATCAAGTGCAAAAACTTTTCTAGAACACAAAAACATATGATTAAGAAACCATAATGACCAGAAGCGCCTTGCTCAAAAAACCTCTATGTTATAGTCGGTTTTGTGGTTTAAAATCTTCTTCAGAAAACCCTTTTTATTTTACACTTTGATAAACGAGTCGGCCTCTATTAAATGACTGCGTGGTATCAAAATATATAGGCACATAAGACATGAAAAAGAACTCAAAGAAAAAGAGCTAAATTTTTAATGAAGATATTCATTCAAGGTCAGACTTTTTGGCGATGAGAATATTTCTAAATCAATAATTTATTTTTGGATGTGTAACTGGCATCAAATATAAACGATTACATCTACCTTCAATATTGCTGTCATTCGAAGTTCATAGTTCAGTGGTATTTATTCAAGGTGCTAATTAACCCTGATGGTATAATTTAATAATTTGACAATCTCTTCTACATATAGGGTATAATCATAATACGATGACACAATTTTACAGTTGGACTTGGATATAGTTTCAAATTTAAAAATGAAAATGAGATGACGTCGACCCAGGATTCATTTAAAATACGAAATTACTATCCTGTAAAGTGATGCCAGTTTTCAATGAATAAATTATTTTTATTACCAAAATATAGAGTTTTGGTGCATGTGTTTACTTGAGAGTCACTGGTAGTAAAACACACAAGAAAAGAGGACAGATACCTTGCATTTTTGAATTTTAAGCCTCTCTGAAATGAGAAGTCCTGTAAAACTGCGCCATCGCATTATACCCTACATGTAGAAGTGATTTTCAAACTAAACTGTAGGGTTGATAAGCACTTTAACGAACAGAATAAAGGTAGTTCCTGTAAATCAAGCTGTGCATATGGATTTTGTCGAAGTTATTATTATTTTTTTGTTATTTGCGGGTTTATTAGCCCCAGACCTCAGTAATTACATACAGTTATGCGACTATAAGAAATTATCAATAAACGTCAGATTAACTGCTATGTCGTGACGAAATCCTTAGTTTTAGTGAAAAACAGACTTTCCACGAGTTCGAATAAAGCGGGAGTTCATGAATAACAGCAGGCATAAGCAAGTGTGGTAATGTAACATTAAAATTTAAATGTAAGGTAACATTAAATATAATTGCTTTTTTTTTCACTATAGGCTTTTTTTTCACTGTGAGCTGATTATAAGGGGGATTTTTTTGAGTACCAGCTTTACGGTATGTCGTACATAACACTCGAATGCACTTTTCCTTTTCCCACCTTGGTGACATTGGCGCCGCCTATTCCTGCCTGAGCCTGTTTTTTTCCCCCACATACGTAAGATTTGAATCATGTAACTATTTTACCATGTTTCTTAAAAGCCCCAAAACCGGGGTCACAGTGAAAACACTGTTTGTGCAAATAAAGCCAGAAAAAGCTAAGACAAAGTGTAAAAGAAAAGGAAGCGTGTATGAAAAAAAACAAAAAACAAAAAAACAAAAAACAAAAACAAAAACAAAAAAACAAAAAACAGCAACAAAAGAAAGAAAACCAAACGCCATGCTGTTAAAGATGGTAAAAAAAAAAAAAAAAAAAAAAAAAAAGCCGTACAAAAATGAGAAAAACAGTCGTGTGACAGGAAAGTGTGTTTCTGACCGCCTGTATTATAAATGGCTAACGGTAGATTGCCTCTAACGTTGTTTTTGTTATCATGATCAATAGCAATCGCCCCCTGTCACCAGTTACAAAGGTTTAGGTTTGTCAAGATAAATAAACAACAGAATTTGCTGTATCTTTCCTGCTCAGTTATGTATTTGTGTTATGAAACGCAATGGGCAGAACTGAACACGAGGTAAATGAAGCCTACATAAATAGAACAAGAGTGCGCGCGAGAAAATGTTTAAACTGAAAATGGTCCTCCTGTCTCGTATAAAATATCAGAATTTCCACTACAGTAAAAAAATTAAATCTACTGTGTCAAAAAAGATAAAATCAAAATACAACTATATAGATTCTTACATATGTCGTATCAAATAAATCTGAGCGGGCAAGCATTCAAAGTACCTTAAAATCCGTACGAAGATCTTGTGTGGAGAGGAAGGGGTTGTCCTTTGGGCACAACAGCGGAATAAGTATATATAAGAAATAATAAGTTTGACTCGTTGATGAGGTGTTTAGATTATGACCAATGATCACGCGACTTTAAGAAGAATACTCACAAGCACTTTGAATCAGTAATGAGATGCACTTCACAATATGTGCCATGGGGAATTCCTATGTTCAATAAAATTGAGACCCATACTGCAGGGGAAACAAATTAGAAAGTGCGTCAGAATTATAAGAACTTGCCGAGAAAATGGCATGAATTTTGGTCCACGCGAGTTTCGAGAATGAATTTTTATTATTTTTTGGGGGTTCCAAAAATTTCAGTGTTCATGAGTGTAAAACCCAACATACCACAATATTAAAAACTATTAATAATTAATTATCAATAATGAGTCGTAATCCAGGATTATCATCGGATTATAGTCCATAATACAGTTCTTAATTGAACAACACGAAAGAATCTTAAAAGCAAGCTCATAGGATGCATAATTTATAAAGCAGACGGAGTTAATAGAGTATCTTGAAAAGGTTGCTTGTAGGAGGCGCACTTTTTATAAAGCTTTGATTACCAATCATTGGTCTTACGAGTGCGAAGTGCGTCACGGAAGAGGTCATCAGTAGTTCTTTACAAATTTTGTTAGCTATTTCCTATATGTCTGAGTGCGATACTTTTTGCATTCTCGCCTATATAAGATTGCGTCCTTGAACTATAGAAGATTGGAGAAAATTGATGAACTTAAAAAGGGCGAAAGAAGCTAGCTAAGAATAAAAAAGTAACCAATATCTTATCTAGAAAATTTGAAGTTTTACTACAATGCTCGGTGTATTGGTAATGCAGTTCTATATTTCTAGACTCTGTCATCTAACTCTAGCTTACTGAGTCAATGCATCAGACATTATACTTCATGGCACTTTGAATAGCCTCTCGATAGTGTCGAATTTCAGGAATGTATATAAAGAATTCATGGCATTGTACTTTAGGACGCAACTTTGAGTTTGGAACTTCCGCGGTTGAGGACCACAGGAAATCTTTGAAGGAGGGTATAGGGTAAAGGCACGAATAGAAAGGAAAGAAACCGACTGTCTTTCACAAGTTCCATGCATATGATTTCAGCTGTCTGTGCACTTTCATTTGCTTTAGTATTATCAGAATTAATGTTCTCAAATCATCTTCATTCATTGGCAAGAGCTTCAACAAGTTAACTGTGAGAAAGTTAACAGTTCAAGATGACAGGATAACTTACCTCAGTCAATTATTATCCGTTTCACTTCAAAAAATACAAGATCCTGTTCACTTGAGTCTTGTTTCTGAAGAAGAAAAGAATACCAATCAGTGAATGTGTCCTTCTTGGCAGTTTGGATACGTTTGTGCTGGACACTATGGGGAGGTCGTTTGCGCAAGCGTATTCAGAACCTTTCTCCAAGATTTTAAGAATGCTTTTATAATATAAATCGAAATATTTTGATTTCTTTGATTATACACGGCACTGAATAAAGCAGGCCACCTACATTCTTCTTAGAACCAAGATAGTGCTGTATTGAAAGAAATAACCCTGGGACTAGGCATTTTGAAGTCCATTTGTCAGGAAATTTGACAGAAAAATTAACGTATTTTCCCAACACCATAAAGACATTTTCGACTAATTTGCATATACAGACTATGAGCATGCGTAGAAGTTTTTCTCTCGCGAGAAAAGATACCGAAAACAAACTATTAGACTATTAGTTAAAAATGTACGCAAATAATTTACCATAAATGTTTAGCACTTTGGACATTTTTAGGATCTTTTTCGCCGTAGGGCTTCAAAGAACATATTCAGTACCTGGTTCTAGTATTTTTGCAGATAACGAATTTATTCACATTTTTTGGCCAGGAAGGACCAGGAAGGAGAGAATAGAAAACTGAATAGCCCGTAAAGAAAGTCATTGTGGCAAGGAAAAGAGAAAACTATCAAACGAAATAATACTAAATTTGATGGGGTACCTTTATTTGGCTGACCTTTGTATTTTGGCTGACCTTTGTATGGGACCTGTGTCCTGTTGGTCAGACCCTCAACCGATCGAGTAGCGCATTACATTTTTTTTTTTTTTTCATTTTCTGTTCATTATTTTTGTAGCCGATGTAATTTGTACTGTAAGAAATTTGTAGTCTGAGAAAAAGAGACACACAGTCTAGTAGTTAAACCAGGATTTCCAATTACTACAGACCTTGTGTTTTCTCGTTATCTCTGCAGGTGAGTGCTAAAAAATCAACAGCACAGAAGATGCTTCTCTATCTGCCTATGATTGGCGTCAGGGAAATAATAGTTATTTTCTCAGCTGGAATGCTAGGCTTTTAACTAATCTTTTCGGCCTTTGCCAATTAAGGATGAAAATGAATACATTCGCCATTATGGCGACACGATATCCAAAAACGATTAAAGTTTAAATCCCTCCTCTTGCTCGAAGGCTAAAACTGATAATCAGTGGTACCAGAAGAAAAAAGTGAAAACAACATCATTTCGACAATTAGTTACCAAGTTATATCAATAAACACGACAAATTTCATGGCTCTCATGAGATAAGGAATTTTTGAGAAGAGGTACTTGAATGAGAATTTTTTCACAAACAATGCATTGCATGTCTTGTTTCAGTATCGTCTCGAAAACTAAATTAAATCCATTATAATAAAAGCCTAATAGGTTGAACCAAGCGACATATTGTACTCGCCCGCTCTAATCTCTGGGGTCTCGGATTCTATTCCTATACTCAACATCACGTGTGAGGTTTTGTTCGACTTTTTCTATTGTTATATGACGTTGACCGTGCACAGAGAAGGAAAAGTTGTAGCGTTTGTTCATCGTAAATCAGCGAACATAGACGATTTTTCTCTCAAAAATGTCCTAAAATAAGAGATATTGGTTAATTAATCTTATATGATAGAAATTAATTATTTACTGAAAAGGGCAATCATCTTTTTGAACTCTTTCGTATTTATCTTCTAGCAACCAGTAAATGTATCTGCACGGAATTATTCATCCTATTTGTAATCTTAGAATTAAAATTTTACACTTTCAAAATATTCGTACATGAATATAGTATAGAAACTAGTATTTTCAGCCATACTTGCTTTGGTTCATTGTGCACGGTCAATATCACGTGGTGGTACGTTTAAACATCGCTCGCCAGACAAAAACCTAGAACAATAGGTTTCCAAACCATTCCACTCCATTGCCTATGCCCTAACTTATAGATAAGCCCAGAGATTGTTCCAGGGGTTCGATAAAATCGATATTGGGGTGTAGACTTTAGTTCGGTTGTCGCTCAGTTTGCTCGTCAGTTTGGTTGGTATATACCGCTGACCTTCACCTGCTTCAGGTTACAGAGAAAAATCATTCATTTTGTAGATATTGTAGTTTCTTTCAGCATAATACATAAATCCGTTTACTGTTTACTTTACTAGTGTGTTTTCTACTACATAAAGTGCTGTTTGCTACCATAGTTAAAAAGGCACTTAACATCGAGTATTACAGTATCAACCGACTGCAATTAGCCACCCTTAAAGAGCAAAAACAAGATAGGATGTTACGCCTCTTTGGTTGAACCTGCCTCAATATATTCACTGATAATATTGTTTTTCACTGATTTTGCCTCTTTGTGGTTCAGCCCATCATGTTTTTACTGGCACCTATTAATATTTCATCCATTTGCGAACCACTAGTAATGGTGTTCGGCTTTTTTTCACAAAGCAAGTACTCTAATATAATCATATAGACCTGAGGTGTACCGAGAAAAAAGGCTCGCTGTTTTGGCTTTTTTTTACAAAGCAAGTACTCTAATATAATCATATAGACCTGACTAGGTGTACCGAGGAAAAAGGCTCGCTGTCTGGGCTTTTGAGTTAAAGAAAATATACCGACAATCCAACTAGAAAAAGTGAAGCCAAAATTATATTTTGCAGTGGAGTCAAAATTTCTTGTGTATGATTTTGTTTCGTTTTTGATTTTGCAAAACAAATTAAATTTAGTTAGCTGCACATTAGAACTCCCAAAATAAAATCCATGTTCATAAACAAACATGTAGATAAGATAATAAAGATCGAAGTCTCATTTGCGGATCCAGGATTTAAAAAAGGGGAGGGGGGTTCCAAAACAGTAGCCACCCAGAAAAAGCTGATACAACGGGCTTCAAAAATTGAGCGTTAAGAATTAGATTACCTTCACAAGATCTCACAAAGGGAGATTCAATAGAACCCCCCAGAACCACCCTGGATCCACCACTGAGTCTTAGGTGCCAGTGTTCCTGTGCTACGGATACCCTTCTACCTGAGCTTCATTATCGAGGCGTTTTTTAAAGAACAAACTCTTGCCTTATAACGATATTCATCATTGCTCTTGAGTTGACATGGAATTGTGTTCCTATCACCAGGGATAACTTTTTCGAGCCACTATGATCGAGGCAGCTTTCCCCTGATCTTTCTACTACGATGACATTGATAAAATTAAGTCAGTTGAGCAAGCTTCGCTTGAGACCTTTCACTTGTGACACATACCAAAAACTTGCATTATATACCTTATTTATAGGAAATTAACGTTTCATGAAATTAACGCGAATTTCACAAAATCGCGTTAATTGAAGTCTTGTTAATTTCTTTTAATGTTAATTTCCATACCATTAATAAAGTGGAACGTTAATTTTCACGATATCAATTTCTAGTAATTTTAACTTTAATCTACTAAAAAACATATATTTTAAAACTGAACATTACAGCTAGTCACTTAATAACAACAACATTTCAATATTTGTCGGGAATTATCTTTTCGTTTTCTATTCTACAAGATCTTCATTTTCAGGTGTGTTATCTTCGTGTCCATTCTTTCCATTCGCGTTAATTTTATTGAAATGAAAATTTTGGCTTGTGTTTCGCGTTAATTTCCTTCATTTAGACGTATTTTTGCCCTCAATTCGCGCTAATTTAAGTCGCGCTAATTTCCAATACTTTAATTTCGTATAGCGTTAATTTCCTATAATAAGGTATATACAGATGTGTCAGGTTTTGAACAAACTCGTCACGTACGTTCGCATTATTGTCAAAGGTGTCTCTTGCTGACACGAATCTTCAAATATTTTGATTTGGAAAATTTAAAAAAAAATGAAAAACAATAATGTTGGTGTTTACTTACTCGAAAAGATGTTGGCTTGTAAGAAACGAGCTGGCCGTGCCAGTAACACACTTTTATATTCAACCTTCTCGGACCGTCAGCTTTTTATAATACTGTCCTAATCAGTTTGTTTTTGTTTTTGTTTCAGTTCCTCTTGATAAGGTAATGGTTTGTAAACTTTCTTTGCAGGGGAATCGATGATAATCTTCGGCGGCTCACTCGATCCAAATTAACAGCTTTAACATGGCCGACATTTTTGATTTTAATAATGTGCATGTGTTGGGTACACATGCTAATTCTAATATAAACCATACATATTCAGCGCACTTCCAGGAAGCTATCATTAAGATAATCTTGTGCTTAGCTCAATATTGTCATTAACTATCCCATCTCCTGGGAGCTTTTTCGGTTTCGAGACAGTAAAGGATGCATAGGCTTATCTTATCGAGGTACGAATCTTTGTGAATGGCTAGCTAAGTGAACAAACGAATAAATGACGAATAAAGGCCTGATACAGAATACACTGAACTAGTAGGCCAAGTTACTTGAAGCCAGAGACCCTTTTCTAGACAATTGCAACGCAAAAAGGTTTTTAGTCCAATTTCCCGAATCATCATCATCATTATTTTTTTTAAATGGTATCTATAATCATTATTGAACGTTTTTCCAGGAATTTTGAAGTAATATAGACGAACTAAATGTTAACACTCTTTCTTATAATCTTCTACGACTACGCGTGCTGTAAGATTTCGACTACGTTGCTAGCAGCTTTATAACCGTAGGTAACCCAAAAAAACTAGAGGTGTAGGGACTGGATTTTTTATGCGGGCGAGGGGTGGGCTTATGGGAATGTGTATCATAATATTGTTTAGGTCACCGGCCAAGTCAGCTAAGATGCATGTGCGTAGTTAAAAAAATGCCAAAATTTTTTTTGAGTAAAAGTCGTCATTCACGGTGCGTCATTAACGTTAGAACAGCATACCATATATAGCATATATCCATAGTCACTATCTTTCCAGGAAATCATTAAAAAAGCCTTCAAATTTCATCGACACTCTGATGTAGCCTCTGGGTTGGTCGAATTAGGCAGGGCACGGCTAATACACAGGTCGAATTGGAAGTTAGTATGTTAGGTTTTGCGGAGGGAGGAAAGCCGGAGAACCTGGAGAAAAGCCATCGAATCAAGGGAGTGACCTAACAAATTAAACTCTCCTCATTACCGAAACAACGTATTGTTTGTTTAATAGCTCTCAACACTACTGTTTACTCAACCTCTATCTTCAAAGTGTTTTTACGATTTTAAGAAAATATAGAGAATAAAAGCTGATATGAACCCTTTTATCTTAGTTAGAGTCTAACATTTTTACTAAAGTTGATCATGAAATGGGAAGTTCATGATTAAAAATATAAAGTACGCTCTCGGTAGCACAGCCAAATTAATGACTAAGGATCTCGAATTAAGCAAAGTAAATCGCCTCAAAATGGACAGCGTCATTAATGCCTCATATCTATATCTATATCCATATCTAATGGCAGAACAACTTCCTCGCATGATTCAGAGTAATACAGAATTAACACAGGAAACCCATTCGAAAAGTTACCACTTTATCCATGTATTTTCATCTTGAATTTGTAAAGTAAATCGCCTCAAAACGGACAGCTTCATTAATACCTCATATCTATATCTATATCCATGTCTAATGGCAGAACAACTTCCTCCCATGATTCAGAGTAATACAGAATTAACACAGGAAACCCATTCGAAAAGTTACCACTTTATCCATGTATTTTCATCTTGAATTTGTAAAGTAAATCGCCTCAAAACGGACAGCTTCATTAATACCTCATATCTATATCTATATCCATGTCTAATGGCAGAACAACTTCCTCGCATGATTCAGAGTACTACAGAATTAACCACAGGAAGCCCATTCGAAAAGTTACCACTTTATCCATGTATTTTCATCTTGAATTTGTAAAGTAAATCGCCTCAAAATGGACATCTTCATTAATGCTTCATATCTATATCTATATCTATATCTATATCTATATCCATGTCTAATGGCAGAACAACTTCCTCCCATGATTCAGAGTACTACAGAATTTACCACAGGATGCCCATTCGAAAAGTTGCCACATTATCTATGTATTTTCATCTTGAATTTGAGGCGCAAAAATGGCGCAAAAATGGCGCAAAAATGGCGCAAAAATGGCGCAAAAATGGCGCAAAAATGACTGATATTTAAAATAATTAAAACAGAAATAAAATGAAAATAAATAATAAACAAACAAGTACTAGTAAACAACTCCCATTTGACAATGCCATTTTCGAATGTTCATGCACAATATTCACAGGAAATTTAGAAATATTATGCTTTCACGGAGAGTTGTGAAAACGGTGAGATGGAGGTAAACCGGAGATCCGAAAAAAAGCCCTCGAAGCACATGCAGGAAAAAACAAACTTCCAAATTTACTCATGTACAAAACTAGAATCCAAAATATTTATAAAACATAAAACACATTACATTTTGAACAAGCTACTTATTATAAGCTTAACTATAAATTCTTGAGCCTCTGTTTTTAATCATAACTCAGTATTCTGGTAATCTATAAGATTCGAGTTGTTGCATATTTTGTCATCGACAACATAGAAAGACGCCATTTTCTTTTTGTTTAAGGTGTGAAAAACTTCGTGTTGCTTCGGAGTTGTTTATATATATGTATATAGCCTTATATATATAAAACCTTCCTTTTTGGGCAACTATGTTTATACAGAAATATTCAATATAAATATATATTTATATCACGATGAGTGCGCAAGCGTGAAACTCGGAGTAACAGAGAACATGTCTCTTCTTTAATCTAGACTATACTATATATATTCATATCATACATTTAGTTAATTTCATTGTTAGCTTCAATAAAATTGTAAGAATATATATATTCTCGTTTCATGGTGATGATGTGAAGATCGACCTTTGCCTTGATAAAGCTTAGTAGCTAAAAGATTTTCATGTAAACTGAAATGCATTTATAACTATTAATCTTCAGTCAACATGAACCTGATATTATCTCCCCTGCAAATATACATAAAACCATAAAGCAAATCTTCCACATCGGAGATATAAGACGTACGAGGAAAGAAGAGATATCTTCGCTACTGAAGAGGCAGACGAAACCGGATAGAAAAATATAGAGCGAACGAAACAACAACACCAAAAAAAACACACACACACAAAACGATTCCACAGCAAGCTGAAAGAGTTTATGAGACTATAAATAGACCATAAATATTCTTAGGACAATTACAACTTCCCTGATATTTTATGTACTTTAAATCAGCCATGCGCTACTTGAGAGAGATCGATTAACACGTCCAAAAAGGAAAACCTTGAGGAAGCACACATTCCAGTCAATTACAACTGAATCTGAAACCTTAAGTTGTTTACACAATGTCATACGATAAAGACTGAAGGTCTTGAATGCAGAAATCACGAACTTCTTACAAAACGATATTTAAAAAATATCAGTGTTCAGGGCAATTTATTATTGGTTGTACTTAAGTAGCCTTGGGCAGGTTTCGATTACATAAGTACATTAAGTCCAAAGTAAGCTTTACCTTCCGTAGGATAATGCGTATTTATCGATCCATGATGTCAATGTTACAACATCGAATAGTGCTTTTCATTCGGTGTTTTGACTTAACGTAAGTCCATGCTTCCATTATTCTGTGATATTGGCATTGGTTACAACACTTACTTACTTAGTAAAGGGCGGGTTCCAAATGGAAAGTCAAGGCGGCTTCCTTTGTTCTTAGAATCGCCATCTCTTAGGCCTTCTTAAGTGCATTGCACCTTGAAGTAGAAAGTTAGTATATCAAGCTAATTGAAATACGGCCTTTAATTCAACATGCATAGAAATTCGATGAACTTCGATACAATTCCAGTTCGAATTCTCTGTTTCTCAGGGAGCCTCCGGTGATTTTGAGTAGAGCATTTATGTGTTCCAGTGAAGGTCCGTTGAATTTAAAAGTGTTTGTATTATTGAAGTTTTGCGTTTTTTACTTTGACGTTAGTATTTGTGAATATTCTGATGCGGTAAAAAGCTAACCCTGAATAAATGGAGTGAGAATTTAATCAAGGAAAACATCGGTGTTCTCACGAATTCACCCAAAAAGACAAGCGATAACAGCACTGATTTCTTATGTTTTGGATAACTACTTGCACTCATAAAAGATAGTACTGATCCATCGTCCGATGAGCACGGAGTATGGACTATCACCATGACACTGCCCACTTGAACAGATGGTAAAACTAAGTGATATTTGATGTAATTCACTTATATGTGGTCAATATATAGACATCTGTAACTCAATATACACAAAGGTTGTGCTAATGGTAATCAGCTTCGTTGAAAATGTGGTTTCTGTTATGAAACTAAATGCAGAAAAATTTCATGGCATATGTTTTGTAGTTCCTAATAAAAAGCATCTGTATTGATCTATTTTTGCATGGGAAACAAAGTCAAATTCCAAAAAAAGATCTGGATTTTCGGGTTTGAATTATTTTTGGATGCGAAACAAAGGCAACCACTAAAGATGATATCTTTCTCTTCATTATTTTTTGATTGCTTGTTTTTTCTTTTACAATTTCTTTTCATTTTATTTCCGTGGCATTTTTTTCCCTTCTTCTCTCAAAGTAGCTTTTGAGGGAGCTTAAAGTAAAGTTTGACAATATTCCCCAGATTATGGAAGTCCGCAAACCCATGTCAATCTCAGTCAGTTTTTGCATTTATTTATTTTTGTAACCACCTCAGTATTCACCTTTTGAGGTAAAGAATCACTGAGCCAAACCCAAATATTTCGAAATTCAAATTCGATTATAAAAATACCGAAGTCTGAGCGATCATGAATTAGTCTCTTAACGCCAAAATCACGACCACCCAACTTTTCTTACAAAGTGATTTTTAAATAAATACGTACATCATAATTATACGTTCATCTTAAAACTGAAATTAAATGGTGCAATTATAGCTGATGTTAAATGTTTTGTGTAGTCTTACCCTTACTGGATGTATCGGCACAGTGACAGAACTGCGCGCGTAGGCTGCTCCACGAAGCTTTAGACTCTAATACCCTTGAATCATTCGAACTGATCTGGCTTATTACCGATATGTGATCGACGCTAGTTTATTATTGAAACCATACGGAAGTATTCCAGCCTGTTTGATGCTATCTAATGTTTCGATTTTTAAGGATGCCAAAAAAGGAGACAAATCGTCGATATTCTAAAATCAAAGTAAACCAAAGAGAATTTCCTCTGAGAAAAAAGACTTTAACGAAGTACTATAGGTTTTTAGTGCTCGAGTGAGCGTTTAACGAACTAAGAAGTGCCTCAGACGTTCGGAGATGACCGAAGAGCATTGTGGGTATAAAACTCATTTAATATCATTTTTGACAGTGGAGAAAAAAAATCCACAAATAGACAGATATTTAAAAAGGTATAAAAATCAACTCAAATTCAGACAAATTAGGCAGTGAGAAGAATTAGGATGTAAACTGTTTCAGCTGTAGTTTTCCCATATTATATTTGATTAACCTGACGCTTTCAAGCTTCTCATACGTCAAAAACCTTTATTATTCATTTGGGTAAAGAATCTGGAGTTCTTCATACGATACACCTCAGATGTAATTTCAAATCGCTAAGATTTTTATGAAAAGTTATAAAGATTAACGACGTCAAGAGGTCAGACAACGGATAGAAAATGAGGCAACATATTACGATTGGGTTTATTGTTAAGGCATCATAATTGAATATTAACTGCCTACATTTCAACATCCAAGGGTTCGCTATTGGCTGCAGGCAATCTCAAACCATCCACATTCTTCCATCCGTCATCTATTCATCCCTCTGTCGTCCATCCGTTCGACCATCCATCCATTCGTCCGTCTTCCTTGACTCCCTTTCCCCATTCCACTCTACATGTACATCTATCGGTCCGTCCGTCCATCCGTCCCTACATCCATCCCTACATCCATCCATTCCTCCGTCTTCCCTGACTCCCATTCCCCAATCCATTCTATATTCATCTGCATCCGTCAATCCAACCATCTGTCCATCCGACGATCGATCAATCTGTCCGTCCGTCAGTATTCCGTCTGTCCATCCATTCGTCCACCAAGACAGCCTAACTTCATTCGTTGATTACCCTAGCAATCTCAGTTCTTAAGTAGCTTTCAAAAGCAGCCGACGGCCTAATAATATAGCCCCCGTGTCTTTCTCTCTTTTTGTACATGATTTATTTATTCCATTTTTCAGTGAAATTCAAACTGTTGTTTTTTAATCTTTTGTATCTATCGTATCTTGACATTGCGTCTCTAATTTTCTATCGGTATCGCAATATTATACGCCCTGGAGCATTTTCTTATTTTCTCCTATACTTCATTAAAGATATGATCGATATATACAGGTAATGAGTGCCAACTGAAAAAAGTATGAAGGCTCAACACTAAACGATTCCAGATCTAGGCGCGCAATGTGTTAAGAAAATAAAGAACCAAAACAAAAAACAAAAAAACAAAACAAAAAACGGAGCATAATAATAATAATAATAATAATAATAATAATAATAATAATAATAATAGCATTCTTTCGTTGTTTTTACGATGATCCTCTTAATACTATAATTTTTATATATGTAGTTTTTTTTTACTAAGACAGTACGAATTAGCATTTAGCAACTATTTTTACGATTATCTTTATATTTTATATCAGATATTATTAGATATCAGACATTATTAGATATTAGATATCATATTTCATAATTCTATGCTTGTTGCATCATATACATTTATCTATATCTATATTGTTTTATATATTGTATTATTTCTATAAATTTTATTATTATGTATACTGTGAAGCGTTATAGAATGATTACTATATAACGCTATACAAACTCAATAAATTATTATATTATTATAATTATTATTATTAGTTTATTGGTAGTAGAAGTAGTAGTAGTAGTAGTAGTAGTAGTAGTAGTAGTAGTAGTAGTAGTAGTAGTAGTAGTAGTAGTAGTAGTAGTAGTAGTAGTAGTAGTAGTAGTAGTAGATATTAGATATTGCGATGAGCTTTTTTATCAGGCTTCGTTATACTTATTACCAAAAAATAAATAAAAAAAATAAATAATAATAATAATAATAATATTAATGATATATAATGAAAAATAAAAATAAATGTAAGAAGAAAATGTTGAGCAGAGTATTTTAAGTCAGGTTATGCCATGAACAAAAAGTAAATCTCCAAAATATAAGAACATATATCATGCTTGCTATACATATATATTTAGGTTATTGTCTTTGAAAGCATCACCTTTCATTTGCTCAACCAGGTATTACCTCTTCACTTGTTTCTAAACAATAATTCACAACCGATGTCGATATTTGTTTTTACTTACTCAGTTCATTATATGGCGGCTAATTCTAGGCTTGCAGCTTGATATTTTTCTTCCGATGAAAAGATATAACAAAATATTCGTTACGAACACCATATTTGTTCCTCGGTAAATATCAAAGCTTTATACTGTATAAGTGAGCATCTTGTGAGCTTTACTCTCCTTGCTCTCAAATAACAATGACAAATATCATGATTTTGTCTTTTGCACTTGTCATTTCACATCCCACTTCGGATTAATGATTTCTATATAGAGCTCATTAAAATTGCTCACTAACGAATTTGCCCAGCGGCGCCAATAATACAGCCTCCAATCCACTGCTAATCCGGCAGAATTTGCTGAATGCTAATGATCAATTTGAGTACGGATAACTCTTAAATTTTTGTCTTGTGCGTCGGTATACAAATTAGAGTAGATTTCCTACAAGTGGAAAATGAGTGGTACCGTGCATGGCACTCAAATGGCTTTCACTCGGCCAATCATAATGCGAGAAAATGAACCTTATCCCATAAAAGCGAGATTCAATTGCGAAGCCACTTTTAAGCGTCAAACGAAATCTGCTATAGATACATAGAGAAGAAAGATGAGACAGAGTATTTTTTTCATCTGATTCGTCTAATATTACTTTAGTATAGGTTTGGATAGGGTGTTTTAGACTCTGTTACAAAATCTGATATACAAGCATATTTGAGTCAGTTAAAGAAATCCAAAACATTGACTTAGTACCTATATTACACAATAGCGAAGAACAGAAAATCTAATAGTGTTCGTGATCGAAATCTCGTTACCTGAGGAATAGCTCTGGGGGATACAAGAGAATGATGGATCTCGCAGACGCATGCGCAGTACAGCTTAACAGGCCACTTGTAGTTGTGTAAACATTTGTTAGAGCTGTTTTTAAGCCCTTTAGTTCCCCGATATGTCAGACAATCTTATAAGTATTTACTAATGCCTTCCCTCAGGGAATTGAAACTGATGGTTCTGGAAAGTGCATGCATACTGAAAAAGTCTCTGAAAATCCCAGAAGGAGAAAGAGACGGAGAAGGAGAACTGGAGAAAGAGAAGGAGAAGGAAATTCTGCTGTACAGAAGAATTCATTTGATTCAGTTTCTCGCCCACATCAATAACTTTAACTAGTTTTCTTAGTCGATATTATTCAAAATGTTTATGTATAACTTGCCTTCAGTCTAATTCCATTTGCGTCAGCCACCGTTACACTGATTGTATATTCCTGAAAAGTCCCTTTTCCGGTAATACTTGTCAATTACTGTTCAGTAATTAACTGTAATTGTATAACTTTAGATGAGAGTGAGATGCGGTAGTCTGTTAGGTTAGTTAGCCTGAGGCTGTAGTTGGCAATTAGAGGATAACACATATATACGGTGATAATCAGTGTAGACGAAAAATCTAGCCAAATTTTAAGCCGTAAATTACGATTGTTATCCATTGATAAAAGTACCGGTCGAAAGCATAAAAGTAATAATGAAAATAAAAAATCATTTTATTTTTAGCTACATCGATTCAATTGCTGCTAGTGAACGAAGAATTTTTAGATCTTTTCGTTTTGATTTTGAATTTCTTTTTTTCTTTCTTTCTTTCTTTTTTTTTTTTTTTTTTTTTCTATCTTTTCTTTCCTTTCCTTTCCTTTCCTTTCCTTCCTTTCCTTTCCTTTCCTTTCCTTTCCTTTCCTTTCCTTTCCTTTCCTTTCCTTTCCTTTCCTTTTTTTTCCTTTTTTGTTTTTTGTTTTTTTGTTTTTTGTTTTTTGTTTGCTTGTTTGATTCTTTGTTTATCTATCTGCCAGGTTGTCAAACGATTTCATGTTTTTGTTGCTGGTTGCAAAGGCAAAAATAATAAATTAACTGAACCTGTGAAACATTGGAAAATTTGGAAAATTAATATTTTGTAATACTGATTTTTATGGAGTACAAAAAGCTAGACAACTGGTGGAATGAAATACACAGTAAAGTTTAAAAACACCTGGAATAACTTTGAGAGTATACATATGCCACCCTGCAATGGTTCTCCTAAGTTTACATCCATCCATCTGGCATTGACTATAGATACTCATTGCAATCTCGTAAATAAAAGCAGTACTAAGTCAATCAATCATAACAGACATAATACAGGATTGTAGGCTATACGTGCTAATCAGCTTAAGTCGGCTTAGAATGAGTATATTCTTTATTCTGACACGTCTTTTCACGGCTCGCAGGAAGTGCAAAACACGGAAACAGTTGTCTAACAGTCGTCATATTGTCTACCAAGTCGTAAAACATTAGACTATAGTCTTAGTAGCGTCACAATTGAAAGTGTTCAACATTAATGAACAAAAGGGACAAACAATAAAGTGCTTCAGGGACTAATCTAGGCTATTGACTTGGGGATCTTTTCTTACCCCAGAAACAAACGTGTCAAATTTTACGTTAAGATTGGAGATGCTATTTCCTCATTACTTAGGAGTGCTATTCCAGAATAGGAAGCGGGTACCCTTTAATCCGTCCTACATGTGAGTGGAAAACCTACTGAATTTATCATAGCACGCACATGAAGCGGGTACCCTTTAATCCATCTTACATGTGAGTCGAAAACCTACTGAATTTATCACAGCACGCACATGAAGCGGGTACCCTTTAATCCATCCTACATGTGAGTCGAAAACCTACTGAATTTATCACAGCACGCACATGAAGCGGGTACCCTTTAATCCATCCTACATGTGAGTCGAAAACCTACTGAATTTATCACAGCACGCACATGAAGCGGGTACCCTTTAATCCATCCTACATGTAGTAGTTAATGTCCGCAGTCCATAGGCCCCGCAGGCGCATGAATAAATTAGTAACAACACTAAGCAACAGCATGTCGAGCGCCAGCATTAACTTGTAAGTAATTTTCCTCATTTTTGTATGTTTTCTTTTCTTTTTTTTTGGTCTTATGGAATTGTAAATTATAGATAAGTGTATTTTCTTTATTTGTAGCGAATCGTATGATTCTAAAGATGATTTCCGAGAGATAAATAAATACGCATGTTGAAGTTTAAAGGCTCGACTACCTCACTGTAGTTGAAGACTACATTCATTCGAAGTTATCGGCATTTTTCACTGACTTATGCTATCAAGATCGCCGAAATTATCGAGAATAGAAGATGTTCGACCAGGATGGAAGAGATTTGGATAGATTTGGTCAAGATTTAAGAGAGGAATTCGGAGTAAAATCAGTCCACGAGCATGTAAGCGAGGAATCGCACGTGCGACACAGGGAGCCCAATCAGGATTTCCAAGAAATTAAGGGGGCTGCGTCAACAAAACCAAGCGTCGAGAATGGTGGAAAAAAGGTGACATGGCCATCATTAACGCAATATTTAGATGGTTTTGGTGGTGAACCGCGAGAGCCCGAAGTCAGAAGATCTGCAAGAGTAAAGGCAGCAAAGAAATCAGAAGAAGAAGGAGTCATAGCCGAACGAGCGGTTTATTGCAGACGTAGCAGATCAGGACATCTTGGAGAGCTGAGAAAGAATTGGAACAGAGTACAAGAATTAATGAAGAGTCCCGAAGTCGACGTGATAACACTAGAGGATAGTGTCCGAAAGTATAATGAGGCGTTCAGGAAGTTTGTGGACGCCCACGAAGTATGTATGGAGATTGAAGACGACGAAGAGAGAAGAGCACTGTTAGTGGATAGTTATGAAAACCAGAGAGACATGAAGTGGCAGTTAGAAAACCTGTTGAATGAGTGGATAGCCAACAAGCACAGACCAAAGTCCCCAAGATCAGAATCCGGATTCAGCCGCGCTTCTAGTTCGTATAGTATAAAGGAGAAAACGAAATTCATGGAAGAAGCTAGACTTAGAGTGAACGCGTTGAAGCAAAAACAAGACTTGGATCGCCAAATGGAACAGATAGAAAAGCAAAAGGCTGAACTCAGCAGGAAAATCGAACTAATGGACGCGGAAACCCAGGCGAAGCAGGCTGCAATTGACTTGATGATAGAACGATATGTTACAGAAGAAGATGTTGAAGACTCTCGTCGAGAGATTGAGAAGCACGATGAGATTGCACCCCAGTACAGCTACACACGGCCCCGGTCCCCATTAGAAAGGGATGACGAACGTTCCAAGAAAACTTTCGTACCCGTAGTAACTAGCGAGTTCGTGGCTAAAAGTACGAATACGCAGGTTCCTGATACAGTTTCGTCGTTCCACCACAGCATTCCAAGCGTTTCTACAACTTGTTACTATACAAGCCCGCAAATGGCGTCCACACCCTTCAGCCTTCCAGAGAAATTCACTATCCCGCCTCAAGCGAGTCAAGTGACACCGAGGGCATCTACGTCGCAGTATGTTCCAGTTCTTCAGAACCCAACGCCAATGGAGTTTCGTCCCTCGTGTACCCCTCCATCACTACCCAGAGAAAGTTCGATGGTAGAGGCATGGACGACGATAGCGCAAGCAATCAAACAAGGTCCGTCCTTACCGAAAGTGGAATTAATGAAGTTTAGTGGAGACCCGTTGGAGTACGCCGAGTTTGTGACGAATTTCAAGGATAACATTGAAAGCCAAGTGTCAGACGAGTCGCAGAGACTTACCCGCTTACTGGCGCAATGTGTAGGAAAGGCTAAGGAAGCAATTCGAAGCTGCGTGAACCTTCCGGTTTGCGAAAGATACGTTGAAGCATGGAAAACCCTACATCAGAACTTTGGACAGTCACACATGGTAGCTGACGCGCACGTAAGAAGGCTGAAAGAGATCCAGATCAGAAGAGCTGACGCAAGTAGCCTTATGGAGTTCGCAAGAAAGTTAGAAGATGCAAGGAGAGTGCTTACTAGCATGGGTTATAGCTATTCAAGCCGCTTAGACAACGAAGAGACCATAGTTATGCTGATGAAAAAGCTTCCAGACGAAGGTTTAAAGAGGAAGTGGGCCGACAAAGCAGGAGATATTATCAAGTTGAAGGGAAGAGCCGAGTATGCAGACTTCGTGCAGTTTGTCAAGAATACAGCGGATAGAATTAATAACAGATACGGGCAGGAGCTAAGAGTAACTACCTCGATGACAGAACGAGAGAAGAGGGATCCAAAGAAAGAACGATCTGATCAAAGATATAAAGTCACGACTTTAGCCGTTCAAAGTGATCAGAGCCCACGCCCATCCACTACAGCTCACAAGTGCCCGCAGTGTTCAGGACCTCACGGAGTGTGGAGATGCTGGAAGTTTAAGAGCTCTTCTCTAAAGGATCGTTTCAAGTTAGTGAGACAACATGGCCTTTGCAGAGCTTGTCTCGAAGAAGGACACTGTGCCAAGTCATGTACGAAGGGATTCAAGTGTAGAATCTCAGGGTGCGGCAAAGATCATCACTACCTAATCCACAGCGAAGACGTCGGTGGTGATCGCGCCAAAGACAGTGGTAATTCATCAGCGAAGAGCGTCGAAAGAAATGCGCAAGCAAGGGAGGTGGCTCCAGAGATTCAAGAAGGAACAACATCACTGAAAACCACAAGCCAGTCCACGCCTCCGACAGTCAGTCCGAACGCAATAGCAGTAGAACCAAATGATCCAGTTACAGTCAGTGCACTTGACGTTAGCAGACCAAAGGTATGCTTCAAAGTTGTACCTGTTAAAGTCGGCACCCCTCAGAGTGACAAGCAGATCATCACATACGCATTCTTTGACAGTGGTTCGGACGCAACTCTTTGTACGGAAAGCTTGATGGATGAATTACAGATTAAGACCAAGAGACAAGCACGATTTACGATGTCTACTGTCAATTCGCAGGAAAGGAAATGCGGATATGAAATAGACTTAAAGATAGAATCTTTAGAAGGAGATGCACACTTCCGTTTAGAGAACGTATTAACCACGAAGAACCTTCCCGTTATGCCGAAGCATGTGGCAACCAACGAAGAAATAAAGAAATGGCCACACCTCGAAGACCTTACCTTGAGAGAGATCGACAGAAGAAGAGTAACCCTACTCATCGGTAGCGACCGTCCAGATATCATAGAAAAGGAACTGGACAGAAGAGAAGGAGGAAAGGGAGAGCCCTTCGCAGTGAAGACTCCCTTTGGTTGGACTGTTTATGGTCCTATAGCAGAATCTGCAGAAAGTCAAGTGAATGTTAGTCTGACTAGCACCGAGCACGAGAAGTTAAACCTTCAAATAGAACGTATGTACAAGGATGAGTTTGGGAACACTGCTGATGACATAGATGAAGTTATGTCGGTCGAAGACCACAAAGCCAAAGAGATTATGGACAAATCAGCTATCTTGATTGACGGACATTATCAGTTAAGACTACCATTTCGTCAAGATCACCCGATCCTTCCAGACAGCAGACCAGCCGCAGAAAAGAGGTTAGAATGGTTGAAGAAAAAGATGCAGAAGGATGAAGTATTCAAGGAGAAGTATAGTCAAGTCATGGAGAAGTACAGAACTGAAGGCTCTTCGAGAGAAGTACGAGAAGAGGAACTCCAGAACCTGAAACCATTATGGTTCCTACCTCACCATGCAGTTTGGCATCCAAGAAAACCGGACGAACCGCGAGTAGTGTTTGATTGTGCCGCCAAAAGCGGAGGAACTTCTTTGAATGAACAGTTACTTCAAGGATCCGAGAATACGAGTCCGTTGATTGAAGTAATCCTCAGGTTCAGAGTGAACGAAGTTGCCGTTGCAGCAGACATCAAGATAATGTTTCATCAAGTCCACGTAGCGCCCGAAGACTGTGGCGCATTGTGTTACCTCTGGTGGCCAGAAGGAGACATATCTAAAGAGCCCAAGGTTCACCAGATGCTCGTACATATATTTGGTGCAACGTCCTCGCCGAGCATCGCTGGATATGCATTGAGGAAAACAGCAAAGGATAGCGAGCACGACTTCACACCAGAGACCACTAATGCTGTGTATAAAGATTTCTACGTTGACGACTTGCTGAAATCGTTCGCTGATGTTGCGCAAGCTATACGAGTGAGCAAACAGTTACAGACTCTGCTAGCAAGGGGAGGATTCAAGTTAACAAAGTGGGTGTCTAATCATCGCCAAGTCTTGTCGGAATTTCCAGCGGAGGAACGCGCACCAGCAATCAAAGACTTAGACTTAACTTCCGAGAGTCTACCTGTTGATAGAGCCCTAGGTATCCATTGGGACGTGGAGCAAGATACGTTCAACTTGGCCAAAAGCAGCAAGAAACATCCTGAGAATAGAAAGGGCGTACTGTCGTCAGTTGCAACTGTTTATGATCCGCTAGGATTTGCGAGCCCTCTTCTCCTACCTGGTAGAGAAATAAACCAAGAACTTTGCCATAGGAGATATGATTGGGACGAGAATCTCCCACCAGACGTACTTGCCAGTTGGGTAGAATGGAAAGAAGGACTTGCAAGTTTAGGAGATCTAAGTATTCCACGCTGCTTCAAGCCAAAGAACTTTGGTACCGTGGTGAGAACGGAGCTTCACCATTTCGCTGATGCTTCACAAGAACACGGTTACGGAACAGTTTCCTACCTGAGACAGATCAACGATAGAGGTCAGATTCATTGTAGTTTTGTGATGGGAAAGTCTCGTGTTAGACCTTTGAAGAGCACCATGACAGTACCCAAGTTGGAACTCACAGCTGCAGCTCTACTGGTTCGCATGAATAAGTTAATTGTCAGAGCATTGCAAGGAAGACTCCAGATCGACAGTGTCAGCTATTGGACAGATTCTATCATCGTCCTCAGATACATCTTCAATGAAGTGCGAAGATTCATCACGTTTGTTGCAAACAGAGTTGCCGTTATACGACAAGAATCGGCCCCAGATCAGTGGAAGCACGTAAGGTCCGAGCTTAATCCCGCCGATTATGCTTCAAGAGGGATCAAGGCAACCGAATCAAGAAAGTTGTTGATATGGAAACAAGGACCAGAGTTTCTGTGGAAAGAAGAGGAAGAATGGCCTCCACAGCCACCAGAGATGTCAGCAGCATTATCAGAAACGGATGAAGGAGTTAAGAAGGAGAAGGTGACGGTTGGAGCAACGACCTGGAACAGACTAAGGAGGACTGTTGCATGGCTAATCAAAGCTGTTCGAAAGCTGATTAGAGTTTGGCCGCGTAAAGCTGAGCGCGACTGCACCAAGAACTTGCAGCCCAGTCAAGAAACCTTGTCAGTGTCCGAAGTCGAACAAGCGGAGAGAAGAATCGCGAAATTTGTACAAAGAGAATCGTTTTTGAACATTCAGGCCGGTGAAGACTGCTTGAGCAAAGAAGTGAAAGAAAGATTTATCCGCCTGAAGCCGATTTCAGAAGATGGAGTAATTCGGGTTGGAGGAAGATTGGATCGCTCACATCTGTCCTACGACGCTAAGCATCCGATTATCTTGCCTGGAAAACATCCAGTAACAGAGCTGATAATACGTCATTACCACCATCGTAACGGTCACGTTGGAACCAATCAAGTATTGGCTGAGATACGACAGCGCTTTTGGATCGTAAGTGGAATTTCGTCAGTAAAACGAGTGCTGCGCAAGTGCCATGAATGCAGACGTCAGAATGCCAAGATGGGAGAGCAGATTACCGCTCCACTACCAGAAGTAAGATCGTCTTCAGACAGACAAGAACTAGTCTATCCCTTCGCCGCAGTGGGTTTAGACTACTTTGGACCGCTGTACGTTAAGGTTGGTCCAAATACAAGATCCAAGAGAGATCCATCATTGAATAAGCGTTACGGTTGTATATTCACGTGCCTAAGGTACAGAGCAGTCCACATCGAGGTTGCGCAAGACTTATCTACAGATAGCTTCATCAACGCCGTGATACGTTTTGTTAGCAGACGTGGACCCCCGAGAATCATTTACAGCGATAATG
The DNA here is from genome assembly GCA_023349425.1 of Anthopleura sola. NCBI lineage: Eukaryota > Metazoa > Cnidaria > Anthozoa > Actiniaria > Actiniidae > Anthopleura > Anthopleura sola. Next base: position 3,159,587 of record JALHLI010000006.1, on the reverse strand, counting down.
GCACTAATTTCAAGGGAGCAGAGTTAGATGTCATTAAAGCTATGAAAACGTGGAATCAGGAACAGATACAAGATGAGCTGAACCAAAGAGGTGTACAGTGGAAGTTTAATCCTCCCGCAGCGAGTCACCAAGGCGGTGTTTGGGAACGTCTCATACGATCAGTCAGAAGAATTCTACACTCCATGTTGGGAGAACGTCTCGTGAATGATGAAACGCTTCACACGTTCTTGACCGAGGTAGAGAAGATCATGAATGACAGACCCATAACCAAAGTCTCCAGTGAGCCGCAAGATTTAGAAGCACTCACACCAAACCACATCTTGTTACTCCGCAAGAACGCATCCCTAGCCCCAGACGAGATTAAAGATGTTGACAAGTATAAAGCCAGATGGAAACACGCCCACCTGTTAGCGAACGAGTTTTGGCAGCGATGGACGAAGGAGTACTTGCCTATGCTGCAAGAGCGACAGAAGTGGTTGCGAGAAAAGGCTAATTTCAAGGTTGGCGACTTAGTTCTTCTAGCAGACAAGAATACCCCAAGAGGAGAATGGCCAAAAGCATTGATCGAACAGACGATGCCAGACGGTGATGGAATTGTGCGCCGAGTAAAAGTGAGAACAGCAGATGGAGAGTACCACCGAGATGTACGAAAACTCTGCATGCTGGAAGAAGAACTACTGAAGGCCAAGACCGAAGCCGGAGACCAAAGTCTACAGAAGGAGTAAAAACAGAGTGTGATAGATATCACCACGCAAGCCAAAGCAGTAACACAAGAGAACGAAGGCATTCAAGACTTGAACTGTTCAGAATTTAGAGACGTTTAATTTATTGAGTACTTTAGCAGATGATTATGTTTATGTACAAAAGACTTAGTAGTCTTTTGGCGGGGGAGCGTGTAGTAGTTAATGTCCGCAGTCCATAGGCCCCGCAGGCGCATGAATAAATTAGTAACAACACTAAGCAACAGCATGTCGAGCGCCAGCATTAACTTGTAAGTAATTTTCCTCATTTTTGTATGTTTTCTTTTCTTTTTTTTTGGTCTTATGGAATTGTAAATTATAGATAAGTGTATTTTCTTTATTTGTAGCGAATCGTATGATTCTAAAGATGATTTCCGAGAGATAAATAAATACGCATGTTGAAGTTTAAAGGCTCGACTACCTCACTGTAGTTGAAGACTACACTACATGTGAGTGGAAAACCTACTGAATTTATCACAGCACGCACATGAAGCGGGTACACTTTAATCCGTCCTACATGTGAGTGGAAAACCTACTGAATTTATCACAGCAGCATGCGCACAGAGTACGGAATACTACTGCTCTGACAATTAAATGCCGTGCATGTCTTTTTTTCTATAGGTTAGTTCAGCCAACCATAAAATGTATGATAGAGCTTAGTTTTCTCGTTCTCATGGAGCATAATTAACTCGTAGTCCATTCTGGTTAGCTATGCCGAAGACAGTCTATTTGTTGAATATTTACACCTATAAAAGCTACGAAGATGAGATCGACAAGTATTATAGGTAGATACATTGTGCATGTTTCAACCGCTTGATAACTATTGATGAACTCAAGATCATTTACCAGTTACGATCTCAGCTTTGGCATCAAAACTCTTACTTGTTTGATCTGAAAACTTCCCCATGATCCCATTGGTCTCAGCTTTATAGAATTTTGGTGACTTATCGAAATAAGCAGACGACGTCCTATGCTCGCTTGGAGAAAGAGAGTATGAAGTAAGAGAGCATATCTCTGTACCCTATGATAATTATTTGAAAATCTATTTTTAGCTCTGCGCGCAGCCTGAAATATTCTATCAGTGGATTCCTGATTCAGTTCAGGCTGCGCACGCAAGTACCACCGGGCTCGGTATCGTATGTGAGTAGAGTTGCTTGTTGGTTCTCTCCTGTGCTTCGATGGTTTTTCTCCGGGTTCTCCGGTTGTCCTCCTTTGGCAAAAATCAACTTCTAAATTCCAATGGTAATTTCAGTGGAAGAAAACCCACCCTGCGAAAACGCCTCTGCTAAATCCTATATATTACTTTCGATAATAAGAGTCTTATTCTTTATATTTGTACTGATTCTAATCATACGAAAAGCGTTCCGTCCGTACCCTCAAAATCCATAAAATAGATCCTCATCAAAAGCCAAAAACAATAGGGGAGCATTATCTCTATTATATTTTGCGATGAAACTATGTATCAAGTTTATCAACTAGAGATGTCTTACAATTATACCTGTATCAAATCTCTTACTATTTGACTATAGCTGCACAATCCATATCCGGGTAATATCCATTTCCAGATACAAAAAGATAAGACTTGTTGTCAGCTTGTAAGTTTTTCCTAGCCACTTGATATTAAGGATTAGATACAACGACGCCAGACAACTCAGATTATACTTGTAGCTCTTTGTTTTAGGTTACCAAAAACGTTCTCAAAATCAAAGGTTTCATTTATTGTATCTTGTATATTAGACTACTTGCTCTTTCATCTTATCTTAAATTTCGTTTTGTTATGAAGTAATGTTATTACAGATAGTTGAGATTAGCCTGCGTAGCGGCCCTCTCGACTCATCGCCAGGCACCAGAGAGCCGCTACGCAGGCTAAGTTGCGATTTGATATATAAATGAGTCAATTAGTTAAATCTATCATTGCATGGACCAGATATAGACTAGAGCATTTCTACCACCGGAAAACGTGCAGTTAAAAAGATCTATGTTTTATTGATCATGCGCAGCGACGCCAGTGTATTCTTCATTTACACGTTACGTCATCACGGCAACGTTGGTGGCATTTAACGAAAGATTCTCATGATCTTCGTTTGATCATACCACCAACATGGCCAGCATGTCTTAGTCATTTGATCCTCTTGCGAATGCTTTCAAACCATCGTCACGGCAAAGGACGAACATTCTGTACCCCTTTTTTCTTTTCCCGATCGCCCAGCGCCGGATGCGCTACTCTGATACAATATCACGCTGTACGGAAGTTGTTACTAAATAGACCTGGTCTCTTGCATGGCGTAGGAAAGGTAAATTTGATTAAAGGTAAAGGCAAAGTACCTGTATTTAACGTCGGTAGTTCCTTCAGTTAAAATTCAACTGCTATTAATGGATCCAACCGTGCGCACTTTATCCCATCTGTCCATCAGTGCTCTGTTTTAAGGTTATTTAGAGCTGAAGCTACACGGATTAGAGAGAAGACGAAACAGATGCGCAGGAGATCCTGAGGAAACGAAAACTGATCTAATGGGTAACCGAGCGACGACGGCGTTGCACGGTACGAATGAGTACAGCGGTCTACTGAATAGAGAAGTTAAAGGACGTTAATGAGCGGACCTATTCGACCAATCAATACGGGTTATCTGTCGCCTATGAATGATCTAAAATGAAGTACAACCCAATTAATTTGCCCTAGCGCCCTTGATTAAAGCTATATTGATTAGACCAGCTGCCTTACACAAGGCAGACTTTAGTCTGTCCAACTGAGAAAAAGACTACTATATGTGTTGGCTCATTTTCAAAGCTGCATGGCTCCTGGCAAAAGCTTACAAGACGAAAAAAGCCGGTTAATTCAATATATATGGAAATTTAGTAAACCAAAAATATCCTGCAAGCAGAATATTGCACATAAATTAAAACAAAAAGAAAAACAAGACGACTAAATATAGGTCATGGAAAAAATGCTCATTTCCTAATTAGTTATTTTTACTTGGAGATGAAACGGAAACATAGTTGTACCTCGCGAATTTTTCTCTTTTGAAACTGACAGTTCAATTTCTAGTTATTACATATGTATTGTTGTGGGTATGAAAGCAAATTTAATATCTGCTGCCAGTATTAATCATGCTATTGCCATCTGCGAATTGACGAAGGTAGTCAGTCGGAGCAATTGATTGTGAACTACAGTATTCAGTATAATATGCCTGAGTTATACGTGAAGATGATATAACTGAATTAAAAAAATGTACAAACTTTCGTTATCTCTAGCTGTCCTTACGATGAAAAGAGAGTGCTGGCTAACAAAAAGCGAAATAAAAGAAAAAAACGAAGGAATCCCAGTAAACATATATGAAATATTTTTTAAAAGGTATTGATTTCATTTGGCTAGGATGCTTAGTCTGCAATAATCTCGAGCAGTCCATTGAGAGGAAATTTATTACGACGAATGAAATCGAATGTTCTCGATTTTGTTAATTCCAGTTGGAGATGAAACGTAATTATGGCTATATATGCCTCGCTACTTTTTTCCCTTTGAAACTGAAAGTTAAGTTTACCTCGAGCTCATTATCATATTAACTGTTGTATTAGAGAAAGAATAATATTTGTTGTCTGTTTTAATCATCGTATTGCATCTGCGAATTAACGAAGGATTGTCAGTAGGAGCAATCGATCGTGAGCTACAGTATTATTAATACTATGACTGATCTATAAATGTTAGATAATATAAATAAGAAAAATTGTACAAACTTCCATAATCTTTGTCCTTGCGGTGAAAAGAGCGAGTGATATATTATTTATTATACTTGACAATCAATATTAAAACAACAAAGAAGGCTGGCTAACAAAAGCATAATAAAAAAGAGAGAAGGAACTCTCACTAAATATTTATGAAATATTTTTTTAAGGTATTGATTTCATTCAAGAGAGCATGAATTTATATAATTTATAATTTATAATATTTATGTTCTCTTGTTCCATTTGACTAGAATTTCAGTATTCTCGCTTTGGCATTCGTTGTTTTGACTCGGACGCTTCGCCACAGGCGTGCTCGTCCAAAGCTACCCAAAGCGAATCGGTTCTCTGGTTCCCAAAGTAAGATTGTGGTCATAAATCTAGGCTAATCCATCGCTTTTGTGACTGAATACGTTCTTTTATCAATGCCCTTGATTATATCAATAGCTACTCGGAAAAGTTATATCATTAGAGGATTATACAGCACTCTTTTTACATGAACATACCCTTGGGAGCCGGATTCTGCGGAGAATTCTGCCTTTCTTCAAATCTTTCAACACACATTCCAAAGTTCTTCCCAATCAAACAACAAGCATAGTGTTTACTGATATCTTGGTCTCTATGTGATCAAAACTCATTTATTTATGAGCTATGCTAGCGAAAGTACGTGCGTTTTTATTCAATTTCGCGCAGCTAACGTTATTGAAATCGATGATAATTGTGACGTAGGGCAAAGCTGATCAAACAGAGACACAGGCTCATAAAAATTCGTCAGACTTACCTTGCTAGAAGAAGTCTCATCATCTTTAATCTTCAAAACCGATGACTCATTTGCAAGAAATAGTGTTTTGTAATAGCCGGTCGGCGTTGCACAATAAAGGACACTTGTCCAATAAAGATGATCTTTATTCTTCCAAGCGGCTGACTCGGATGGAAAGCCGGTTCCCCTGTTTAATAACCTGAGACAAATAAAACACACGTTAGCAGGTGATAAGTGCACTGTATAACTGTAAAATAATAGGTCTTAATTGTTATCGTTTAGTGCAATGATACCGTTCATTAATCGATAAGAAGAGTAATGTGTTTCCTATCTGGAGTTTCTGGTTATTGAACGAAAGGTGGCGCTTCTGTGAATCCTTCGCCGCATGACTCAAACTGTAGATAGCAGCAGCGTAAAGCGATTTATGTATAAATGTAAACCAGATGGAGAAATGGATAAATGCGAGCTTTAGTGTTAAGACTTCCCCACTCAACTGACAAGATTGATTTAAGTGCCGAAGAAGAAGAAAATGCAAGAAAAAATTAGGGGAAAAAATGGAAGTCGACGATGTCGTAATTTTCGTCGATTTTTTTACAATGTGATAAATATTAAAAAGGAAACTTTTCTTGTAAAAATGAAAACAGGTGACACATAAACGTTAACAAATTCAGAAGAAAACGAAAAACAGTTGAAGAAGAGACAGGGCTGTTTTGACTGATGATAAACATAATGGTAAACGCGCAGAAACTAATACTGAGTATTAAAGCTAATATACAGACACAACCAATCAGTTTTGGATTGAAGAATGAAGCGAAGAAGGAAGTACAATATTCGTCAAGAGTCGAGACACTCAAAGGTGGTCCCAAGGTGAAGCCGTTTGATCTAGTACCTGTAACATCAATACCAAGTCGCATGAGGAAACCTCAAGGCGGTCTAGGTAGACATTGGATAAACTAATTCTTGATCCATTGGGAATCATGAGTGGTGCACTCGCCTTTTGAGAACTCACGTCGATTGCTGGACTCGACACGACATGTGAGTAACATTAGTATGATCTCTCTTTTGAGTAGAGTTTGGCGGTTTTCGTTCCTACGCAAAATCTCAACGCGCTAAATTCCTATCCAATCTGTGGGTTACATCTTGCCCTGACTTTGATCATCTCAGAGGTTGTTTCAGGGTTAAATTAGTTCGATAAAATTGATATTTTGATCACATGTAATAAGTCTTAAGGGTGTGACCGTTAAATTGGGAATAAAGTCAATGCTTTGGATTGGTTAACTTAACTGAGGTTAATTCTTGATTTTACGTATAATCAGTTTTAAGCTTCCTAATCTAAAACCTAATAACAGTGGTCCAGTGCCGCCATTGATCTCCCCGACAGTGTATCAAGCTAGCCTTATGAAAATCCCTTGAATATTTTCTTTGAATTATCTCACGATCTCTTATCAGGATCTTATAATCCTCAAAGACATGGCCGTTGTCGATATAAAGATGATAAAAGAACGATTAAGATGATTGGATCGTAATCAAAATTACATATGTACGAGTGTGGACTGTTGCTGATGAAAATACTTTTAAGGAATCGTGGGGAAAACAAGTAGTATAGTCATTCATTAAGATGAATGCCGTGTAACAGAACATGAATATATAAATTTGAGAAAAACCTATGGATACGATATAATAAAAGGGATACACGATGAGGAATGCGGGATATTTAAGACCAATCCCGAGGGATCCGGGATATTGAAAGGGATACACGATGAGGAATGCGGGATATTTAAGACGAATCCCTAGGGATCCGGGATATTCAAAGGGAATGAGGAATACGGTTTATTTAAGACGAAACCCTAGGGATACAGAATATGGAAAATTCTAGGCGAAAACTTAGGGATATTCGAGAGAAAACCCTAGGGATGCTAGCCTCCTGCGCAGGATTACTTACAACTCCTGCGCAGGATTACTCACAACGTTTCTCTTAGTGGGAAGAGAGACGGCGTTGCGTGACCGACCCTAAGGACGTCTGCGAAGGAGTCTATAGGGAGGCGGGATAAAGGAATAGGGAAAATTTGAGGTGATTTTGAACTTTGAACTTTGAACTGACCTAGTGATACGAGAACTCCTCGCCCCTCCCCCCCCCCCCCCCCCAACTCCTCCCTCCCCCACCCCTAGCAGTACCCCTCCCCCACCCCTAGCAGTACTTCATATTAATTTTCGATTGCTCTATACCTATTTTATTATATGTACCAACGGAACACTTTCAGGGACCGTCTAAATTAATTAAATTTGCTGAAGTTTATTATTAAACTTTACGTGGGAGGCGATATAATTGGTTCTAACTACTAAAATTGGCATGGGAGTTCGGAACTGCTTTCTTTAGTTGTAATTTATATGATAAACTCAGGATACTCAATTTCATCAACCGAGCCTTGGAATTCAGTTCCAGAGTTATCTAGATTATGTTATTAATAATTCCTGCTAGATCGCCGGAAGTGTATCTAACAACACAAATTGAAGTTTTCAAAATTGCTTCCACACTTTTCGTACTGAAACCCGATATACGTAGCCTACTAATGTGGGTGAAACCCAGGGAAAGCTCTGGCCAGAGTTGGAAGCAAAAAAAAATTTTTCAAAATAAATTGCGGTTGACGGCTGGATGGTCTGTAGCTTGCTTGCATCCGGACCGCGTAAACTGTAGTCAACTTTACGAGAGAAAACGCAGGCTAAATGGTCTGAGGACCACGTGTGACCGGTCTGTGAATGGAAAACACCACACCCAGACACGGATCTAAAATAAAATCTTTCCACAAAGAAACTAAGGCTTGGCTTTAAGAAAATTTGGCATTTATATGTGAAAGAAACTTCTGATGATTTTACCCAAAACGCAGTGAAATCGGTTTGGCCTACGATCCAGACACGTGTTAGGACAGTGACAAGCATATCAACCGAAACATCAACTGAAAACGGATAATTACAAACTAGCTGTTTTTCTCATGAAATGAACCAAATAAATCCTGTGAACATCAATGGTTTGCATGATCCAATCATCCCCGAAGAGAATCAATGACAAAAGACATGGCAGCCATGTTGGTTAGGAGCTGGTTAGGAGAGTAATGATATGAACTATAATCAAAGTCAAGAGGTTATTCATTCTCGCTAAATCATGCCAAATTGGCTTCGGATTTTCTTCGTCTATTTTCAAAAAGGGTATTAATTTATTTTTCAAACACTTTGTCTTCTTGTTGTTCCTGTTTGTCTCTGTATCTTTCAACTTCCGGTAAGTCTAGCAGACTTAATACTTATAGTTAAGACAATAGGTGGGGTCAAGAGGACAGCAGTGGCAGCAGGGTAAACTTCCGCTTTCATTTCCCTCCTCCTGCATGTGCTTGACCAGTTGTTGGCAAGCCTGTGCAGGTTATTGAACATTGTTACTGTTATTTTTATTATCAAATATAATCATTATAAAATACTATCATTATAATTATCATTATAATTATAAGTATCATTATTATAGTATTATAGTATTATATCAGAATAAAGAATACAGTTCATGGTGCACGTGCTCTAATTTTGAGGTGCGAAAGAGAAATGTGGCAGACAAGGCTCGCCGGGGCCACCAAAACAGGCTTCAAATTCTACTTTGACGCACACGATATCACCAAACTCTCTATCAGGATAGGATACCAGAGGTTGAAAGTGGATGAATTGCATGTCTTCATTATTACTATTATTATCATTATTATTATTATTATTATTAATAAGAAAAATAACTGAAATAGTCATCAGATCTACCTATTATGTCTTTTGCAGAAGAAATAAGGAATGGCTCGATCCAGAACTCTTGAAGTATTAGATCCCCTTAATTGAATTGCTTTTTTTTTCTTTTTTCCTTTGTATTTTATTCTTTAGCTTTCTCGTCCTAAAGTATATATATATATGTGTCCAAGTAGTCAATCGTAAATTACCTGATAATAGTGAGATTTACAATTGTTTATGTAAAAATATAAAAGTGAAATAAAGTTTCCACTATTATTATTGTTATATATTGTTATATTATTATAACCTTAGTTATACAATTTAATAAGAAAACTAAAGAAACGAAATTCTGCTGACGTTTCGTGAGCACGAAACGTCAGCAGAATTTCGTTTCTACGAAACGTCAGCAGAATTTCGTTTCTACGAAACGTCAGCAGAATTTCGTTTCTACGAAACGTCAGCAGAATTTCGTTTCTTTAGTTTTCTTATTAAATTACTATTACTATTACTATTACTATTACTATTATTATTATTATTATTATTATTATTATTATTATTATTATTATTCATGTTCATTTTCATGTTCATTCAATGTTCTTTGTTTACCTCTTATTTAATTTACTTTACTTTAACTTGATTTAAAGCATGAGGCAATGAAAACAACTTATAGAGTTACAAAACAGCTTTTCAATCTTATAATACAGGGCATCCTATACCCTGCATTCCAGAGGTTCTCTTGAGCGAGAGAGCCTCATGTGACCCAGGGTACGTAGGTATCTTAGTAAATATAAGTCTCACAAGTTTTTTTATTTACCAAAAGAAAACCTTAGGTTTCGAAACTAAAAAAAAATCAAGCTAAAAAATTCCCTTACGAATTAGAGATGAGAAAACAAAGGTGTGTGCATACCATCTTCGAAGAGAATATTTAAATGTACAAGTATCGTTCTAAAAATAGATCAACCGGAAACCCCCGAAAGGGAAAGCCCCGTCTCTCTTACTTATTTATAATATGTGACTTTCAGCCGACAGATCATTTTCACTTTCCTTCGAGTTCTGAAACCTTTCAGTAACATTCAATTTACGATTTAAAGTTCAAAGTCCTGATTTTCTCGATCATTGAGGAAAAAACCAGTGAGCTGAGATCACTACTGCGACATTCTTCACAGGCCATTTATTCAACTGAGGTAAGTTGTTGATCAGTACTTATGTCCATGTGCTCCATTGGAGATATTGTTCTAGTTCAGTCAATAATTGTAAGATCTAAAAGACGATCCTTATTTAAAAAAAACTCGTGGTCGATCTTTCTTTTTCATTTACTCGAGAGAAAAAAATGTATCCGATTAATGAGTCCTCGCAAGTTTAGAATATAGCTGAGCATGAGCATTGTCTTTTTACCTTGTCCCAGAATTTAGAAAGTTAGGTTATTCAAAAATAAAGTATTCAGCATATCGGCAGTTCTTTTAAACTAAATTTAGAAATAAACATAATTGTTCCCCTTGTACTTGATCTTGAATCGTTGGTTGTTATGATATCAGTTTCTACATTGACCTGAGTGGCCAGATCTTCTGTATACACGGCACATTTTGAAAGCACAAGTTTAGCAGCCCAAAAGTGAACTGAATGCTTTTTCTGCTACAAAGATATTTTAGATTAAAATGCTTGTAGGGATTTTCAGTACTCACGTGACTTATCCTTGTTGAACCACGCACAGATTCTTCAAATGGCAACTCCAGCTTCACTTTCATATACCTCTGACTTAAAGACAACCTTAAACGAAACACTACATTCACTACGTGTACATTGAATAATTTAGACTACTTACCATTGAACAAGCAGGTCATGCGTTAACGCTAAGTGGGTCAGCATTGAATTTATAACAGTTTTAAAGTACATATCACGCAATGATCGCTCTAAGAGTATTTTCATGTCGCAGGTTGTGGCAAGCTGCACACGTTTCCCCCAAAAAATACATGGTTTTAGACTTTTTGAAAATCATACTGCCATCCGGCAAGAAATTCTTTATCTTCACCGATAAGATGAAATCGTGCATAATTTATATAATTCATAATCTATTTATGTGTGATTCTTGATATTGGAAAAGGTATGTAAGCCTTGTTGCGTAGTCAGTAGACTAAGACGGTATACCATTAAGACAACTCTGGTGTAATCCCAATCCTATATGTATTACATCATTATTTAAGTTATATTTTCATACAGCGTTTTCATACAATGTTTTCATACACGACACGGCACTGACACGGTCAAGGCAAGGTGCGGTCCGTGCCGTAAGTTTTTTTTTTATATAGTCGTACGGATACTGCTCTATCTACTGGGGCTTGACATTGAAGCACTGGGGCTTCCACGAGACACAGCCATTGTGGAAGAATTAATAGGCGAATACCTATATATATATTCGAGTCACCTCATGAATTGACCCCAAGAATAAACTAAGTGTTTTAAGTTTGGCGAAAGAGGAAGAGAAACATCTATTGTGTATATTGTGCTGTCTAAATTTTCAAAACCTCAAGCTTTAACTTTATCGAACCTTGAGCAACATCTGGGCTGGTCAAATTCATGGCACAACTTACTCAGTCACAGATCGAATTGCAATTTAGCGTGTTAAGCTAATTTTGTGGAGGGACGGAAATATTTTTGTACATGATGCACTCGTTTACCGTTCCATTTAAATATCTGAATTCGATAAATTGCCTCTGTATTGCGTTTTCAACATTCTTATCTTCCATTTTCAGGTTAACATAAATCAGTGAGATGGCAGAAAAACTATTGACCAAATTTGCAAAAGAAAACTTTGGGCACACCAAGTACCTTCCTGTTCTTCATGGTCGTGGCTCAAGTGTCAAACCCTCTGCTCTGATGATCAAACGAAAGCGCGCTTGGTGGAAGAAACCATTCCATCACTCCGAAATGATCGTCCTTTCTGAGCTTGAAAAATATGTGGATGAACATTACAAGAAGTTCTATGCGGATGTCGCCGAGGGTTTTCTTACAAAGTAAGCATTTAAGTAAGAACAATTTACAGAGAATTTAAGAAAGGCAGTTTTTACAATTATGCATATAAGTCGCATGTGCGCTTCTTCATCACACGACACCATGCTGTCCATTAGTCAATTTACTGAGCAAATTTTACACGATCGTGAAAAAAATCATGGTGGTTGTTTACATTGTGAACGTGCCGTGTCCGTGTGCATTTTTTATCATTGGCTGAGCAGTGATCTCAACCGCCGTGATTGATTCAAAGGATTTTGTCATTTCAGTATACCACGAGCGTGCCGCGTGTACCGTGCCGTGTACCATGTCGATTCACAGTCATACGAGATACATGCTCCACCAGCACGCTAGCCAAATTGACGAGTCATATCGCATAAACGAGTCATAAATTCATTGTTTATTATATTATGTATAATTATTGTTATATAAATTACCTCCAGACGGGCCTTTCGCTTTCTTTTGACTGATTCCGCTGTGGCCATGGATTCCCCGACTTCCTTTTCACTAAAACCCAAGTTAAAGCACTGATTTAATATCATGCATATCTTTCTTTCATAAAACTGTCAATAGCTTCGCGGGGCGAGGGCCACTCCATGTGGGGAAAAGAGTCGGCTAGTAAAATTATGTAAGCAAAAAGGGACAAACAGGAAAAAGAATGGTGTGTTTGCTGGAAGACGGAAGGGGGGCTGGCTGTATGCAAAAGGCATTAATCAAATTCATAAAATCGCTTGAGCTGGAAGAGTGTTGGAAAATTATCAATAAAGTATGACTAGACCTTGAATTGAACCAACCTTATCTAATACAGTTATGTGGTTCATATATTACTGTGTTCTAGTAGGGTTTTAAATACTACATATTTTCTCTTTGAAGGAGTGAAAAGAAGCTACAGAAAAAAGAAATAGCCGAAGTGGCGGAGAAGCACAATCTTATTCTAAAAACATTAGACTATGCAAAGATCGAATGTCAAACTAATTGCAGCATGGGAGACATGGAACTGGGTACTATAGACGAAGTATACTATGAAGATACGGATCTACGTGCCTTGCTGGAAAACGCAGTCCTCGGCAATGAAAAAATGAGTCCTTATGCTAATCATAAGATGTACATAGTGACAGGTGTGGTATACAGCAGCATGTTTAAGATCATTGGAAAGAGGGAAAGCTCATTTGGTATCAACGGACAAATTGACTTCAAATCAAAGCTTGGTGGGTGGATGACCAGAGTTGGAAGTCTGAGAGGTGGTTGTTCTAACGTTAAATGTAAAGCAGCCTTGGTGTCAAGGTATGTATATACTTTTCACGCACACACACACAAAAAATTATAGTTTGATAAACAACACATTTTCATGCATGATTGTATAAAAAAAATGTTTAGTCGAAATTAAAGACATATATTTTTAATAACTAAAGATTAGATTATAATCATTATTTTAGGCCTTTAGTATGGTTTGTTCTTAATTTATTTTTTCTCTACCTATTTAACAATTTTTCTCTATATTTTATCTTGGTTATATATTAGTATATATTTAAATTTGTAAAAAGCATTGAGTTTTTGAAATGCGTTTTTAAGAAATAAAGTGTTATTATTATTATTATTAGTAGTAGTAGTAGTAGTAGTAGTAGTAGTAGTAGTAGTAGTAGTAGTAGTAGTAGTAGTAGTAGTAGTAGTAGTAGTAGTGATAGTAGTAGTAGTAGTAGTAGTAGTAGTAGTAGTAGTAGTAGTAGTAGTAGTAGTAGTAGTAGTAGTAGTAGTAGTAGTAGTAGTAGTAGTAGTAGTAGTAGTAGTAGTAGTAGAAGTATAAGAAGCCATGCATGGCACGCAATTTTGTACCCCTTACACCCACCGCCTCCGCTAACATCAGTTTAAATCTATATTTCTGGATAACTTTTTATAAGGCGTAACCCACCAAATAATTTGACATCTACTTGCAGGAAGAAGAAAGCACCAATTTTGTTCACGCTCAGTCCAGTCGAATATGACGAGAAGACTAAAAAGCTTAAACTTCCAACTGATGTTTTCGTGGGCAATGTCATTGCCCGTGGATCCGGAAGGTGTAGTCTTGGAAAACTGCAAGACAAGATTGATGAACTGGTTGATGTCACCGAAGAAGAAACAGGAGAAGATGAGCAATTGCATTCAGGTAAGCTAAAATTAAAGATCTAGATTGGCCATGGTCCTAGGGCGTTGCTTGAGCAATTTACATCAAAGGACTGGTAGGAGTAAAAAACGGTCCCCTTATATACCTTCACTATTTCGTTGAAATAATGAATATTATGCATGTCGATGCTCATATAGAGCTCTGTTGTCAAGCTCCCTCTCAAAACGTCTGATTATGGTGTTTCAGAACTGCATCAAATAGCAAAGATAGAAGCCAAGATCCAAGCAACTGAACGTTTGTTGAAGTCTGTCAATACAAAAGATGAGAGGGAGGCACTTGTAGTCAAATTCCTCTACATGGTAAGTATAGTTTACCTGAATACATATGCACCAGTACTTAGTGTCATTCATCAAGAGGTTATTAACAACTGGGGACGATCGACGTGAGCACGTTCTTTTTTGTGCGCGTGTCAGTCGTCTTAAATCCGGACATCCTCATGAGGGCGTCATCTCCAGCTTTTTCTCATCCTCTTGTGGAAGGAAAACCTCAAGGCAACGGCGCACGAAAAATAACTCTATATATGAATCTTAGGATCCAGAAAATAATCGTGATTTTTTTTTCTTTTTGTTCTTTCTTTCTTTTCCAACCTTTTCGTTCTTTTTTCGTCTTTTAAAGCTTGAAAGGCTTCTCAGCAGCAAAGGTCAAAAACTCTATCTGGACGGGTGCTACTATCCAGAGAAAGACAGTGAGAAGGATTTCTTTATGGAGGTTGGGTTATGCCTTGATGGGGCTAACGTTTCTGCATCTGATGAGGATCTCCTTCAAAATGTTCAAGACTATGGGGTGATCCTAAAAATCATTGCAGGTCAGTAATGCCATTTAATTTCTTTTGACTAAGTTAAGCATCCCACTCATGAGGCACAATGCCATTTTGGCCATTAGATCCACTAAGGCCACAAAGTGCAAAATAATCCTCGAAAGAGCAATCAAATGGGATGGGGAAAGTCTATAAAAGGTGAAACTTATTATGGCTTGGATTTTGATTTCATGTTCTCTCACATGCAAAGCAGATGCGAAATTAATTGGGGAAGAAGTGGCGAAAAAACAATAACAAACAAACAAACAAACAAACAAACAAACAAACAAACAAACAAACAAACAAACAAACAAAAAGCAAAAACGTCCCAAAGGAGCCACCTGTATGCTTATGAAGTGTCCGGTGTTTTGTTCCCGAAATTCAACAGTTTCCTCAACTATGCATAATAGCAATACACGTATACAGATACAGAGTACTATACGGGCATGATGTGATATAAACTAATCATTTGGTCTTACAGGGAGCAGCCAGGAGGAATTGGAGGAACTCAACAGAATTTTGAATGATGAAGAAGTAGATGACAAAGAAGTCGAACCTCAAGAAGAACTGAAAGAGCTACAAGGACTGGAACAAGAAATAGTTTGCTAAGTGAATGGAGCGAAGCGTAAAATAAAACCGGAAACAAACAAAAAAACCGGAGGCAAATTTTCTCTAAAGCATTATTATGATAAAGTTTGAAGTTGTGTGCAACTATTTTTCAATTTTAGCATACTACAATGTACGATCAATGACATACTAAAAGCAGAAGTAATTAAGTAAGAAAGATAAACTGAACGAAAAGGAAAAAAATTCTAGCTGTTGAATAAATCGTCCAGCTGTTTAACTTGCTGTGTTTTGCTTTAGAGCTGATTCATTCTTTTTAATTCAATAAATAAAAACGAAAATAAACAAAGATTGTGACAACTTTTTTCAGTTTCACTGAAATAGAAACCAATTTTTCAAACTAGCTCGTAATATCTAGAATGCTAAATAGCGTTAGTGTGCGCTGTTCTTGCAGCATGTGTAGTGTGGGGGGGGGGGGGGATGTTAGCGTTAGTGTGCGCTATTCTTGCAGCATGTGTAGTGGGTGGGGGATGTTAGCGTTAGTGTGCGCTGTTCTTGCAGCATGTGTAGTGGGGGGGGGGGGATGTTAGCGTTAGTGTGCGCTGTTCTTGCAGCATGTGTAGTGGGGGGGGGGGGGGGGGATGTTAGCGTTAGTGTGCGCTGTTCTTGCAGCATGTGTATAGTGGCCCTCTGCGTGGGTGGCTTTCCCTTTCCCCTCCCATTTAATTTCAGCCAGCCTCGACAATCCCTCTAGCCGCTGCGCAGGCTACTATCCTTGTAGCCTTAATTCTAGCAACGACTAAGTCTTAGCAAAACTAAGATGTGGACATGAGCAAATCACAAGATAAATGCCAGGTAAATTCGGCGTGGAGATCAGTTCCGCTTACATGAAGGTAACAAGGTTACCTCACTGCTATAGGACTAACTCTATACGGGTGTTCGGGACAAGTCTTTTGCTTTTACCAGCAGGTCGCCTTACCATCACATAATGGGCCTCTCAATTTCGACTGTGAACTGTTTTTTTCCCCCTGCGCAGTTAATCATGCCTTCGTCTTCACTCAAGCGTTTTCTATAATTTGAAGTAAATCTATATTTTAGATTATTCTGCCAGCCGAACAGCGCCTTTGTCAAAATGCTTAGCACCATATTATTATCAGATTATCATAATGGCCAAGTGTTGTTGTCGAAACAGGAAGTATAATAAGGACCATTCATTTGTCAGAAGTCTATATCTGTACAATGCATATGACGTCTTCATTATGAATAAAAGTGGGCAGAGATGAATAGAAAGACCGGGTGTCTTTGTTGACGGTTTGAGAGGAAATTTGAGAAGACCTAAACAAACCACCTTACACATACATTAACGGTTCAAGTCTAACTCTTGAGTGCCAGAATCAATGAAAATATTTTGGTGAGAATATGGATATAATATATACATCAGTCAAGTAGATCCTTTGACTATGGGAAAACTGTTATTTTTTGGGTATGTGGACATGGGAATAATATAAATGTGTATTTATTTTACTCCGATGGCAGGAGTGATTGCTCAAGCTCTCGAAACACAGGCTCGATGCCAGATCGAATTGGGATTTAGAAGTTGATTTTTACAGAGCAATCCTAAAACCAGAGAATCTGGAGAAAAAATTTACTCTCGAAGCACAGGAGAGAACCAACAACTCCAACTATATTCATACTAATACGACACCGAGCCCGGGAATCGGGTAGCAATTGGTGAGTGATGGCGCACTACCTGTACAACAGACGATCTGTTGCATGGGGTAATGAACACAGACAGACAAACTAAAGAGCTTTTCGATTAGTGCATTAAAAGTAATAAATGTGTTCACAAACATGGCCATCACAAGTGTATATCTTAATTGCTATTCAATTGGCAAAGCACGTTATTCTGGAACGATTAAATATCTTTTTATTTAAACATCATAAGTACTATATTAAGTATCAAGTATCCGCTTCCTCATCACAAGCCACACCTTGGTCGAGATCAGGTATTTTAAAAGATTTTAG
Organism: Anthopleura sola; assembly: GCA_023349425.1. Classification (NCBI taxonomy): domain Eukaryota; kingdom Metazoa; phylum Cnidaria; class Anthozoa; order Actiniaria; family Actiniidae; genus Anthopleura; species Anthopleura sola. The sequence continues at coordinate 3,142,065 of JALHLI010000006.1, read as the reverse complement.
CAGATTGTCGTTAAAACAGATTTCGTATACGACTGTGAAAAATCACGGTCACGGTAAAGTCACGGTAAACAAATCGGGGGCGGGGGGCACAAATATTACTGGTATTCCAATCAAAATGCTCAAACGAGGCACTGTACATATTACGATTACACGGAGTGTTCAATTAGCAAGTTTTCACAGTCCTACACACGTAGGACTTGCTGCTGATAAAATAATTACAAACACTTTTCTGCATTTTTCTTATTGTGTATTTACGCCGCTATATACTATTCATGACCAGCTTTTTGAAAGAGGAAACTCCTGACCGGAACTCGTAACAAGAAGGCAGTATTTTCAAGTACATAGATAAAATAAAAAATAAAAGTCGGAAATAGAAAATGAGATAAAGAGAAAGAAATTTAATGAAAGGAAAGGAAATGAAAAGGAAGGAATGAGTGAAGACTGAGAGAAAGCGAGAAGTTGGCAAAGAACAAAAAGGGAAGAAGAGAAGAGAAGAGGAAAAGCTGAAGAGAAAACCTCATCATAATGGTGATGGAAGCAGGTTGGTGTTAAATATTTCATCCATTTGTACGTTTTCCTTGCTTATGTTCTTGATGTTTTTCTGGTTTTTTCTTTTCTTTTCTTTTTTTTTTTTTTTTTTTTGTGTGTTTAAGTTTTTTAATGATATCTCAAATTAAAAGTAGAGAAAAACTAGTACCCCCACGCCAGATTTGTTTATTATTCTGTGGGAGTCATCGTTATAATTATTCTCCAATCTTTTGTTTTTATTTTCTTTAAAAATGTTGATTGGATATTACAGGTGCCATGTGTTCTGTTTTGTTTTTATTTGTCCTCTCAATGGCCGCAATAACAAAGGCTTTTCATATGAAAGCGAAAGGGCATATTGAATGCCACATAGCCAACACCCACAATATTGATTTGATGTGACATAGTGCACGAAAACCTTGTAGTTTATTTATTGGAAATCAAAAATCTCCCGACTATTTTCCTTAAAAGGTCAAAACCAAACAGAGTATCTAATTGCGTTTGTCTGGAGTTAACAACTAATAAGGCTATGGCAGAGGTGAACTGAAGTAGTTTTCTGTTCGTGCTCGGACTATAGATCAATAAAAGGAAATTATAGTATAGTCAATCAAAAGAACAGTTTTCAATTAGTTTAGTACATTAGTCGCTCCGAGACGCATTTTTGTACTTATGCTTCGCTTTTAAGTACACGAAATTAGGAAAGAAAAAATGTATATTGAAAACCTGATAGCACTTTTGTATCACGATAGAAAAAAAAAACGATCTTGGAGACTATCCGAAAGAGCGTACTCCAGACCATCTAGTTTTTGTTTGACTTCAGGATGGCACTTCCCCATCGATTCTTTTCAATATTCCCAGACTCAAAACTCCTGACAAGTAGATGTCTTCTGAAGCTTCACAATAATAGAAGCTGCAACTCTCAATATTTTTCTTACTGCCAAAGCTATGTAAGCTCAAGCTTTCTCAGACAAACCATATGTCCAAGTGCGTTTTGTGCTATCAGCCAGAATAAACAAATCTGATAAGTCCTTTTGTTGACACACATTACGAAATGTCAAATCGCGGCTTTCAAATGTGTTCCTTGCTTACCACAATAAAAAAAAACCTTGAAAATATTGAGTAACTAGGGGGACTAGAGACGTTATCAGTCAAAGCCTTAAAAATAGAGAGAAAAGAAAGATTTCAAGCGATAAGATTTCAAGAACGTATTCTTTTTCATTTTGTATTCAAACCACGTGTCACTGTGAATGTCAAAATTCTACACTCGCTCAACGTGGCCTAAACAGTTTTCAGCTGCATTTGGGGTAAAAAGAAAACAATAATTTATATGTTTGCTAAAAGCTAAGTCCAGACCATACAGTAGTTAGAACGCCAGCCAATCAAATGCCGTCTAAACCCGATAGCACGTCTCTTGCCTGACATCTATTTTATTTCCAAGGTCGTTCCTGTCTGGTTGGAAGGTTGGGAGAATTGATATTTTGATTAATCGAGTCGGTCGGCCTGCAGCTGAATAGAGGCTATGTGTTGACTATAAATATAATAGACTTTTGAAAAATGCATTAATTGTTGCCTGGTCAATTTCCAATTCAGCGGGTTTCAAAATCCATCACTGGAAACTTAGGAAAAGCATTGCATCCATATTGTTTTCTCCGCTCGTGTATTTATGTTTAGATGGAGATGAAAAGAGACTGGCGTGGGAGTGGCCTTTGTTCTGCCTTCTATGTTTATTTTTGTTTTTATTTACAGGTGCCAATAACGTGACGTCACAGGGCAAAGTGAGGCTTTCTCATATTGTTTGGGTTGCAAAGCAAGAGACATCAACAACAGCGGGCAAATTATTTAGCTGAAAGGAGGCATTTACAACTGAAGAAATATCTGGAAACCTTTCTTTAGATTTGACTGTTGGACTTGAGGGAAGATTTTAATCTTGATCAGAAGACAAGTTGTCAACGGAGCATCAAACTATGGCCCTTTCATTCATTCACGGACAAGCGAAACATTTTTAGAACTCTCAGGTAATGTGCTCACTATCGTCAACATTTTCGCTCGCACAAATGTTCATTTCTATGAACTTAGAACTCAAAGTATAAGCGTATTACAGTTTTTATATATTTCTTTAGACATTAGTCTAGTTATCTCTTATTTTAAATAGGTATTTGGCGCTTTTTTATTGCTGGTATTTCAAGGAAAAGACGCTAGCTGTTGTTATTTGTTGTTTACTCGAACACGTTTCACATTGTTGTTATTTATGGCGACGCGCTCAAAGGGAACCTCTTCCTCGCTCAAATTCGTGGCTTTTCTCAAAAGAAACTGTATCTTACTTAGAAAAATTACATAGTCTGTTAAGTTATCATTTATTTGAAGTTAGTTTTTGGGGAATTATTCAGTTCAAGGAAACACTTTCTGCGCATTATTTATTCGAGGACAAAATGAATTCAAATAAACCCAGCTCTATGTCGATCGGCGGCGTGTTGGAAAGGAAGTGGTTATTTTCTCCTTCATAAAATCCTCGCTGCCAAGCTTTAAAAGTTCAGACTTGAAGCTTGTTAGATGTTGGAACAATAAATGCTAATTTTAAGAAACAAAATTGGTATTTATGCATCAAATAGGCTAAAAATGGTGGTACCACGTAGAAAATTTGATTTGCGTCTAGCCGCCATTTTTTTCGCGATTAACGAAATCAATGTTCATTGCATCGTTTTTTATCCTTCAAAAAAAGAAAGATTAAAAATACGTTCTCTTCTTCTTAAACTAGACAAATGAAATCTGGAACCAGGAGTACCAACAGATAATCAAAGTGAAGGAAGAACGCTATCAAAGAAGCCCCTTTGTGATCAATAATCGCACCCATTCAATCCAACCATGTCAACAAGCAACACAGAGGGAAACATCGCAGGATCGGTAGCTTTGGCTGGTTCTAGAACCTCGACAAATGTAAGAATTGCATTGTTAAACTGTATATTCCCTGCCGATACGATTGTCTGTTTGGGGAACCGTCCTAAGCGACTGCTAATGTACAAGAAGTTACACAACATAGTGGAAGTGGTACTGAAATCTAAATCGTATAAATAACTGGTAGAAGCTGTCCCAAACGAGTAAAGAAAATAAGCCAGGAAGTGGTAAATCTATAGGATCCCTTCGAGGTTTTCTTCTTTGTCATAAATCTAATATAAGTGCAAAGAGCTCGTCGTTTTCAGCTGTATGTCTGGTATCATGCCGTTCTATTGAATAATCTCGTCCGTCCCACTCTACCCCCCTTGGTCTAAATGTTTTACAAAGCGAGGAAACGCAATCGGTTATGGAGAAAAGCTTTTCATCCTATTTCCTAACTCTGCAACAGGTGCTGTTTTAGAACTTTTATTTTACTCTCAACTTATGTAGATATGTTTTATAGTGTGATTTTTTTTTTCAAAAATGTTTCCAAAATGTTGGACAGACCCATGTGGATATTTTGAGGTGTGTGGGTGTTGCTTCCAGCAGCCCACAGATATCAGGCTCAACTTTTAAAACTTTGATTTTATTTATCTATGATAAATTATTCCTTGTATCCAAATTTTCTGCATTTTTTCGCCTTTGACTTATTCATTTAAGTACATTTCAAAACAAAGTTTTGTCTTTAAAAAAATGGGCACATATTTGTTTATTTAGGGTTTCTCTATGAATTTCAATGCTTGGCAGGTTATATTTTCAGCTCTATTTATTGCATCATTGGGATATTCTCTTAAGGTTTTGGTTAAATTGTTTTTTGCCTAATTTTTTCCCCTAGCATCATATGAACTATATGTATTATTATCATTTAAAAAAATCAATCAAATTATAACCAGATGGCATGTATGTAGTTAAAAATTACTTTCCATCATGATGAAGAATGCCTTTGCTGTAGAGCATTAAGGGTTACATATAATATTAATGTAATGCTTCCCAGATAAGACATGCACTATGAAACTGGCAGTAAGCATGTATACATCAATACAGGATATGTTTTACATGAGTAGACAAAATATATCAAGTAATGGCTATGTAAATCATAAATTGATGCAAATATATATATATATCCCACACCATCACTATGACAAAAGTAGTATTGGCAAATATAAAATGGAAAGTCATTACTTCACTAAAGAATTAGTGTGAACCTGTTTAGATTTTTTTCTTAGAAGTATAAATCATGTGATGGTGAGTGTAGATCAAATTGATACAAGAGATCAAGCAAGCTTTAATTTTAACAATGAATAAGTGCAAGGTCTTTGTCACCAAATCTTTGTGTTGGTTTGAATAAGAACGACAATTCACCCTCACTGTTTGCTCTAAGGGACGTAAATGATGGCACAATATTATCAATTTCTCAACTCATCAACAAATAATAGTAAGTTCTAGAACTCACAGTAAGAGCATTTAGACTATTGAATTTGTAATCAAATAAATATTCATAAATGTACAGATTTTAATATATGCCAAAATAATAGTAACACTTCATATCTTATTTATACATCATGGCACATACATTTTGTTTGCATGCTGGGTCTCAATTTTATGTTTTGTTATTTCATTTTTTTCTATGATCAAGTCAGATCTCTCTAGACAGTACTGGTATTCATTTGGAAACCAGGTCATAAACTACAGGAAGATTAAGTCACCATTTTATCTAACACCTAAACAACAAAAAATCAATGTGTGGGAATGATACTCATATTATTGCCAGCTTTTTACAAATAATTATCAAAATAGTAGCTTCAACAGTTTAGTTCTGCTTGCATATTATATTGATACATGTCTTACTGAGTTTTTGCGCTCCTGGACTGAATAGCTATTGTTTGGGTACAAAGGTAGAAGGTCACACAGGGTTAGAATTTCAATTTCTTTATGAAAAAATAAACTTATCTTATGCATTGAACAGCTACAAGCAAATGGATTGAAAGACTTTATTTTTCTTTGCATTATCCTTATTTTCTAAAAAGAGAACTAGCTAGAAAATTAAAAGCTCAATTTCTTTTCACCCAATATTTATAATTTTCAACTTGCATTGAGCCAATTATCTTGTGGGAATTTTGAACCCTGGGTCACAGTACGTAGAACATGTCTCTGTGTGGCTGATCAGAGCATTGTGAGAAGAACTTTGTAAGAGGATATATAGTTCTGTGGTTAAATAGACAAAAACAGATAGGTATGATCCTTTTTCATAGTATTTTCTAGATACTGATTAAGAAAATCAAATATTAAAATGAAATAACTGTGAGACATTTGATAAAGCCATACATGAAGTAACCATTTTGGCATGATGGAACTTAAGTCACAAAGATTTTGACAGCTAAAAGAAAGTATTTTGGAACTATCTTTTTTATTCCATTGACAAGAATAATTGTCAGTGCATAATTTCTAATTTTGACTTGATATTAAGAATTTTAGGCACAATATATAAAATCGGCAGGATGTCTGTCAGGAAAATTGTCAGTCACAAAAAATGATTTAGCCTGTTGTGTCTTATAAGAATAGTGCATGTTTGTGATAGTTTCTTGACATACATCACTTTTCATTTTAGATCAGCTTATGATAAAAGTGGACTCTAAGGTTAAGGCAAGGCATTATAGTTTGATATTTATAGCAAAACAATAAAAATAATACTAAAAATAACATGTAACCATATAATGAGTGGTCTAACACTTTAAATGATATACTGGACTATACGTGGCAAGTAAACTTAGACAAGTGCTCACTATCAAATCATTAACTATAAAAGTTTTTTTCATCATTTAGAATTTGCACTTTACAATTGTTGTCTGTAACAATTTGCAGCGAGTTTTGATGTTTGGTCATCTACCTTGTCATGCAGTGAATAAGGTTTAATTTGTTTCTCTGTGCAGGTTCATTGATATGACATTTTCTACTTTTTATGTAAAGAATAGCATGGGTAAACTAGTTGAAATGAGTAACTCAGAGTAATCCAGTTGAAATTGGAAAAAGCCTATTATTTATAAGATTACTGTTATTGTATTTACAGGTCCAATGGAACAAGTACTAAATGTATCAAACATAATTATCATTATTATAGGTAATAAACAAGACAACAACTACACTCAAACAGTCAGAATCTTCAAATAAGGCCAACTCAGACATGTGTAGCCCACAAGGATGTGCTACCAACCATACAAATGGCTCTAGACTACCTGGACAGGGTTCCAAGAATGCCTCTTGCTGTTGTTCTCATGACGAGCACCTACCTGGAGTTCTATACCAGCATATTCCAGGAACTCCAAATGGTACTATTGCAGTTGACTCAAAAGTCCCTGAACATGCCGTACAGGATTCCAAGGGTGGAAAATCAAAGCATAATGGAGGACACTTTTGTTCATCTTGCCCTCCTGGACCACATACCCATCACATGTACTCCCCTCAAAACTGCCATCCTCAGCCTACTTTTGTGGAACACGGGCATTGTGGATGCCCATCTGGGTACTTAGATGGTCATTATCACTATACACATCATCAACAAAATCAACCAAGGCCAGTTGCTGTTGTAGCTCATCCTCCACCTTTGCTTCTAAGACCAATACAACCACAACATATTCAGCAACATCAGGTAAGAAGGAAATAAAATGATGGAACTATAAATTACAAAATGATAACTCTACAGCTATCTGATATTAAGTGGATACTTTACAGTAACTAAGTTTTCTATATTTTTTTTTCTTGAACGGTGACTGCATTTTGCAACACATTTACATATTAAGTTGTTTATTGAATACTAAAATGCTAGTTGTTATTAGTATTTATAATAATATATGACGTACAGTGTTACTAAGTAATTAAAACATTTGCAGATAATTTCAAATTCTGCATTACGATTGGCTATGCTACTATTAAATAGGTCTATTTAGTAATTTAGCCCCTGAAAGAGAAAATTTAAGCTAATCAAAATATTTGTCATATGCATCCATTTTTGTCAAAGTTTTTTACAGAAAGTGTGGATTTTTCAATGAGAATATTTTAATGATTATTGCCTATGGCAAGTAGTCTGTTTAGTAACAAAACAAATTATGGTCCAGACATAATTTCAAATTCTGCATTACGATTGGCTATAATAGCCCCTTAGATAGAAAATTTAAGCTAATCAAATCCATAGTCATATGCATCCATATTTTCATCAAAGTTGTTTACAGAAAGTGTGGATTTTTCAATGAGAATATTTTATTGATAATTGCCTAAATGGCAAGTTAGGAGTTTGTTTAATATTAAAACAAATTTTTGTCCAGACATCTAGCCCCCACATCCTATGGGCTATTGATCATGATGATAGCTCATTTAAATTTTTAGTCAATCGATCTAATTTTGAAACTATAGATTCAAACTAAATCAGAAAAGCTACCATAATATTAAAAGTATAATTTGTCCATCATTTCTTATTGAGGTTTCAAAACATTAAAACAAATAAAATAGAATCTACATTCATTTGAAATAAATAAAATCCATAAAATATGATGTGATATAATTTATTACTTTTTGATCTTTCATAATGATATCTTGTAATTAATGTTTTAGTAACATGATCACGTTTATTCTGTTTTGAAAGAGAAAGAATAGCCAAGTTTATGCAATTAGGATATAACAGTAGTTGCCTGTGACAATTCTTAAATTTCAATTTTTTTAAGAACTTTGATATTTTGGTTTCCCCTTTTGAACTGTATGTTTATAACAGATGTCAGTCATCTGACATGCATATTGAATTGCAGAAGTTTGTCTTTGATGTGAACAACAAAGTTGATAATTAGATCACTTTTCTATCAAAAACAATGTCAGAAATATGATGTTTGGAAGAGGCAACTTCAAGTTGATGTTTGTAAAGGGTTTTTTTTTTTTCCCTAAGCTTGAATTTAACAATCATTTCATTTTTTAGGCTATTCTTGAACAGGAACTTAGGCCATACTATGATGGGAAATGGAAGGGGTTAGCAGAATCTCAAATTCCATCATTTGGTAAGATAATATTTCTATATATTATGTATGTATGTATGTATGTGTAATATTATATGCAAATATAAGCTATTAAATAATTTTTATTAACATCTGGAAGCAATTACTATGATCACCTAAGTACTAAATTGTGATGACAAAAGTGATCTTTATTGCATTACAGCTAAAAGCATAGATCCTTAATTGTTTAAATATGTATGACTGTATAAAGTGCTATTTTTAGTATAATTGTTTGCTAATGTTGCAACAATTTTCTTCATTGATCTTTCAAATATCTTATCTGTTGCAGCTGGTAGGAATCCTCCAACAGATTCCCATAATGCAGTAAATGCAGTGTAAGTGTGTTATGATGTATTCTTATAAGGGGGCTTTCATTTATTAGTGTATCGGGGGGGGGGGGGGGGGGTCAGCAAAATCATCTGACTGTTATCTTTTCCGAATATTACCCAACAACCCCCTATAAAGCTGCAAACAGTATACAGCTTCCAAAAGTGATGTGACCCCCCAATATTGCCGACCCCCCCCCCCCATACACTAATAAATGAAAACCCCCTAATAGTTGTAATTGATCTCCATGTTACATATTGAGCAAAATTGACTTCCTCTGGGGAAAATAAGAAAATAAAAAATAAAAAAAAGTCAAGATTACAAACCCTGATGTCTTAGCATGTGATACAGGATTTGGGCATATGGTATTCTCAATTTCTATTAATTCATTCTTGTTACCTTGCATACATTCATTTGTGGATGCATACACATTGTTGCGATAACCTTCCTAGCATTATAAATCTGAACATTTTCAAAAATCTACACCTCAACAACTTGGAATTTTTTGAGAATGCTACTAAGCTCAATTTTTTAGCATGATTGCCTTTGATATTTTTGGATCCCATTACTTTGTCGACGATTGTGTACATTGATACTGAAATGAACAGCTGGCATAGCTTTAAGCAGATTCAATAAATTATAGCTTCATCAATAAATGAATATATCTACGGCTATTAAAAATTTTAATGTTCCCATGCTGCTATGTGACACATTTTTTTAAAAATTAATGGCATGTGAGCATATATGTATGTAATATGCACTCTATGAATTAATTTGGATAAAAAACATGTTACTATTTTTAAGATCATTTATTATAATCAACATCTGTTATGTGGTTGTAGTTCATATATTTTTCTAATGTATCTTGGCATAATTCAGAATGCTATTTTTGTAAACTCATCAATAATTTCAATAGCTTTTAGTGATTTACTTAAAATAATCCACAAAGTTATTGACAGACAATATTAATACTTTTATCCTTATTATTTCCTTCTTTCTCGTATTAACAGACCTGCCGGATTTGTAGCGGACCCACAATCCAGTAAGTCAAAATACAACTACAACCTTGTGGACATGTCAGCAACTCTTTAGAATTTTTACTCCATTTTGTCATGTACATAATTGTATTGTAAGTGGTGGTTTCTCTCATGCGTGGGTGAATTACAAGGCATTATTTTGAGTCCTTTTTAAGCCCTTCATTACTTTAATCCCTCAGTACGATTTGACAAAGCATGAACGATAAATCCCATGAACATGTCCTTTGCTGTTGTTTGTTTTGCTCTGATTTCTACCCTTTTCTCAAATAGATATAATCTAATTCTTTCTTATACTCACATGTTGACATGTTCTTTGAAGATATCCTTAAGCATGGTCCAAATATGAAGCCTTTAAACCTTTCTTTTAAGACAAATGTTTCCGCGCATTGAAACTCGGTCGCCATTTTGTTTGGTTCGTGCAAACCTTCGAGTTTCCCGCCTTTTGACTGTTCTTCACTGCGCGCGCGCGAAAAATGGCGCGAAAATGCCTCATTTGCATAAACTGAATCTTATTTTATATATTTTATATTTTTCATTTTTTTTATTGTTTGATGTTTAAATGGTATGAATTTACATGTATATTCATTTTGTTACTCTAAATATCTTTGCTTTTTTTTATTTGCTTGATTAAATTTGTTATTTACTTGTTTAAAATTTTACTGAATATTTCGTATCTAGTGCGTTGTTGTCGAGCGTGAATTCTTATCTCGACGGAGTTTTAAAAGGCTTATCTTTTTTGTGTGTCATTACAGTACAGAGACATCCTTTGTTGATTCATAATGTCTGCCAATGGCCAGGTTGTGAAGCCTACTGTGACAGTTTTCAACAATTCTTACTGTGAGTATGCATCTCAGGCTTTTTTTACAGTAATGACAAATGAAAATTACACTACACTCGACTAATACAACTAAGTTCCTGTGGATTAATTAACAGAAATTGCGTGAGTCAGACGGTTCGTTGAATCATGTCAGTAAAATGTTGCTATTTTTAGTGTATCTGTTTGCCAATATTATTCCTTATTTTAAAATCTTTGACTTACATTAATGGTTCCCCCTAGTCATTTAGATAACGACCACGCATTAGATGAACGAAGCACTGCTCAAGCCAGAGTACAAATGCAGGTTGTCGCTCATTTAGAAACTCAGGTATGTGCGACGGATTTTCAGTAAAAGGTTACTTTGTATAATTGCCGATTTAAAACGCATAACTGCTTCCTTCATTTATCCTTTTTTTTTTTTGCCTTAAGATAAGAGAGATTAATAGAAGAGCCATTTGCTTATATGTGTTTCAACTTTTAGACATACATTTAGTCGTCAATTGTTTTATTTTTCTCTTAATAGCTAAATAAAGAACGTGAAAGGTTGACTGCAATGATGAGTCACTTGCACATGCCAAAGGTAAATAAATACTTATTTGTGTACCAAAAAACAATAGTTATAAGTTTACTGATCTTGTAAACTTATTTATATCGGTCAAATTTTTGTGCTTTATTAGGGCCAAGTAACATCCCCAGTTCCCGAACAAGAACAACCACCTCATTCTCATGTAACAATTCATGGTCAACCTCCTTCCCAAGAAACATCTGCCAGATCACTTTCTTCCTCGCCTTCAAACGCAACCAATGAAAACACAGAAACAGATGGACAGCTGGCTACAGAAAATAGGGAACGCAAGATATGTATTACGCCTCCGCCCAATATCAGTGTTCACGATATTACTAGCACCCATGAAGCGACAACCATTACTATGATGCCTGTCATACACATGCCAACTCACATACACGAAGAAATAAAGCCGCTGATACGCCATATTCACGAAGAGAAAATTCATAAAAGAAGAAGTGCTGATCCAGACGGAATTTCTTTAGGTAAATTAGTAAGGCTACTCGAACTCTGTATAGTACATGGATGATGATGATGGTGGTGGTGGTGGTGAGGAGGAAGAGGAGGATGAATATTGGAATGGTGATGAAAATGATAAAAGAATAAATTAGGGCGAATCGCTAAAAACTAGTACAGTACATTTTTAGCATTTTTAGCATTTGTTAAAAAAGGCCTTTTTTTATTCTTGCATTTTAATTCTGTTTCGAAAGATTTGTCAAAAATATAATGTTGTGTATTTTGTTTTGGTTTACAAATGCTGACTAAAATTTTTGGTATGTCCGATTGTCAATGCCTGTTGAATATGGTGATCAGGCGATTGTCTCAAAGATAGCATTTCACTGTCAAAAATGTTGTCTTTTATCAAGAGCCAAATAAGTTTCCGGGAATTTTTTATCAAGACTGCAGACAGCAACTCCCACCTACCACCGAACATTTTATGGAATAATGACCTTAAGCTTTCATTCTGACACCTTGATGAGATTCGATAAGGAATGTATTTTCCTTTTTTTAAGCTTTTAATTTGTCTTTTAGATATCCAAAGGTCTGCTGACTTCTATCAAAAGGCGGATGTACGTCCCCCTTTTACATACGCTTCTTTGATAAGACAGGTAAATAATACTAAAGTACTCTTCTTAAATAAATCAAGGCATATTGCTTCTTGGTAGTGGGAAATGGGTCACTTGTTTACCACTTTGAAGCCGGTCCCAAAAAAACCAAAATCCAAATGTCAGATGTTATAAGTACAGCATCCGTCATATTCCGTCCAATTAATTGTTGTTTCCTCTCAACGTCCATTTACTTGGCCAATTTTCCAACTATTATCGTGTCAAGTCTGAAGGCTGACCATTTGGAGCTAATAGTCGCTTCCTTCAACATTACTGACTGAGTGATAGGTAAAAGCGATAGTTTCCGCCAAACACTAGATCCGTCTGTCAAATATTACATTTGAGTCTAATAGTCGTATCAATCATGCGAGTCATTTCTGAAATTTATATCAAATAAATAATTTGATCTTAGATTTTCCAGACGGGCAAAATTAGTCTTTTGTTTTCCTGTGAATTTCTTAATTGATTTATTACATTGGAACCAATAATTACAACTTGGGAGACAAAAACTGCTTCCGCTTTTCTCGTGGTCTCTTGCACGTTGAAATTTCAATTTCAATTTCTTTTCTATTTTGCGTTTTTTTTTTTTAATTCTAAATTGGCTAGCTCGTGCTCAAACAAAAGCGTATTGAATTTTGACAGATTTTGTTTTACATTTCTTTCATTTTTTCCCCTTCCCATCGAATGTTTATTCCAGCATTTTTGTTAAAGATTTTTTTAAATGTTTAATCATATATTTTTTTAATGTAAGCACTCACATTTGGTATTTTTTTATTTTTACGCAGGCTATTCTAGACTCCCCAGACCAGCAGTTAACTTTAAACGAGATTTATTCCTGGTTTACTAGAACGTTTGCCTACTTTAGAAGAAATGCAGCTACATGGAAGGTGCGCGTTGTCTAAATCAGTGTGATCTGTGGGCTAGCCGTGCGCTGCGAGGGCGGATCTAGGAAGTTGTTAGAGGGGGGGGGGGGGGGGCAAACATATACTAAGCAAAAAATTGAGATATTTCAATAAGATGACGATTGAAGGTTTTAGTAAATAGTGTTGGGTTTTTTTGTTTGTATGTATGTTTTTCGCTCAAAACAGTAGTAGTGGTTGTGGTGGTGCCGGTGATGGGTAAGATGTGACAACGACATAGTCGGCGGAGTGGGGGGGTGGGGGGGGGTCGATTTAGCCCCCTATTTTTTTACCCTTCGCATTTTCTAAGCTTGCACCCCTTTTCCCCTCTAATTTGCATACTAGCCCCCCCCCCCCCCCCCTCCCACTCTAACGTGCTCCGCCGTCCATGAACGAGTAGGAATGGTGATGGTATTGTCAATGTTGATCATTCCGATGGTAGTCGGTAGTGAGTTGTGATGACGGTATCGGTGACAGTGACGATACCTGGTGATAGGTGACAACCAAGTGAGCGAAGCTGACATAGTCACTGATTGTGATTGGTGAGATGATTGATGCTGCTGCTAATAGTGATGGTGAAGCTTTGTAGTTGATAGCCATGACAGCTCCAGTTATTTCACTAAACCGTAATATTTACTATGTTTCTATTCCAGAATGCAGTCCGTCATAATCTTTCTCTCCATAAATGTTTTGTAAGAAAAGAAAATGTCAAAGGGGCTGTTTGGATGGTGGATGAAGACGAGTTTATGAAGCGAAGACCACAGTCTAAAGTTACGCAAAGTGCTGCGTAAGTAACGACGCAATTGTTATTGTGTCATTATTTACATCTGTAAACTGTCCGCAACATTTTGATCCCATGCAGCTCACTATGTTACTAAGACTCGTGGGCCAGTGTGTGCATTTATTTCTATGAGAATTAAAGAACAATGAAGGCTTGACCGCCATAAGCCATCCAACATGGCGGCAGTAACGTCGTGTGCATGCAGCCGTTCCTAACTTGTTTGTTTTTTATTTCAGAACATTAAAGCAAGAACGCGAGCGTTTACTACAGCAGCCGCCATCTTGCCTGATAGGTCTTCCAACACAAGTCAGCCTCGATGCAGTTTCCAACTCGCGTGACCACAATGACGTCGCTCAAGATGACGTCAGCATGACATCTTCAGATGAAGGGAGAAAACGGCCGCGAGATGAAGAAAGCGAAGATGGTGGACAACCTAAGCGACAAGTGTTACAGGAAGAAGAAGAAACTGAAGGCGTTGGAGGAATCAGGAAGTTAGTTGAATTTTGCTCCAAAGATATCAAGTAAGAAATTCTATTAAGTATTTGTTCGTATTTTAAGGACTTCTTAAAGGAAGAAAGCCGGGTTTTTTTATTTTTATTTTATAAAGATTTGTTATTCCCATTGACGAAATCGTCTACTTTAGCCTGTGCTATTTTCATTCAAGAGACAAAAGATCGAATAACGCATGCGTGTACTTACGTGTCCCAGCATGCAAGGAAAACTCACTGAAGCTTTACGAAACAGATACTTAGTAGTATTTTCAGACTTCTTTTGAATTCTTTAAACGACATTTAGAAACGACTTTGTTTTCTTTTCGTATTTTGACTTCAAAGCAGTCAACTGTCGCAATCAAATGTTCAAGTCAAGCTTGAACCCCAGGACGATGAGCCAGCGATGCATATGAACAGCAGTCCTGAGACCGACGATCGGTTGCAGAATGACGGGAACTCACAAGGTAGTGATATTCAACTGGAAGCCAGAATACTTTATAGTGAAAATGGTTCCTTTGGTGGAGAAGACGAGAACGACAGGTAAATGTGCCTTAATTATTGACCCTACATTCCGCAGTTTTTTGACATCTACTCCCTAATCTTCTTCAAGGGGTCCTGTGACGTTATATTATGGCCGCCATGTTGGTTAACTTCAACCGAAGATTAGTTCTTGTATTCTTTTGTTGTGTCAACCAACATGCTTCTAGCTGATCTGAGAAAAAATATTAACCAATGACGATCGAAAAAATTTGCAAAACTGAGGTGTCATCTTTAGTAGCCCAGCGACTTTGGAAACAGATATTCCCACTCAATAATGAATATTATAGTGTCATCCCCGCGCAATTCATGATCAAAAGCCTATCCTGAAAATCTAGATTTATCTCAGATGTAAACTTTTACTGATAAGTCAATTGTTGCAGGCTTCCTGATGACAGCTCAGTTTTGCATTGACGTCATTTTGTGCGTCACTATTTCAGATCAGCTAGTTGCCATTCATATTTTCCCAATTATGATCATGGGAAGGGATTTACTCCACCCATATGAATGAAAATCCTTGGCCTAATTCTGATGACTTTGGTCGAAAACGTTCAAACAATTTTATTTTCTTTTTTAAAGTTCTTAGCCTTTTTCATATCTTAACAATTTAGCGTATTATGTTACAACCTAATATTATCGTGATTGTATTACAGGTAAAGATGAGGTTACAGCACATTGGTTTCCCAATTTGAGCGCCCAAATTAAATTCCTGTAAAGTTAGCATGAGGGAAGAGGACTTAGAGTATCGGAATGGAAGTTAGCAAGATTTCGGTAACAGAGACAAGACATTTGTTGGCCACAGCAGAGAAGGAAAACTTTTTAGATGATTGACACGCGTGGTCATAGATACAGTAGGTGGTAAGGTAGATACGAGGGGAGTTAGATTCAATGCAGTAGTTGCTAAATGCAAGGCCGATAGAAACGTTTTATACAGAAATGCACTGCTCAAAAGAATTGTCTTAGCAGAATTTGTATGACGGAGTGGAGGGAAAAATATATGGGATGTTGTCTAGGATACTTCGAAATTGAAAGGCGTGATTTGATTGGTTAAAAGAGAAATCCATTTCAGGACCAAGGAAGTACCGTATGTTTCCCGTATGTAGAAAGTAATCAACTCAGTTAAGAGCGCTTTTCATGTAATTTCTGCGACCCTGAAAACTCGTGGCGAAGCTTGTCAGCCTCTTGAACTTGAACTGGTAGCAGAAACATGAAAACCGCCTTAATAAGGCCGGAAATTGTGTAAAAATGCAAAATACTTCCAACAGTACGATCCGTTTCTGCTAATGAAGGAAAAAGGAGCACACATTGTATCATTGAATGAACCACAAACGATTTCCATGAGCATGCGGCACTGACAAAAACACTTTTATTTTACACATCTAGATCTTAATATATATAAATAGAAATATATATATATATATGTATTAAAAATATTTGAAGATGGCGGCAGAATTCTAAATATATTGTTTTAGATAATTTATTAGTGAGATAGCAAAGGTTTCTGATTCGATTAAGATTAAATTAAAGAGAACCATGTGTCGAAAGAGTTCAAATCATTCTCCAAGCGGTCTTTTTGGGGATCATCAATAAGTATTTAGATTTAATAGTTTAAAACTTGTTTATGTTGGAATGAGAATTAATAGTAGATTATTTTTTTAGAACCTCGATTGAGGTATAAATTCATGATTTTAGCATCCAGCATGTTATGGAATTTTTTTTAGACATTTTATTTTAATTTACCAATGCACAGGATAATATCAAAAATGTTATGGAAATGAAACGTGACATCGTTAGATATTGTGCCGAAAAATGCGTTCTGGGACTGTTTGGTGTTATTTGATTCAGTTACAGTCCCAGAATGCATTGCTGCGGCAGACTAGCGATACTGATACTTGCACGTGACGTCAAAGCAGCTCAATTTGAAGGACAAAACAAAAGAATATCAATCTTCTGAGAATTGGAAACTATTGTTTTGTCCTCCAAATTGAGCTACATTCCGTTTTGGGGTCTATCGTCAATGTCACGATTGTTATCTCTATTCAAATGTGTTGCGTGACATGAAAGTTCTTGTATTTGGTGTCCTAGTTCCTTGTCTCCGCCAAGGAGTCTAAGGAATTCAGTCTAGGCATATTAATAACCAGCTTTTCTGTACTGGATATCTGGATAACAGATTGCAAGCATTCCAAAGAGAGACAAATGACTGTGCAATTTTAAGCAGCCATTACTAAAACTACCATTTCTTTCCAAAGCGTTTTTGATATTAAAATTGTGCTAATTTTGGCGGGAAAAGACAACTGCACAACAGCAGGCTCAGTCTGACTGTATACTACTTAAAGAAATCGAGTCGGCTGTGGATTCTAGTAATTGATTATGGTATGACCAGTAGATGTAGATATTGCAACGAAGATTCTTGGTATGTTTGACCAATGAAAATATAGAATAACTCTGAAATATAGGAAGAATATAGAGTATGAACTTTGTCAATTTTGCAATAGAAATAAATTTATAATTCGTTTATTTCTTTTAAATAAAAAAAGAAATTTTTAGATGAGAAGAAAAATGCTGTGCATGATGTAGTTTCTGTAACGGCTCAGTATCCCTTGTTTACACTGAATTTTACTGATCATGAGTGAGAATCAGTGCGACCTACAATCTTGGACAAAATTGTTGTTACATTGCGCCCTTGATGACAAACTATCGATGCCCTTCGAACTTTTCAGTTGTTTCCTTCAGCCCCCCCCCCTCCCCCTGAACAACGTGTGGCTGAGAAATTCACGCCATTGGCTGCAACGCTGCAAACATGTACA
The DNA here is from genome assembly GCA_023349425.1 of Anthopleura sola. Lineage (NCBI taxonomy): Eukaryota > Metazoa > Cnidaria > Anthozoa > Actiniaria > Actiniidae > Anthopleura > Anthopleura sola. Next base: position 3,124,206 of record JALHLI010000006.1, on the reverse strand, counting down.
TCAGTATAGTACTACTTGTTGTAATGCGCATTTGATCATATTAACATGTTAAAATCGCGCAACATAAGTAATAAATATTATTATTATTATTATTATTACTCACACGATGAAATTTGTTGCCGCGCAATGTTTCACAAGTATATATCTGAAGTCGTCTACTTCCTTGGCATTAGCGGCAACCTTGTGCGCAATATTTGCAGAGGTGAACAAATTAACGCACGGTGCAATTTCGTGTTGCGCGCAATAGTTGTACAGTGTGTGAATCAAACATGGAACTTTGGTAGTTACGGTTTGGCGCATGTTTCTTGAGGAAGGAGAGGAATTATTTGTTAAGCTTAGTGAGCATGCGCAGTACCCCTCGACCAATCGGAATACGTCCTCATATATCAGTCCTTCAACATTTTGCAACTCACGCATTGAAGTTCTATCCAACCCTATAGCTATTTATCCCACACCATAGAAAATACAGCTAATCAGAAAGCAGGAAAGCCGTTGTATATTCGTCGGTATTTCACTCTTCCTTCCCATAATGCACTGCGCATTGAATCTACGCATTTGTGTTTTCTATGGTGTGGGATAAAATGGTTATACGATGGTTTCTTGTGGCATACCGTGGATATCCCACTCGTCACTTGTATTTTCTTTGTATACAAACTCGCCTAAAGGCTCGCGTGTATACTAGAAACTACAAGTGACTCGTGGGATATTCCACGGTATGCCATGAGAAACCATTGTATAACTAGTATGTATTGCTGCGCATGACGCGTCCCAACATGGCAGACCAGGGTCAGGGCTGTTGTGTACAAGCCAGTATTTTCTTCTAAATTTTTATAATTCCAAATGGACGCGTCACAATTCGAACACAAAATGGTCTTATGAAGTCGGTCCTATCAGCGACCAGAAAAAATGAAAAACAACTGATTGAAAAAACTGTTCGAATTTGAGCAGTCCGGTCACGTCCGAGATCAGCTGTCTCTGCGGTAGGTCGGACCAAAAAGCGTAAAAAAGAGAGGAAATAGTTATGATTCTTCAGAAGCCTTTTATCTAGTCTCTACAGGTGGTAAACAAGAACAAATGCAATCCGTCTTCCCAGATTTTGAAAAATAACTCCCTATAAAAGACATATGAAAAGCACTAAACTAACAATCCTTTATCTAGGAAAGTGTCCTATTTTGACATGTGGTCCTTCGCATAGCTAAATCTCTTTTCTTTTAGTGTTTTATACGCAGATTACCTTTATATTATTACTGCATTATTTCACGCTCTGGTTAACCTTTTTAAAAGCAATGTACTTGCGCTTTAGATTCGAATGCATCACTGACTCAAATCAGTAGCTAAATCTCTGCAAAACTAACCTCACAAGGTGTACTGATAATCTTATAACTATAATTAACCGAGATATCGATCTTCATTTGTGCGAAAATACAAGAGCTCCCAGTATGGATTCTGCATGATATTGTGCCGGCAGAAATAAAGCGACGTATATATTCCAGGAGCTGAACAACCACTTATGAACATTCAATTGGTCGTAGATTCCAAGACATCAGTAGCTTACAGCATCTCAAAACATCTCGAAGGTAAGACGTCTATCATATTAGGATATATGAAGTATTACGCACATGAGTTATGCTTGAGAAAATGTAAGGTTTTTTAAGCCTTAACGAAAGCATGTAAGTTTTGGGTTGAAGAGATTTAGATCGAGAACTAGAATCCCATCGGTGATCGTAAAAATAGTCACCATCTTAGTTATATCAAGTTTCTACTGTAATTGCCTGAACTTCGTTCTTTTGTATTGCCTTAGGAGCTCCCTTCAGTGATTCTGGAGTCGATTTAGCTCTGTACTCAGTAACATACGCCGTTTGAGATCAACCTGATCCAAGCTTGGCTAGATGCTGTCATCAAATTCTATTCAGTTGAGCAGCCACGGTCCCTCATCCCCAAACAATATTTACCAGAGACATACCTCATGCGTCCACACTCAATTTTCCTCACACTACAAAAATTATACAATCTAGGAAACTTAAGGTTAACTTCAATTTGTTTTTAAATTTTTGACATAATTTGGGTTCTGACAATACTGATTTGCTTCAACAAACATTGTTTTGGCGCCATTTTTCATCGCGACTGAGCAAAGAAGAAGAAAAAAATCGCTTTAATCTATAGACTCCATGACTAAACCAACTCCAAGCTCTTTAGCGAAAAAGATATATATTTCGTTCGTTAGATATCGGACTTTTTAGAAAATGGTTCGTCGTTTAGGAAAGCGGAGTTTCGTAATAAAATTTATGTATTGTAATCCGAATGCTAATGTTGAGTTGACTTGGCTGGTTGGTCACACTTGACCAATGATTCGGGAAAATTTTGACAACAGGTAGCCCAAGCTCGGTTCTTGAATACAATAATTTTGAAAGAAATACTTTAATAAAACTTCCATTTCCTACATTAGGGTGTATTTGTGTGTCCTTAGTAATGTCTGTAACGAGTTTTCAGAACTTAATTACCCTCCCCTCAATGTAGAATTGAAAGGTTGGACACTCTAGACACTGTTTTGACTAGGCCGAAATTATATTGAAGACAAAATAATATGCAGTCAGCTTGAAATACGGACTTTCAGAGCTCAAAGTTTTTTTTTCATTTTTAAGCGTTTTTTCTCTCTTTATAACTAACACTCCTTTCCATTCTTTTTATAAAGTCCAGTTATTGGGGAAAACAGTTAGAAGCAGTTAACGGGGTTGCTATTCAAAATGGCTGAAGATGAAGATTTAGGAAGATCATTTCTGAACGACGACGACGACGATGATGAAAATAAGAATGAAGTAGAAGAAGACAAGATAGGAGAGACATTAATCCTTCAAAGCATTAAGAAGAAAAAAGAAGAGCGAAGTAAAAAGCTCAATAGTATTTATATGTCCTACGAGAAACTTGACGAAAAACTGTTTCTAAAACATGATGATGTTCAGCATACTGATCAGGGGCAAGATGAAGCTGAGGTTTGGAACATTTTCTTTGTTTTCTATTTATCTTTTTTTATATGTTTCTTTGTTCGTTTCTGTTTGTTGTTGTTTGTGTTTTTTTCAAATGTACAATCAAACACGTACTCAAATGTACAATCTATGCCGGTACGTTAATGCTGATGATGTCATTATAACCAAAATTACTTTTTACTTTTTACCTCACGACTGCAAATACAAAAAGAGAAACAGCTATATATTAAATTTGAATTGGCACCATGAAAATTTCATTATTTATTATCGGATTAATGGCTTTCTATTACAACTAAATCTTATGGTTTTGTCTATAGGGCGACGTGGTGAAGGGGAAAAAGCCACAAAGATTGAATGACGCTGTTATGTCTTTGGATTACATGAACGTATCAAAGCTGCTCGCTCAGAATATAGGTAGGTAACATGGGAGAATATTTTGGTTGCCAAAGAACCCTTGTGTACACCTTCATGGGCCACTGAGTGAAACGACCCTACTGTGGAGAACAGTGGGATGCTTGCATGGTTGCAGAAGATGCGGTCAATATGCTGCTTTTTCTTTTGCCTCTTCCTTCTTCTTGCACGACCTCAACTCTTGTTGTTTCACTTCTTCTTACTCCTAGTCTTTTCCTAATCCTCTCCCTCTTGTTGTCCTTGTTCTTCTTCATCGTCGTTGTTGTACCTCTTCCTTCTTCTGCACCACCTCAACTCTTGTTGTTTCACTCATTCTTACTCCTAGTCTTCTCTTAATCCTCTCCATCTTGTTGTCGTTGTTCTTCTTCATCGTCGTTGTCCCTCTTCCTTCTTCTGCACCACCTCAACTCTTGTTGTTTCACTTATTCTTACTCCTAGTCTTCTCTTAATCCTCTCTATCTTTTTGTCGTTGTCGTCTTCTTTTTCTTCTTCTTTCTAAAGTATTTTCCATTATCTTTCACAGATATTAATTTCCCCAATAGATTTGGGCGAGGTCCTTTACATAATGCAATACTAAAAGGAGATTTGCGAATGGTCAAAATGATCCTGGATGCAGGTGCTGATGCTACCCTCAGGGATGACAGAGGTGATACGCCACTGCACTATGCAGTAAGAGCTGGCAGTGAAGAAATAACAAAGGTAGGATGTTGGCAACTACTTATATAATGATTTATTATAGCGTTATCCGGCAAAACTTACACTATGCCACAATGATGCTAAACTAGTAAATGAGAATTTAAATGAGAATGAGAAACGGTGGTAAACACTTCCAATAACACGAACAACAGGGTCATGAAACTTGCCGCACATTTACAATTTTGCCTTCCGTGTTGCTCATATTATAATGTCGCGCGCAACAATTTTGTCGCTGCAGGGCTTAAAATAAAGGCAGGTCAACTGATAAGTTCCAAATCTGGCTGAACATTGTTCAATGACGGTCATATCATCGGACAATATTAAGCCAGAATCGGAACTTTTCTGGTCAAATCTTTGCCTTGCCGGTCATTTTGGACCAGTAACCCGGCGCGTTGAGCCAGTTAAAACTAATTTAGACGGTGATCATGACCGGCAGCCATACCGGCCGTTATTAAGCACCAAGTGGAAACTTTCCGCGCTTTCTTTTCTATATGTGACAATAATTGTTTCGCGGGAAGTGCGGTAGCACTAATCAGGCAGGTACGTGCACTGAGCAACATTCAATCAGCAATTTTCATGCAATGCAAATATGTTGCGCGGCACTTCTACGATATATGAGGATACTTAGAAAAAATAAACTTGAAGACAACGCATTAAATTGCTGAAAATTTAATGTAAAAAAAACCATATGCATTCAACTCAATTCACGATACTAAAGGATCGATTCATTAACCTGCAAGATTTCACATTTTCATTTATCTGATATGTACACTTTACATTATTTTGATGACTTTGTTGAAATCAAGTCAGTAGTTTTATTTACATGTTATGCGATTTCAAAATAATAAAATTAATAACTCGAAAAGGATTACGAAAAAAGCAAGCGTCTGAACTGCGCCAGTACTAGTGTTCGTGTCCATTAAAGACACAATTTACAGCTTAAAGTAAAAAAAACTATGTACACAACTATGACTCCAAAACGTAATTTTAGCCAAAGAAGCATAATCTGACGTGAAGAACCAACGTCCAAAATCTCAATTTGGTATACTATTTCTAAATATATAGGTATATAACTGCGGTTGTTTATAACCCAAAGACGATTTGAATGAAGTTGACATGTCTATCGATAAAACAAAGCTGGACTCAATGTTTCTGAATCAGTGTTCAGAATACTATAGGTTGGTGTTACCAATTACAGAAAATATTCTACCGCATAGAAATGTGGAAAAGTAATATTCGAGAATCTATTTTGTGATTGATGATTTCAATTTTCTTGCGCGCACCGAATCAAAGCTTGAAAACTAATGGCTATGGATATAGTTATTACGAAAAATATTCTACGAATAGAAATGTGGATGCGGAAAAGCAATATTCGAGAATCTATTTTGTGATTGATGATTTCAATTCTCTTGCGCTCACCGAATCAAACCTTGAAAACTAATGGCTATGGATATAGTTATTACGAAAAATATTCTACGAATAGAAATTTTGATGCAGAAAAGTTATGTTCAAGAATCTATTTCGTGATTCATATCATAATTCACTTGCGCGCATTAGCCTAAGCTTGATAACTATTCGCATTGGGGCTCGTAGTATGCTTAAATATATCATGGCCCTATATGATGCAATAATAAAGGCACCAAAGGAGATCTAATAAAATCTTAATGGTTAGTGAAGCTAGCGTTGATAATCTGCAGAACTGTACATTGGCATGTTTGGAGGGTAACTAAAATGAGGTGCGCAAGCTCGATCGCATTCAGGTCCAGTGCATTCTCGACATAACGATGATTGTGCTAATCGAAGTCCTGGTGATAGCCCTGGGTATTCAGGAGGACTGGGCGGATGACTCAAATCGATCCCAGGATACAGCGGAGTGTTGGCAGAGCAAAGAAGGTTTGGATGTTCTGGAGATAAATTCTGATAAATCGGAGACATTACGGGTGGGTATGCTGTGTACCCAGGGTAGATCGGGGGCTGATAACCAGATAAATATGGTTGAGAAGGTCCACCGCTGGCCATTCGATTAGCAAACGCCAGTTTAGTATAATACTGAGTCTCTTCTGCGCGCTTTCTCTTGCGCTTCATGCGTCGGTTTTGGAACCAAGTCTTGACTTGCTGATCTGTCATTCGAAGAACCAGGGCTAATTGTTGTCGTTCGCTGGTGCCGAGGTATTGGTGTTTTTCAAACACCCTTTCGAGTTCCCGGACTTGATCACTCGTGAATGACGTGCGATTCTTCTTTGGCAGTGCAGGCGGAGACTGGTGACGAGAGTCGGGCGAACCTTGGAGAGGGAAATAATATCATTAATTTTTAGAATCTGTAGGTTTTTAAAGGCTAATGTATCAAAATTGTTACAGAACTCGTTGCAAAAAGTAGTTTCTACTCACAATTACGATTGCGGCAACGCTGCAAACAACTGAGGGACAAGTTGTAAGCAACATTGCCTGGTGTACCCTATCGGTGTAACGTTAACCACAACGCAATGAAGAAATATTATATTATTTATAACTGCGCACAGCACAACAAGCAATTTTTTTAGTTTTTTTTAACTACAAATCACAATAATCGCTATAAACGAACTCGAGATTTATAACTGTTTTTTTCAGAATGCGCAACAAAATTGCAAGGCAAATTGCAACTGGAGCCGTGTAACCACCTTAATTAAACAAGTTAATGTTCGTGATTAAACAATGGGACACCAAAAATAAACACAAACAAAAGCAAATGTTTTCAATTACTTAAATATAAACAAACTGTTATAATAAAATGCTATGAGATTCTTTCTTTTCCTCGAATAAACTCGAATACGGACTCATTTAACTTCACATTTAGATCTCAGTTTTGTTTGCGCAAAAGCAATCATATGATTTCTCAAATCTAATCACACAGAAAAAAACATATCGTATAAATCATATGTGATTTAGTTGCAAATCGTATTTTTGCCTAAATTCTCAATTTTGAATCTACATAACTATTAGTTAACAAATAAAGAACAATTATTCAATACTTAGACTGAAATCAACGTAATCAGCAGATCTATCATGACAGTATTATCTGTCTGCAAATGATGTTAAGAATTACCGAACGAATTAAATTGACTCAGTTTGCGAATGATCTCATTTTGATTGAGTAAAGGTTGAGAAAAGATAAACAATGCAAAAAAATTTGCTCGTATATAAAGTATTTTGAAGCTACTGAACGTGGAGAGAGACGAGTGAGATTGAACTCCCAGGAATACTGGGAGACTACAAGAGAGACTCTGTTAGCAGGGAAGCCGGCTAATGCTAATATTCTTAAAAAACAATGTCGAGAAAATTCAACTTAGTCAATCTCGAAATAATTTCAAAACTGTTTGTAAAAAAAAAACATTTCAATTATATATATTAAACTAGCATGGAATGCGTCGATATAAAGATAGTATCAAAATTATAAATGAATTGTGAACGACGTAGAGGAAATACTTCTACTTGAAAGACTACGATACTGAAGCTTCGGACATTTCAAGAGCCATTGGCCAGAGTAAAAAAAAAATAATTTCGAGTTACCTGGGTCTTGTGACGAATCACTCTCGTACATATGAGGACTTGTGGATTTATTTGGTGAAGGCTCGTACGTAGAAGACGAGCTTGTTGAAGAACTCGAAGGTGATACTTGACTGTACGGGACAGGTAAAAGATCCTGAACGAGGAAAGATGAAGGCTTCTTGATCTCTGCTTTTGCGCAGAAGTCTTGTAAACTCATGATGGCGCTGTGCGAATTTATTCCAAGGTTATTTCTCGACATGTTTGTGAGTGCAACGACGAGCTCGAGCAGGTCTTTCTTGAAGCAATGGAAGTGTAAACTGAGGTGCTGATTTGAATATCAAACTAGCCGCTTTTGGCGGCAAATGCGCGTGACACTGGCCGCGCGAGACTATTTGAAAAGCGGCGTGCTTGTTTGATGGACAAACAAAAGGATAACGGATGGCGGGATCTTGTGATGAGGGGACAAATTAGTCAGAGTATTGTGTTAGGCGAAACCAAGCTGAAAAGGCGGGAAATTCAAACGAGGCGGTTCAAGAAATGACGCGCAAAAAGACGAAAAAAGACGCAGCGCCCTATCAATCTGTTCCTGTCTTTTATCAGTGAAAAGTTGAAAGGAAAAAGTATACATATGAATTATTCAGTATTAAGAGAATACCTTTGCAAAATCGTAACAACAATGGTCTGTTTCAGTTTTGATGATTCTTAACTCTCACCAAACGGGATGTCATTTAGCAGATAATAGAGTACCGAAGTGATGACGTCATAAAAATGATTTTTGACCGTATTATAATTTCGATCTTCAATTTCGATAAAGCATCAAGAAAGATGTTAACACGCCAAATTTTGTGGGAATTAGTTAAAAAGCAACGGAGATATGGCGTTTTGAATAAATAATTTCCCCATACAAATCACTGTATTTTCGGCTTGGTTCCTAACGTTAGTTCTTTAGTTAGTTCTTTTTCTTTCAATGAGTTCTTTAGAGATAGTAAAAAATACTCAAAATTCTAAAAAGAAATCCGTGAAAAAACTATTATCTCTTTTAAATGACACGCTTAAAGTATGATATTCGAAAAAGATGTTTTGTTATTTCGCGTGCGAGGGAAAATTTACAGTGTGTAAGACGCAATGCGCATTCTTAGTTTCTTTTAGAAATAAATTTAAAGTGCGCAACTTTTTGCATTAATTTTGCGCGCTTAATTCGAAGATTCGGGCAAGGAAAAAGCTCAACCTAAGGTCCAAAAATATAATTTCCCCTAAGCCCCTGAAAACAAAGAAAACCTCTGGTAGTCAGACAATAGGATTGAATCATTATTTTAGTATATGTGCTGAACATGTTTTATTATTGGATCCACAGCTATTATTGGAACATTCTGAATGTGATGTGAATGCCGAAGGAAGCTCGATGGCAACACCACTTCATCTCGCAGCAACTCTAAACAATGCAAAGCTTTGCAAGCTACTTGTATGTATATAGATCATAGAATGGTCAATCATTAGTTAGATAGTATTACTGTTTTCATTGCTGCGCGCTGATCGAGACTGAACAATCGTGGTAGGGAAATCTGGCAATAAACTGCCGTCAATCAAACAAACTGTTTTGTACCTTTACATACTCTGATTGACGGCAATCTATTGCCTGATTTCCTTGTCCCCACTGTACATGTTGTCTCGATCAGCGCGTAGCAGTGAAAACAGTGGTAAGTAAAGAAAAAGCAAACCGAACAAAACATTTTGTAACATCAGAATAGCTTTCTACCTGATTTAATTGCTGATTCATATGGCCAGCGCTTGAAGTATGGGCGCACTGTTTGGTCATAGTTATCTATGGTACCCTTTGGTTGATTGCAAAGGACGCAAGGACTTGGTTCTCTCATTATAATCATCCTTTGCGAGCGACGCTTTCAGTTTCTTGTTGCTTGGAAACCAAGTGGATGCGAACTCGAAATATTCCCAAGGAGTGAGGTATAGACGACTCTCTCCAGGTTCTCCTCTTCCAAAAACTACCCACAGGGTACCCACTCACCAAGTTGACTTGTTTTTTAGTTGGAACACATGGCAAGGATGGAATTGAGAGAAGAGTTTGGAAGAACAGCTCTTGGCAAAGCAATGGAGAGTGGGGCTACGAAAGCGGTTAACTATCTGTTTGAATTCAGTACGTCAAGTAACATTATAGTGCTAAATTTTCTATGCAAGCGTTTTCTTTCTCTTGACTTCGTTGAATGATATCTGTTCTCAAACGAGGATAACCTGTGCAAATGAGCCTGTATTCAAGGATCACAGCGGTATTTGTCGCAGCGAATGAAAAAAAGGACTAAATTTCAAATTCTTACTTACTTAATTGTTTTCATAGTCAAAAATAACGAACTTGGATTGGATAACTACTTGTACAACGCTGATAAAGAAGGGAGCACTCTGTTGCATTTAGCTGTAGACAGCGGCTTTGTGAAGGTAATGTACAAAGATAGAGCAGATTCCGTGTGAGTGTGAAAAGTCATGGCGCACGGCAACGACGCGGCGCGGACACGGCACGGAATGTTGAATGTTTTGATACAAGGCACGTTAACTGCAAGACGCGTAACTTTTTTATAGTCATAAGAAAACTGCTCTAATGAAGAAATAGAAAACGAGCGCGCATGCTATGTGTTTTCATAACGCACGCGCTCCCAACCAATCAGAACGCGAGATTTGTTATAGTTATTTTATAAAACTTGATAAACAGGCTTAGAATGCAGTGAATTTAGTAGAGTGGCTCTTCTTCCACTGAGCCTAATTGAAACTGTTACAAGTTTATTTTTTTGGGAAGAAGAAATCTAGAAAACTGTGTAGCAAAACAAAACACCTCTCGAACTGACAGGACAGCCGCACCAACGAGCAACACTATTCACATATGACACTGACTTCAGGAATTGATCTCGGATCACATGCAGTAGAGAGACGCGAGCTCCTCCGCACCATCCAACCGGTTTCACTTATTTTAGACCTTTTTCCACTTGGGCGTAATGTTTTCCCATTTCAGACCACATATCATTCCCTTGAGTATCATTTCTTTGTTTAACGGTTGTGCACGAGAAGACACATGAATATGGATACAAGTCAAACAAAGAATCTTGCTCCATAGAGAATGACACGTGGCTGAAATGAATAAACATTACGCCCAAGCTAAAGAGGTCTATTTGACGCATTAGCCTAATAAGCGAGGCCTTTTGTTTGCGCCGTGAGTGAAAAATGGCTTTGAAATAGAGAAAAAAGATCATGATGCACTTTGCGCAGTCGTTGCATAACTGATAGCATTACCATGGTAACGATTTTTTACATATTTTGATCCCAAGGTCGTTGATCTTTGCTTGAAGTATGGAGCAAGAATAAGACAACCAAAGGTACTTAGCTCACTATATAAAATCAAAGTTATCTTGTACTTTTATAATGGACACGACTCTTATGGGATGGAAAAATCTTCTGATTTCAGAGTCAGGATCGTTCAACAGCTTTCCACTTGGCGTGTGAACAAGGTTCCGTAGAAATTGTTAAACGACTGCTTCAACAAGACCCTGGTGTTGCTAAGATACTTCTGATTGATGCTCATGGCGCTACACCGCTGCATAATGCTGCCAAGAATAACAGCTCGGCCATTCTTGAGCTGCTTATTGAGCATGTAAGTCATCATAGCAAAATGCGCGTCTCGGAAACATTGAAATGAGCGGTAGCATGGGATGAGGTGAGGCGCCCAAAGGCGTACCGATTCCTCCGTGTAATTGAGCTTTTATCTGAGTGCTACATTTACAAGGAACTAATATTGGAGTGAATTTGAGTGACACGTTCCGATGCAATGCGTTGAGCAAAGGGCAAGAATTTGATGCCATTAAAGAATGCCTTGATCTCTTACAGGGTTCTAATGTTAATGCTAAAGACGACAATAACGTTACACCTCTGATGTTGGCCGCTAGTTTTGGAGCAACCGATTCCGTCCAACTTTTGATCGAAAAAGGTGCGGATCCAACGATCAAGAACATTGACGGAAGAACTGCATTGTTTAATGCTGTAAAGCATGCAAATACTATGGAAGTTTTGTTAATGGTAAGTACATATACCAAGTTTTTACCTTGTGCCTGCGACTCCGTTTGAAGAAAAAAACGGACCTAGAAAGAGAGATTTATTTGACCGTGAACAGACGGACGGTTACGCGGTGCTGTGTCCCCCAGTATTTTTACCTCAAACCGTGGCCGTGCCGCGCGCCGTTCATAAGAAATCTGTGTCTCAATGCACGATTGGATGAGCAGCATCTCTGTGTTGTGATTTGCAATTGTTTATCTCTGGTTCCCGTGAACGTGCCGTGCCTTGATTTCTTTAATACGAGATCTTCTTTAAAGAAAAACAAAAATGGGGTGCTGCGCATTCTAATTTTTTCCAAACTAATCATACGTGAGCTTTCACAACCCTGAATATGCCCGCTTATAGGCCGAAAACTTGGTTGAATTAATATAACTTTAGCGCAGATTTCATTTGAATGATCTATGCCTGCGTACAATCAAGCACTTGACTTTTTCCAAACTGTTCTTAGAGCCAACAAATGATTCCACTGCTGATAGAAAAAGATGCTACAGGATATGCTCCTCCTCACTATGCTGCTAAACATGGGGACATCAAGGTATATAGCTTGCTTCATTTTCATTTCATAACCTGTTGGTTGATCAAGGCCAGTGTACGTCTCACTCACAGATCGAATTGGAATTTAACTCGATGGTTTTTGCGGAGGAAGGAAAAATAGAAAACCCGGAAAAAAGCCTCGAATCAAGGCAGAGACCTAAGAAACTCTACTCACTTCTCTTTTTAGTAATAAAAATAAAAATAAATTTAGTAGGAATGTAACTGAGAAAAGAATGAAAACAAGAAATGATGAATTGATGCTTAGTCCAGGAATCGAACCCGAGAGCCCAGCGGTTAGAATCTTGTTATTTACTAACACTACATCACCTTCAGTTTTTCTGCTCTTATAATTTACAAGCCTTTATAATATTTATTGCGAGTTGATTATGAGTTTCCTCCCTTTCAGAGCATGCAACTCTTTCTATCCCACAACAAAGCAACCGCTAGTGTGACGTCAGACGCCTTGGGCACGCCCTTACACGTAGCTGCAAGGTAAATCAGAAGATGCCGCACTATATGAACTAAATGTGGTGTGCGATCGCTATATTACGATATGAAATGAAAATAAAGGAAAATAAATGCGAATTAAGAGTGGATTCCACAGAGTTGCTCTTCTTCCACTGCATTCCAATTGGAATTTAGAAGTTGATTTTGAAGTTGACGACACAAATTTTAGTGGTGATCAGCGAGTTTTAACTAAAATAATCAATACAAGCGACTCAGTGAAAGAAACTGGCTGAGACTGGCTACTCCTCATCGCTTTTTCGTAAATTATTATTGCAAGTAACGGAATTTAGAAGTTGATTTTTGTGTAGAGAGGAAAATCCAGAGAACCAGGAAAAAACTCTCGAAGCACAACAGAACCTACACGCAACTTTACTCACATACGACACCGAGTTCGGGAATCGAACCCAGGTCGCCTTGGCGAGAGGCTACTTGTCAAATGCGTGACATGTGTTGCGTTACGCGGGCCGTAATTTATTTTAATAGTACAAAACGTATTGCTTGTTTGTTCGCAGACATGGCTGGGACGCAGTCGTTAGTATTTTACTTGAAAAACAAAGCGGTAAGATTATCAATCTTCAAGACACTCGAGGCAGGACAGCCTTACACTATGCTGCTAGTGGAGGACATCACAGAGCAGTTGCAGTTCTTCTACAATACGGTGCTACGATAGAAAGGTTGGTTGCATAAATAAATACCATATTTTTAGACTGTCTATGTTCCTTTCCTCGAGTTGCCCAATTTTGAAACGAGTGGTGGACTGGGTAGAGTGTCATCAGTCGCGCAAAGACGTCTGGGATCGTTACACGTGACGCTTTTCTGTTCGATTTGTATGAATATGGCGAAAGTAGAAGGTATCTATTAGAAGAATTTAAAGAATTCTGACATACTGAACATCGTATGAAGGGAAGCGAAAGCGTCCTGTGTAATGACACCAGACGTCTTTGCACGACGACGACACTCTCTCCAGTTCACCACTCGTTTTTAAATTGGACAATTGGGAATCCTGTGGTTTCTAGCATGAAAATGAGGTTAGCTATGTTAATATTGCCTTCGTATATTTTCAATGGAGCTGAGAAGCTGAGTCGTTATGGAGAAAGAAAGAAATAACTTAACAGAGTTCGAGAAATCGGAATTATTACGCGCAACTGAAGTTTGTCCAAGTGAAAAAGCCTACAGTCCTTGTGGTCTTGAATACCACATACGTCAAATAATCAAACTCCCACATTTTTCCTTGTTTTCTTCTCATTTTTTTCCATTGCGTTTGCATCAGGGATCAGAATAACAGAACAGCTCTTCATGAAGCAGCAAGAAAAGGCTCCAAGAAATCAGTGGAGATGATTATCAAGAAAAGACCTCACTGTGTTAACTATATGGATGATGACCGGGTAGGAAACATGTCATATAAATTAGCGCATGTTCCCCAAATCTTGCGTCTTGAGTGTCGAATCTCGAGTCATAGTCTTGCATTCATGAATTCATCTAAACAATTTTCAATATCCCTCAATAAAAATATATATTGAACTTTTATTCAGAAAAATATATACAATTTTCTAGGAATAGGGCTAGGCTTAGCAAGACTATGACTCAAGATTCGACACTCAAGACATATGTCTACAATACAATTTGCTGATATGCCTTCTACATTTTGTTTTTGTTCAAATCAAAAGCCAAATATGAATTGCGCATGCTTTGTTTAATACCATATTTGGTACATTTTCTTAGAACACAGCTCTTCATTTGGCAGTCGTCTATGAACACTCTCACCTTGTTACAGTACTCTTGGCAGACGAAAACCAAGAAATTCTTCTCAATTCATCGAACTTGAATATCCTGGACATAGCAGTGGAGAGGAATAGTGCTCCGGTTGTGGAAACTATAGTGGAAGATCCAAGGTACGCATGCGCTAGAAACAGTCCTTCGCGGTCGGAGAATACAGAGCAAACTTAGGGGATTGGCATTTATGATCGTAAGCTTGTAATTCCGAGTATTTCTTAAATTCTTTTTGCAGATGGCGAGAGGTACTGATGTCTTGTAACAGTGGTGTTTCTAAACAGATGATAAGATTGATCGAGAAAATGCCACACGTAGCAGAGGTAAGGGTGGCAACTGTTAACAGTTGCATAGGTTACCCTGACTCATGTAGCCCCTTTTCTTGAGCCATTCGATTACGCGTTACGAACAATGACGCAAAAATAAGGCATATTTGAAGGATTAACAACAGAGAAAATGTCGGATGAATACAAAAAAGAAAGAAAGAAAGAAAAAACAAAACACACACATACAAAAAGGATGTCGTCAGTACCGCACCGTGCCGTGCCGTGCCGCTCCACTGTTATACGATAGAGCGGTTTTCGTATGAGTGGGAAACATACGGTACTTACTTACAGCACGTACACGGTACGACATGCCGCAACATTGAAATGACTTCCCATTGTCTTCCAGCAATTCATCCAATCACAACGTTAACGCGTAGTTATGGTTACGGTAAGATACAGTACGGTTACAGTACGCTACGACCTTACCGTATCGTACGTTTCTCATTCATACGAAAACCGCGCTCTCTACTCTAATATCAGTGCATGGATACGGAACGACTGTATGTACGCATGCACTTATTGTAAGTTTTTTCTCTCTTTTTTCAAGCGTTTATTGGATCACTGTATGCAGACAGAAGGAGATCGCTTTAGTAAGGATTACAAGGTAATATCATAATCTTTGGATCATCTGAAAGTCGTTCATAATTTCTGATTAAATTTCAATCAGCTAGTGATAAAATCCTGATTGTCATTTTGCATTATTACAAAGATACATGACAATATCTTATTGTTTCTTTTCTTTCTTTTTGGTGAATGTTTCAGATTAAATATGATCTGAGTTTGATACTGTGCAAGGAAAATACAAAGGAAAAAGCAGGATCTCTAAAGATCTTAAAGGTAAATTCTTTCACTTATCGAAATAATATATTTAACAAATAAAGCAGCAGTTTTCTTACACTTGGCATCAGCAACCGTGCGTCATTCTCTAATACAGCACAGTTCTCGACCAATCAGATTGCGCGCACTATTTAAGCCATTAATATATATATATTGTTATTTTTTTGGTTGTTTCTTCATTCAAGACAATGGCGGAGCATCGACGGGACAGGTGTCTTACTCATCCATTGTGTTTTATCGTACTAAGCACAAAATGGTGAGCATTCGTCATCTTGCTTCATTTGTACATTTCGGACTTCTTGGATGCTATAATTTTTCTTTTCCCTTCCCTTATTTGTCGGCCCCTCTCTTCGGGTTTTCTTCTATAAGACTTTTAGGTGCTTTCAAGAGAGTATGACGTAAGAAAGCATATCTCCCTCCCATACATAGGTCTATCCACATGAAAATTATTTGAAGGTCTATTTTTAGCTCCGCGCGTAGCTATTTTTAGCTAGGCGCGCAGCCTGGCACTTAAGTGTCTGTTGAATTGACGTTTGTTTTATAGTGATATGGGAAGAAAATTTCAATCTTTTTAATTTCTTTGCTGGCTCTGTTTGGCAGGAAAAGGTTTGGTTGCACCGTGTTCCTGCTCAATCTCTTCTTCTTCCTGGCATTGATTTTACCGCTGACCGTTATGCATGTCATCCTTGAAGACAACGACCCGATATATTGTAGAGACCGCAAAATAAACAGTACATCGAGTGGGGAAATCATATACGATTTAGTAAGTCGGCTCATGAAGTATGATATTACACATAACGATCCAATTACAGTCTTCGGCAAGATAGCTGATGAATAAAAGAAAGCACCGAGACTGATTTCCTGTTGTTTTTTGTTTGTTTGTTGGTTGGTTGGTTGGTTGGTTGGTTGGTTGGTTGGTTGGTTGGTTGGTTGGTTGGTTGGTTGGTTGGTTGGTTGGTTGGTTGGTTGGTTGGTTGGTTGTTTGGTTGGTTGTTTGGTTGGTTGGTTGGTTGGTTGTTTGGTTGTTTGGTTGGTTGGTTGGTTGGTTGGTTGGTTGGTTGGTTGGTTTGTTCATATATTCACATGTAATATATACAGACCAATTGCAAGTCTATTAATTTCTGATTTCTTAGGAGAATAACACGTGCGTCTTTAGCAATACGGTAAGTGGAAACTAAGTGTTATGTATGTCTTTGCATCACTCAGTAAATATGACCAACATTATTGAAATACAGCTACCCCGACAGCGGACTGAGATCTGATGGTAAATAATAAATAAATAATGATTGGTCCCTAAAAACAATCAACAAGAGAGAGAAAATCAAAAAGATCATTAGAGAGCTCGAGCTTGTAAGATATTGTGTAGCAAATCTTGTGTTCATTATAATATATTATGATTCTTGTCCTTTTCAGCCGATTCATTTTGTTCAGTACTTCATTATAATCATGATTTCAATTCAAATCCTGAAAGAGTTCATGCAGTGTTATTATCAGGTGTGTAGCTTCATATATCTTTATCTCTCTCCAAATACAGATAAGCAGGGACTGCAAAGAAAGTGGAACTCATAGCATTCTTTTTCCTATCTACAGCGCATGCGTTATTTCACCGCTGTCAGCAGCTATATCGATATCGTCGGGCTCGCAACTGCCTTATTTTCTGTTGTACCGCCATGTGACTGTAAATGGGGAAAACAAAAAGAAGCTGCTTCGATCGCGATCTTTCTGAGCTGGATCAATCTCATCATGTACTTTCGAAGGTAAAATTGGGTTTCGTTAGTTGTTTTAGTCTTGTTTCTGAAGGCTGTAATCTTAGGTTGCTTTATAGTGTAATTTTGCGCAACATGGCAGCGCCGAAACTGCCGCAATTGATCCATGACAGACAGACCGATCCATTGCTATAAAATACGTCTTCGCAGTTATTGCTAATCAACTGTTTCTCGCTTACACGCAATATCACCAAATTAAGGGGACCCAAAACCGATCTTGAAGAACGCCACAGATATTGCTGTTCACTGTTTCCTTACTGAAGTTAATTCACAAATTATTATATCGTTTGTGAATCAAAAGTTTATTGCGATATATGTGTCAGCGATTGATAATCTGGGCTGAAGATTTGAATATCGTTTCTCCACAGGCTTCCGTTCTACGGCAAATACGTCATCATGTTGTACCGGATGTTCATCACATTACTCAAGGTAAGATCTTCGGACTTGCATTAAAATTCGATTTTTAGAAGCGGCGATACAAATGAATTTGACGCTAGCTTTTTGAAACTGTTTACTGTTTGGTCTCTTGTGGAAGGGTAATATATACTTTGCTTTCTTTTCCCGTTGTTTTCAAACCGCAGACTCGTTTATATATGTCGTGTTCATAGTTTATAAGTTTCCAGTGAGAGCCCTTCAAAATGAGACCTGTTGATATGGTTGTAGTTAGATGTTGTAAGACTAACGCTTACTGCTTTACAGGTCCTGGTTCTATTTGGCTTCTTTATCGTGGCTTTTGGAGCAACATTTTATATCATCATTGATCAGGTATACTACCCCATGGGCTAGAATACCGGTCATCTCGCGGGTGCGCCATCAGCGGTTTTCCCTCTGAATGTAGGGTAGGCTGCCTTGAAGAAGCGTTTACAGTTCTTTTGTACTTTACAAAAAAAATAATACATCCAAGTATGTCCAAGAGATCGAAATTCTCTAAAGGGTTTTACAAAGACTTGAATAACATAAGCAGCTGTTTTGAAGAACAAACCACGAAAAAAAGGAAAACACTACCTGGATTATGGAATAGATTTTTCGAAATATTGTGTATTTTAGGTGAAAAATGGACGATGTTAGCTTTTATCGATAGAACTTAAAATCACATATTATGTCTACAATTACAGGTTCTTCCAAAATCTGGGTGGACAATTTAGATTCAGTGAACAGAAGATAACCAAAATACGATGAAAATTTTCCAATTTCACTATTTCTTTGTTTACTATTGGGAATGACAGGCGATAATTTCCAAAACTCACCGGTAAGTTTGGACGTTGAATTTCATATCGTGGCAGCATGAAATGTACTTCATAAGAATTGTCATATAACACTGGGGGAGAATCGACGTGGACAAATGCTACAAATGCTCAAGTACGCTATTTATTGCTATATTATTTTTTCTCTCGAAGGTTTTTTTCAGTACCGCCGCCATCTTGGTTTGACAAATATTCGCGCATGCTCAGTTACGATGACCGGTATTCTAGCCCATGCCACTTCCCTCTCCTCTCCTCTCCTCTCCTCTCCTCTCCTCTATCTCTTCTCTCCTCTATCTCTTCTCTCCTCTATCTCTTCTCTCCATAGCTATAAACACTGAAAGACTTCCATCCTTGTCAATTAGGAACCCTTCACGTCCCTCCCTAACACCCTGATGAATATGTTCATAATGACGCTGGGTGAGATCAATTATGTAGATGTCTTCATGCCATGGGAAAAGCTGTACTATCCTCAATTAGTCAACGCTGTTTTGGTTCTCTTTTGTCTGACAATGCCCATCATTCTCATGAACATGTTGGTAAGTTATAAATGATGAACATGATGACGTCGAAATAGACTTTTAATGTTACAGCCGTGAAACTAGCGCAGCCTAATTCAATAGATCTCTTTATCTTGGGTACAATGTTGTCCAGCTTTAGACCACGTGTCTTCTCATGCGCAACCGTTAAACAAAGAAATGATACTCTAGAGAATGACCCGTGGTCTAAAATGGGACATTACGCCCAAGGTAAAAAGGTCAATAGCATCCTTAATTAACTCCAAATCCTAGATCCGCCACTGGGGGACTGGGTGTGTTACCTTATAGAGTATGAATGTCTTGTGAATGAAACCAAGAGCTGAGGCCCAGTTGAGACGGCGTCAAACTTGTGCCGCGTCGAATTCAATTATCTTTGAGGTTGAGTGCTGTTTCCTCTTAAACTAGTAGAAGTATGTAGACCAAACGTAACACTTACCGTCTCCTGACGCTAAGTAAAAGAGCTGATGTCATATATGGTAGTTCTCGGCGTTTTCTTAGGCGATAGCCTCAAAGGCAACTAGATTCGACGCCGCAAAAGTTTGACGTCTGAACCGGGCCTAACTGCTAATTTTGCTATAATAGGTTGGTTTGGCTGTTGGAGATATTGACAAAATCGAACGGAATGCTCTGATTGATCGATACATCATGCAGGTACGCTTACTAACATTTACTCGGGCCACTTGTTAAAAACGCTCTGAAATGCTTCAGAATTTAATTCATTCTCAGATGGGTCTTTTACGGATGTTTTTCTAATTATATTAGTCGCTATAAATTATCAATTAAAAGCATTATATATTTCATTTGATAGGTGGAGTTGCTAATCGATGTCGAGGCAGCTTTGCCATCCTGTCTCCTCAGACGCTTCCACTTTAGTCAAGTGACAGACTATCCTAACAAAGAACCTTCTCTGTTATCTAAGGTTGGAAAGAGTTCAATTACTGGTTTTCATATCCGCCATCTTGTTTAAATGTAGGAAATCACCACTTTCCATACATCCGTTTCCAGCATTGGCAGTCAAGGTTCAAATTTGAATTCAAACTATCTTGCAGTCTCGATTGAATGCTTTGTGCTTGACCAGCGAACCGATGAATGGAAAGTGGTGAATAGAATAGATCTTTTGTTATATCAACTAACATGGCTGCCTTGTCTTTCATAATTTCATTCACTTGGGAATGATTGAAATTCAGCAATAGGAAAAACACACTTTTATATGCGTTATTAACATGACAAGGAAATCACAAAAGGCTAAATGTTGGTTGTCAAGTACAAAAAAATTCAATTCAACTTTTTGGTGTCATCAATAGGTCTACAACAGTCTCATAGGATTTGGGCCTGGAAACGAGGAAGGTGAAGAGGAAGAAAGAGACGAAGGGGTACCGCAAATGGCGCAACTAACCGAGAAACTGGAGGAGCAGGCTTCAGAGTAAGAATAGTTTTTAAAACTTAAAAGGAAAGGAAAATAGAAGAAATAAAAAGAAAAGAAAAAAAAGAATGTAAAGGGAGAGGAAGAAGGGTAAAACAGAAAAAAAATTAATATCAGGTTTGAGTTTGATTCTCCAGTTTGACCAGAAAATAATTACTTTGATAAAATGAGGTCATTATAACAAATCTATTTATAGAATTAGAACTGCACATTCGTGCAGCGTGGCGGAGAAGACTTACGTGACCTTAACACGTGTATAACGCCTCTATTGATCTCCAATAAGAATTCCAATTCAATCTATGAGTTAGCCGTGCTCTGAAATTTATCAGCCCAGAGGTTATTTTAAGGGTATCGAAAAAGTTAAGGTTTGAAGGTTTTGTGGATTCATATGCATTCCTTTTTGTAATAAAGTATCTTTTTTTTTAGAATCGAGCACCTACAGAAAACAATGGAAACGATATTACAGCTCGTTCGTGAACAAACCGACATTCTCTCGAAGCCCAAAGTACATGAGGCTCCAGAAGATCCAAAAGCATCGCTTCTCGTCAAACCTCTTGATGTGTTTGGTAGTCTTGCTTCAACAGCCATGTCATTTGGAACCAAAAAATCGGAAGAGGAAAAGACTTAAACAAGAGACAAAAATGTTGTCAGCGATATGGATGCAAGTGAAATATCGTGCCAACCGACACGAGAGAAACATTTAAGCTTCTAAGTAAATTAGCCTTTCGCTATCGCAAACAAATAAGAACACTTTTGTTAGAAAATCGAATGCTACTAAAAAGTCAGTTGTGGAAAGTTAGTTTTCGTTATGTCTTTATCAGTGCAATATATTGGTTCCTCAAAAGTGTATCACAAAAATGTTTTGAAATGCGCGCATGCTCAAAAGCCGATCTTCTTGAAATTTAGAAATTGATATAAGATTCCAGAAAGCGAGGGACAAGGAGAGAGGGGGGAAGGGGAGAAAGAGAGAGAGCTATAGGGAGAGTGGGAGGGAGAGAGGGACGGAGAGAGGGAGGGAGAGTGGGAGGGAGAGAAGGAGGGAGACGGAGAGAGAGGGAGAGAGAGAGAGAGAGAGAGGGAGAGAGAGGGAGAGAGAGGGAGAGAGAGAGAGAGAGGGAGAGGGAGGGAGAGAAAGGGAGAGAGAGGGAGAGAGAGTGGCATGTCTCCCGTTATGCACACGAAGAAAAACATGCGCACAAATATAGTATCATTACAGCGCGACAAGGAATATTCTATTGTTCAAGATAACGGAAAATAACTGATTGGTTAAGAAACATTCTTGAAATATTTCTAGGTGACCAAGATTTTTGTAGCCATATATAGACTGTAGATAATAACCATTCGCCTCCTTTGATATACTAGATTTAGCTTCACACGATGAATAAACGTTTACATTTTGCAGATTTCTTTATGAATATAATTTTTTTAACTTCTCTTTGTTATAATTTTATTCTGATTTCCATAATTTAAAGTTACGATAGGATCGGAAATGATAATTTGTTCAAGAACACTTCGGGATTCTTGAGTCCAAATTTAGTACTTTCGACTGATTAGATCTTCATTATCAGGCTCATTTTATTTAATTCCCGACAATGGGGTTTTAATCGTTTACAAATCAAATGATACACATTCAATAAAGCTTCTAGGTCACTAAAAGGATCAAACGCCCCGCGGCAATCTTACTATAGCTTTGTTCCTGTTCGCAACACCGTGGCTCGTTTATTATATATAATTGCCACTAATAGCATATGTAATTTGTATTCGTAATTTCGCCACATTTCCGCTCGTATGGCAGATATTGCACGGAGTCGTATTGATCAGTGTAATTCAATGTGTGAGTGTTATGTCGATAATAGTTTTAATCAAGATCTGATAGTGTTTCTTGAGTGCGAAGGATATGTAAAACGACCCTGAGTAAAATCATCAAGCGAAACTTTGTGGTTATGTTTACAATCGGAGCAAAATAGTATTTATTAAACAAGGGGATAGAAACCCTGAGAACTGAGCTGTTATCAGTCATCCAAAAGAATATTAGAAGTAAATTTGAATAATGAAAAAAAACAAAACGTCTTTTAAAGAATTTAAGGATGAAGGTTGCTAGGATGTTGGGATGATTAGAACTGGGGAAAGAGGCACAAATTCATCAAGAAAAAACGAATATTTTGTTATAAAAGAAAAATTGTAAACTAGAATCTAGAATATCATATCATCACAATAACTACCACCATTGTCATCAGCAGTATAGCAGTATATATTTAAACCCTTGGCTTTAGGGGTACAGAAATATGTACTAAACGTACAATAACAAGGCTGAATCAAGGCTGTCTTTTGCTCCATCGCTTGAGAACCAATCGGTGGAGGTCCTGCAGACTGCAAGCACTTCCAAGTGAAAATCACTGAAATAACTATCTTGCAACTTCTTGCAGAAGTTGATGACTTCAAGTGAATCTGGGCCAACCAGTTAGGAGTCGTAACGCGTGTTGCTCCAGACGTTTACGTTTTGATATTATAAAATGTATATGCATTATGTGGAAGGGTCCATTGTGATTAGATGAGAACTCACGAGCTATATTGTGTTGAACTGCATACGCAACAGGCCATCTAGACCTACTGTACCTCGTATATACATATCTATCATAAGACCTCTTCTCATTAATTAAGGTTGCACTGCCTTTCTTCGAATTCTCTCTGGATTTCAGTGAGATTTCGTTCGCGCACTGGTAAAATATTGTAACATTATCTCAAGACGTTCATGCATCTTAAGATGATAGGTGCATTGGGAAATGCACGAACCATCTTCGTGCATCGCACTGACGTACGCTGAGGTGGTATGGAACTGATAATTAATGATCTTTACCTCCCCATAGTTTTGACAAAAGAAATAAATCGAAGACTTGTGGACCGAGGACTGTTGTTTAAGCAAAAGAAAATGATATTGTATCTATTAACACATCAACACGGAAGCTCGAAGAATGAACTCAAAATGTAAAGTACCAGTAGGAATTTCAGCTACGTGTTCGTTGTCACGAATGTACCTTTACTGCTTTACTGGTACATGTAACAAACCACGTGTTCTTGCCTCCGTGACTGAAACGAACAAGGCAGAGTACCTCATATGTTTAATCTCAGTACCCGATGACAAGACAGAAGGTGAAAAAGAACATTAACTGATAGCCAGAGGCCTCTCTGTAACATCCCGTTTATCTCTTTGTTCGTCTATGAATAGGCTGGTATTGGCTTATGGAAATTGAAAAAAGACAATACACTTATTTTAAACACTTGATTTGGGACATTAACCGGGGGATGGTTATCTCTCGCTCTATCTTAATGAATAAAATCGGTTTATTTCTTATTTGTACTTAGCACATTCTGAAAACAATTTGTTGCTGAGATTTATTTAAGTGCTTAAGCTCATAGGCACGCTAGATACTTGAGAAACTTTTCGCGGTCACGAACAAAAATTCCTTGGCTTAAATACTTGAATCCAAACGTGTTTATCTATAAATAGATTAAAGGTTTTAACCAGTTCCCAGGAGTTTTTTTTTACTTGTGATGTAACGTAGGGTACATTTGTTGTCAGTATATTAACGAGATATGAAGATTCGTGAGAGAGAGATAGAGCTGATGTGAACTAGAAATCCCTCGAAGAATCGCGAAATTTTACAATAGAGCCATTTTCGGTAAGGCGACCCCACACCATGGTGCTTGGTAAATCAATATTACATATACGTGTATATCTATTAAGTCAGATAAGCCACCCCAATTAACTATTGATTCAAGTATATTCTTATTGGGCCTGAGGGCAAACTTGGTTCTGTGCAGTGAGCCGTTCACCCACATTAAGTTCCCACGAAAATTGCTCAATGGTTGCATTTTTTGAGGAAGACATCACATACTTTTTTTGTGATATTGGATAATTATATGGTATTGGTTTTGGTTTTGTTTTCATTAGTTGCGCTTATGTGTACTTACTTTGTGATTTTATTTGAAAAAACCTCCCAAAAAGTACGACATTTAATGTCTCTATTATTCAATCGAGTTGAAGTTTTTTTTCTGTTTCGAAATATCTGTGCCCATTTGCGCGAAATTTCATAAACGCGCATTAGAGTGCTCGGTCGTACTTTTCACTTGCGTCATTAATTAACGCGCTGCGTGTTTTTGTCGCCAAACTTTTTATAAACCCATCCAACGTCCTCTCAAACTTGCCTATACAACTCTATATGTTTAGAGTTAGAACAAGGTTTACTTCAACTTTGGAAATATATATGTTCCTGTTTAAGGCTTCGTAGACAGGGATTTTATTAGTTCTGGCTTCCTGCCAGTGTGCTTCAGAATATGGACCGCATATATTTCATCTTAATAGGCATAAACAGTGACCACTATCATCATGTGTCCATGCAGTATATCATAGCGATGATGCTTTAGTCTGATACACATGAGAATATATTGCGAAGAGTGTAAAAAAAAGTGTTAAGGATACTAATATGTGTTATAAACAGGATAGTAAAAACATGAGAAATGTAGTAAACTTAAACAAGGGGAAGATAGATTGTATGGGTCTTATCGTGTAAATATAAAAGGACATTTGTGGCCAAGTTGGGTGGTGGTTTTCTGTTGGGTGGTTTGCAGGTTTGCAGGCATTCGTTGAGGGAGATAAGGGCATGTTCTTCTAGAAGGTACGAGATGCTTCGTACAGCAACACTGAGCTGTGGCAAAAAGAAAAGTTAAAGGTGCTGTGGCAAAATGAAATAGATAAGAATGTTTAGGATGATAGAACATTTTATTTCTAGTCTTTATTCTGAATATAATACCCTGCATTCTTATTCCTTTGTGGCAAAAATAAAATAAAGTCGACTTCACTATAGTGAAGGGTATGTGCAAATACGATGTTATTTTATTAATAAATTCTTTTGGGGATATTACATAAAAAGAGCATTCACCTTATTATCAATAAGTATCTAATTCTCTCCAGATTTGACTGGAAGAATCAAGGGAATAGATAGAAAAAGGCAGCCTTTTTGTATGGCAAGTATCATTGGTAGTGATGTATCTTCTTGCCCAAATTCATCTTTTTCGTTGCCATTTAATTTTGTCAAGACAAATTAAGCAAAAGAAAAAGATGTTCTATGCCACAAAACATGTATCATTCAAAAAATGATTCTTAATTTCCATTATAAAGCATATGAATTAACATGGGTTAGTTGCTGATACAGTGTTTCAGAAGGCAAACGTACAAATTACTCCCAGAACATGCTATAATCGATAAACGATAGCTTACAAAATTTGTTTGACGCAATGAAAAACTACATCTGTTTAAGTTTTCCATGCGAAATGAGATTTAAAAACATAAGATAGAAAATATTGCCAATGAACAATGGACGCGCGTGGACTATGACTTGACAAAATGCCCTTTTGACAGCCAAAGAAAACCTAGTTCTTCTTGAACTGAATGAAGCGGTTAGCTTTAGACATCGTTCCAAAAAATAACTTTTAGTAAATTTAGCAGGACGAGGGCAGAACTGTATTTTAGAAGATCAGTACTTTATGTACCAAAATCGCTTTTTCTTTGTTTTCTTTGAATTTCTCAGTTTTTTCACTTTGTATGTCTACCCTTTTTTCTTCCTTTCTTTCTTCAATTTCTCCTTTTAATTTTATGATTCATGTCGACTGTTACTCGGGATCACATTGTTATCACGATGCCCCCATTTTAGAAATTCACTAGCTATACTATAGAACAGCATTTGCTGGATGTAGCAATGAAATGTTTTCAGAGGAGTACACTGGCTGAAAGCCCTATAGGTGATACTTCACAGAGCACAGCTCAACTTTGAAAGTGCAACTTCAGAAAAGTAACTCCAAAAGAGAGCAGATTTAGGGGACATTATATTTTATGACTCAATTATTTCATTACATTTGTCGAGCTTTTGAATCTGGTGGTTTATCTTCTTATTTCCAAATTAAAACAAAATATAAATATGGATGAAACACAAATACCTAATCAGAATGCCACCAACATCAACATACTTTAAAGTAGAATCCTTGGTGTAGAATTCCTGAGCAGCCAGCGTTTGATAGCTTCATCACTACTGATAAAACCTGTTGAAAGCTATTGAGTTTTATCAATTAATACTCCTGAGAAAACTTGTTGAAGTGAAGGCTTAGGTTTAGAGACTCAAATTAAGTGCGTTCAATAAAATGATCTTTTTAGATAACAAAAAAAGGTTATAAGAATGATCAGCAAATTAAGATATGAAGTATATTCTGGAGTACTAGTTTCTGTACAGACTAATACATATATTACTGTCAGTGCCTTTACATGTATTATAGATGGTAAAGAACTCATCTAAATAAGCTAGCTGATGAGGATAAATTGGCAACTACGTGACCATAAATACAGTGGAAAACTGACATTTACTTGCCCAGCACTAGAGTACAATTTGTACATCTTGTATGACAAAGAACAACTGCAGTTGCAAGCAATAAACCCTGACTAAATATATACAAAACAAAGAGGACAATCTTTACACCTTTCTAGACGATTAACTACAGAGAAAAATAGTTTAGTAAGATTAAATTTTTGCTTGGAGCATGGTATGATAAGACAGTGGTACAATTAGAACTCAATAGGCTACTGATGCAGCCACTGACAGTTGAAGAAGAACATGCAACATCGAACATCAAGCATAAAAGAACACTTCTGTCATTCTTAGTAATTCCATGAACTACTGACCAATTTTCTTTGGGACCTGATATGATGGCTCCAAATTGACTTAGAAGATATTTAATAGAAGCACAAAGGAAAGATGAGGGAATTAAAGAAAGTATTTCAAGCACAATCAATATAATTCTAGTCTTGTTTGAGTGACCTCTATCAATCTCTTGTTCTTCGCCCAACTTTAATGTCACCACTCAACAAGATTTCTACTTTTAAGAATATTTAACATATCTCGAATTCATAATCTTACAACTTCTGAAAATACATCTAACATTGTGTTCTTCTTCGTTTTAGCTGAGTTCGAAATTTTTGATCAAAACAAAAGCTTCCTTGTACCAAGAGTACAATACGAAGCTCACTTTGGCAACCGATCGAGCATACAATCACAATAAGGAAAGGACATAGTTCATGAAGCATTTCCAAATATAACTTTCACTGCGCTCTTTCATTAAGTGCTTTATGTTTGGTTTCGATTAAAGCAATCGTGAGGAAAAATTTCTCCTAAAGTTCGATAGCAAAGTGCCCTATTCTTTGTGATTCTGAACAGATTTTGGCATAGAACAAAGACAGCAATAACCAAAAAGTTTGCTTCTTTTTTTTCATGAAATTGTGAGCATTTATGGCTTCATGAAAACGTTTGGGTGAATTTCAAGTAGTTCCATTTATAACTTCGCTTATAAAACGCTCCATTCAGCAATGACATTCTCTAATGTTAATTCTGTTGTATTAAGCTCTAACTTTTTTATATTTATCTCAAGTAAAGGGAAAGTTGGAAATTACTTTGCCTGACCTGCGGGCAAGGTTTTTTGTTACTTGGAATGCTCAAGAAGTTTTTTGCATTTACAGATTCAATGAGTTAACAGTTACTAACCAACTTAACGTTCCTTTCTACAAAGAAACTCAAAGTAGAATAAAATCTTCAGTTTTTGATTCAATTACCAAGTTGTCGAACGAGATTTGGAAAACGATATTGCGCAAGCTTACCTCAAAAAATTACAAGCGATATGAGATTGATGCGGTGAGATCGATGCTGTCAAGTTCAGTCTCTGTTGAGTTAGCCTTTTGTCTTGGTCTAGTTAGACAGTGCTTTAAGCAGGTCTCGTTTTTGGCAGGCCCTACTCGATAATTATATCAAATGCGCACTGCCTCTCGTGGAGTATTTGAACCAAGATAATTACTGTTTATTCTGATATAGTCCGTCTCCCGCTGTACTGTTCTTGGGAGGTAGCTATAAACATTAACTTTATCCTTACACCTTGGGGAATGCTATACATTTATCATATACCATACATGCACCTCAAGGCGAATATATCAGTGCACAGTAGTTAAACAATTTTTGAGTTAACTCAGGACAAATACCGGGATAAAAAGTTTTAAGAAACTTGGAAAAAGAGTCTCATATAGTTAGCACAGTTACTAGTGCTAAATTAAAAGAGTTCGTCTATGCTCTTTGTACAAAACGTTTGGCCAGGATATGACAAGTTAGGCTCTTTCACTTGGAGCTTTTGTATAGAAACTGGATGCCACTTTTGATACAAGGAATAGAAAATCAGCACAAAAAGCTCGGCTTTTTTTGTTCTTTGAAGTATAAGGGTTGTTCATCATTTCTTGAACGTTCCAGCCCAGCGCATGGGAAATGCCCCGGGGGTCGCAAACTAAGTACGTTTGACTTGAATTAAGTTGTCTTGTGACTTACCTATACATATTGATTTACGATTTGAGCGACCCCATGCAATGGTTAACAATTAAGTTATCAAGAGCTTAAATTCAGGGGGGCGATGATCAGTACTCTGGAAGCGCAAGCTCTTTTACTTCCCAACTACGGACGAAAAATCTGAACCAAATCTTAAATTTTGGGACCCAAATTTCAAAGGTGCAGAAAACTAGTTAGAGGAAATGCTGCTATGATCCGGGGGAGGTTACAGTCGAAAAGCGCGTTTAGGACACCGCTCTTCTGTGATTCGTGGCTCACACCATCAACTTTTTTGTCACTCGCGCAATAGCCATACCCCTCCTGCTCCGCGAGGGAAAAAAATCGGAGCTCGTGCATATTGTATCAGAGTCCGCATAAGAGTAATCAAGAAACATACCATCTGGGTATACTTTTCCTGTCATACACGAACCGATGCAAAGATACTGATATCTAGATCTAAATAAACAATTCATCAACTGATTCTACCATCGGTTTTTTCCCCCACCCGAAAGCTGGAAAAATCAATTGAATTAATGAAAGAATCTCATTCACCTTTTTCATTCCATATATGTTTATGTTTGACGCTAATTATTCCAAAACGGCTTTTAAAGGAAGATGTTATCTTTTCGGGAATTTTCCCGCTAGGTGATCCGGCCCTTAGTTTTCTAAAACGTGACAGTCTGTTTTATAATTGGAAAAGCAATGTATCATAGAGAAGCTTGTTCTTTGAAAACTAAATGAGTATACTGATAACGGATTACTTAAAAGTGCCTAATAATCCCTTAACAACCAATTCTTCTTCAGGAAAATCGCGAATCACGTTTATTTTAGTTTACAAACCGAACTACAAAAGCTATTCTAGGGCTAACACTTCAGGTCAACTAAAATGTACTGCATACTAGCTGTGCAAAGAAAATTTCATTGTCAATTCTTATCTCGTTTTCAATTGTGATGATAAAACAAGGTATAGACGATGAGTTGATTCTATGTGAGCTCGCAGACAGGTTTTACTATAAACAGGTAAACATGATGCTCGCAGGAAGCCTGCTCGAAAGAATAAGCTGAAATAATGGAACACAGCTTGTGAAGATGACATTTCTTTTTTCGTCTGGTTCGAGCACATGTTGGCACAGCTTTGTTTTTGATTTCCATGAGCCAATGAATAGAAAAAGTACTTTATTTGAGAAACACCGACACTAGAAATGTAGTCTATTAAGAATGACGATGACCAAGCCCAAAAGAAAAATATGATACAACAGGATCCCCAAAGGCAGATCGTTTGCACCTGTACGTAATAGCACAATAATGTACACAAAACTTGCCAAAAGGCAATAAATTTTTCCAACGATACAAAACAAAGAATGCAATTACCTATTTTTTTTTTGAAGGAAAAAACTTGCAGTTTTAGATCTATTTATTCATTTATTTCGCTTAGAAGAAAAGTTATTTAGATCCGAGATAAGAATGGAATTTTATTTGGGCTCCCGTGAAGTGACCTTTAGATTGTCCACTATTTGCTTCACTTCAGCACGGCTCAAAAAAAAACGAAGGCTAAATTAATTCAATCCTACATACACTTTTCTAGACATTAAACATTTTCTATTTTGATCTGAGATGTATATCTTTATTAAGAATCTTCATAAGCCTAATAAAATTAACTTTTTAACCAATTCTGAATTAGCCGGCAACCCAGAGCAATCAAAAACATACAAAATGTCCGAATTCGAATTCGGCCAAAACATAAAAGAAAAAAATGTTCAAAATATTTGAAAATCTATTAAATTTCTTAAGTTTTGAAAATTGTCGAGCAATAATTTATATATTGTTAATAAATATTTAAGGAAATTTTCCGTGGGAATTTTTGACAAGGAGACTTGTCGAAGCAGGAGATTTAAAATTTATGACAGAACAATAGTACGACAGATCGAAACTCCTGGAACTGTTTAGAACATTTTTAGGATTAGAAGTTAAATCATACCAGTCGAACGATTAACCACCCGATGTTGTTTCATATTTAAAAATTAACTGAAATTATGGTGACATTTTTTCTTGTCCATCGCTTAATGGTAGTTTATATATATTAATGAATAATTACTGTCCTATTACGAGTTTATTAAGTACAGTATTATATTATGCTTTGCAGCCAAACATAAACAATAAGTTATAAGCTCAACCTTTAACACAAAATGATATAAACTGCAATTTTTTTTAATGAAAAAATAATTTGACTACAAAGTTTCACAAAAAAATCTTTATTCCATAAAAATAATATTTCAATATTTACAACGTTTTTGGTCTTACTAAATAACTTTGGGATTCTCATCTAACAATGAAGCAAAACCGAGCAGTATTCATGGTATATTGTGCTATATGTGTTTGTGTGAACTTACAGAGTTGATGCTAAGCTTCGTACAAAATTTGGATTAAATAATATTGCGTGTTCCAGTCGGCCTACAACTACATACCAGAACCTTTTGATTATTGACAATACCCGAGAGCCTATGAACAAAGCCAAAACAATAAGATTGTATCCAAGAGATTAGCTCAAGCTTCTTCTATCATGAAATTCCTAGTTCAAGTGCTCTAGCTACTGGTATAACTTTTTGATGCGGTTTCTTTCTTCTTCTATATTTCGCTAATTTGAAAACTTTGAATTGAAGTTATAAGGGAATGGCATTAGAATTCAAATAAATTATCCAAGCTTGACTATTTACAATTTTCCTATACTAAATATAAAGTTCTCTTAGTCAATTTTGGACTTTGGAGAAGAGTCTTTCTGTAGTAAAGATACCTCGTTTACAGAAGGTGGCATTATCACATAAGGATAGTAAGCATGACTCAAGGCAGCGTAGTTCCTGAAGACAGAACTGTCGGGCCATGGAAAACCAAGATATGTCGGTGAGGAGGAGGATGAAAGACTGTGGTAGCTTGAAATCCCGAGTCCATCGTCCCGTTGGAAGTTGTCGTACCTTGGGGGGACTCCATAGGCTCTGGAGAAGACATCAGGAGAGGAAGCCAGCATTGGTAGTGAGTAGTCGTATTCTGGATGCTTCGAGGAATAAGGGCTCATATAGTAGCTACCTCCAAGTGCTGAAGGAAAAATGGCTCTCTCGGACAGGCAGCCGATTCCATGGGTGCATCGTGGTCTTCTTGGCTTCCGAGGACGGCGGAAATTTCCTTTCGAGAACTCTGGAAGATCTTTCGGATGGATCATCCAGTAGTGTCCCTTGCCGTTCTCCGCGCGACTTGCCTTCACGAAGCAGTCGTTGCTTGAGAGATTGTGTCGAACGCTGTTTCGCCATCCAGGACCTTTTTCTTTATCAAAATGAGGATAGTTATTGGCGATGTAGCTGTAAATAGAGCTGAGGGTCATACGCTTGGTTGGCACGCTCAAAATTGATTGTGCGATTACTGCCACAAATGTCTCTGACAGATTTCTGTTGTCTCTTGCCTCTTGATCGTCTTCATCTTCCTTGTCTTCAAGCATCTTCAACTTGGCCTTTTCTTTTTCCATCAATATTTCGTCTTCGCTGTCGACCTCTTCATTCTTCTCACTTGTAATCGCCAATTTGCTCTTTTTCTCGAAAGACAAACTTTCTCTCAAAAATCCCATCTCTCTATCTCCTTGACTTCCATATGGAAAGCGAAAGGCACTTGTGCCAGATCTGTAATCTTGTTGCAACAAGTTCTCCATGGAATACATTCTTAATCGCTTTTGTTGTGAAATGAATCTGATGGTCGAGGAGATGTTCGCTCAATGTTTAACAGAGTTGTACTGATGATATGATTCGTAGATGTCAAGCTTTTAACCCTCGAATGAAGAGTAAACGTGTGAACTATAAGCGTAACGTCGCCGTAGGCATTAAGGGTTGACTTCCTTTTATACACTAGGCCTCGCTACATTGATTAGTCGTAGCAGGGGGCCAAACCTTTGAGGGACAGATGTGCAAGTGATGTATATAGAATGACCTGCATAAACCGTAAGGACCTGTTCTTGGGATCCTTTAAACAGTCTAAAAGTACTGGTCATGATCAAGAGCTGTCAGTTCCACATTCAGACAAATCGCTAAGAGCCATCCATTCAATCTTTTGATATTTGCTAATGTGGGACAATATCACTTACAGTTTGCCCTCATAATTTGTTGAAGTTCATAAGAGCGGAGGCTAATGAGTTTCTTGTCATAATGATGCCGAGTTATGATGGACAACTCTTACCTAGTTTGCATTAAACCCGGCAGCTTATTTCGAACAAAACTATACATGTCACATAAACAAAGACGCCCAGAAAAGGTGCCCGAAATCATCAACAACGCGAAATGTTCTTTCAAAAGTTCCAAGCTAAGTGCGTAAGAAATAATTCAATTTGAGTTTTGGCGATGAGCATTACTGCGGCATGGAACAATTAAAAATGGCTGAATTCAACGTCACAGAAGTTGTATCTAAGTGAACTGTGTGACTATGTGCAATGAAGTGTTCTGACGTGCATGCCAAATATGGCTCGTGGAAAACTTTGGTCTATAATGACCTTGACAACTGACCTGAGGAATCAAACTCCCCTACGAAAACCACATTAAAAAAACCAACTGAAAACATTTTATTCTCTCAGCTAAATAGGAGGAGTTCGGTAGTTATATACTCAAAGATAAGACAACTATTAATTACTATTTTTTAATTGTGATTCACTTTATTTCAAATATTGATTTGCTAATTTTTCAAATAGAGGCGTTTACCAGCTCAATAGCTGTGGACAATGTGATATTGCTAAGTACTTTCAAACAAAGTAAAGATCGCCATTTAGTATTATAATACAAGCTGGGAATAAGCCTCATTAAAATGGTTTCAGAATGGCATCAAATTTAGCTCTCCAGTTCAAAGAGCCTATCCGTATTGTATATCCACGTGTGTCCAAAAAAGGTGTTCACAAGTGCATGCGATACTCTTTGATAAAACACTCGAGAAGTGTTTTATGTTTGAACAAATAACCATTTATCCCATTAAGTAGAATTTTATAGTTGGACTTTTTAAGTCTTCAGTTTTATCATACTTTTTTTTTTTGGCAGAGTAATAAAAAGACTACATTACACTAGTTTTTTCTCTTTCAGTCTGCTCAGAATTTCGTTTTAACAGATCCTGCATTCAGTTTCTTAACTCTACTTAAAACGTTTTGAAGAAAGTAGGCATTTTTTATAGAAGGTCTTTGAATTTTTAATATGAAATATTAACGAACTTATATATAGAACGGTTATTTCAAACGGTTATTTTACCAAATGGCTCAATTGAAAGGACGCTGTTTTATTTTTCTAAGGGAAAACGTTGAAACACGGCTGTTGCCGATATTCATCGGCATTGCATTCAATGTTTTCTTTTAATTTCTCGATGCTGTGAATGGAATAGTCGTTACAAAGCTTGTTATGGAAAAAAAGAATAGTTTCTTGTATTCTAGAAGCGTAAACTTCTGAATTAGAAGTACAATGATGGCACGCTCAAGACGCCTGGGCGCACAATGGAAGTGTGAGCAGGACAAGAAAGGATTCATAGATTGTCTTGTGGTTATCCGTTAAGAGACACACACTGTCTCATTCATCTTTTCATTTAGATAATGAGTCGTAACAAGTCAAACAATTTCGATGTAACGGCGTCTTCTCCGTTTCCAAGCAAGTTACCAAGGTGCCAAAGGATTTTCACGAACTCCAACAGCTCGCAAAAAGCCGGGCAGTGTTTGTGTGATGCTATCGGTATTAATGAAAGAGTTTCTAACGGTTTTTTGGGAGTTTAAACGAACTCGAATCATAATTCAGAGGCGTGTGTCTTCTTTCTTCGCCAAATATAAACAGCACACAATAGACATCAAATGAAACTTTGAATGTTTGGGAACAATGAATGGAAACTTCAACAGACAAAACATGTCAGTTTGAAACTTTATTGGAGCAATTCTGTGAAGGTTTTACACTTCATTTTGACTCCAATTTGGAGGTAAAATTATATTTTAGTGCAAATAAAGCTTTGCAAAAATAAATTCCAAGTATTACTCTTGCTTCCAGAAATATTTTGCTGTATACTATGAACAAAAATTCTTGATAAAATGCACAAAAGCTGCACTATACTCCTATAAATAGTATTCATAAATTAAAGCTTTATTATTGCCCGACCACCATACGATAAAAATGGGACATTTGTGTCCTACAATGGCCTTATACAATAACAATTTCATCGCTATAAACGTTAAATTAAAAAAGAATCGTTTCCACCCTCGTTAATTTTGCTACCTTTTCAAAATGGTTAGACATTATATTAAATAAAAGTGAAATATTTGAAGAATTTTTATTAAACTCTTTGAATATAACTCCAGAAAAAATACTTAAACTCCTGACGGGTTGGTTTTTGGTTGTGCAAATTACAATTCCTGCAGTTTTTAATCGAATTATGGAGGAAAGTTTAAATTTAGATTACAGATTCGAATTATTTCAAACAAATTATCAAACAACGGTCAGGAAAGCAGGTGTAATAAAGGTAATTGGTTTTTAGTGTTTTTCAAGTCATTTATAATCGATGGATGTGTTTGCATTGTTCGTAAATAAACAAGTGAAAGTTTGTTATTCTTCATCACAAGTTTTCATTTTCAAAACCGTGCTTCATTTTAAAAAAATTGAAACATTTTCGTACGCATTGATAGATTCGCCGTTAGTTTCTTTTCTATTTCTTCTTCTTCTTCTTCTTCTTCTTCTTCTTCTTCTTCTTCTTCTTCTTCTTCTTCTTCTTCTTCTTCTTCTTCTTCTTCTTCTTCTTCGTCTTCTTCTTCTTCTTCTTCGTCTTCTTCTTCGTCTTCTTCGTCTTCTTCTTCTTCTTCCTTCTCCTCTTCTTTAACTTTTTTTTTCACTTCTTCTTTTCTGTCTCTTTTTGTCTTTTTGTTCTTTCTCCCTGCCCTACTTTCTATATTTCCATATTTTGCCCGTCCGTTCTTTTTTTATTTTTCGCTGCGTTCCCTTCTTTCTTTTTATTCTTCCTGTTATTATTTTTTCTTTCTTGCTCATACCTCTAGGGTTTTCCTTAAAATCTGAGCTCCATTGGTCTCTAGCACTGGACATTATTTACGATTTACCTCAGTACAATAATCTCTCTCATATATTTACCAATTTTAAACTTCAAACTATCGGTCACATGCAAATAATTACAAATATCGTTTTTAGATTTCTATAACGATAATAAATTCATAAATAATTAATGAAAAACGGCCTCCTCAGCTGCATATTAATTCAGAGAACAAGCTAGTTATCCATACTCAGCATCGCAACAGTCAAAATTACCGCAAGGCCAGTATCGCGCGACCAGAAATCATTATTCAAATTCCATCCATTTGAACTCGAACCATCTATTCCATTTTGGGGGTATTATTCTTATATTGGCCAGACCAAGAAGAAATACTATTAGTGGAAGCAGACATACCCTGTAGTAAAACGAAAAATAAATGAAGCAT
Source organism: Anthopleura sola (assembly GCA_023349425.1). Lineage (NCBI taxonomy): Eukaryota > Metazoa > Cnidaria > Anthozoa > Actiniaria > Actiniidae > Anthopleura > Anthopleura sola. The sequence continues at coordinate 3,087,655 of JALHLI010000006.1, read as the reverse complement.
AATTCCTTTGGTTAAGTACGTGTTGCTAGTTTGAATTGATTTCTGCGTCGTTCTTTGCAACACGTATATATCTTTATTTGTGGAGTCATCCTTCCTGTATTGTACTTTCATGCTGTGAACGATACACATCCAACTCAGCCTCATCATTTGCTTCCATATTCCAGTATTCTTGTTTGGTTATATTACTTGTTAGAATGTATTTGTTTATAGTGTCATTTTCTGTTGAAATCTTGGATGGCACTTTTTGACACCAAGTTATGAAGACCAAGAAATCTTAACTTAGCCTCTTTCATGAAAAAGATTTCGCAATATCCTTTCCCTTCTAATTCTCACGAACAAACCACACGAATCAATAAATTACACCGGATTAACATTATTCTTAACTATTTATATAAACAAAAACGATAAACATGACTCCGGAAGATCGTTCGGACAAGAGAAGAAAGCAATAGAGGCACGATGCTGTGCGCTATCCCACTATCCCCTTACACTGGTTAACTACATTATGCACCACTCCACTTGCAAATGATTCAAACACTTTATTCAACCCTTATCAGTTAGGTTAGTTAAGGTTAGTTCACTTCTCAAGATCTATTAATTTCCGCTAATAAAACTTCGCAGTTATTCCAATGGTATTTCGTGACTCTTGCACGACACTCAACATGCATCTGCATTTTTGAGGTTCATTATATTGATCAAAAGTCTACGACCTTACTTCTCTTTCGAAACCCGAAGCAATGGCCTCCAGTTATAATCAGTATGATATTCAAGTACAACCCTCTATAATTATATTTCGTCTAAATAGCACGAACTCTCCGTCCGCGAGGTCACGATATTGCTTGATTATAGCTTGTCAAGAATGTTAAAACACGTTCTTGGCTAAGCAGAACAAAGCTTATTCTTTCATTGCTCGTTTCCGTAAAAAGAACCAACATTAATGAAAATTACTAGCCATGTACAGAAACAACCCTCTTGGTCTTTGTGGACGTTTTCCGGTTCAACCCCCACACCGGAACCCATCATCAGACGATCAGGAAAAATTCAAGATTGCTCATTTCAATTAAGTCCAATGCAATTACTCTCAATAACTTTTATCAGTATTTAGATCTTGAGAAGCGTGATTTCTAAAGATAGATCTGAAAATCAATTTCATCAATGTATATTGAGTTGTCTGGTGTATGATGATTGAATGAATATTTAACACAAGTCCCCAAGGTAAAGAAGTTTGTGAACGAAAAAAAGCTTTGGGATAGAAGCTGTTGAGGTTAAAATGAAATAAGTGTATATAATAAGGTCTCTCTTATGGCAAATCACTGACAACGAGGCATCATTAAGCTTCCGTTCTTGACCATTAACTGTCATAGCTATTATATTTAGCATCGCTGTTTTACCAACTGCATGCTCTCTTGTTTTCTGGATGAGTGAATGAGTTGAATACTCTGTTGAATAGTTTACCCCACGGATCGTTATCACGGAGGCTTTGACCTCGAGCCGTAATAGTAAACAAACTCAAGTTAAACAATTAAACAACACGAAATATCCGAACCAAGATTTTTGATAGTTTGTCATGGTTTCTCAAAGTTACCTTCAATAGAGAACTATTGCTTACTTGTACAATTTCAAACGTGGTAATTATCTATCTAATGCCAATAATTTCATTAACTTGTACAAATAAAGAAAGCTTAAGTACCAGTTGCCTTTTCATTTCGGATTCGCTCCAATTAGTGACCACAAACTTATGAAAATTTTCTTGTGTAGAAATTCATTAAACAGAAATTAAGAAATTTATAATCAAAATATTTGTGGGGGTATCATGAAGGTGTAAAAAATGTTGAATTTTGGATGAAATTTAGTGATAATTTAGAGTTCGTGCACGGAGTCCATAGTCAAGTGATTTGAGCACAATGAAAGGGACTCCACTCACAGAACGATATAAGCAATGTCCTTAGTACACCGCGTGGGGTCTGAACTTACTCCGTATGCTGCTTCAAAACATCACCGTTGGTACGAAGGTATTATGGAAATTTGATTTTAATTATAAGAGGATTGTTATAACTACTCTTTCAAGACTGATAAGTCTTAAGTCGATAAGGTGATAAGTCGATATAAAACAATTCTTTGAGTCACGCCTCTGAATAAACAGTTTGGCACTATTAATTTGCTGTTAATTTAATAATCAGATAATCGTACTTGTTTATATTTGTTTTGGGGGATTTTGATATACGCTGCGATAATTCTGCTCTAGCTTGAGAGAGAAGAAGAAGAAGAAGAAGAAGAAGAAGAAGAAGAAGAAGAAGAAGAAGAAGAAGAAGAAGAAGAAGAAGAAGAAGAAGAACGGAAAGAAAAACGAACACCAAGAAGGTTGCATTCAAAATTCTTATGATTCTATACAGCATGACGTTGTTCGGCAATCTCATTCCTACTTAGATGTTTCCAAGTATGGAGAAAACAGTTTTGCTTGCACAGCTAAGAGCATAACGTTCACCCTAGGATACGGTTTTCGAGAAAGGTCTTATTACGCTAATTACTAAGTTTATTAACAGCTCTCTTGTTTATTCCAAGAGATAATAAATGTTTGCTGTCCATGACTTGTTATCGTATTAAAAAACTGTCCCGCTGTGTGCTATTATTCTCGTTTCCCAATGTCAACTTCCTCTGAAATCTGCTTTGTCAGAATCTGAGCACGCAAACAGCAAGGACCTCCAACAGGTTATTTAGTATTTAGAATCATATAGTACGTTAATGCAATAAAGTTGATAAAGTTAAATTTGCTTAAATGGACTTGCCAGGCTGATAAGAACGCACAAATATCTGATACAACACTATGTTGTGATTAGTATTTGTGATTGTATCTTATAGTATTGTGGGTATCATTAGTAAATCCATAGTTATTACTCTATGGTAAATCTAAAGATCCGGCTGAAAGCTTTTATTAAAAGAGCATCTCTTCCCCTCGCCGCTGTCACCATCATCATCAATTTCTTCTTCTTCTTCTTCTTCTTCTTCTCCTCCTTCTTCTTCTTCTTCTTCTTCTTGTGGTTCTTCTTGTTCTTCAGCCCTCTTTCCCTTCTCTTTTCCTTTGCTGTGCAGTAAATAATACTAAATGGGTTTCAAAATTTAGATCCCATATAAAGCAACATTATGGTTTACCAAACAGATAAATGAAACGCTCGTTTGTAGATGTTTATTGCAGTTATCAGTCGATGAATTCATGAAAGCCAATATCAAGTCGTTATCGCTCAAAAATAATTCTATCCAACGTATGGCTCAAATAAGTCATGAATTCATTTTCCCTAATGAATTGTGCTATTTATCATGACCTCTACAAACCCTAAATTCATTTTGAAGCTATTTCCATATAGATTTTGTGAATAAAGGAAGCATCAGTCATTTTACTGAAGTTACTCGAACGTTGTCATTATTTACTGTTGAAGTTAGATAAGATAAAACGTCCAAGATATAAGTCCTTAGAAGCTGATAATTGCTAAATGGCTTAACCACTTCACTGTCCCTCCCACTAGCTACTTTATGATTCCACTGGCTCTTAAGATGGATTGTTTTCACAAGGACATTGGTCCACCGTTATTATTGAACAAGACCATTGTCAAAATGATGGCTAAGTTGTGGGGAGGACAGTTCATGCAGGCCCTGAAAAGTATCAAGTCTTTTATTTACAACAAAACAACAACCTGCCTTCAAGATTTCACTACCTTAATAATGAAAGAAATTGCATTTATTTTTAGACGCCTTTACTTCAGTGCTCATGAGATGAAACTGTAAATATATAAAGGTTATCAATTTTATACAGCAGAGAAACAAGCGAAAGTGAAGTGGAATCTTACTATTTCAAATATTTAATCTTCGAATAAGCTGTCGTTGTTTTTCAGTTCACTAAAGGTTTCCCTTTTTTCATTATTGGTTTTTTATCCGTGCTTGCTGGTGATGTGGTGATTTTTTTATTTTCGCATTGTTTTCAGTTGTTCTTTTTTTTTGGAAAAAAAGTAAGAGGGAATGATTCTTTTACTGCTCTCTTTTTGTGCCTTTTTTTTTCTTTCTTAGTTTCCAATTTTCGTGAAGTGGGTTCCCATATATATATATACTTGCTGTAAAATCTTGTAGTTTCTTTACTGGGCTTTCTTCCTTCCTCCTTCCCTCTCTCTCTCTCTCTCTCTCTCTCTCTCTCTCTCTCTCTCTCTCTCTCTCTCTCTCTCTCTCTCTCGTGTTTTTCCAAAAATGATATTGCGATTAATTATAGTTATTAACTATGATTAAAATCGGATCCGTCACTGAGTGAAACACCAAAACAGAACACTGAGAGCTTGATAAATACTCCGGAAAGCGAAATTCTGAAGTGACAAGATTGAAAAGCAATTCAATCTACAAAAACTGTGTATCAATATTATCCCGCCATATCAGTGCGATATCTTCAACACTACTTGTGAAGTATATATCAATAATAGATGAACTAAATACCTAAAAGTTCTAAACATATACACCGACCTACCAAAGCAGAACGGTTTGGCGTTGTTGAACCAAAGGTGTGTTGGGCAAGCTAAATGTTGTGGTTGACAATTTGGTTTATTTCGCTACAAATTTCCTCAAAAGATACCACTATTTTTGATACGATTGTGAATAGATTATCCTTTGTTTGTGAGCAAAACTCAAAGATTTGATATTTAGTAGATATTGCATTGAAACCACGAGTAATAAACCGTATTGATAGTTCAATTGCGCGTAGCTATGGTTTTATTATGGGACTCATGCAAAGTTACAAATTCGTTTTCTCGTAGGACAAAGAAATCGATTCTCCAAATAGCAGTTAACTGAATCAGTATGTTTTTACGTTCAAATAATTCTTAAGCGAGTTTATAATTCTTAAAAGTTATCCGTGTTGTTTTTGTATTCATTACTTTTGTTTTGAGTCTAGTGGCCATAAATCACTTGCAGAAAAGAATGCTGAGCCATCCATTGTGTTATAAAGTCGACTTGCTTCGTTCCTCATTCAACACAAGTACAATTCATCATTTCTTCTCCGCGTCCTTGCTTTCGTTTGACTTACTAACAGATATGAAATTAATCATGTTTATATAAAGATCCAGTGATGGGTCACAATATCTGCGATAAAACAAGAGACTATTAAGTTAACGTCCGCAATACGGACAGATAGCCAGTCCAATAAATCACAAGAATCAACCACGACAGGTTGGAAACCATTGCTGACCTACTAACCAGCTCTCCGAAATCCTTGCCCAAAAACCCTAATGAGCGATTGTCCTCGACTTTTATATAAAACCACAACGTCCTTCCTTGCCGTGTACAATGCTTGTTTATGTGTTTGGTGGTGTCAAGTTTATCTATCGCACTTGTTAAGGTGATAAATATTTGCTAAAGATATAGTTGATTTATCACTGACGCTTTGATTTATTGCCTATAAACGACCACAACTACTCTTCACTTTTAGTACTTGAAGGTATACCAGCTTCAATGCTGTTTACTATGTTTATAACTATCTAAACTCTACTATATACCCAAAGAAAAAAAGATCCATATAATATACTTGTATAAGTTGAACACTGTATAATAAAAAGATATACATTTCTGACGTTTCGGACGTTAGGTCCTTCATCGAAGCAGTGACTTTATCAGAATTACTTGCATCAGGAGCTAGTGTCAAAAACAAATCTCCAAAAGTTCTCCTTATTTTCGTGATTTCATACACACCTATTTGTACAGTATTCCAAAACCGTTTACAGCGATTATTGAATTCAGCTCCAATATCAGTATCAACGGATTCTTGAGCTATTCTATTTTTGAAACAAAAAGGGTACCATTTGAATGTTTAGTTATGGTTTTGCCCCGGTTTGGCTTCTAAAAGACTCTCGTTATAATACACCTGACTGCTATGCAGTATTCAGTGTTCACTAGATTTTTTTTGGGAAAAAAACCCCTGTTTTAGAATATATATATACCAAGATAATATTCATACACGATAAAGAATGAGAATATAATTTATATAATGTCTAATATATAAAGCTATTTATTCTAACGTCCAAATATTTTAACAACACAAGCTTTCCTCTTCTTTTGCAATACATGACTTTTTTAACATAAATATATGTGTTTCGTTATATACTTGGGATTATTAAGAATAACTTATTTATTAATATAAATTAAGTAGAAAAAGATGGCAGTCATCCAGCCATAGCTTTGGACTTGGACCATAAATTGTTTTCCTCATACTTAACCTTGATATAGTCCTTGAAAATCAAGTTCATGTTGCTCTGCGATGAGCCATAAATCAATACCAGTGTCTATACGTCATTCATGACGTTCATATAACACTAAATTCACTCAAAATGATTAATAGGTTCTCGATAAAGGCAGGTATACAACAATATAGATAAAAGATCCAAGCTAATAGCGAATAAATCAAGGCTTGAATCATACGATTGAACTTCAAAAAAGTGCTAATTAATTGTTTAAGTTATTTTTTTTTAAATAGAAAATAAAACGTACAAATATACTCTAACAATCGGCATGTGAGCTAAAACTACTGAGAAACGTAAATCTTTGTAATTTTTGTATCAAAAAAAAAATAACTGGCACTTCTAAAGGTCTAAATGTTTCGTGTTTTGGAGATGATTTCGTGCTGTTATTACGTGTAGAAGTGTCTAGAACCCGAACCTTCGATATTGGCGTGAAATAAGAAAGAGAGATAGCTAAGTATTACATCTAATGGTATGAGTGTTTTAACAGCTATAATATACAGTAAAATGCTAGAACTTCCGAGAGGCGAACGGGCTTCAAAGTTATATAAATATAGTGAATATTTTATCAGCATTTATTTATAATTTAGTGTTTTGAAAAACAAATAGTGTTCAAATTGAGAAATCAATCAAAAATAAAAACCTTGATAATAAATAAACTCCCAGAAGAGCCAATGACGAACCGTGACGAGTACTAAGTATCATGAGAAGAATCTATGAATCAAGTTTTCGCTTTACTGGGCGGTAGAATATAACGTAACTTTTGCAAAACAATAAACATTAAAACAAAATCGAAAATTACTGACTGATATTTATTATAAACATTATCAGAGCTAGTTGGAGTGAAAATTTAGTAACCTTAGGAATATCAGTCCAAGTTGGATAAAATATTACAATATTATTTTATTAATTTTTTTCCTATTCATTTTCTTATTTTTTGGGTATCTGTTTTTTTGTTGCTTTTTAGTTTAACTTTTTTTCTATTACTTGGTTTTTACTTGTTTCAACTTTCTACTATCTCCATGTCCTAAGTCAGTATAGAAAAGCGCTAAGGCATCAAATATATTAGTATAGAAGAAGAAAAGAAGAAATACGAAAGGAAAGAAAGAGAGAGAGAGAGAGAGAGAGAGAGAGAGAGAGAGAGAGAGAGAGAGAGAGAGAAAGAAAGAAAGAAAGAGAGAGAAAGAAAGAAAGATACAAACTGATAGAAAGAAAGAAAGAGAGAGAAAGAAAGATAGAAAGAAAGAGAGAGAGAGAGAGAGAGAGAGAAAGAAAGATACAAAGATAGAAAGAAAGAAAGAAAGAAAGAGAGAGAAAGAAAAAAAGAAAGAAAGAAAGAAAGAGAGAGAAAGAAAGAAAGAAAGAAAGAAAGAAAGAAAGAAAGAAAGAAAGAAAGAAAGAAAGAAAGAAAGAAAGAAAAAAAGATAGATAGAAAAAAAGAAAGAGAGAGAAACAAACAAACAAACAAACAAAGAGAGAGAAAGAAAGGAAGAAAGAAAGATGCTCCATCACAACAACAAAAATCGACTGAAAAAAGAACAAAATCAAAGCAACACTGAATGAACATTACATCAATGGAAGCTTATGTTACTCCTTTTGCCAATATGTGCGCATCTGTTCGTGTCCTCAGTGTGCGCATGTTTCAACATCCACTTGTCACACATTACAATTTCGTTCCCGAGCCCGTATTTCTTATGGTCAGCGCCACTGCTCCTTTGTGCGGAATCACGGGCCGACGAAAAAAAGACAGGTTTTTTTCGCTTATTCTTTGAAAGAGTTCACTGTAATTCATTTAAACAAGTAAAACTAACGACAGAAAGAAAGAAAGAAAGAAAGAGAGAGAGAGAGAAAGAAAGAGAGAGAGAGAAAGAAAGAAAAAAGAGTGAGAGAGAGAAAGAAAGAAAGAAAGAAAGAAAGAAAGAAAGAAAGAAAGAAAGAAAGAAAGAAAGAAAGAAAGAAAGAAAGAAAGAAAAAAAGGTCTGCGCGGTCTTCTTCATGTCTCTTTGACGAGAAGCTAAATGCACAGCTATCCTGGTGTAGTCAGTTAAGACTCCCATTACTAATTATAAGTATACTTTCTTGTAAGCGCAGTGGTGGATACAGGGGAGGTCACAGGATGCCTGTGCATCCTCATATAGCTTGACATTAGTTCAACTTGGTTTAAAAACAAGAAACACTGACAATTACTATAAAGGTGAATTACTTCTTAATTTTCGAACCTCCTACTCAAAATCCTAAATCCCCCCATGGAGCGCAAGTCTTTTACAGTCTTTCGTAGGATGTATGTGTGTGTGTTTTCTCTGCTGGAGTATCGAGGCTTCCGGTGACCTCTACTTTAGCTGCATATACAATCGAGTAAATTTGCCCTTAGTCAGGATAATTCTTCTGGAAAATCCCCAACTGAGACACTAATGTAAAAGAGTTACCGCCCCTTAAGTATTCACAGGTATAGTTAACAGTTGAAAATGGTTCACATGCTAAGCTTGGCCGGGGATTTTTCATTCCTCCAATCCGAATTTCAAACTCTTTGTACATGTTTTAGTGAACATAGTTTGAAAGGATTGTAAAAAAAAAATTTTTTTAAAATAAAAATTTCTTAATGTTAAGTAAAATACGTACTCTATAAAATAATCCTCGGATCGCTAAGAATTTTGATACACCAAGTTGATCTTCCACTGAAAAATATCGTCCATGTTCTTGTTTTACGAGGGTAATAGTGATAATAGTCAGTGGTTAATAAACCTGTGGCTTCTATCTAAAACAAGCCAAAATTTCTCATCAAATCAAGCATGTTTCTGGGGATCAATTTGACAAATGTTTTACTAATTGCTAAAACTGTACCTTTGGTACACCGCGCCAGAACAGTGACATCAAAAGCTTTTGGATAGACGTTTTGAAAAAAATCTTTGAACAGAGTTCTTCTAAACATTTTGTACCACCACCTAATCTTAACTTTAAATTATTAAAGTAACTTTCACTCGTATTTCCTGTAAAATAATATCACCTAATTTTGTACAATTAACATTTGGGGAGTCTGTAATGAACTGAAATCCAGAAGTGGGAGTTTGTGATCAAGTGGGCTCGTCAAGTTGGTAGAACCTGCAAAATTCGGGTTGCAATTGTAAATACCTTCATCAGCCCATGACCATCTCAATGGCTGTAAACTGAGATAGTTTGATAATATATATTTCAAGTCAATGAGAAATGCAAAAGTTGACTAGAAACTAGTTTAAGTAGCTGTGATAAAAGTTAAATTTTACACCGTAAAAAAATAAGAAAGATCACTTACTGACGTTTCGGACGCTGGTCCTTCAGCGGAGTAAAAGATAAAATAAGAGTGGAAGGTAGTGAGCTGAAGATAGTTTGAGCTGCGTCGATGTAAGAAGCATAAATAATTTGAAGGATACATAAGTAATTTGAACACTGTGCAATAAAAAAACACTATACTTATAATAACTAGCAATACTTAACGGAGCCGACGTTCGCCTTTCGTTAAAGAAAAATAAAATGAACTGAAAACGAAAAGAACAGTGTTAAATTTTATATTCAATCGATCGTCGGTAGCCGGGATATTGTACGAATTCTCATTGTTGATACATTGTGAGGATTCTACTGTTATTTTTTGTTTTCTTCAAAATCACTTCTCTACAAAAGATCAAGTTTAGTTAATTTATCTAGAAACATCAAAGTCATCATATTCCATTTTATATCTACCAATTAGTTGGATAAAGATTTCACGGGTTTTTTTCGCTGGGAGACTTCTGTCACCACGGAGAAACGCCAGAAAGCTCGATTTCGGTCATACGACTCTGCTAGAATATTAAACTCGGGACAGAGAAACAAAGAGTTGGGTTTTTCTTACACTGACCATATGTTAGAACTAACCACTCAAACAATATGCTGCTTTACAAGGTACACAAAGTTTAAACTTTGAAGAACATCTGTAACTGGCATTCTAATTATTGAAAACAACCCAGCCAGTTTTAGCTGGTCAGCCCTTTGGCGGTTTAGATCAGGGGGTCAAAGTGTGGTCTATTGAATAATCAGCCTTTTTTCGAGATTTTAGGGCGACTTTTCACGGCATGAATTCTATAAGATCTGCAGTCAGTCTCACCGCTCAGAAAATAAGTCTGTTTCTTAGAAAAAAGTCTAAGCTTTGAATGCAGCAATTGTTTCTTTTGATATACTGAGCTTAATTCAATAATCTAACACACCCTGGATGAATTCAGAGCCGTTGTTTACTGACTCATAATATCACAGCAAAACTTGTATATTCATTTGTATCTTTTCAAGTTTGTTTTTGTGCTTAGATTTTTGAGAATTTGTGCTAAGATATCGAGGTGTGTTTTAAGGAAAAGATATTATGAGAAACCGAAAATTTGACGAGAAAAAAACTGAATTAAGGACGAAAAAGGAGTGAGTTCATGAGGTTCACTACTCTTTTATCACCAGTTAAGCCATAGAACATGAAAAACGAAAATAAATAAGAAAGATTTTGGTTTGGTCTAGAGTCTCTTTAGATAAGCTCGTAAAATGAACACGTTCTGATGTATTTTGCCAACCTTTTGTAGTAGCCAATTGTCGATATTTTCAGCGCTTTGAACCCATAAATCAGCATGAGGAGTTCCCAGTAATTATAAACCATTGATAGTTTTCCAAGGAAGTCTGTTTTCACATTCGCTTGTTTACTCTTTGATTTTGTTTATTTAGATTTCTGTAAGAATGTTGATGGATGGAATTTTACTTGGAAATATTTCTTTTGATAAATTCGTCAACTATTTTTTTGCCACAATTCAGTTTATGAACCAGAAATTCTAGCTAATTTCACGGCATTTTTAATTCATTTGCGCTCAATTTCCCTTATACACTTTCACGTTTCCTCTTCAAAACTACAAAACTATACCATCTTCAGTTAAACAGAAATACTTCCAAAATTCAAAATTTTAAGCCCTCGGAAAATAAATTACATATTGAAGTTAAAAAGTTACTCATCATCAATGTAAGATATTGCATATTTTTTCAAACTGAAAAATAAACATGTAATGTGTTATCTTTAATGCTTTTAATTAGGGTTTTTTCACATATATAAATCGCAAGTATATTGGATAATTTGTGCAGTGATAATACGGTTTCACTAGCTGTAATCTTTTTGGAAAGAGTACTTATCTTTGTGAAAGTTATTTCGGGTTTTAGCGAGCAATCCTAGATCTTAAATCGAGCAGAGATTGTAAGCTTAATATAATCTTCGTTATCTTAAATCAAACCTATATTGTCGTTATCTAGTTATTCATTTATTATCAATAGCGAAGTACATTCAACTACATTAGTAATACAAGCCGCACAAGAAACATTTGTCCCGCGGGTCTTTTTAATGACCAATTTGGTTTGTTTAGACTACAAGTTACCCAAAGCTATTCTTTTTATTATTCTTTTTGTTTTCTAAAACATAGCTACTCAAACTCTACATTTTGAACACAAGTTTTTCTTTCTGGAAGAAAAGATTTGGGGAAAAAATATGCGATTCCTAAAGGTAAATAAATGTTGAATGTATTGAACTAAAATTCGCCAAATTATTTGAAGAATAAAGAGTTTTTTTACACTCGGCATATATGTTTATTAAAACGTTATGACTCAGTGCAACAAATTATAAAACCATTTCTTAACATTATGGATTTAATTTTCTAAGAGTGTATAGTACTTAGAATATCGGAAATGTGATACAAAGGTTCACAAAACACAAAAACATTAAGACTTGAAAATGAAATTAAAATTAAAAAAATAAATGAATTGGTTTTTGGTGGATTTGCAGTGAAGGGTTGTGATTCCTTTGGTTAAAAGATTAAACCGTTTTTGCTTAGATTTGGCGAAAATATATAAATATTCCAGTAAATTTGTATGTAGAAATACTGTGCTCTTGAAACTAGCCCTTCCCTCGTCCGCTGTTGCACAAAAAAAAAAGAAAAAAAAAAGCGTGTCCTTCATGTCATTAAATTTTAGAGACATTCCTCATAGTTCAATCTATAAATAACTTTTATTGGGTTGTTTCTGTGGCCAAAGTGTTCTAACTTCGCCTGTGACAGCTGTGACTTGATATGTCTACTGAAGCTCAAGCTCATGATATGACCGGCAAGTTTCTTTAACATGGGGCGAGTGTTATAAGTAACGGTTCATCAACGCGTTCTACCATCTCATAGAACTTAGTAATTACAAAAACGTAATTCAGTGTACACGACTACCAGCCTTCAAACTTTGAGCTTGCAATAAAACTATCCCCAAAAAAAATTACTATAGAAAAATGTGCTCCCGAACTCCTTGACTGACATCAAACGTAGCGATAATCTCTGAATAGAGAACACAATTAGTGTAGAAATGCTTTGGTAAGTGCTTTTTTGAGGGTTTCAGATTTGATGAATTCATTGAATCGAAGTTTAGAGATGTAAACGTGGTTGTGATGCGAGGAAAAATGGTATTGTTAGCGAGTAGGGAATTCGAAGTCCAAATCTGTTGTTTTAAATCCATTCAATAAGATAATTAAATTTGCGACAATAATTTTCTTTCGTCGTCAAAGACTTTTACAAAGACAGATGATGGGCGAAAAATCAACAGTATTTCTCCCTGATAGAATGTTGACATTACGAGTTGGTTTTAACCGCCCAACAGATGTTTTGGATATCATTTTGGACAGTTTTTGTATACACTTGACCAGCTAGATTTAACGAAAAGATACTTTCCCCAATTCATTGACAAGGGCTTTTGTTAATCAGGCCTAAAGCAATCTATACTAATATTCAGATATTAAGAAGAATATATACGCACTTTGATAGAATTTAGCTAAATATTATGATCATAATGAATGCAAAGTTGGGTCGAAAAATAGATCAATTTTCATAGTAGGGTTCCTATAAAAAAAGACGATGTTTTGCATTGAAGTCGTTTAATTCCGTCATTATTCTATGCCGACAGGAGTACCGACCTTTCGAATTCTTTATTGCCCGAAATTATTAGACCACTACCTTACGTCGGCTTAATGTTAGTTATGGCTAAAAGCTTTGCTATTATGAGATGAGAAAACGTCGGGAAAATACCACTTAAAGGGTTATTTTACAATCCAAAAGATGTTTTACTCGCTGTCACCTGTTATAGTTTTTACTAGGTATTGCACAGTCTTCATTTCCTACCATCCTGTTCAGACCATCTTAACAGTTTCCCCACTTCCGAAACCTTACCATAACCTGTGGGAAAACAAAAACAACCTTGAAATAATACTGAATTCAAGTCCAAAAATACCCTATTTTTTTTTTACATTTTCACTTAAAAACCTCCCAAAATCTTGAATTCAAGTCTAATTTTTGAGGGATTTGAATCTTGTTTTTAGATATTTGGACGTTTATGTTGAGTTAATAGAATGTGAATCGTACAGAACGAGATATATTTACACGATGGACTACCTCAAATTAAGTAAATTAAGCGTTACTTGCGACAATAGCACATGTAATTTTCATTGACTTTATTGCATTGGTTGGTAACCGTTGTGAAAAGCACTGAATTGGTTAATACTAAATTAGGTGACAAAGCTCCTTCTCATTGCTTAATTAACTTAATTGATGGCAAGACTTGCTCTCTTAATGGGGTCATTCCGTGGCTCATTTGAGGGGGGAATTATCTTCATAATCTTAATTGACTAAAACGGAACTCATTCAGAAATATCAACTCAGTCGTCTTGCTTTTAGAGGTTGTTTTTGACACTCTCCTGTGTATAAAAACATTCAGACTATTTTTGTTTAACTGGCAGAGAAACCCGATGTTTTTATTGAAGTTTTGAAGCTACAATAAGGGAGTGACTTTTACAAATGTTCAATTCAAGTTAAATAGCTTTATTGTTGAAAGTAGAATTACAGTTTTAGCGTCTATTTTGATGTTTGTGATTTTAAAGGCGACGGGTCACGTAAATTGTTCTTCTTCAGTTCGTTTGATCAACGAGACTGTAGTCAGCAGGATTACTATAGCTTAAAACTGAGAGGCGCTTTTGACATAGCTATGACAGCTACGCCATAGGAACTGTGTGTTTTTATAGAAGAATAAGCCCAGTCATGGAACACATTACATTACAATAACTGCCACCAAGGGGTCTTTGATCATTCTCTTTCTTCGCCAACCTCTCCGCATTTCAATTGTATTCCAAAGGATTTAAAATTCAATACATTTTATTAAAACTCCTTGGCGTTTTGTCTTCCAGCCTAAATATATAATGCGACGTTATTCGTGTTTCTTGTTTGTTTTTTGTTATTCTTCTTTGTTCAAAGTGAGAAAAAACCTTCAAAATTAGCACTGGGGTTGTGTGCGAAAAACACAGCGAAGTATCGCTCTGCCGGACTTCAGCAAGGAGAAGGGAATAAATCACTCCATTTTTAAACTAAGCATACTAATTAATAATTACAATATGGAAGTCTCTTTGAATCTGCTAAATGCCAAGGACTTCAGAGCTAAAGAATTAAAATTAAAAAACCCGAATCTTGATGGAGATTTTTAAAAAATCCCAAAAACTTTGATCAAAATTTTACGAGGTCTAAAGCTGATTCAACCGTCTAATGTTATGACCTTGAATATAGGATTATTAATGCTGTGAGAACAGCAATAGTTAGTGGGGCTTAAACAATTTATTCTAACTCAGTTACACCTGTTTTATGAACGTGTCAAGAGAGTGTGTTCTATCTTTCATTTAGCTGGTGTTAGGAAGTTTAGAAAAATATTTTTATTAGATAGTTTTGGGAACGGATTTTTCTTTCTTTTTGTTTTCTTTTCTGTTAGAATAAATTTCACAGCGTTTATGTAATCTTGGCCATTGAATGTTCTGGTGAAAGTGGTTGTTGAGATAACTTTTATTCAAGTAAATTTAGATGACACAAACCTCATTTGGCGATTTTTATTTCGTAACAAGTGGCCCAAATGAAGCAAATATCAACAAATCTTCAAACAAATTAAAAATTCAAGCATTTCAAAAGATTTTGGGACCAAAAGATTCTCAGAATTATCCTCGTTCGAAAATCCCTGTCTAAATGTATTTTGGCGTTTTATTTTGTGGAATAGAAGTGGTGGTCGTGACATGGCAAGGTCTTTTTACTCGGCATCAAACAGCGCCCTGTAAAGAGGCAATTGTTTTTCCTTGGCGACCCGGATCTCCGCACAAGCGGGGAAGCTATTGCAGGCTTGTTTACAATCTTTGATTAGGAACACATGATACATCAACTGCTAGTCGTGTCACCTGTCCTAGAGAAATCTAAGACCCCCCTAGGCACAAAGCAAACAAGTGCTGATAAACCTAGTATCGATGATTATAAATCTGACTGCCTTTACAGCTGTCGAGATAGTCAAGCACAGCATCACCGAGAGAACAACTTAAGATTTGATTAACTAACAGTCGCATAATCGACTCATCAAGTTCAAAATGAACCATTTTCTGCAATTGCACCAAAGTGGCCAAGAATATCGGGAATATCGAGTCAATGATCAAGACAGACTTGCTTTCCTCGGCAGTCCCCTTAGTGAACATTCCGTAATGTCAACAAAAGAGTCGCGTAAGATGAAGACTAAAGATGAGAGAGTGTGTACGCCTGACGAACTCGTGAGGGATGAAGAAGAGCATCATAGAGTAGTGACCTCGAAGGGAACCGAAGAACATCGAGACGAAGAAGAACATGTAGAAGAACAAGTAGAAGAAGAAGAAGAAGACATGGGGAAGGAGCGTATAATTAAAGAAGAGGACACTGAAAAAGGTACTGAGAAAGCTGACAGCAAGGAGGAAGACAAGAACCAAGAAACATTTGTGGCAGTGATTGCACAGTCAATTTTAAGCCTTCCAACCAAGCGTATGACCCTCAGCTCTATTTACAGCTACATCGCCAACAACTATCCTCACTTTGATAAAGAAAAAGGTCCTGGATGGCGAAACAGCGTTCGACACAATCTCTCAAGCAACGACTGCTTCGTGAAGGCAAGTCGCGCAGAGAACGGCAAGGGACACTACTGGATGATCCATCCGAAAGATCTTCCAGAGTTCTCGAAAGGAAATTTCCGCCGTCGACGAAAACCAAGAAGACCTAAATGTAGTCATTCGTTGGTGTTCCGTGACGGGCCGTTGTACTACCACCATGCATACGGTCTAGGATGTTCATCGTATGTATATCCAGGTCTGCGCACCTCTCAGGATTTGGCAGACATTGGTTATGGGACAAGCAGCGATAGATCACTCACACACAGCTACAGAGCGAGGGTTCCAGCCCTGTTATCTCCATACGAAGATTCCCCTTCCAGATATGCCCTTTCTTCATATCCATATAACTGTCCTTCCAATCTCGCCATGCGAGGATACCCAAGCGAGAGTAGTTTGCTTCGTAGCCCGACAGCGTATTCCTCTCTATCGAACTATACGAGCTCGTTCCACCCCGTTAACCATCATTACTCGACTTGCGCTTGTCATCGTTGGCAATTGGACTCACCAGAACGTCGTCCTCTCAGCTCATGAACAATCTTTATTACGTCTAATTATAAAAAAAACCGCACTGTTTCATCCTGCAGCAATCTAAGTTAAACAATCCTTTGAGGGGAAAAATCAAAACTCCAAAAGTCCAAATGTTGGATCATTGTAGTAAGTTATTTTTCATGCAGAACAACGCTATCTTAATCTGTCATTTAAGACTCAGGAAGTTTGGGATACTTCAGTTAAGTTAAGAGTAGAGGCATGAAAAATCTACAGAATTTTAGAGGTTTCAAAAACGCTGTGAGCTCAGTATAACGATGAAAATAACCCCTTAATATTACAATATTAGATTTACGAAATACGCTTCTGCTTTCTACACCCCCAAATAGATTTCTCTCATCCAATCCAAGAATGTAGGCAATAATTTAATTAAGTTATGAAAAATTGTTTTTGTGCAATCGTCTTTGCACGAAGCTTGTAATTAAATAAAATGGTATATTCTAAGTTAATCATGTATCTGCTTACAGTGTCTAAACACTGGTTTTTATAAAAACTTTTATCACAATTTAAATAAACGTTTTATTCTTATAACAAAGTCTTATTTTTGGATTAATTTAGGGGATATTTGTTAGAGTTTTGGGTTTCTACTTTTCAGGGGATTTTGGGGGATATTTTAGAGTGTAAAATTTAAGCTTCTTTTTCATTTCCACAAAAATATTTTAGTGAGCTTTCTTAGATAAAAAAATTGTATACATGTTTGGGAAACTTTGATCTCAAAAAAGCTTTTTCCTGAATTTTGAAGTGACATTATCAAGGTATCTGTTGAAGAATCTAAAACAACTAGTGAGAAAAAGTGTGAAATACATGAGGATTTCTGTCACTCCAAAATGTCGCGAAATTTTCATTTAAAGCTTTGTTTGTCGTTATTTCTTGTGTCAACGTTTTACACCAAAGACATATATATTTGTTAAACGCAAAGATGGAGAATTTGGTTAAAAATAGGAGAGATTTTTGAGGAATTTCTTAAGAAAGTGGCTGATTATTTTTTTGTTCAGGAAGACATAGTTGATGAAGAAAACTCTTAGATACTCCGATACAATAACATGTTAGTTGAAGTAATTAACTCTACTCAGGATTCACATCCGTTCTGCCTTTATCTCTATTCTGTTTTTCTAAAAATCTATGTCCGACAACCCTCATTTAATACTCGATGGATTGGAAACCTTTTTTTTGTATTCTCTTGAATATTTATGTGTCTGTTCGTGTTTGCTAAACCACCCTACACCGTCATACTTAAACATCTATTCATCTCTTTCTTCATTTCATTTTCTTTCTTACACCAACCAATCCCTTTCTTAGATTCTTCTTATTTTTCTTCAATTTTTTTTTTTTTTTTTTTTCTTTTTTTCTTTTTTTCTTTCTTTCTCTAGAGCTTTGTTATTTCTCGTTCTTTTTCAGGCTTCTAATGTCTTTGATTTCTTTTCTTCCTCGCTTAAACCAGCTGTTCCCGAATGATAATTAGATCGTCTTCTCTTCTTAAGGACGATAAACACCCATATCTTGGATTATTTTGATTGGGTTCAACGAGGTTAAACAATCGCAAAAGTTGACCAGCCTAAATGACAAATTGTGTACATAGAGATTTTGTAATAATTTCAGCTATTTTGATGTTCGGTTAAGACATTTGCCGAAAAATTGTGGATTAATTTGATAAAGAAACAAGTGAGTTTAAAGCTTGAAAACATTAACTACTCGGCCAGTAATATTATAATCATTTAAGCAGCCGAAAAAGTCTTGAAAAACTGGATTGAATCGCATAAAAATTTGCACATATAATAAAAAAAGTTCCAGAAAAAAATACAATGTTCAAACATACTTTTTGATATCGAAGACATTTTAAAAAGCCGAAATTTACTAAAACATACCGAAAAAGAATCTGAAAACATTCCAAAATAAAGTTTCTGCCAGACTTAAAAAGGAATGACAAATTTCAAAATCGTGATTATGAAATATGTTGCCAAATTATAATTTTTAAGAAAAAATGTTTTATTTTATCTCAGAGAATGGGAACAGAAATTCTTCCATATTTAATCAAAATTTTGGAGGAAAAATACTAAATTACAAAGACAATGAATAAATATATTTATAAACTTCAAATACATCGACTAATGTTATGAATATCTAGCTGAAAAATAGCATGAATTTATTTTTTTGAAGTTGAAAAAAATGACCTTCAAACAGTCTGTCCGTGTAAACAATAATTCCGATGAAATTATTGACTTCACTGGCTGGAGTATCCGTTGCGGGTAAAGTAAATATCAGTTGTCTCGTGGTAATTACTGTAATCTATTTTTCCTAGCTTCTGAGTGGATTCTGTTTTATTTGATTTCCTAATAAATTAATCTGGTGACTAAAGACCCATTTAACTTTATGAAACTGAAAGACGCCTTAGATAACTCGGATAAGTTGCGTGGCGTGTTTGTCGAAATCCCCTGAAAATTTATTACAAGTGTTTTGTTATGGTGGATAATAGGGTTGTTTTTTCGGCTCGATTTTAATGCACTTTTCGAGCGATTTGCTCCTAATTCCTGTTGTTTTTTAAATTAGTTTTAAATCTTATTAATATGAATTAGATTCTAAGAGATTCTCGCTCTAGATCTGTATGTCTGTACGGGATTAGCATTTATGCTTTTTTAAGCTAGCTTTTTGAATTAAATTTGAGTTTAAATCGTGTCCAAGCAAGGCTGTAAAGTTTGTGTAAGATATGCTTTGCCTATGGAAGCTCTAGGCTTGCTTTGTCGGGAGCTCTATTCATGAAGGTTTCAATAAATTGAATGACAAACCAAACAATTCTACCGTTATGAACCGGTCAAGTCCGTCTTCAATTCAGATACTTTAAATTCTAATCTAGACAAAGCAAGCAAAAAATCAAGTGTCTTTCTTGACAACCTTTGCTGGTTCAAGCTAACATGCTCAGGAAGTACGGACGGAAATGAAGTCCATCTTAAACTAACAAGCGCGAGAATAATAGCGAACTTAGAATGGGATAAGCTATCGGTTACATCTAATAGCAGAAGGCCGCGCTTCTGAGAGCTTTGTACGGGACCAAGCCAAAATAAAACGAAAATGTATTAAATGACATACGAAAAATGCGGAGTTCTTTGATCTAGTACATTACGAAAATCAACAATTGAGTTATAAACCTTCGTATGAATCGTGCCCGGTTAGTAAGTCAAGGAAATATATGAATAATAATAATAACAATAAGTTCGCTATGTCAAAATTGTGTCCTATTAGGTAACTAGAAACGTTAAGTACAGGATAAATGGGTTTGATCAAGAGATTGTAAAGATATAATTTTTTTAACCATCTCTTTAAAAATATTTTATATGATGGTGAAAATATGAAATGTTTAGTTCTCTGCACGAGATATCTGGTTGAAGTTCATAATTTTAGATTCATTCCCTGAAAACAGTGATTTTTTCCAGGCCATTTTTCCGGCCTGAATTTCAGGGCAATATTTATTCTGATAAAAAATGGTAAAACGGATAAAATTTTATAGTCATTTTATAGTCAATGAAATATGCAAAGCCAGCACTGCATGGAAGAAAAGACAGTTGAATACTCCTGAGTTTTGAATCACGAATATTGTCAAAACACCACAGTTCAGGGCATTTACTAAGACTTAACTGGAATGTGTACAGTTACAAGTCCTTTGTGCCTTCGTGTTCTTATTTAATGAGTCAGTCTTGTAGCAGTTGTAAGCAATACTCTCTTCTTCAGTGTTCTATATTAAAAGCCGAACTAGACCACCTCGGTGTATTCATACTACAACCAGCTAATCTTCGGAAGTTCCATATAGCTCCTCCATGTGGGATGCATAAAAACAGTCGGACAAAACTAACTTAGCTGGGATCTTTGTGAGGTAGATTAATCTCATTCTTAATTCACAATCTGTTTACAAATATAATGAAATATGTTTTCCATAAAAGATTTAAGCAATGACAAGAATTAATGCGATTCAGTGTTCCTTGTTAACCAGTGCTTAGCACTAATTTTGTAATTGTTAGTATTATATCGCGCATGTAATAAGCTCAAAAGAGAGTCTTTGAAAACAAAACGTTGTTGGAGGCCACAAAACACACCTCAAATTCGATTGTAATTGTAAGAAAACAGCAAAAAGGACAGCCCGGTTTTGATCAATAAAACTGTTTAGGTATAAGTAAAGGTATCCGGCATTTTAAGGTATCACAATTGCAAGACCGAACGAACTCATTATAGAAAAAAGATCCAAGATTTTCGCGTTTACAACTATCAAACCCCACCACCATAGGATCATAAGACATCTAATTTGTTTTACAAGATTTAAAAGCTTGGAATAAATTTATAAAGACTTAATTGACACGAGAAGTACAAGCTTTCGAAGCCCAACTTGATTATTAACGTATCGCTTATAGCCTTGTTATTTCAATAGCCTTTGGACAAAAGCTTTCGGTGATCACATTAACACCAAACAATAGCGATGTGTCCAACAGTTCCCATTTGTCGCCTCATACTTCGTCTTAGAATCTTTCTAAAATTCTCCTTAAAAATGCTGTCGAATTTCCTATATATCCTTTAAGGTGCTTCGCGAAAGCAATTGCTGCGAAATCGTGAACTTAAATATTCATTGGCTTTGGTTCCAATATCAAATATTACTTTTCACCTAATGTAGTTCTAGTTAAGAAATGCTTTTTTGGTCCCCAAGTGTGGAAGATGATTTTACAATTCAATGTAGGAGCGCGCGCGCGGTTTTTTAATTGCTAAAAATGTGTTTCACGTTTGAGAACATTCCAGATGAGCCTTCAATATAAAAAAGAAAACATATCTGTGATTCGTTAATCGTAGAATAGATCGATGTTAGCTTTTCGTGGTCAATAGTTAATAGAGCGATTCTTAAGGATTTTTTTTTATTGATTGAGAAACAAGTTGTTTTGTTCGAGATGGTTGAGTAAAAAGATGAATCGAGAGCCGAGCGATGAATCAGCAAAAAAGCAGGTATATAAATATGGAGATATTTATTTATAGTTTGTTAACGAATGCTTCTAATACGAGTTGAAAAACATGCTTGTTCTGTAAAAGGATTTGTGAAGATTTCGTGCAGTCCCTTGCTGTGTGTATACAACTCTACCAGCTCAGCCGTTGAACCAACCCGCAAACTCTTTGAAAATCAGGATAAAAAGATTTCATTTTTCAAACGAATTACGAATTTTAGGTACCGTATTTCGCTATTTTCGACTTTAAGGGCAAGTGCCCGTCCTAACCAAGTCATTTGAGAAAATAAATTGCGAAAAAAGTATCTGACGGATTGCGAAATACTTATTGAAATATTTTCGCCTATTTTCTCATTAGCCCAAGACCTACAGATTGTTTTTATCGTTGCTGTTATTGATCCCATGGGTTAAAAAAAAAAAATTCAAAATTTCCCTTTTCTAATCAAATGGCACTTAAATTGAAGGCATTTGATTGAAGGGTACACATTTGTTACGTATTCTGATTGGTTAATAATATAATTGCGTGCAAAAACTTTTTTATGTGTCAGAGTTCAACGTTTCTCGCTTAAGTTTTCAGTAAGGTTGCGTGCGGGCTCAAGCTGTGTGTGTACATCAAACAGTATTGAAGCGTAGTACCATCCAAGGTCATGCTTGTAATATCTCTAGTACAACAGGCTGCCAAACACAATAGTGCTGACGTTAAACAACGTGCTGGTAACACGAAAATACAATAAACAGCTAAGGAAATGGTTCGGATTTTTAGAGTATATTGTTGAAGGATTATCGACCCGTTGAGCGCAGCCATATTCAATAATAGCCCATTAACACAAATAAATTTACTAAACTTAAAATAGTTCAAATTCTTTTGCGCATTTTTGCTTGAAATATCCGTTCAATGTCACGAATTTAGTTTCATGAAAATGTCGTACAAAGTGAATTTTTTCTTAAAAATTAATTTGTTTTTGATTTGATTTTTGTTTGTTGATGAAAGCACCATGTTGAACAGGTTTTTGAGTCTAAAGAAAGGACTGTACCAGTAGATTAGGGATCAGAGACCAGAATTAAAAAGGATCAGGGATTAACGCAATGGATAATAATGTGGGAATCAAATGAATAAAAATATGATATATTTTTTGACGTAATTATAATCAATAAATAATTAATAATGATAATAAATAAAGAAATAGAGTACAAATACTTTATCCCTGAACCAGTATACCATATACTATAAGTAGCACTAATTTGTACTAAACAGCATGGATGAAACAATAGAAAACAATCAGTGGATATTCCACTATTTTGTAGTATTTAGTGCTAAATAAATTTAGTACTGTTCCACATATTAAGTGCGAACTAAACTTTCAAGGAAAATCGAAAAACACAAATAGTCTCTTTTACAGTTCCCTGTGCCATCTTGAAAGGAAGACGTGCCTTTGCATCGAAGCGAGACATAAGGTGACCTTGCAATGATAGAAACATGTGAATAATTGTTCAAGGTGTTAAAAAAAGGTCTCTATCACCTCATGTCTCGCTTCGATGCAAAGTCACGGCTGCCTTTCCTGATGGCGCAGGGAACTTTGAAGGGGAATATTAATTTATGTGTGCTTTAAATTTACGATTAAAAATATACACAAGCCTACATGCACACACTTGTTTATCACTGAGTCTAGATTGATTTCAGAGTGTTTATATAATGTATATCTGAGTGATCTTCAGTGCCAATGGATTTTCGTTATTTTCGCCAAAATCTTTCAACTAAATAACGTGAAAATACAGTTGAAAATCTATAAAAAAAATTATCATAAAAACTGTGAGCGTCATCGTGCTAATTTATATATCTAGTTATATGGATGTTAGATATGAATAAACATTCTTCCTGGTGTTCAACTAAATAACGTGAAAACGTCTCATTACGTACGTCATAGGTTCTAAAAAAAGCACATTTGAAAAATCCGTGAAAAATTAATAAAAAAAAGACCTAAAACAGAAGTGCGCGCTAAGATCAATTGTGTATGTTAGTTATATATGGATACATTACAACCAGTATGCATTGGTTATTGGAATTAATATAACGTATGGATGTGTGGGAACTTGGACGCAAGTGTAAAAATACTATATCGGGTATTATGATCAAATGTTTAACGCATGCGTGCGGTGATCGACTAACTTTACCCATATCAGAGGACCACTGTAAAATAGTGAATCGGATATGCCTCGTGTTCCTAAGCTTAATTCTCTCGTACTCAACAGATGTACAACATCTTGCTGGTAACAGAGAGAGAGAGAGAGAGAGAGAGAGAGAGAGAGAGAGAGAGAGAGAGAGAGAGAGAGAGAGGAGAGAGAGATGCTATATATACATTGCTTATGCAGCTCTGCATTTCTTCCCCTCCTATCTTTTCCCCTCTCCACTTCCACCTCCAAGAGAACCTATTAAACCTGAAATAGCAGCCAGACGTTAGGAACTGGCTTTCTGTTTTGCCCTGGCTGCCTTCTCCTCCTCCACCTGTTTCATTGTGTTGAACATCTCTTTGATCATAACCTTCATTTCATCGATTCTGCAAAGTTGAAGTCTGTTAATATTTGAATCAAACCTACAGAATCTGGATCAACTCCCTCCCTGAGGGTCAAGTAGAATTATCTTGGAGAGTTAATGTAATTTTAAAACTTGAAATTTAAAATGTAAAAAAAGGATCCAAATGGTCAGATGATCAAGTGGCAGTTGCAGTGTTATCTAATTACTTACGTATGCGCTTGTTCTTCTATCTTCTCGTGCAATTCTTTCACTGAGTCCGCTAACTCTTCCGCCTCTTCATCTTTATTTCCAATTTCTTCCGCTTTACCAAACCCAACCAAAGCATCAAATATCTAGTTTTTAATGAAAACAAAAAAATTCGGCAAAAAATTCTTGTACCATATCAATGTCATAATTTTGAGTACTTACTTTTGAACGGATTGATTGTTTATTGGGATAAAGGGTCACAACTTTCTTCTGAAGTCGCCTCAAGAGACAAAAAGGAAGAGAATTTTCGATGCTATTTAAAAGATTCACCTAAAAGAGAAAGCTGTATGTCAATGGAATGTCTTGGAGCACGAACTAGCAAAAAAAATAATAAACAATAACAACCGACACAAAGAGGAAAGAAAGAAGGAAGGATGAAAAAGGAATGAAAACAGGACGAAATAATAAAAGATAGAAAGATAGCGTGGATTTTTATGACAGTTGTTTCCAATATGGCTTTTTTTGTGATCACGAGTTGCGAAGTTACTTTGTGTCCCCCATCCCCCATCCCCCATCCCCCATCCCCCATCCCCCATCCACGTTTAATCTTTATTTATCATTAGCTCCCACCTGTAAAACGTATCGATCAATCAAAGCAGTTTGTTCAATCTTGTCAATATCTCCTACAGACAAACCGACCTAGTTGGAATAATAATAATAGAGCAATCATTTGTAAGATGAGGCAAGATGCCTGGTGCATAAAATAGAATGGTGCGTCTGTGAAGGGGGTGCGCAATGCATCGTATGTCGAAGAGTCATCGTTGCGGAGTCTCCTTGGCCAACGCACTTCACAATCACTACTTTTAATATTTTAAGCACTCTCATCTCACAAATACACCTCTTTACCTCCGTTGTTTGTTGTGCCCATTTCAGACCACGTGATGCCACTCTTGGGAGTTGATTCTTTCATGAGTAAATATCTTAACAAAAGGAGATTTCTCCAAGGAATGTCATGTGATCTGAAATGGGCAATTTGCATACGAAGGTAAAGAGGTCTATTGGTCCCTCACGTTTCCCAGTGTATTCTATACTGGACACAAGTTGCGCACAAGTTTCCCCTGTGTATGCTATACTGGACACAAGTTGCGCACAAGTTTCCCCTGTGTATGCTATACTGGACACAAGTTGCGCACAAGTTTCCCCTGTGTATGCTATACTGGACACAAGTTGCGCACAAGTTTCCCCTGTGTATGCTATACTGGACACAAGTTGCGCACAAGTTTCCCCGTGTATGCTATACTGGACACAAGTTGCGCACAAGTTTCCCCTGTGTATGCTATACTGGACACAAGTTGCGCACAAGTTTCCCCTGTGTATGCTATACTGGACACAAGTTGCGCACAAGTTTCCCCTGTGTATGCTATACTGGACACAAGTTGCGCACAAGTTTCCCCTGTGTATGCTATACTGGACACAAGTTGCGCACAAGTTTCCCCTGTGTATGCTATACTGGACACAAGTTGCGCACACGTTCCCCCGTGTATGCTATACTGGATACAAGTTGCGCACAAGTTTCCCCTGTGTATGCTATACTGGACACAAGTTGCGCACAAGTTTCCCCTGTGTATGCTATACTGGACACAAGTTGCGCACACGTTTCCCCTGTGTATGCTATACTGGACACAAGTTGCGCACACGTTTCCATGTGTATGCTATACTGGACACAAGTTGCGCACACGTTTCCCCGTGTATGATATACCGGACACAAGTTGCGCACACGTTTCCCGTGTATGCTATGCTGGACACAAGTTGCGCACAAGTTTCCCCGTGTATGATATACTGGACACAAGTTGCGCACACGTTTCCCGTGTATGCTATACTGGACACAAGTTGCGCACAAGTTTCCCCGTGTATGCTATACTGGACACAAGTTGCGCACAAGTTTCCCCGTGTATGCTATACTGGACACAAGTTGCGCACAAGTTTCCCCGTGTATGCTATACTGGACACAAGTTGCGCACAAGTTTCCCCGTGTATGCTATACTGGACACAAGTTGCGCACAAGTTTTCCCGTGTATGCTATACTGGATACAAGTTGCGCACAAGTTTCCCCTGTGTATGCTATACTGGACACAAGTTGCGCACAAGTTTCCCCGTGTATGCTATACTGGACACAAGTTGCGCACAAGTTTCCCTGTGTATGCTATACTGGACACAAGTTGCGCACAAGTTTCCCCGTGTATGCTATACTGGACACAAGTTGCGCACAAGTTTCCCTGTGTATGCTATACTGGACACAAGTTGCGCACAAGTTTCCCCGTGTATGCTATACTGGACACAAGTTGCGCACAAGTTTTCCCGTGTATGCTATACTGCGCACGATTTGCGCACAAGTTTCCCCGTGTATGCTATACTGGACACAAGTTGCGCACAAGTTTCCCCTGTGTATGCTATACTGGACACAATGCTATACTGGACACAAGTTGCGCACAAGTTTCCCCGTGTATGCTATACTGGACACAAGTTGCGCACAAGTTTCCCCTGTGTATGCTATACTGGACACAAGTTGCGCACAAGTTTCCCCTGTGTATGCTATACTGGACACAAGTTGCGCACAAGTTTCCCCGTCTTATGCTATACTGGACACAAGTTGCGCACACATTTCCCCGTGTATGCTATACTGCGCACGAGTTGCGCTCAAGTTTTCCCGTTTATTCTATACTGGACACAAGTTGCGCACACATTTCCCCGTGTATGCTATACTGGATACAAGTTGCGCACACATTTCCCCGTGTATGCTATACTGCGCACGATTTGCGCCTAAGTTTCCCCGTGTATGCTATGCTGGACACGAGTTGCGCCCAAGTTTCTCTCGTTATACTGGTTCTTGGATGCTGAATGCTACTCACCAACATGTTCATTAGGATGATAGGCATGGTTAGACAAAACACCACCACAATAATGTTAACCAAGTAAGGGTAATACAGCTTCTTCCAAGGCATGAAGACATCCCCGTAGTTGATCTCGCCAAGTGTCATGATAAACACGGTCATCAACGTAGTCCAAAGATCGTTGAATGGATCATCCTAAAAGTGATAATACAGCAATATTAAGTGAGGTTGGTCGATAAATAGAGGTTTGAAATGGTGTTAAAAAATCCTTTTGGTGACTATGACAAATGACCGATAACTAGATAGAGGCACAATTGTAAGAATTCGTAGACTGGACTAACTCTAATATCGAAAAAATTAGGTTTCGAGGAGGGAAGAAAACTGAAGAACCCGAAGAAAACTCCTCAAATCAAGAGATAGACCCAACAAACTCCACTTGATACCAAGTTCAGGAAACGCACTCAGGACCCCAAAGATTAGAGGCAGTATACAGACTGCTACACCACCCTTGATTTAGCTTCAACGAAGAGGAGTCGTTCGATTAATATTAGAATCAAAATATCTAAAGTAAGATTACCTGCATCTCTGGCGGCATGATCTGATGAAATGTGGCGCCAAACGCAAAGATAAAGAGACCAAACAACAGCAGGACCTGCAAAAACACACAAAGACAGTTCATCAAAGTGCACCTAACCCCTGATTTAATGATTTCAGTATTGATTTTACATGAAGTGAATAGTTGAATGGTGAAATATTTCTCCATTTGAGTGATGTGTCTTTAAGCTATAAAGGTTTATACTTCCAATTTGTTAATGACTGTGACATCATCCCAGGCTTCATTAATTATACAAACTTTATTAAGTTCACACAAACAGTATTTAAAACGCGTCATCATTATACTCGTGGTTTCTACGATGTTTACTTCCAATTCTCATAACGGCCAGTGTTTAGTATTACGAGTAAAACAAATATATTCAATCATTGACACAGTCATTATCATATTGGAAGTATAAACCTTTATAACTTAAATACGCAACACTCAAATAAAGAAATATTACACCATTCAGCTATTTACTTCATGTAGAATCAATACTGAAATATTGTATCAGGGTTTAGGTGCACTGCCATGAAACAGAATGCAATGTAATTTTGCAATACAAAAAATAATAAGAGCCCGGAAAAAAAAGTACAAGAGAGGAGAGAAGAAGAGAGAAGAAGAGAGGGGAGGAAAATGATAAATAATGAATGTAGTGAATTTTCTCAATACTGCTGATGCCTACCTTGAGTAATGTGATGAACATCCGGTACAGCATGATGACGTATTTACCGTAGGATGGAAGCCTGTGGAGTAAGAGAGAGGGCGAAATGCTTGAAATATTAACATCATAATAAGGGATTCGGATGAACGAGATGGATGAGATACATGGAATTTGGATGGAAGGATGGAAAAATGGATGGAAGGATAGATGGATGGATGGATGGATGGATGGATGGGTGGGTGGGTGGGTGAATGGATGGATGGATGGGTGGATGGATGGATGGATGGATGGATGGATGGATGGATGGATGGATGGATGGATGGATGGATGGATGGATTAATGGGTGGATAGGTGGATGAGTGGATGAAGGAAGGATTGATGTCTGAATGGAATTTGATTGATGGGTTGGTGGAGTGAGTTTGATCGATGATTGAGATGAATGGTTGGATGAGAGGATAACAAGGGATAAGATAGATGGTTAGAATTGCAATAACATACCTTTGCAAGTACATAATCAGGTTAATCCATCCAAAGAACAATCCCACCGCTGCAGCTTCTTTCTGATACCCCCATTTACACTCACATGTGGGAACCAATGATATGATAGCAGCGAGATACGCTACCAGTTCGATGATGTTAGTCGCAGAAGTTAGCCAGGCTAATCTCTATAAGATCAAACAGAAAACAACAGACAAATAACATTTTGGGATCAAGCTGCAGTAGGAATAAAACAGAAGGACTTGGAGACGATGAATTTATTTATAATTTTGTATGTAGGTCTTTTTGATAAACAAGATTTGCTGAAATCTCTTCTATCACGAGTAAAATAGGTCTGCGCATGCTCTAAATCCGTATGCAAATTAGTGGAGACGTAGTCTAGCTAACTTGAGCTAAAAAGGCCCAGTTACCTTTTAAAATGGCGCAAGGACTGTGAAGGGGACTATTGTAAACATAGTATGCAATTATGACTTTCAAACTTACCTGACAAACGGACAAATGCCAAAACTTAAAGTCAATTTTATAAAAAATTATGGTAATTCTTTCATATTGTGTTTATTCAGACACTTTTCTCACGATATGCTTTGTATACTCAGAGAAAATATATTGTCTCTTCCTTACCTGTTTGTACATGTTGAACAGTGTGACTGTTAGATGTAGAACCACAATCAACACTACCAATGCTATTTGATATATTTGAATATCCTATGGATAAAAGATGATCCAAGAGTAAGGAACGATGACCAAAAGCAAAACAAGCATCCGAATATATCAATATCAATGTTCAGGGGCGGATCCACGGGTGGTTGTTCCCTTTTACACAACAGAAATAAACTTTCATTCGGTTTACATCAAGCTCTCAAATAAGATTTCCGTCACTTTGAGACGCAATTTTTTCACCATTTTCCTGCCTTTTATGGGTTCCCTGTGGTAATGGCGCGAGGAAACCTGTAACAATTACCCCCTAATCCTGGATCCGCCCCCGATGTTATTGAACCATATGGATCGAACAATCTCTGGGCTGATCAAAGTTTTTCGACTTAATTTACAAGGAAAATATAAATAACATCAACAATTAGAATATTTCATAATTTAGGCACTATAGAAATTATTATTATTATTATTATTATTATTATTATTATTATTATTATTATTATTATCAACAACTAAGTAAATCACACACGTTCAAAGTTTTCATATTTTAGTGTGATATTGCACAGTGTATCTGGGTCTCATCTTTGCCTCAACTTCAAAAACTCAATCAACAATCAAGGGAATTTTTTCCCCCAAATTTTCTTTTATTTTTGGCTAAAACCTTTATCTAAATTTGGCTCTCTGTGACTTACCGTGTGACGTGTTACACATGTGTTGATATCCTGAAGACAGAAGAAGAGAATTAGAATGAATATAATTAATTCGTATACTACAGGGTGGATCTGTGACCTTAATTATCGTTTCGTTTTATTATGATTACTTTATCCCATAGTTTAGCTGGTCCATTTAACTTTTCATTCCACTTATTCCATCCAGATCTATCCATTCCATCCATTCCATCCATTCCATCCATCCATCCATCCATTCCATCCATCCATCCATCCATCTATCCATCCCTCCCTCCTCCCTCCCTTCCTCTCTCGAGGTTGAACTTGATAGAATACAGTGAATTCACCATATTCCATACATCGGTTCACTGGTCGAACAGAGAGAACTGAAGGTAGTTTGAAAGGATTATTCAAATCTGAGCCTTGCAATCTTCACTAAATGCTTTGACTTTTACCAGTGAGCAGAGGTATTGAAAATGGTGAATATATGAACACATCGTCCAACCTTGACTCAAAACCATTGCTTCTATTGTGCTCACCAAATATACGATGGAGCCTGATGCAGTGTAGTTGATGCGGTCAGAACAATATTTTTCGTCATTTTCTTTTAAATTACCGTGAAACACTGTCAATGGTATGAGGTAAACCATGACAGAGCATATGTTGAGGAGAAACGTAACCCAACCAAAAGAATTCCTGCAATATACAGAAAGTAGTCAGTTAATTCTTCTTCTTCCTCTTTTTCCTCTTAGCTCCTTGTGGAGCATAAGGTGAGACGTAGTCAATTCACTGGTTTCTTATTTTCGACTTTGAATGGCGCTTTGCATAAATATGATAGCTCGTTATCCTTCACTGCACATGAAAACTGTTTGATGCAAATGAGCGAAATCAAAGTGCTTTATGGGTCGTGACAAAGAAGTTACAGTTCAGGCTAAATTCATTTTCATCCAATTAGAATGCTTGGACAACTCCGTCACAATATACTTTGAACCAATCAAAGCGCGCAAAATTCCTTTTCGTCAAATCAAAATTCTCCGAGAGGATTCCGTCACGACATCGCTTGAACCAATCACTACACACAAAAATTCCTATTCATCCAATCAGCTTGCTTTGACCAAACACCTTCACGACATGCTTTGAACCAATCAAAGAGCGCAAAAAACTTCTCCAAACTCCGTCACCCATGCTTTGAATCAATCACTGCGCAAAATTTCTCAGTCTCGTCCAATCAGAATGCTTGGTCACGACTCCATTACGACATATTACGCTTTGAACCAATCACAGCGAGCAAAATTCCTTCTCATCGTATCCAATCGTAAGGATCGCAAAGCACTGTCAAGGTCATGAATAGACAGTTCCACACAGCTGGCTTTTACAATCACAATGAATCTGCACAAAGCTAGTGAAGTCAAGTAACTTGCTTACCATTTCTCACATAGCGCGATAAAACTGACTTGGTGTGTCAAACAGTTTTCACATCGATTATCGGCTATATGCTACAAATAAAGACAGATAAAAAGTCTCGTTATGAACAAATGCAAATGACACAGAGTACTGCTGCGTCTTTTTGAAAAACTGTGACGCTCTAACCACTGTTGTTTTAGCTCGTGTCTGTTCCACCCACAAAACAATTGAAGTTCTCGAAACACGGTGGCGCGAAGATATGAAGTTTATCTTCGAGTGATGAAAATATTCCACGAGTAAGCGCATGCAGCAACGAGACATCCAAAAACAAACAAAAAATACGCAACGCGCGTTAAAGTGCGGGAAAACATGCGCAGTACCATTTCAATACCATGTGCAAATTTCCATACCTGTAGGATCTCCAATGATGATTTATCGTTGGGATCACCCTTACGTAACAGAAGACCCAAGTCATATCTTATCTGAAAAAAACAAAAAACTATATCGAGTATTTGGCAGTAGCATATGAGAGCGATCATTTGACACAGCAGTTTCCGCATGAGAAAAAATCCCATTCGATTCTGGGCCACAGCATAGTAATCGGAGCTTAGCCCTGTTGTAAGTCGTCGTCGTCGTCTTTCTTTCTTTCTTATTTTCAGTCTCGTTTGAACATCATACACCCATTACTCTACCTTGTAATCTTGACTACTCTTCTCTCCTTCAACTTCAATGCAGTTGTCCAGAAATCGCTACAGAAAAAATATAACCAACCAACAAGAATATGAGGAAGCGTGCGAAGGAGATTAAGAGTAGGTGAACGTGTGCGGGTAGGTGGGAGTGTAAGCAAGGGAGTGGGTGAGTGAGTGAGAGGGTGAGGGGGAAAGTGAGAGAGAGAAGGAAGCAAGGAGGGAGGAAGTGGTAAGTGAGTAGAACCTAGCTCACCTCAGCTACTTCAGGCATTTTTGTCACCATCAGTTTAAATATCTTTGTGACGCCAGTCGTACAAGACTCTAGAATCTCTCTCCACCTGAAATATTCAGTTAGTCATTAAAAGGGGAATAGAAGCTGATATGAACAAAGGAAAAAGAAAGT
This sequence comes from Anthopleura sola, assembly GCA_023349425.1. Lineage (NCBI taxonomy): Eukaryota > Metazoa > Cnidaria > Anthozoa > Actiniaria > Actiniidae > Anthopleura > Anthopleura sola. The sequence goes on along the minus strand of JALHLI010000006.1, from coordinate 3,054,694 downwards.
GATAAGAGGTGAAATGAAAAAGGGGACGACAACAGAAGGAAAAGGGGAAAAAAGAAAAAAGAAAATGAACGAATGAATGAGTAATTAAAAGAAAAAAGAAGAAAGAAAGAAAGAAAGAAGGAAAGGAAGGAAAAAAGAAGGAAAGAAAGAAAGGAAGGAAGGAAGGAAGGAAGGAAGGAAGGAAGGAACGAAAGAAGGAAATACACGACCGAACAAAAGAAAACAATGGCAACTATTTACCTTGGGTGTTCTGCTATCGCCATGGCTCCTATTGGGTTTTCTATTTCCATGGCAGCGTCAAGAATGTTCTGATTTGATGCATTTTTCAGTATTTCTTGGCGATTTAATGAAAGAAGGAATGTAATGATTGGTGCTCGACAATTAATCACGGCCAAATGAAGAGCGGTATTCTGGAAATGAAAACAAAATCACTCTCAATAGAGCTGTTAAGGTGGCTGGATCCAGTTTATAAAGAGTGTGCGGGTACTTGAATTGAAACAGTTCAAATGTTGGTTGACTTACGCAAGGACGTACAAAATGAATTTTCCAAAATGGCGGCTATGACGTCACAGGCATCCCCAGAATTTCTAATGCATTTTGTTTGGATAAGAGAACAGCGCTGCCCGAATTTTGACGCTTAAAACATGTGAGGGTAAATTTGGCCCAAAAAAATGCTAAATAGTTTCAAAACAAGTTTTTGAATTCAAAAAAGGCCTAAGCCATGAATTGCTGTGTAAGAGCATTCCGATTGGAACAGCAGTGAGCTCGTGGGCTGCTGTGATTGGTCTAAAAAATAATTACCTTATCATCATCAACGTTGTTTAAGCAGTGGATGTGTTTTTCTATAATCATCTCAACCACTTTCTTGGCGCCATTTTTAGCCGCTTCGTGAAGAGGTGTTCTTCCACTTTGATCTCTGTACATTATCAACAAATAGCAAGAATAGGTAGAGTGTTTTGATTTAGAGGGCAAACAAGTATTGAAAAATGTTCACTTTGAATAGTGCTAAGTATTGCAGCTGCTGTAGCTGTTCTGGCTTGACTGTCAATTGACTGAATCAAGGGAGGTGTAGCAGTACGTAGTACCGTCGCCTCTCACCTCTGAGGTCTCGGGTTTAATTCCTGGACTTGGCATCACATGCCAGTCAGTAGAATTTGTTAGATTTGTTTCTTGATTCCAAGGTTTTTCTCTGGGATCTCTAGTTTTCCAGAGGTTGTTTCAGGGTTTTGAAGGCCTTATCAATCTGATGTTTCTATTCATCTACTCACTTTTCGACGCCGGCAGAATTTTCCAGTAGCAATACAGTTGCCCTGTAGTGAGCCCCACGGCATGCTAAGTGAAGTGCTGTTCTAGAGCGGTTATTCTTTGCGTTGATTAGCTTTCCTGCTTGTTTCTTGAGCAATTCACGGACTATTTCATGATTACCATATCTAGAAGACAAAAGTTAGAATATCAGTACACAATTAATGCTCAACATTTCTCGTTTAAAATTTTAGATACCAACTGGGTACTGTCTGTCCGTCTGTCCGTTTTTTTTTTTGTCTGTCTGTCTGTCTGTCCGTCTATCCGTTTGTCTGTCCGTTTATCTGTCCGTCTGTCTGTATTGTCTGTTTGTCTGTCCGTCATTCTGTCCGTTTGTCTGTCCGTCTGTCCGTTTGTTGGCTCTTTACTTACTGTGCAGCCACATGTAAAGGTGTGTCCAGTGAGTCTGAAACAATACTTGCCACTGCTTTATTGTGCTTCAGAAACAACGCCATGCTCTGAAAAACAGCACCAAATCAATCAGTTCTAAGCATTCAAAGATATCATATTGATATCTCATATTGATATCTCTCCCGCTCGTATCCAGCTGATCAATGAAATAGTGACGTACAAATGACGTCAATGTACAACTGAGATGTCCTGAAGCCTGCAGAAATCGACTTACAAGAGTCTATATCTGAGAAAAATCTAGATTTTCAGCAGTTTTTTTCCCGAGTCGCCGGGCTACTAAGGATGACACCTTTTCAAATTGTCTCGATTCTGATTGGCTATTTTTCTCACATCAGCTGGATTGCGAGCAGACTTGAAAACATAGCTTTTTGTTGATGAGGAAGAATTTAGTGAAAATATCTTACCTTAATATCATTTTTCATGGCTGCATAATGAGCAGCAGTATGCCCTGAATTATCTTTCTCCGTCAGCAAAGGAACCAACATAGGGTCCTAAAACAAATAGTTTTTTTGGGGTCATTACAACAGGTATTTCGATGACATTATCGCGAAAAAAAGTTTTCAAACTGTGCCTATGGAATGTCATGGGAACGCCGAGATTGAAGTCTACCAAAACCGGGTCAAAACCTGACTTCGTCGCGACGACGACTGTGCGCGTGCGCACTGTGATAACATACCTGTAGTAGAATTTCTATTACAGCATTATGACCGATGCCGTTGAATACAGCTGTCCTTCCGTCCACATCTTTAACCGTTGGATCAGCACCTTTGGACATCAGTAGACGGACGGTGTCTGCGGCACCAGTTTTGGCGGCAGCCATAAGAGGAGTTGAGTTATTCATATCACGGGCGTTTACTTCAGCGCCCTTAGGGAAAAATATTTGTAAATTATTATGCCTAGAAGGTTACCGAATTCTCATCCTCAGTGCATCATCAAATTTCCCATTTTCCCAGTGAGTCAAATTCCCCGCTTGCCAGGGCAGCACAAACCCAATTCCCAATTCACTGTTTAATTAACATAATAGAAGTTTAAACCTTTATAACTTAAAGACGCAACACTCAAATCAAGAAATATTTCACCATTCAACTATTCACTTCATGTAGAATCAATACTGAAAGTATTGCATCAGGGGTTAGGTGCACTTTAAAGAATTGATATCCAAAGAAATAGACGTACTAAGATTATATTCTCTACTGATCGAAACACTTACATTCTCGATGAGGATTTCTGCTATTCCATAACTGTTGTTCCTGGCTGCTTTGTGGAGGGGTGTAGTCCATTCAGAATCAACCAGCAATATTTTAGAGATTGTTTGATCGTGTTCAACAAGACACTTAACGATATTCACAGAACCTTGCTCGCAGGCCAAGTGAAAAGCTGTCGTACGGTCTGTTCTCTAGAAATGGGATGAAAAGATAGTATTTGATGAAAAAATAAATATATGATGTATACTGTGTACAACGTTACTTGACACTTGTCTCGCAATTTTAACTTATAACAATTAAGTTATCCGAGAAGTTCGAGAAGTTCTTTGGCCGTTCCTTCGATTCTGCCAGAATCTTTATCGAATAATTTTTATCGAAATGTTTTTTTTTTTGTTTGTTTGTTTTTTTTTTGGCTACAAGATAATGGCGTTGATAAAGAGAACAAAAGGAACCTCGACGAGGGATTTTGGTAGTGATGGAATCAAGGTGTAACAAGGGGAACTGAGAATAGTTCCCTGTGCCATCTTGAAAGGTAACCATGCCTTTGCATCGAAGCGAGACATGAGGTGACCTTTCAATGATAGAGACTTTTTTTACCACTTTGTACAATTATTCACATGTCTATCGTAAACTATCTCTATCTTACCCTGGGCTGTCTTATAATTGATCCATATTCCATGCACAACTTCACAACCTGTTATTCAAAGAAAATGTTGAAGATGAGGCAACGATGATTTTTTGTTGTTTGCTTGCTTGTTAGGTTGCATGCTTTTTGCTTTTTTTTCCTTTCTTTTTTTTTCTTTTCTTTTCTTCCTTTTTATTTTAGTTATTCTGACTAACAAATTTACAGCATAGTCCAATCGATCTCAGGATTCCAGCATTGCAATTTGAACATTGGCGTGCGCTTTCTAGTTTCTGATTGGTTCAGACACGAAACCATTTCAGTGTTAACCACTGTATCTATGGATCTGACGTTAAACTGGAAGTTGTGCGCAAACGTACCTCAAGAAACCCGCTGTCCACAGCTAAATGCAACAGCGTCGTTCCATCGTAATCAACATCGTACAATTGTTCCTTGATGTCGATACCTTCACTAGACACTAGTAAAAACAGTAACATACTTTATTATCATGAAGGCCGATTTACACGGTACAACTTGTAACCGTGGCATGCAATCTGCTTACTCCACGCTTACAACACGAATTGCGTCGTGTAAATCAACCCCACATTATTATTATAATCATTCTACTGACACACTTACGATGCTTAAATAGATATTGTGCTGAATCTTTAGCACCGCTCTCGACAGCTCGACCCAGCGGTGTTTTTCCATTCTCTTCTTGAGAGCTGAGTTTGGCTCCGCGCTCGACCTGCAAAAAACAGTAATTCATCAATGTTAATTTACAGAAAAGTATTGGAAGTAGAATTCTTTTCTTTTCATGAAACACATATCTATCATAATTGACCTTAATAAATTTACGAGTCACTCACCAGCAGTTTGCAAAGATCTGGTCTGTTCTGACTTGCAGCAAGATGAAGTGGTGAATTTAGGCTGCTCCCTTTAACATTTACGTCACATTCTGGATGCGACAAGAGGATCTGGAAACAAAAAACGGTTTTAATGTCTGGGGTCTTGGTTACTGATCCCTCAGATCCCTGGACTTGGCATCAGGGTTCTATCTGTGAGTTAGCCGTGCCCTGACTTTGATCAGATCAGAGGTTGTTCCAGGGTTCGATCTGTGAGTTAGTCATGCCCTGACTTTGATCAGCCCAGAGGTTGTTTCAGGGTTCAATAAAATTGCAACAGCACGCGTCACAAAACTGCCAAATCGTTTCTTTTCGCCAGCCAACAGTTACCTTGATAATTTTCGTATTTGCCCCTCTTGCTGCAAAGTGTATTGGAGTGTCTTCTCTGTCGTCCCTCAAGTTAATGTCTGCATTTGCATCTAGCAGTATCTCTACCATTCTGGCATCACTTCGAAGAATTGCATTGTGGAGGGGAGCTCGTCCATAACTGTCTGGCATATTAACATCTGAAATATGTTTTACAAATAGAGTTAGAAGTCACGTGACCATACCCCTGTAACGAACGAGTTGTGTTACATTGAACCAAAGAAATGGATAGAAAACCTCGATATTAGTTATTCATAGGGTTTCTGCTGTTTCTTATTCATCTTTCGATATCATAAAAAGACTGCATTTGCAACATCTTCTGGCTAAGTACTTGTTTGTGCACAGGCATAGATCAATCAAAGATGTTGTTGTTGTTTTCCTTTAACTACGTATTATTCGTGCGCTTTCACAACCTTTAAGGTTGCCGCTTAGGCCGAATGCTTCGTTAAATCAAAAACAAAGTTAGCGCAAATGAAGCAACATCTTTGATTGATCATCTGATTAGTTTTCAGAATATGTGCGGTTTCCAGTTTCCCTTGGTTGCGTCCCAAAACTGACGTGCAGCGAATAATGTATGGGCAATATCAGAATGGCGAATGATGATGTGACACAATCCACGAGGGATCGAGTTACTCACCTGTGCTATTTTGCTCAAGTAATCTTGACAGTATCTCAATGTTGCCTGTCATAACAGCTTCATTCAGCTTTTGTGCTTTGGTTTTATGCGCATCTTTGTCCTTGGAAGAAAAATGTTGGATTATAGTTTAGAAATGATGAACTCGAATAGAGACATGTTTGTTACATAGTCATAAAGTTTAGCCATGTCTAACCTCAACTTAGAAACTTGGTTCGTCAAGTGAGTGGTGTCGGTAACTGCGAAGCGTGTGTGTGTGTGTGGAGGGGGGAGTTGAAAATGTAGTAGACGTTCGGGAGAATACATTTTTAGCAATCACCAACCACAGTGGCGGATGTAGGGGGTGGTCAGAAGGTGCTCGTGACGCCTCTTTCTATCTTGGAATTAGTAGATCCGCCCCAGAACTATGAACAAGTCCTCTACCACTAAGCTAGTAATGGGTTCAATCATCAAATATCATCATATACAGCAGATACTAGTGAGAATTCTTCCTTTTCTTCGAGTTTTTTCGGGTTCTCCTTTTTTCCTCCTTTCGCATCAATCGTCTGTTTTACAAGTGTAGCACTTATCAATATCCAATGTCTAACAAACCTCGGGCCCTTGTTTTATGATTAGTTTGGAATTTAGAAGTTGATTTTTGTGGAGGGAGGAAAACTGGAGAATCCGGAGAAAAACCTTTGAAGCACAGAAAAGAACCAGCAAGCAACTCTCCTATGTTGGTGAGTAGAACACATGACCGCAGGGGTGATCATTAGAGGTGGCGGATTAGCAGACAACATTTGCGTCCGTCCTTCAAATGAGAACTTCAAAAATCCAACTCGAACATAGAACGAGGGCCATACATGTTCGAGTTGAAGAAGGGGAACTCGTCAAACAAGCGCAATTTTTTATTTTTTTCAGTCAAATTTTCGGGAAATGCTGTTTGAATTCCAATGAAAAACTTAATTCTTACCTCTAAATCTTCCAACTTTTTTGAACCTTCTTCTTCATCTTCAGAACCCATTGATATATGAGTCAGTTTTCGTTTTCTTGTCTCTTCCTTGGCGTCCAACCCTAGATTCACCTGGCCATTCTTTGACACCATGTTGTCCATATGAATTGATCCCTTTCCATTTACGAGCTCTTTCTTTGTCATTTTATTTTGCTGTGAGGTGGGAAAAGTTGGTGAGGAGAGAACGATCTTTGTTTTACACGAGGAAGGTATGGTGTTCAAACGCGTCCCTTATGCGGTGACATACTTTAGAGCTCCCTCCCCTCCCCAAAAATATTGTGTCTCCTAAATGATATGGAGAAACGTTACTTGCAATAATAATTTACGAAAAAGCGATGAGGAGTAGCCAGTCTCAGCCAGTTTCTTTCACTGAGTCGCTTGTATTGATTATTAACGTACTGATCACCACTAAAATTTGTGTCGTCAACTTCAAAATCAACTTCTAAATTCCAATTGGAATGCAGTGGAGTAAGAACCACTCTGTGGATTCCACTGTTAATTCGCATTTACACCTACTTGCAAAAACGTTCTCATACAACATTTGAACATTTGTAGTTTCAAGATTAGGAATAAATTAAAAGTGCAAAAGAAAGAGTTCTGCTTCAATGATCTTCTTTTGTACTTTGAATTTATTCCTAATCCATTAAACTACAAATGCTCAAATGTTGTATGACAACGTTCTTGCAAGTAGGTGTATCTATTTTTTTATTTAAAATTTTAAGAAAACTAATAGAAAACACTTTCTATAGATGCCTTTGTGAAATCAAGCATTGTCTAGTTTCCAAACAAGTTTTATTGCTAATGACCATCATCATAACTTTTAGTATAATTTGCGTGATCCATATTTCCCCTTGACTGGTCAGGTTATGGCACAGGCACGTTTTTATCACTGACTTCTATTCGTCAGCAACTTTACTTTATTTTATTTGCTAGCAAACCTTTCGTCCTACTGAAACCTTGCTTTAAATCAATATATCTCGTGAACTCAAAGGCTAAAATTGGATGTAAATTTTATTGTTGCAGTACAATGGCGACTTTCACATTGATTTAGTTCATTAGTGATGGCATTAGAAAATTAAACTTTAAGTTATATATTTAGGACTGTTGTGATAAAAAGGTAAATTTTACACCGTAAAAAAATAAGTAAGATCACTTACTGACGTTTCGGACGCTAGTCCTTCGCCGGAGTAAAAAAAAAAAAGCGCAGCCCACACTAGCTTACCGCTAGTTATCATCTCTATTTAGGACTGTCTTGACTTGACATTAGATTTTGTCCGTCAGGAGCTGGCCATGGTTGTACGAAGCCTGGATAAAGTTATCCACCGGATAAGAATTATCCAGTGTATAGAATATGTATAGGTTTTATCCACTGAATAAGGATTTATCCGGTGGATTAAGCGCTATTTTACCGGCTCCAAAAAGAAAAATATTTCCTATCCGAATAATTTGAGTATAGCGTGAATAGTGAATGGTGAATAAATAAGTAATTGAACTATGTTTTAAAATGACTTTCTCCCACGGGTTATCTAGCGTATTATAAGCATTCAAGGAAGTCAAGAATGCATCAATAGACCCCTTGCAGCACGTCGGAATGCAGCTAAATTTGGAGAGCAAAACAAAAGAATTTCAAACTCCTTAGAATAGGAACCTAATTAGTATTGTTTTGCCCTCAAGTTTGAGCTTTAATGATACTTATAGAAAGATACCTTCAATCTGAACATTGAATTCACTAACATGACAACATGACATCCAAAAAAGCGTATTCTACTCTAAACTAATTCTTGTAAATCAAGGAAAATACTTGCTTAAAAAACTCCCAAACTATCCCGTTTGAATACGATGACAAAAGGGAACATTTCAAATGATGTTTTCAACAGACCAAACAAAAGCAAGTTAGCCGATTTTTTTGATTATTTGTCGCTGCCTGAATCACGAAATTGTATTTCTGCTTCAATATGTTAAAAGATAATCATTATTAGCTAAAGAAATAAAAGTTTCTGGTGACTTTCCTTACAAAATGAAGTTTACACATTGTTAAGAGTTGTGTTAATCACTATTACGACATTTAAAGTCTATGCAAGTAACTAGACAAGTTAAGATGCCTGTATTTCAATTTCAATTTCGTTTTAAAATCAAGTTTAGATACTTTTCGTCCAAAGGTTTGAATGTCTACTCACTATTTGCTGCTCTGACGAAGAGGTTAGCTTTTCTGGAGTATTTGTTGCTGTTTTGTTTTCATCACTTGTCCCACGTATAATTTAAGCCTAAAGCTAGCTGTCCTCTAGTCTATTGTTCTCTGTCGGGGAGGAAATGCAGTGGACTATGAAATCAGGAGATGTGTTCGGGCCTTCATTCCAATGTGCATTAAAGCATGATTAAAATAGAGTGTTAAATTAGACTAGAACCTTTGGGATTTTCAGATTAATTTCGCTAGATTTTGAGGCATTCTACCTTGTTGCCAACGAGTCAGCCGAGCGAAAACGCAAAGCGAGGGGGCAGCATCATAGAACCGATGCGCGAAAAAGTTGTGCAGAAAAAAGCTCGACTCGATGTGATGTGATGTGATGTGATGTGATGTGATGTGATGTGATGTGATGTGATGTGATGTGATGTGATGTGATGTGATGTGATGTGATGTGATGTGATGTGATGTGATGTGATGTGATGTGATGTGATGTGATGTGATGTGATGTGATGTGATGTGATGTGATGTGATGTGATGTGATGTGATGTGATGTGATGTGATGTGATGTGATGTGATGTGATGTGATGTGATGTAACGAAACGTAACGTAATGCAATGTAATGCAATGTAATGTAATTGATCAGCTATAAGTTTATATAAGGGTTTATCACACATTGATAACTGATAGCCCAACCATAATAAAGTTCATGAGATTAGGATTCATTTCTTATGAAACTGATTTTGTATAACGTAACCATAGCAACACTACATCAGCTCTAAAGAAGGTAATTTTTTCATTTATAAAAAAATAAAAAATTCTAGCTTTCCACGATGAATTTTTTAAAGACTTTGTATAATCTAAGATAATTAATTTATCTTTCATATGACAGAAATTTAACAGATTTGTTATCAGAAGTCCATATCCTGTAAAACTGTGCCATCGTATCATAGCCTACATGTAGAAGTAATGTTTAAAGTCCGACAATGAGGACTTGACGGGTTTTCAAAGTCCGCGCAAGGCGTTCCAAGTCCGACTTGGAGGACTTTGAATGACTTCAAATCCTCATCAATTATTTACGAGGAATCTGTTCTCAGTGTATTTCTAGACCAATTGTATTCGTATTTCGATTCGGTGTATACACGTAAATATTTATATATATATATGTGTGCTTTTATCGTTTTCTATTTTATTATTTGTCTATATTATTATTTTATTGTTATATTGTTAAAGCATTGTGACCTTGTTTAGATGCTTCGAAATAAAAATGATTATTATAAAATATTAAATTATTGAACTCTGTTCCAGTGTCCTTGGACATGAAATTTGTTCAAGTCCAAGGACACTGGAACAGTGTTGCAATTGGTCTAGAAATACAATAGAACAGACTTCCAGTTGGTTTGGGAGTACTTTAAGTGGTTTCAAGTATTGTCACGGGATCAAAATCGGGGCAGTTGATTGGCTAATTACCTCCTGAATAATTGATAAAGATTTGAAAGTGCCTATCAACCCTGACGGTGTAGTTTGAAAATCACTTCAAGTTCAGTAGTATACTGTTCCACTGATTAAGTACGAGCACAGTTCCCTAAAAAAATATACGCCATCTCGCACCAAATAGTACAAAATATTAGGAAAATTCTTTAAACTAAATAACGTGAAAATACAACGTTGAAAAATCTATAAAAATCTATCATAAAAACTGTGTGCGTCATCATGCCAATTTATACATCTAGTTATATGGATGTTAGATATGAATAAACATTCTTCCTGGTGTTCAACTAAATAACGTGAAAACGTCTCATTACGTACGTTTCAGATTCTAAAAATGCACATCTGAAAAATCGGTAAAAAAATTAATGAACACAGAAGTGCGCGCTAAGATAATTTATACATATTTAGTTATATATAGTATAGTCTAGATTAAAGAAGAGACATGTTCTCTGTTACTCCGAGTTTCATGCTTGCGCACTCATCAGACAGACCTTTTGCATGAAACTCGGAGTAACAGAGAACATGTCTCTTCTTTAATCTAGACTATACTATATTTATGCTCTGCACTTCTGTGTATCGAGCACTATTATGCAGCATAGACAAGACATACTGTGATGTTTAGTTATACATGGATATATTACCAGTATGCATTAGTTATTGGAATTAATATAGCGTACGGATGTGTGGGTATATGGAGGCGAGTGTAATAATATACTATATCGGGCATGATGGAAGAATATTTGATGATATAACGCTTGCGGGGATTGGCTAGCTTTACCCTTACACTGTAAGAGAACCACTCGGATATGCCTCGTGTTCCTAAACTTAATTCTCTCGTACTCAACAGCTACACGTGCTGGTTACAGAGTAGAGAGACATGCTACATATATTTTTATGCAGCCACGCATTTCTTCCCCTCCTATCTTTCCCCCCTCCACTTCCACCTCCCCATTCAAACCGATTTTCTCTCAGAGGATAAGAAAAAGTATGGCCATAAACTTCTGGTACTTTCCAGTGCATTTCTTTAGTGTCTTCTCAGTGATGGGCAGTAATATTGAGCTAGGCATCTGTATCAGCCTCATTCTTCTTTGATCCAAACCCGAACGAAAACGCAGAGCCAAGAGAACCTGTTAAAGTTGATAAAGCAGCCAAAGGTTTGGAAGTGGCTTCTTGTTTTGCCCTGGCTGCCTTCTCCTCCTCCACCTGCTTCATTATGTTGAACATCTCTTTGATCATAACCTTCATCTCATCGATTCTGCAAAGTTGAAGTCTGTTAATATTTTAATCAAACCTACAGAATCTGGATCAACTCCCTGAGGGTCAAGTAGCTGAACTATTTTGGAGAGAGTATGTAATTTGGGAAATATAATTTAAAATTTTAAAGACAAAAAGGGATCCATGGTTTGTTGGTGGTCAGATGAATGTTGCTCGTTACGTGGCAGTGGCAGTGGCAGTGGCAGTGGCAGTGGCAGTGGCAGTGGCAGTGGCAGTGGCAGTGGCAGTGGCAGTGGCAGTGGCAGTGGCAGTGGCAGTGGCAGTGGCAGTGGCAGTGGCAGTGGCAGTGGCAGTGGCAGTGGCAGTGGCAGTGGCAGTGGCAGTGGCAGTGGCAGTGGCAGTGGCAGTGGCAGTGGCAGTGGCAGTGGCAGTGGCAGTGGCAGTGGCAGTGGCAGTGGCAGTGGCAGTGGCAGTGGCAGTGGCAGTGGCAGTGGCAGTGGCAGTGGCAGTGGCAGTGGCAGTGGCAGTGGCAGTGGCAGTGGCAGTGGCAGTGGCAGTGGCAGTGGCAGTGGCAGTGGCAGTGGCAGTGGCAGTGGCAGTGGCAGTGGCAGTGGCAGTGGCAGTGGCAGTGGCAGTGGCAGTGGCAGTGGCAGTGGCAGTGGCAGTGGCAGTGGCAGTGGCAGTGGCAGTGGCAGTGGCAGTGGCAGTGGCAGTGGCAGTGGCAGTGGCAGTGGCAGTGGCAGTGGCAGTGGCAGTGGCAGTGGCAGTGGCAGTGGCAGTGGCAGTGGCAGTGGCAGTGGCAGTGGCAGTGGCAGTGGCAGTGGCAGTGGCAGTGGCAGTGGCAGTGGCAGTGGCAGTGGCAGTGGCAGTGGCAGTGGCAGTGGCAGTGGCAGTGGCAGTGGCAGTGGCAGTGGTTAAGATCATAGTACTTTTTGACAGCCGGAAAGGGTGCGTGCCCCTACAGTGTGCTCCAAAACCCTCAATTAAACTCGAAATTCGCCTTTCTATAATAACAAAAAAAATTGCCATCTTCACTTACGTATGCACTTGTTCCTCTATCTTCTCGTGCAATTCTTTCACTGACTCGGCTAACTCTTCCACCTCTTCATCTTTATTTTCAAGTTCTTCCGCTTTACCAAACCCAATCAAAGCATCGAATATCTAGTTGATAAAAACAAAAATAGTTCCATTTATTCGAATATGAGTGCTGCTTTGCCTGAAGCTCGTTTACTGGGCAAGGTAATAAACACAACGCCATTGATTTGGACTGAATTGGCAACTTCCCATAGCCAATTTATTAAATTTTAAAAACTCATAAACTTGTTTTAATTGATAACAGTTCATACTTAAACTTGCCCTAGTAAAGATGAGGGCCACAAAATGCATCATACAGCAATAAAAAGAGGAGGAGGAAGGGGGGAGGCGGGTCAAAACACGTTCTCTTCAACGCCGAGGTTGTTAAGTTCAGAAAGAAGTTCAGAAAGACCGCACCGTCACGCCACACTGCCTATACAAACTCCCCAGAGGGGGGTAAATAGAATGACTCCGTGAAATACCCCCTTTTAAATGCCCGTATGATGCACTTGCATAACAATCTTATCAATCCTCATAGATAAATACAAGACAAACAGATTAGCCGGGAATACATAAAATTCCTATTTACGAGCAAATATTTTATATAGATCCTCTGAAAGTTCTAGGAATCTAGGAATCAGAATACGAGATCGCTCTAGGAACAGATATGACTGACGTGAGAACTCATGTAACAGGCGTACTGTGCCGTGCCGTGACCGTGACATGTACCATGCCGTGACCGTGAAATTACAGTTTTCTAGATTTTGAATGAATAAGTAGTAAACCCGCGCACTGTCATTGGTTCCAAGAATGCCCTCAATTCTGTACCATGACCGTGCCATGTTCCGTACAAGTTGCGCACAATTCCGTAATGTGACCGTTTTACGTGTGAATTGAATTTGCTACGCGTTTCTTCTGTTGCTGACTGCGGTGAATTCTTGTACTAATATCAATGTTATAATTTTGAGTACTTACTTTTGAACGGATTGATTGTTTATTGGGATAAAGGGTCACAACTTTCTTCTGAAGTCGCCTCAAGAGACAAAAAGGAAGAGAATTTTCGATGCTATTTAAAAGAGTCACCTAAAAGAGAAAGCTGTATGTCAATGGAATGATTTGAAGCACGAACTAGAAAAAAAGACAACCCATGCGCAAAGTGAAAGTAAAGAAGAAAGGGATGAAAAAAAAAGAAAAAGGGTGGCGAAAAAAGGAAAAGAGGAAGAAAAACAAAGAATAGAACGAAATAGTCGAGGAAAAAGAGAAGCAGATATAGAAAGAAAGAAAGAAAGAAAGAAAGAAAGAAAGAAAGAAAGAAAGAAAGAAAGAAAGAAAGAAAGAAAGAAAGAAAGAAAGAAAGAAAGAAAGAAAGAAAGAAAGAAAGAAAGAAAGAAAGAAAGAAAGAAAGAAAGAAAGAAAGAAAGAAAGAAAGAAAGAAAGAAAGAAAGAAAGAAAGAAAGAAAGAAAGAAAGAAAGAAAGAAAGAAAGAAAGAAAGAAAGAAAGAAAGAAAGAAAGAAAGAAAGAAAGAAAGAAAGAAAGAAAGAAAGAAAGAAAGAAAGAAAGAAAGAAAGAAAGAAAGAAAGAAAGAAAGAAAGAAAGAAAGAAAGAAAGAAAGAAAGAAAGAAAGAAAGAAAGAAAGAAAGAAAGAAAGAAAGAAAGAAAGGGGTTTTTCGGAGGAATGAATTTAAATGGATCGCAATGTACCGGACGTTATGATCTGTCACTGTCACTGGCTCCCATACCTGTAAAACGTATCGATCAATCAGAGCAGTTTGTTCAATCTTGTCAATATCTCCTACAGACAAACCGACCTAGTTGGAATAATAATAACAGAGCAATCATTTGTAAGAAGATGCAAGATGCCTGGTGCATCAAATAGAATGGTGCGTCTGTGAATGGGGGTCCCTGTGTATGCTATACTGGATGCAAGTTGCGCACAAGTTTTCCCGTGTATGCTATACTGGATGCAAGTTGCGCACAAGTTTTCCCGTGTATGCTATACTGGACACAAGTTGCGCACAAGTTTCCCCGTGTATGCCATACTGGACACAAGTTGCGCACAAGTTTCCCCTGTGTATGCTATACTGGACACAAGTTGCGCACAAGTTTCCCCTGTGTATGCTATACTGGACACAAGTTGCGCACAAGTTTCCTCTGTGTATGCTATACTGGACACAAGTTGCGCACAAGTTTCCCCGTGTATGCTATACTGGACACAAGTTGCGCACAAGTTTCCCCTGTGTATGCTATACTGGATACAAGTTGCGCACAAGTTTCCCCGTGTATGCTATACTGGACACAAGTTGCGCACAAAATTCCTCTGTGTATGCTATACTGGACACAAGTTGCGCACAAGTTTCCCCTGTGTATGCTATACTGGACACAAGTTGCGCACAAGTTTCCCCTGTGTATGCTTTACTGGACACAAGTTGCGCACAAGTTTCCCCTGTGTATGCTATACTGGACACAAGTTGCGCACAAGTTTCCTCTGTGTATGTTATACTGGACACAAGTTGCGCACAAGTTTCCCCGTGTATGCTATACTGGACACAAGTTGCGCACAAGTTTCCCCGTGTATGCTATACTGGACACAAGTTGCGCACAAGTTTCCCCTGTGTATGCTATACTGGACACAAGTTGCGCACAAGTTTCCCCTGTGTATGCTATACTGGACACAAGTTGCGCACAAGTTTCCCCTGTGTATGCTATACTGGACACAAGTTGCGCACAAGTTTCCCCTGTGTATGCTATACTGGACACAAGTTGCGCACAAGTTTCCCCGTGTATGCTATACTGGACACAAGTTGCGCACAAGTTTCCCCTGTGTATGCTATACTGGACACAAGTTGCGCACAAGTTTCCCCGTGTATGCTATACTGGACACAAGTTGCGCACACATTTCCCCGTGTATGCTATACTGCGCACGAGTTGCGCTCAAGTTTTCCCGTTTATTCTATACTGGACACAAGTTGCGCACACATTTCCCCCTGTATGCTATACTGGACACAAGTTGCGCACACATTTCCCCGTGTATGCTATACTGGACACGAGTTGCGCCCAAGTTTCTCTCGTTATACTGGTTCTTGGATGCTGAATGCTACTCACCAACATGTTCATTAGGATGATAGGCATGGTCAAACAAAACATCACTACAAGAAGGTTAGCCAGGAAAGGATAGTACAACTTTTTCCAAGGCAAGAATACATCCCCGTAGTTGATCTCGCCAAGTGTCATGATAAACATGTTCATCATCGTGGTAGACAGATCATTGAATGGTTCCTAAAAATAATAATACAGAGATATTAAGCGACAACCCTTAGGGATTCGTTAAGTGACCGGTAAATAAAGGTATAAAATAGTGTAAAAACCTTTCTCTTGCGACTTGGACAACTGGCCGTCAAATACAGGTCGGTCGCTTAATAGAGGTATGAGTTAGTGTAAAAAATCCTTTTGACAACTTTAAGAAATTGCTGATGAATAGAAATTGTCCACCTAATTGAGGAACCATTGTTGAAACTCGTAGACTAACTCACTGATCGAAAAATGTAGGTTTTGCGAAAACTGGAGAACCCGGAGAAAAACCCTTGAATCAAGGGAAAGACCTAACAAAATCTTCTCACGTGTGATGCCAAGTCACGCAAGGAATCAAACCTGGGACCCCAGAGATAAAAGACCGTATAAAGACTGCTACAACACCCTTGAATTAGGCTAGTGTGATGCCAAGTCACGCAAGGAATCCAACCTGGGACCCCAGAGATAAGAGACAGTATAAAGACTGCTACAACACCCTTGAATTAGGCTAGTGTGATGCCAAGTCACGCAAGGAATCCAACCTGGGACCCCAGAGATAAGGGACAGTATAAAGACTGCTACAACACCCTTGAATTAGCCTAGTGTGATGCCAAGTCACGCAAGGAATCCAACCTGGGAACCCAGAGATAAGAGACATTATAAAGACTGCTACAACACCCTTGAATTAGCCTAGTGTGATGCCAAGTCACGCAAGGAATCAAACCTGGGACCCCAGAGATAAGGGACAGTATAAAGACTGCTACAACACCCTTGAATTAGCTTCAACTAAGACAAGTATTTCGCAAAATATTAGAATCAAAATATGTAATGTATGATAGCCCGTACCTCTGCCATGAGCTGATGAAATGTGGTGCCAAACGCAAAGATAAAGAGACCGAACAGCAGCAGGACCTACAAATATACACGACGACAGTTTGTAAATGAAGCATAATGCAATGTAATTCTAAAATTTTAAAAAGTAAACTACATTAATTAAATAAAAAATGAAGAGAGCACAGCACAGCACAGCACAGCACAGCACAGCACAGCACAGCACAGCACAGCACAGCACAGCACAGCACAGCACAGCACAGCACAGCACAGCACAGCACAGCACAGCACAGCACAGCACAGCACAGCACAGCACAGCACAGCACAGCACAGCACAGCACAGCACAGCACAGCACAGCACAGCACAGCACAGCACAGCACAGCACAGCACAGCACAGCACAGCACAGCACAGCACAGCACAGCACAGCACAGCACAGCACAGCACAGCACAGCACAGCACAGCACAGCACAGCACAGCACAGCACAGGAGAATAATAGATAATGAATGTAGTGAATTTTCTCAATACTGCTGATGCCTACCTTGAGCAATGTGATGAACATCCGGTACAGCATGATGACGTATTTACCGTAGAATGGAAGTCTGTGGAGAAAAAAAGAGGACAAGACGCTTGAGGCATATGATAGGATGGATTAATTTGCGGCTGGAGAGGTCTGGATGAAAGGGATAAGATTGAATTAGATTGACGGATGCACGGATGCATGCATGGATAAATGGATGGATATGATAGATGATTAGAATAGCAATAACATACCTTTGCAAGTACATAATCAGGTTAATCCATCCAAAGAACAATCCCACCGCTGAAGCTTCTTTCTGATACCCCCATTTACACTCACATGTGGGAACCAATGATATGATAGCA